>CM021768.1:34119751-34242829 GCA_011076525.1 Nettapus auritus | reverse complement strand
GAAAAGAAAAGAAAAGAAAAGAAAAGAAAAGAAAAGAAAAGAAAAGAAAAGAAAAGAAAAGAAAAAGATGTAACTGCCCTTAGGAGGGCTGAAAAGAAAGGCTGAATGAGGAGGAAAAAAGGCTGATGACAAGGGATCTTGAGACACTGCACAGCTGCTGAATTTTCTTTACTTGCAGTGTGAAATGTCATAATGCAAGTGGGAGCCACATTCAGCCATCAATATTTATAAATCCCCAAAACTACCAACTTGCTTTTGAGAGCAGATTTTTGTATACAGTGCAACTCCAGCAGACTGAAAGAAAAGCTCAATACCAAACTAATGAAAAATGAGATGAAGTTAATACACTGTAAGCCCTGGTAAAATCTGTTTATCCTATTTATTCATTGCCTTGTTGATCTGGAACCTTTAAAGAAGAAATCTGGCCTATTCACAATTATTGCTTAATTAATCCTCAAAAGGTCTATGAATAATGAGACAAAAATAACATCACCCATTGTAGAAAGAAGGAATATAAATAGAGATGAAATATTTTGTCTGAAACAGTACTTGTAGAACAAATATCCCCACTTCTCCTTTAGCAAACGTAACAAATCTGTTCCTTACGAAATGAAAAGGCTGCAAGCATAAACAAGCCGATCATATTCTACCCTGAGATAAAATGTACTCTTGTTTATGCAGAAACACCTTCGCTTGTAGCAGCTGCTTGTCATCTCCCATGGCCAGGCCATAGCCTGGGCAGTGATATACTGAGATGAAGCTCAGTGTCTCCTTGTTCATGGAAGCTGCTCAATGCAGGATCTGTCTTCTTCTTGTGTAGTACTGAATTCATCATTCTCATACGTTTGCCTAGCAAGGCAACACTTTAATGCCTGCTTCAAAATGAGGAAACATAAACAAAGAGTGATTAAGTGTTCCTGCCATTACTGCAGGAAAAAAGTAATGCAGAAGAGATACTGAGGAAACAGATCTCATTTCACCAGCTTACTAGGAAAAAAAAAAAAAATAACTCACCAGTTCTCTAGGTGAAACTTTTAGGTGAAAATTTTCTAGAAGAGCACTTGGACATTAATAAAAAATATCAAAATCTGGGGCTTGAATGAATGACCCTACAGTTGAAACACTGTAGTGTCCAGCTATTGCTACATCCTGTCTCGTCTTGGCTTCATGCACTTTTATATGGTATGAGTCTTGGTCTGGAAAAACCTCATTTACACACATCACATAGTACCTCTTGCAAGTGGAGCCTGGAGGACTGACATTTCAGCCAGGAATTACTGTAAAGCTTACTAGAGATTCCAAAGCAGGCAGTCTCAGGTTGGCAAAAATGTGTCTTTGTGCTTGAAAGGAAAGAGTCTATGGCAGCGGTCATCAGGACACTTAATTTCTTAGCTTGCAAAAATATATTGCCTCCTTTCAGGAAACATCCCAAGCTGTCAGTGCTGATTAAAGTTTTGAAGTAAGCCCCTTGTTCTGGACTAAGAATAAGCCCATGTAGTACAGGCTACACACACGTGAGAAAGAGAAGTGAAATTTGCTGTAACCTTCTGAAGAACGTGGTGATATATTTACCTAGAAATTATCCATCAACGGTCTACCTCTGCCTTGTCTAACATCATCACACACCTGAACTCCTCTTGTAAGGCTACCATGAAGTGAAGTAGAGAAATCCTATGAGAAAAGAATCTGTGGGGAAAAAAATAGAAAATAAAATAGAAAAACAGGGAAGAAGGAAAGACCTCCATGGCAAAAGACAGGGGTCAAACCACGAAACTGATCTGGAGATGGAGTACTTTATCTCTGTGAGACAACAGGCAGTGGGCACTGCCCAGCTAGCTGGGACACAAACTTAGCTCTTCTCAGCTTTTACTTTCCTAGAAAAGCAAATAGTCCAGCACATTTCTGTGTTTTACACAGAAGAGTGCTGTTCACACAGGGCATGCCAATAGAAAATGTCCTAATTTGCTGAATTAACACATACCACAAATACATACATACATATATATATATTATTTCCCCACAAGACAGGGCTGTATTGAACTGCAAAAAGGAACAGAGCCAGCAATGATTCCACCCAGGGCACCATGGCAGTACCATGAAACGACACATCTCCTTGCGTGGATGCACAATTCAGTGGCCACTCGGATGGGCTACACAACTGGCTAACACATTTATAACCAGAGGGAGGAACTGCTTTGCTGCTAAAGATCCCCACATTTGAAGCCTACCCCACAGACCAGTGAGAATCACCCAAGTAAACTCCCAGTACACAGTATATCAAGCACTGATAGCTGGATTAGGTGATTCCAGGTGAGAGCTCAGAATTAGCTCAAACAAACAAAAACAAAAACAAAAAACATTTTGACTATGCTTCCTGATTTACTTCTCTATCTTTCAGAAGAAAGTCTCTTCCAGAAACAACTGATGTGCTGTGGGGGCTCAAATCTGCATCCAAGCCAGGAGAAAAGATCTCAGGAAGCAGAACATCTGCCAGGTGTGATCAGACAGTCCCCAGAAACACTGCCTCTGCTCAGAGATGGTTCTGCAAAAGCTTACACAACTGCCACTCTGTACAAACCAAATGCCCTGACCACACACATGCCCTGAGTACTCAGGAAGGCTGGCCAGCTGCCAAAAAAGCTGTCAGTGTGACAACACACTGTTTAGTTTTGGAATCACAGAATCACAGAATATCCCAACTGGGAAGGGACCCACAAGGATGAGTGAGTCCAACTCCTGTCACCACACAGGTCTACACACAAATTCAGACCTATAACTAAGAGCACAGTCCAAACGCTCCTTAAACTCCTACAGACTCAGTGCCGTGACTACGTCCCTGGGGAGCCTGTTCCAGTGCGTGACAGCCCTCTCAGTGAAGAATCTCTTCCTGATATCCAGCCTGAACCTCCCCTGTCACAACCTGACACCATTCCCTCAGGTCCTGTCACTGGTCACTAAAGAGAACAGATCGGCGCCTGCCCCTCCGCTCCCCCTCGTGAGGGAGCTGCAGGCTGCCATGAAGTCTCCCCTCAGCCTCCTCTTTTCCAGGCTGAACAGGCCAAGTGACCTCAGCCGCTCCTCATACGTCTTCCCCTCTAGGCCTTTCACCATCTTTGTAGCCCTTCTCTGGACCTTCTCCAGCAGCTTCATGTCCTTTTTGGACTGTGGTGCCCAGAACTGCACACAGTGCTCGAGGTGAGGCCGCACCAGCACAGAGCAGAGTGGGACAATCCCTTCCCTCGACCAATTAGCGATGCCATGCTTGGTGCACCCCAGGGTATGGTTGGCCCTCCTGGCTGCCAGGGCACACTGCTGGCTCATGTTCAGCTTGCTATCAACCATAGACCCCAGATCCCTCTCTGCGGGGCTGCTCTCCAGCATCTCATCGCCCAGTCTGTACGTGTAGAGAGGGTTGTCCCATCCCAGGTGCAGGACCCAGCACTTGTTAAACGTCATGCAGCTGGTGATCGCCCAGCTCTCCAATCTGTCCAGATCTCTCTGCAAGGCCTTTCCACCCTCAACAGAGTCAACAGCTCCTCCCAGTTTGGTATCATCAGCACATTTGCTCAGAACACCTTCTAGTCCTACATCCAAATCGTTTATAAAAACGTTAAAGAGAACTGGCCCTCAAATGGAGCCTTGGGGAACCCCGCTGGCAACCAGCCGCCAGCCTGATGCGGCCCCATTTACCACAACCCTTTGAGCCCTACCCGTCAGCCAGTAATTTACCCTTCATATGATGGTTTTGTCCAGCTGGATGCTGGACATTTGGTCCAGTAGGATCCTATGGGAAACTGTCAAAAGCTTTACTGAAATCCAAAAAGGTCACATCAGCTGGTTTCCCTTGATCGACTAGATGGGTGATCTTATCATAAAAGGAAATAGAATTTGTTTAACCTGACCTAACCTTCATGAACCCCTGTTGGCTGGGACCAATGACACCAAAGAAGAGAGGAAAGCGGTTTCACTGGTTGTTGTTTATTATTATTGTTCTTGTTGTTGTTCTCATTGCAATGCATTTATTTATTTATTATTTTTCTGATGATTATTCCATCAGTTTGTTGCCCTGGCTTGGGAAGAGCTAGTAACCAAGCATCTTGAAGGGCCTTTACGCTGCACTCCTGCGCTTCTTCCAGGCAGACCTGAAGACTTCTGCTTCTTCCAAGGAGCAGCTGTCTGTCAGCGTTTTGAGGCATCTGCTGCTCTTCTCTGTGCACCGCCATGCAGGGCGCGGCTTCGTCTTCAGGCACCTCTTGGGCAGCTTTCTGGTCCTCGGGCCGAGACACCCCATGCCCAGCGTGGCCTTCGGAAGGGTTCTCCTGTCGCCCCGGTGCAGCAGCCCAAACGAAGCCGAGTGCACTCTTGCCCAGTGCTTGGCACTCCGTGCAGAAGAGGTGATACCTCTGCAGGAGAGGTGGGGATGGGGGAAGGGGGGGGGAAGGGGGGGGGAAGAGGCCATCGTGCAGGCAAGCCTGCGTGATGGTGAATGGATGGCCTCTCCCCCCTATTTGCGGAGGCAGGGCCGGGAATAGGGAGCAGTCCGGGCGGTCCTGCGAAGACGATGGTATGGTCTCGCTGGTGGGAGCCCTGGCACGATGACGCTGTGCCATGTCAGATAGGATGGAGGTGGATCCACCTCCATCAGCTCTTCCTCCTCCACAGCTGGATCCACCTCCATGGGCTCCACACCATCCGCCACGGCTGCTCTGTCTCGGCCAGCGCTGCTCCGCCTCCACTTCTTCTCTGGTTCCGCGAACCACCTCGTCCCACTGAAGAGTGGGCAGCTCTCGTCCCAGGATCTCTTAATGCCAACCATCGTTGGTTCTCGCTAGAGCACCTGGGAGATGAGTGAGTGGGGGGCCAGGCGCAGGGGCTTTTATAGGCCCCAGGACAAAGGGGGGTGGGCAGATTCTGCAGTGACATCAGGAGGCCTCGGTGATGCCCCCGTGATGGCGCGCCACGCCCCAGGCCCAACATGGCCATGTTGGGAGGGGGCTTGTGCGGCCTGAAAGAGGCCCTGGTGTGGAAGGAAGAGGAGGGTCAGGGGGGCTGAGGTCCCCTTCCCTGGGGGTGGCTCTCTCGGGCCGTTTTGCTTGCCAGAGAGACAGGCTGCCCCTTGGGCACAGGGACTGCCCTCTGCCTCCCCTCCTGTGCCCTCATCTGCAGCCCCCTCCTCATCTCCTTCATGGGGTCCCTGTGCCACCAGATGGTGGCAACATGGTTTTGGGAGGGTTGGGGGTCTTCCATTACCCCCAACCTCCCACAGACGTGGCTCCCTGCAAGAGGTGCAGCCCCCCGTGCTTGACAGGAGCTGGGATGTGGCGAAGCATGCAGATATCCCGCCTGTGGGAAAGGGTGCTGTGGCTGGCCTGCGCTAGGTCTGCCAGCAGTCGATCAAAGCCTTGCTGGTGTTCGAGTGGTGTGCCAGCCCTTCCTTGCCCTCCCCAGCACTTGCCCCTGCCCTTGGAGCATGAGGAGGTGCCATCTCTTGTGCCCTCAGTCCCAAGGGGTGTCTCAGTCTGAGGAGGGGAAGGCTGCCCAACAGGTGCTTCAAGATGAAGCCGCAACATGAACAACAAGAACAATGATAATAATAAACAACAACCAGTAAAACTGCTTTCCTCTCTTCTTTGGTGTCACTGGTCCCAGCCAGCAGGGGTTCACGAGACTTGTAGACTTCTGCTTCTTCCGAGAATCCCCAGGCTCACACATTTCCTTTCCCACAAGCTGGGCTGGTTTGGAACAACCTGCCGTGTGTGTGCAGTGTAGCTACGTGCCACGCAGAGATGCCAGCTGAGCGCCCTGAGCAGCGGTGGCTTAGCAGCGTGCTGGCACCACTGGCTTCTTAACTCTGTACGCACGTGCCCTGCTTCCAGTCCTGCAGCAAAGCTGCTGGTGGCACAAAACTGGGAGGAGTGGCTGATCCACCACAAGGCTGTGCTGCCATGCAGAGAGACCTGGACAGGCTGCAGAGCTGGGCAGAGAGGAACCTCACAAAGCTCAACACAGGCAAATGCAGGGTCCTGCACCTAGGGAGGAATCACGCCATACACCAGGGCAGGCTGGGAGCTGGCCTGCTTGAAAGCAGCCCTGTGGAGATGGACCTGGGAGTCCTGGTGGACAAAAGGTTAACCATGAGCCACCCCTGGGGAGCCTGTTCCAGTGCCTGACAGCCCTCTCAGTGAGGAACCTCTTCCTGATATCCAGCCTGAACCTCCCCTGTCACAGCCTGACACCATTCCCTCAGGTTCTGTCACTGGTCACTAAAGAGAACAGATCGGCGCCTGCCCCTCCGCTCCCCCTCGTGAGGGAGCTGCAGGCTGCCATGAAGTCTCCCCTCAGCCTCCTCTTTCCAGGCTGAACAGGCCAAGTGACCTCAGCCACTTCTCGTACCTCTTCCCCTCTAGGCCCTTCACCATCTTTGTAGTCCTAAGCCCTTTTTAGTTATTTTCTTTGACACCAGGGTGTGGTCCCTCACAAATACAGGTGTTCTTCACCTGTACCTTTTGCTGTAGCTCCTATTGCCTCCTGGTTTTCAGACAGTGCATTCTCCCACTTTATGGGCTGAATTGTCCCATTGCCCCATCAGATAAAAGGGCTGCTCCGTGGTTCTCTGCATCCACAGTTGAAGTGGTACAAATGCCAAAGTGGGAGGACATTTCTTATTCTTAGATAAAAATAACAGACAGTGGCCAGACTGAAGACAAAATAAGACATGAACCACATCTGCCTTCTTAATACCGGTCATCTTGTAGTGAAAAACAAAGCCGGCAGGTTTGTTTTTTTTACTTTTCCTACTGCATTGGTGCATTTCCCTTTTTTAGTAATCCCTGCTCTCTCTCTTCATGAACTCATATTTCCTCCCCCTCTGAACGGAAGGGCTTTCAGGATTTTAATTCAGCAAGAGAAGAAAGGTTGCAATCATTAAAAACCCACCCAGAAAGAGCCAAACACCCAGGACCACCCTACTTAAGCCTGGCATGTAGAAATGAGCCTGTCTGTCATGAAACAACTGAAGGTTTCAGCCCTGTTCCCTTCAGACTATTGACAAAAGCAAACCCAGGGGGGATCAGGCTGTCAAACAAAAGGCCACTCTTTCAACCCAGATATTTAAACCAGATAAAAAATAAACACTGAGCCTGGCTGAATGCTTTCAGGGCTTTAAGACAAGTAATGACCATGCTGTTTGGCATTAAACTGTGTGACACAATGAAGAGTCAGAGGCCTAAGGACATTTGCAACAAGGGGCAGTACAGATTAAGATGTAAAGGGAATTCAGTCCCAAAACATCCTAGTACAACTCCAGCTTCCTTGGTTGGAGAGGAAAGGAGGGAGCACACTATGCCCTGCAGTTAAAGTAAAGCGGCTTTTGTGTGCTTCAGGCTGCAGCCAGGGATCAATGAGCTGGACGGGATCTCCTTAGGAGCAGTACTTTCGGGATCAGATGCCAGATTCTGTGAACACCACACCGAGTCTGTCAGATTGAGCAGCTGGAATTGCTCAAACCCCTGTGATGAAAAGCTAAGCAAATACCAAAGTGATTAAACGAGCTGCCCCAGGGAGAAGACTTTCAAAGATACATCAAATGGGAACACAAGGCAGCACATGCCTTACCCTGGGGTTGCTTCCCCCAGTCTTAGCAGCACCTTTTAGGTCAGTATTTTCTTCTTCTCTTGGTGCCTGTGACACATTCTACCCCAGAAAGTTCCTTACATTTTGTAGAGAAGTGTGCAGGAGAAAATTGCTCTTGGTCTATGCCTTCTGGGGCCAGTCTGCCTTGTTCTCCCAGTTGTCCTTAGACTTCCTCCATCTCTTGTCATCCTCCAGAACTTTGTGTTGCAACACAGCCCTTCCCATTACAGCCAGAACACTGCATTGGCAGATGATAAATGAAGATAACTAACCGCCCTGCTGGAATACAGGAAGCTCGGGTATGTTTTCCCCCATAAAGAGTGAATTTTTTTATGAATGAGCTCAGAGTAAATTAGGTGTTTCTTACTAACTGCCTTAAACACCACCCGAGTGTAGAATTAGTGAAGAAATGTAGATTGGACTATGTGATCGTAAGAGGTCTTTTCCAGCCTGAATGATTCTATGATTAAACCAGTTTCTTTCCAGACAGCTGAGCAATTCAAGTCCAGACCTGACACTGTTGAACAGTATCCAAACAAGCAGCAACACTCAGACTAGTCAATAAAAAGCACTGCTAACAGTCACTCTTCTCCTCCAAGCCATGTGGTGCCACACTGCTGCCGAGCATGTATTTTGCAGCCTAGGAGTATCTCAATAAAACACACACATTTCTCCATTAAGAAATGCAGTCCCCAGCAAGGCTTAGCACAGATCTCATGGAGCTGCGTTCCACACTGGTATGAGCTCAGTGATGGGCAGGTCTTGTATGAAGCCAAATTGCTACACCCAGCTGTGTCTCAGTGCCCCCAAACCAAAACTCAAATGCTCAACTAATTAGCAGTACACTAGTGCTTTTCTACATCCCCTGCAACCAGCAGGATAAAAAATAAATAAGTTGTTAGCCTCTCCTAAAGGCTTCCAGACTATTTATTTATAGACTCATTTATAGGTGCCCTTCACAGAAGCATCTGACCTTTTCATAATGATTACTGAACCTCTCCCATAAAGTCTGTGCATAATGAGACAGCATTATAGTGCCCATTTTAAAGAGATGAGAACATGGACTGAAAGCAAGTAAATGAAATAATCTGGTTGCAGAAGCAATCTGCTCCACAGACACGTGCCAAACAGAGATGCTATTGCTCTATCACATCTTTAAAGACTGCTCCGCTGCTGCTGGAAGGACTTTGCAAGAGTGGAGCAGCTACAGGTTGGTATTGGACCCAGAAACATCAAGAATAAAGGCGCTCACAGTCAACGCATCCCTCCAGACACCTGCAGCACCTTCTGATTACTCTGTCTCTACATGGACCTGTGAGTGACAAAACCACCACATTTTGAGGGTGGCTTTCCTTCTGGTCTCCTAAGCTGCTGCATGTCTCAAGGTGGCCAAGGATTTCCTCTGCCTGGAAAGTAAGGCATGTTGGAGTGTTAGAGTAAAACTTCATTTCAGCCCTTCAGGATACCCTCTCGAGCAGCCCCTGCCTCTACATCGCTAGCAGGAGCCCAGAAGGATTACTCTTGCCATGTAAGCACCAGAGATTAAAACCTGGGCTTACATTACCAATACTGCACCACCCACAATATTTACCTTTCATTTGCTGCCAGTGAGATGCAGATTGTTATACCTTTACTTGTCTAGAAGTACCCACCATCAATTCAATTCTTTTTTGTGCTACCATGCTAGAAAGTTTCCAGACTGTCTTTCACAGGCAAAGATGACATCTCATCACCAAAGCAAATAGAAAAACTTCTTGCTAGGGCTGCATCTGGGGGATGAACTGAAGCTCTCTGCTGCTAGACAGCTAACAGTTTGAAGCCTGCATCCCAGAGCGTGGAGAATCACCTGGTGACACCAAAGACACATGGAAACTCACTGAATTTCATTACCAGAAAAGAGAAACCAAAGATCAGATGCAAATCAAGCCCTGTGACATCCTAGCTTTCTGCTGTTTTGCTGCAGAAGCAGCAAAAGATGTACAAGAAAAAAAAAAAAAAAAAAAAAAAACATAGGGAACTCCCATCCCACTTCTGCCTAAGCTCTTCCCAGGTTGATGTTTATGCCAGGGTACTTTTTGTACAAATCCAGAAAAAAAAAATCACACCTGGAATGTTCTTCACTGGTCAGAACAAGAGGGTGGGCACACACATCTCTCCCTTTTAATGAGTCCCTGGAAACGTCCTCAATTTTATCTTGCCTGATGTCGAAGGGCTGTACTACTGAGAAACATTTTCTCTCTTTAGCTGTGCTACCAACATCCTCTTGTCCTAACACAGGACCATAAAAACGTGGAGATGGGTATATCTGGCTCATTTCTTCTCACCCAGAAGCATGGTATACACCCCCTCCCACCTCACCCTCCCCTTTCACGTCCCAGCACGCTATGTCTGAGGCACCCAGGGAGTCAGCAGGAAGGATGCTGCTGCAGAGACTTACCCATGCAGCAAAGAACAACCCCAGAAAAACACATCAGGAAGCTTGTAGGCAAACTCTTTTTTTTTTTAGGAAGGATTTCATGACCTCATGGGAAGTTACAGCTCTGTCACTGTGCAGAGCATACAAGTTACTAATGAATATTCAGCTTTCAAAGGAACGAACAAGAAGAGTACATGTGCAGTGTAAGAAACTAAGAAACGAATGACTTTTTAAGTATGTCCAGGTGACCACAAGCAGCTGAATTAGCAGTTTTTAAAGGACATCTTCTCAGACTGCCATGCTTTACCTAAAAAGAGCCTATCACATGTGCCCCAGATAGCAAATGAAGCAAACTCACTGTGATGCTGACAAAAACAAGGTGGGGAAGAGGAGGAAAAGAGGAATGGGTGAATTCTGGAAGTGCCCATATGTAAAGACAATACTTCTGATCAACACAAATATCATTTAAATTTCAAGATAAATGCTATGCTTGAAACTCTGAATTTCAGTGATTTGGGTCAAATAAGTTCTTTCAACACACTGGGCTTTTGTTTCTTTCCATTAGGACAACCAGAGTTTTTTAATTACTTTTTTACCTTATTTCACCCATGAAAAAAAAAACAAAGTATTCACACCATTCTGTTCTACATTAAGGTTGTGCTAATTGTATTAATGAACTATGTAGGAACTGGGATTTTCATCCCAAACAGTTAAAATACTACAGCATAAAACCAAATCATTAATTGAAATGACCCCAAAGGGGATCACTCTACCAGTAACTCTAGACATCTGTACCATATTAACTAAGCCAAATTTTCAAGTAGCAGCTGAAAAGCTACACAGAGGACACAGCCCTCACCTTACATTTCAGCAGGGCTTCAGCAAGGGAAACAGCACCATCACATTGTGTTAGATTATATGGCTACTTCTTTAAAGCACTGCAGTTCAGAGGTTACCATGCTATAAAGTATTTGTTTTTATTGCCTTCCTCTTTAGATACTTTGAAGAAAGATAAGGGTAAGAGAGGGACACATATAAAGCAATTTTATTGTCTGTGTACCCACCAGGTTACAGAAAGATTCAGTGCTTGCTTTTCAGCTTCTTTATTATTATTTTTTTTTTTAATAAGAAAAACCTTGCAGGATACACGGAAGCTGTTAAGATTATTTGTTCAATTGACATGATGGCTCTTAGGCTAGTTTCTAGTTTTAAACTACCATTTTGGCAAATAAAGATTAGACTGTTCCCAGACCAAGGTGGCCATGCTAAGCCCCTTGCAACGCCTGCAGAAATTATGTGAAATGAAGGAAATAATGAAGGAAAAAAATGGCTTTGAAATCTAGACCTGGTCACGAGCGCACCCTTGCCAGGGACTTTCATGAATATTTTAGCTAAAATATTTTAATGGGTCTTATGAGCAATCTGTTTTGCAAAGAAAGATTTTACTGTACTTCTAAATCGTATTTTTTTAGTTTAAAGATACGATGTTTGCTCCAACTGAGAGAACAGCCTGGCTACGGAAAGCAGTGGGGAAGAGGGAGAAAAGCAAAACAAACCCAGGCTTTTCCTCCTTACAGGCTTCCCAGTGAAAACCACTAAATAGCAATAGCTGTAATCCCACTAAATAGCAATAGCTGCTCCCCTGAGCCAAACAGGTCCAGGTTAAATCTTGACTGAATGGAGTTGTCTTGAGCTGCTGTGTAACAGCAGCACTGCAAGCAGCACATCTGCAGGCAGCCAGCTGTAGGGTGTGCATTGGGTACATGGTGCTAAATTCCCCTGTGACCGTACCCTTACCTCCACGCCAGCCAGCATCACAGCAAAGCGTCGAGTTGCCTTTGCTGTGCCCTTGAGAGACAGGCTCCCAGCCTGGACACAAGAGCTGGGGATGCCTGGGCTCAGCTTGGGAAACAGGTACTGGCACTGTGCAAAACCAGAGTTGAGACCCGCTGACGACAGTGTAAGATACATACCTCTCACATTAAATGTACGGGACTTAAAAAGGGGTGAACGAAGCTTGAATTGCGTCCCACGGCACAGCAGCAGACACATCGCGCCAAACCAGGCTTGGTAACCTGCAGGACTGGCTGCCTGTGCTGAAAGGCCAGGTGAAAAGCCCCAGACTGAGCTGAAGTGCTACTAAACCTAGTCTGAAGTTTCAGGCAGCATTTAAGTGGTGAACAAGGTTTGTTCTAGACCCCATATTTCACCCACACCTGAGCAGTACAGTATTTCTTGCTTCTAAGACTGTCTCTCTCTGATTGACTTTGGGTAGCAGGGAGCTGAAGTAATGCCAGACCTGTTTCATCCTGACATTTATTTGTGCAATGAAATCCAAGGATCTTTTCTCTTTTTCCCCCCCTACGTGCTTCACTCAGTACTCTCTCTGTGACATTAAAATCCATCATGCTGCTGGCCTCGTAGCACCCATTAGACTGTACGTGCCAACAGCACTTGAGCTCCGTAATGGGGGAAAGACCACGTAAAGAAAACAAACAAATATATGTGGCCTGAGGAAGTCAATTTTAATTTCTTCCTAAGCTTTCTTTGATTTAGGGCAAGATTCTGTTGCCCTTAATCATGTTGCAATACACTAACCTTCCCCTCGAGGACGAGGCAAAGAATAAATGCAGTGCAGGCGGAGGCACTTCTCCCATTCATTCCGCTACTGCACAAAATGCCCGAAGCAGCTTTTGGGAGTGTTAGCCTGCCCAGTGGAGAGAAATTTCTACAAGAAGTGCTGTTTCCTCAGTTAAAGAAAATTAAAGAGACAATTAGAGAGAAGCAATGTGTCCCCTCTCCTGATTATTGACAAACACACAAAACCTCACAGCTCCGGGGTCTGGAATAGAAGCTGTCCAGTCCTCTACCATTTTCAGAACAAACTTGTGTGTTTTTTTTTTTTTTTGTTGTTGTAGTTGTTGTTTTGTTTTTTTACTGTCATGCCCCTTCCCCACCCGAAACTGGTCCAAGTGGCGTCCCTGAGGCAGATGCCTATAATTTCTAAGCCCTCCTGCACTGCTGCCAAGAAGCCAGCGAAATAAGCCTCTCTCTTCCAGCAACGGCAAAGGTCGCTTGAAGGACAATGCAGAAGAGCCTCCCCATTGCTACCCGCGTGCCGTCGGAGCCATAAGAGACATCAGTCCCCGCTGTCAAACCTTTAGAGGTCAGCCGGCATGCTCACAAAATGCCATGCAGGAAGGCAAAGCGTGCAGCAGCAGTCAGGCACCGCCAAGGCTTTGTGCTCTCAGCTGTAAAGCAGCGCAGAGGCAGGACGAGCGGTGCTGACATTTAGGGGCAGGTAGGCAATGCTGGCTCACCTGAGCTGCACGAGGCTAGCGGCTCCTCTGCTCATTTCCTCGGAGACCTTTTACTTGCGGTTCTAGGTGGCACGTGGGCAATTTGGCTTGAACTTGATTCATGGCCAACGGTTCAAAATAATAGCAAAGTGAAATGGCTGAGAGCAAGAGCTCATTTTCGTTGTCTCTCTTGGATGCGAGCACCGCTAGCAGCCCCAGGTTCACCCTACTGCAAATCTCATACCTGTGTGTCAAATGACCCTGGGTAACTGGTCAGAAAATTCAGGCCATGATCAGGGGAGGATGCGGCATTGTTCTAATAAAAATAAAGATGCTCAAGCTTGGTCTTTAGTGGGTCCCCATCAAACTAGGAAAGCTTGCCTCGGTACTGCACATACACTCCATGTGATGGGGATCCACATGAGTCACACTGTTTGAATTAAGACAGTGCCAGCAGCGACAACAGTGATGAAATACAAAGGAAGGAAAGTCTCCAGAAGTCTCTCAGCTTCCCTTTTTCAGCTAAATGCACCACACGAACACTGAAAATTGCTAATATTACCACCAAACACGATGCAACTGCAGATGAAGCAAAGCCTCTGTGGGACAGCATTGTTGCTACAAATTACAGAGATTGTTCTGCAAATTCTCGGCACTCGTAAAGGCCTACGCCCTCGGTCACATCCTCACATATGCTGTTTTTTCTAAGCATACAACCTTTCCTTGAGTATATTCCCTTTTGGCGGGCATTACCTTTTCCCTGCAGAACCTTCCTAAAACACACCCAATTTCTGCTGGCACATGACCAGGAACTGACTGCTTTCAAAGGTGTTGCCGGGCTTCATCTCAGAAGTAGCTGCTGGAGTTACACTCCCAAACATTTCCCAAAAAGTGGGATCCTACAGCTCTACACAGACTGAGTGCTGCTTCTCCACAAAGCCAAGCACAGTGTCTTATAAGATGCAGTTGTACTGACTTGGGAAACACAATCCCTGTATTTCAACAGCAGCTACCACATCCTAAGAAGCAGGATAAAATCAAGCACGGCTTGTAATATGCATGACTCCTTATTTGGTGTCAAATTAGCCTGATGCGTATTTGGCCTTTTGCTCCAAAGAGACCTGAAAAGCCAAGAGCTCCAGACTCTTCAGTTTTTCGGGATGAGTCTGGTATTATCTTGGTGGGCCTCAATGCCATGTCCTGCAATTCCCACTGTGCTGGGAAAAGTCACCACTCTGTAGGACTGGAAAACGCAGGTCACATCTGTGCCTCTCCGATACTGGCCCCATCTCTGAAGCAACAGATCTGGCTTGCTGGACCCATGACATGGAAATAAAACACAGGTTTTAAAAAGCAAGATAGCGAAGGTAGATAGGTGTCCGTCTGTCCGTGGGGAATTCGGGCACCTTCAAACACAGTGTTTTAAAATCTACATTTCAGGGCAAAACAAACCTTTTTGCTCGTGTCTATTAATACTGTAAACAAGTCACAACACAGACAGGTTTCAGAGCACACAGTGTTTTTGTGTGATCATGTTGCTAGATCCCTTTGCAACTTGCTTCATTGAGCAATGCAACTTTCAGACAGCAGAGCCCCACGTTGCCCTCCTTTTCTAGCAATTACTGATCTTATCCATCAAGGCATAGCTGCAAGCTATATTCGCCCTCCCAAGTAACTTTTATTTACTTTGCCACTTTTGCAAAATGTTTCCTCTGGAACAAGATGGAGGTATGATGGAGAGTACCTGAAAGGCAGGTTTTGAGCCATCTTTTCCTAAGGATCTCAGCTGATTAAGGAGAAAACCCAGTGTGAAGCTCTTCCTTCACTTGAGGTCTTAAAAGGAACATTCATCCTCATGCAATCTCTAGAGGCTCCTTTTTATGCTGAGTTCAGACATTGTCCTTCCTTACCAGAGACACTAACAAGACTCTCTTCTGTACATGGCTAGATACAATGTGTAAGGACTAACACACTTGTCACCTTTGTTCAAACTTGGTCAGAGGAAGAATTACTGGGGATGAAAAACAACAGAAGAGGGTTACTACAGACACACTACTTCCACTGGAAACCGAGCTAAAAGCATTACAGATAGGCTTAGAAAATAGTTACACCCATTATCTTTGATTCCCCTTCCTGATGCTATCAAAACTGAGAGCAGCAAACCATGTGTTTTCCATTTGATTTGCCATGTTTGTGGTTCAAGAGGTTAAAATCTAGGACACATTTTGAAAGACAACTGTTTGACTCCAGAATCCGGCTGCCTGATGATGCTCCTTCCACACTACTACCTGTGAGCTTTCCCTTTTGTGATGGGAAGAAGCTGCAAGCTCCAAAGGGTCACAGCTCTGTGACACGTCGGACTTGCAAAACATCAGCTGTCACAACTGCAAAGCAACTTCCCCGCTCCCAGCTCTGCAGGCACCTCGTGTCATTAACAAGACTAATGAGGATTTGCCTAAGTCAGGTTCAGAAAGTCAGGGAAAAGTTTAAGGTATTTTCAAACACTAAGTGCTTCTCGCAACATGCCAGATTTCTGACTGTATGATAACTGGGATCTCTGAAATAACAGGCCGGCTGAATAAATACAAGTATCCAGAGGCAGACAGGCAGGTTGGAGCTGCACAACTCAAAAATACAGTGCCAGGAAACACTTCTGGACACCAGAGCCTAACTGTCAGCTCCTACATCTGCAGAACAGCTCCAGCACGCTTCAGCCTATGCCAACAAGGCATTTCCCAAATTCTGCCACTACCGCAGCCCAGAAGCTACATCCAGCATCCAATTTCCATGTCCAAGGAGTTCAGCCATGTGGACGAGGCCAAGTCCTGCCAGCTGGCCAAAGAGCCCAAATCCACTCTCTGCTACTGTTTAATTTACTCACCCAGATGTAGCCCATAGCTGATGGGAGCTCTGACAGAACTCAGATACCAGCCACCTTTTGCTTTCTCCTACTTGAATCCTACCCAGCCATTTAGGGATTACGGTCCTCTAACATCCTACCTCTCCAACAGATAGATAAAAGTACCCCCAAAAGAACTCTAACTGAAAGACCCACCTCTAGATGGTAACTACCAACCCTTTGCCAGGTCTTTCCTTTCCAAAAAAAGTAGGGAACTTTTTACAGAGATGAAGCCGTTTTGTCTCCTATCATGCTCATCTGGATGCTTCCATATTTTTTTAATCCTTTCAGAGGACACTAAGCAGTCGGTAATTGTACGAAATAAAACACAAAATATTTTGGTATGTTTCACAGCCATTTCACAAGTCACACAGCTGTACTTGAGGGGTGACATGAATGAGAAAGAACAAGGCTAGATTTCAGATTGGACCGTGTTTGACATCTTTATGCAAGCACGTTTATAAGGCATCACTCCCCTGAGCTCATGCTATTTGTTACACTGCCTGTGCACGCGCGAGCAATTGCTAATTATACTTCAGGTATGTGGCAGTCTGTATGGCATGTATGCGATCACCATCAGAAAAAAAAAATAAATTAAAAAAAAACTCAAGGAATGGAAATTCAAGACAATGATGAATAAGCATTATAGCACCTTTCTGTGAGCTGTACGTATAACATACACCCCATGGCACTAGCTAGCTCCACTGGCAAACAACACATTTTTATAGCTAGAAACAGGAATTAAGCAGAAACACACATGCTAAGGATGTTCCCACAAATCTCTCAAGTTCTTTATAAAACAGCATTTAATTTAAAAACAAGTCTATTTCAGAAGAAATTCTATGTTACTTCCTTAAGTGAATGCCTGGCTTCATAGTTCACTTGGTAAAAATGCTTTCAGAGTGTATAACTTCATAGGTATTGTATTGTCACAGGTGACATATATTACTATTTTAAGATGTTTTTTCTTTAATTATTTCTTCTGAAATTGAGTCACTCGCATAGAACTATTAGCGAAAATCCTCATTCCTGCGTAGTTCCATCACTTTGGCTGACTTTGCTGATATCTACAAACTTCTGCTGTCAGGACACCTTTCTACAACACTGCTTCACTGTAAACGGTGGTGGTGCGTGCCCTTTTGGCAAGATACACAATACTGTGTCTCACCTTCCCATGTCTGACCAACCTTATCACGGAAGCTTTGTTACTTCTGTGCTTTATACCCTTGTGTTATACGTGGTTACAAGTGGAAAAAGAATTCAGTAGTTATCTACGAAAGGCAGAACCAAGAAAACAAGAGGACAAATGAAGAAATGGCAGCACAGTGTGCCTGAGCTCACGTCTGTAAGAAATCAGAAAAAAAAAAATACTAACAGCAGCAGTGCTTATTCCTCTCCTTAATTCTTAAATGAACTGTCACAACGGTAGTGACTTATCTGGGCTCTTTAATTTTGGTAAAACTGCTTAGAAAATGTTTCTCAACCTCCAGATGAACTTGCTGAGAAAAAGCTCCTGAATCTCACAGCAGCTGATAGTATGGTGAACGAGGCCCTTACTCTGCCTGCAGGAGCCCTATACAACTTTTGGCTTTGTCCAGGTTGTTCTGCATGTCCCAGCTACCAGATTTCTGATTTGCAGAGACTTTCAAAGTCACCAGTCTTTGTTTATGGCATGAACTGACTTGATTTTGAAAACTCCACTTAGAGCAGCTCCATCTTGTAGTTGGAGACTCCACATGGGCCCGGCCACCTGAGAAACAGCAGACGTTGAGAGATGTAAAGGAGGACTTTGCAGCGGCCTTAGCTCCAGCTGAGACCAAAGTGACAAAGTGTTGACATCCAGAACATTTTTAGAGATGGGAGATCATTTCGCAGCTAGCTTTAGTGTTTTTTTTTTTCAGATCCAGGCTTGTTTATCTCAGTGCTAACAGGAGGTGTGAAAATGAGGTGTGTACTTACCCAGTCTTAGTGAACCAGCTTGTCAGCCTCGTGCTCCATGCTAACCCAGAAAACTCAGCAGGATGCAAATCTGCCTTACTGCCATTTAATACCCTTGAGTATTATAGCAGTTCAGCCATTGGAGCAAAAGCCCCTTTTCTGTGTCCTCAGAGACTGAAGGGCTCTTGGATTTTGTCTTCCAAAGAAGGAAAACAGACAGACAAACTGCTGTTCAGGCTGCTGTGGATACTGCACCTCAAAACATTCTGCAAGACCAGAACCTGTAGAAACTGTATAGATAAAATTACTTTTGTTGGGTCTGCAGCCTGAGCTACAACACTATTTCAATGCTGATAGACCACATGAGAGCGAGATGCTCCTGGACTGTTTTGGCATTAAAGACGTGGCCAAGATAAATAGCCAAGCTCTACAGAAGAGCGTTTTCACAGCTTACCCACAGTCTGGCAGCTGGTTCTCACTAAACCCCAAAGAATAAAATATTGGCTCGTGCCACCTGCCCAATCCGAAATTCAAACAGGGGAATTATCCAACACAATTAAAGAGATGCACACTGTCAGGCAAAGCCTAGGTGCTGCATTCATGTTGTGAAGAGAAACCCAGCATTGTAATTAGAGTACCTATAACATGATATTAATTTGTGGGGGGGAATCTGTGTAATCAACTTAGCAAAGACGAGAGATTCAGCACACAGCAGTTGCCATAGATCTTAATGACATGAGGAAGATGGGATTTCTCCCGTGTCGTCACAAGGGTAGGGACTGCAAAGGATTCTGGCAGATGAGCAAAATTTTTCTATTTGAATATTTTTAAAGAAATTTTCCCCCTCATTAACACTCTCCCAGAATGCCTGTGCCAGTGCTGTTGAATTAATTCAGATTCAAGATCCTAAGAAGATCAAGAGTCACATTCTATATTTTGCAAAAGGAAATGCTGTTGTTTTGTTCTTGTTTGCTTGTTTTTTGTTTGAAATGATTTTATTTTTGGTAGAATTAACTATTCCACGGACGCTTTAAAATACGTGAAAATTAAAACCCAAATCAAATAACTAGACTAATTTCTTTTTATCCTTGGTTTGGGGATTGAGTCCACGAAACAAAACAGAGGGAGATGTGCCATTACTAGGGTCAGACCAGCAGTCCATCTAGGTTATCTTAAGACAGCAGACATCTTTGGCACTTTAATTTCAGGGTTCTCTCTAGCATCATGAGAAAGGAATTATCACCCTCATTATTACTGCATATCTCTTTTTAAAAATATTTTCTATTCCCCCCATTAATTGTGGTGGGCCCACCGCAGGAAAAACAAGCTGTGGTATGCAACCACATCTCACTGCAAACAGCGGACGACGAGGAACAGCGGCTGGACTATAACAACAGACCCCAAGGTTGTCAGCCATGTTCCAGGTCACCCAGTAAAGGACTACCTTCAGAAAGGATAAGCTGGGTTTTCTCCTCTCTATGGGATCGCAGGCTGCAGCAGATGAGCCCTCTGTAGCCACTGCAACGCTTGGAGCCGACAGCAAAGCAGCAGCTCCTAGATCCTCATGTAATCTCTAGCTGGCTACTTACACTTAAAACCTGATTCATCTACATCTGGTGCTGGCACAGCACTCCAGAAAGCTCTGGGTAGAAAGGGAAGTGTTTACAGAAACGAGGCGCCGCCAACTCAGATGCCTTTTCATGTGCACTTTGCAAAATTTTAAAGCCCACTCACTGCACCTTGGCACATGCACCCTACTGGGGGAAGGCTTGCGAGGGAAGCCAGTACATCACCTTCTTGCTAGTGAGGCAAAACCACCTTCCAAATTCATTTAAGCCTATCAGAATGGCCAGGTTCAAAAAGGCAGCCGTGACTGTGACTAAGATCCAAGCTGAAGCAACTGTATTCAAAGCCTTTTAGCGTCTTTAGCCAACGGAGAGACAGGGATGCTAGGTGGAAGCTTAGACCTGAGGGTAAACAAATGACTCTCTGGATCTCCTCTCACTCTGTCCAAGGATTTAAGGCAGAGGTTAGTGTCTTATTAAAGGACCTCAAATGGGATAGGCAATGGTCTCTGGCTTTAGAAAGCTCAAAATGCTTTGTGGTTGTCAGCCTGAAGTGAGCCCTGGAGAGAAGCAGGTGCTTGCTTGGCCTGTGACGCTGCTGACATTGACCTGACCACTGCTGCAGCTGCGGTCTGCTACCCCATAACGTCACCAGAGTCAGTCCTTGTGCTCGTGTAAAGAATCACAGGATTCAGCACACCTCACAGAAAAAGTTTTGTATTTTCCATCAATAACAAGTGGGAGACAACGTGCTGGAAACTGCTATGTAGAGCTGAAGTTTCTCGCTGGTTTAGCAGGATGTAAATGTTTTAGGCTTTCTCCTCTTGCAGGCTTCCTCCAAAACCAGAGAGCAACTCCTCATGAGCACTGTTTAAGGTGGTGGGGATCAGCTCCCTTAGCAGCAGCTGTTCTGATTTTCTGTCTACTCCTGTATTTTTTCTAAAGGGCCAGGTAATTACTCAGGACTGAAAAATCTATGTCAAAGCAATCAGTAGTGTCACCTCGTTGACTTCAGAGAAATTGCAGAGGGAATTAATCTGACTCCACAATTCTTCCTTTTCCTGTAGCAAACAGTAATAACCTGTGTAATGCTGCCTGTAGGCAGCACCAAGCAAGAGGCCACTCCAACCACATCTGTAGGGCTTTATCACTCCAAAATGACATTTTTTCCTCCTTGAATCCTCCCAGACCTAGTGGCTAATGCCAGCAGTTGGACTGGAGCAGCAAGACACTGAGACACCCCTCATCTCGGGCAAGGGGAGAGCCCATTCACTGCTCATTCTCCTCCTTCCCTGTCCATAGGCTGAGACAGGCATCGAGGGTCACTGCTGGAATTAGGGTGAACAGAGAAAGTACACGAGAAATTTCATTTTTGAGCTCGTGGAGGTGCACATAGCCTGCATTCCTGTCTAGACTGTGTACAGGGGAGTGGGGAGGGATTTTAGCAGAAAGCTTTAAAACATATGTAAATAGATCTTTAACCTTGCTCTAAATGCTATTTCATTTTTGCACTTTCCGTTCCCCAGAGCTCCTTATCCTCAGCAAAATTCACTCCTCTGCAAGAAAGTGAACAGAAAACGAACTGCAGTGGTGGATGTTGGTTTGCAGAACAAGCCACGAAACAACATGCAAAGCAAAAGATTTTCTCCTGGAGCAGGGGGGCTTGTTCATCATTTGCCTCATGTGCTTACCCTTGGGCTATCATTATATTAGCAACATTTCCCAACTGAGCTGGAGCACCTGGTAACTATAGTAACCACATTTTCATATCTGCCCATAAATTCCCTCGGTTCTAATTAGGGCACTCATTTATAACAGCTATGACAATGTAGGAGAAGCAGCAGCAGACTCGGCTCAGACAGTCACCTCTCTCCCCGTCACGTCGCAGAAATGACCCAGACCAGAGTTGCTCTTGCACCACAAGATCTTCCTTATGGCATACAGCATACCTTACCTGCCACGCCAACTACTTTGGGTCCATCTCACTTCTTAGGAAGTCTGTTCATCAGCCGTCCAGTTCAAACAAAAGCCTGACTTGTCTCCTTGCCAGTAAGCTTCACACCAGACTGCATAAACGTGTTTTTCTTGATAGAAGCAAGAATTCACACCTAGCCTCCAACAAAATCACGCACACAGCACTACCACAAATTTACAAACAGGGGGTAGATGCTATTACAAGCAGAGGTGCTGTGCAGTTCAGCTTACAAATTTACCTATGCAATTTATATAGCTACAAAGAGAGAATAAACCACGCCACCTAAAACAAATGACAGGGAAATGATGAAGAGGGAATGTGCAAGAAATCAAGACCAAGTAATAAACAATTGCAAAGTTCAATGGCTCAGTGTATTTCACCACAAATTATTTCCTTCTCTACAAAACAATAAAACTTGGGGAACAATTTGAAGTCTGCTGACATGATTTAAAAAGATGGATGGGCTGGTAGGTAGTTGAGAGTGTTTGCTTTATTGTTCACAGAGTCACTGTTCAGAAGTACATTTGTTTTGGAGTCTATGTGAATTATTGTCAAAAAAATGACAAATCTTTCTCACTTTAGGCTACACTGTACAAGGCCTTACATGAATTTCTTGCTAGAAGTAAAAAAGACATCCCATCTGTGTATTGGCATAGATAAGACAGCAAAGCCTATCTCAGCAGAGATCAAGAAAGTAGGGCTGCTTTGGCTTCAGGTTTTTGGGAATGTGTTGCCATCGGAAAATTTTCACTTGCCAGAAGAGCATGGCAATTAGTGCAACTTAAACACGTCTGTCAACAAGAATATCTCATCTTGAACCTCTCTCCACTTTCCCTCCATGTCCCCTGGAGGCTGAGGGAACCAGGCAAGCAAACATACTGGAGAGATTCTGCTAATGCTGTTGGCCGTTTCTGTTTCAGATTACTATATACTCCATCAGCCACCTGGTTGCACAGCAGGAAGACTGGATCATCTATGGCTGTGGATTCTCTAAGGACAAATGTGCGCTGAGAAAGCCTCACAGATCCAGCAGAGCAACAAGTTGCTATCTAGCCATGTACCTAATGGTCAATCTTAACGTTTGGACAAGCATGGAAAGCTTTCACATTGATTATTGCAGGAGCAGAAATATTCTTTGTGGGTAGGATTTGCTCACTGCATGCTATTTTATTGCTTTATCAGTTTTTTACACCAAAGTTAACAGCGTTGTGATGAGAAATTGTAAACTTCAGTGAATTGCCAAAGAAAGATCCCAGTGATTTGCCAGTTTAGTCATCGAGCACCATTTAGAAGTGTAGATGGAAAACATGTTGATGAACACATTCTAATATAACCACCAAAATGGACTTAAGATGCTGCCAAACATGGAGCACAGTAACACTCGATATCACATATCAACTATTTCATAAAATTAGTGAAAAGCAATTTCAGTCACTGCCAGGCTGAATTAATTTCCGAAGCCTCCCTCTGTTCACGAGATTCTGTTTGGGACTTGGGAAAGACTGTAGCCTGTTGCAAGTTGGTTTACTCATTACTGTACCCTCATTGCTCTGTCAATCCTTTATTGATTTAGGCTGTAGCCTGTTAAAACAGATTCAGCCTCTCTGGAAGCCTCTGGAATTCTACTTTGCCTACTGGGTCTTCCCATTTTCATTACAAGGCAACTCTCTCAAACTGTCCAAATCTTTCCAAATGACCCCATAGGAGCTCCTGTAGCCTACAGTATTTCTCAACTGATTAAATATTACAATAATGTGAAAAGTATAAAATTTTCCTTGATTCTCCTAGATAAGCAAAGCAAGTCTTTGACGGAAAAATAATTACACGGAAAAAAACAGGAAAAACGCTAATTAAAACTAAGATTAAATAAACACTTTCTGCTTGCTCTCTCAAGGTAGTTTTGTTGTAAAGCCATCCATTACCTGCTGTAATGTGTGGCTTGCGAGACCCCCACATAAGGTTAAGCATTTCTTGGTAGTTGCCTGGAAACGGTGCCAACGACAGTTTGTTCTCATTAAAGGCAAATAATGCAGAGACACTGCTACCACTGTATGCCTGAGCGTTTACATCAATTCCTTTTGGAGATGTGTTCTCGCTCCATCTATAGATGCAAGTCCAGAAATTTTCCCAGAAGTGCTGGCAGGAAATACATTTCAATTTATATGCAGGAGTATACACCCAAACTGATTCGACAGCAGCACTATTGCTATACTTTACCCTAATTCATGCTGAAAGAAACAACTGTCCTGGTTTGGGGAAGTTTTTGAAGTTTTAGTATTTCTTTCTTCTTCCTGTCCCGTATCGATGTGAAATGGTGCTTTTTAAAAAGGTCCCCTAAAAACAGGAGAAACACCTTCCAAATCTGCTGCTTGGAAAATGAATGGGAAGGGCATCATTCGACCCAAAACCAGAATGTCCTTCATGGAAAGGGAAGCCCACAAGTCTAGTACTTGTTCCACATTTAGATGAAGCCACACCACTGCACTGGACAGGAACAAGGGATGCCTGAGCTCAGGTGGAGACATGCTTTGGGACGTCATACTCAGACAGGGCTGTGATGCCCAAAGTCTTCCGACACATGCTCTTTCCCCCTAAGATTCAGCTACTGAAAACATTAACACTAACCTAGTTCAGACTTCTCTGAAACAAATGTAAAACCAGCCTCTGAATTTCATTAGTTTGGTCCTCTGTGGTGCCCACCATCCCTGTTTGAGCTTTGTCTAGTTAACAAAGCTGTCACCCCAACCCACCTCTCCATCCAGCAGGACTTTCCCACCAGAGGAAGCCATGGTCAATAAGAGGAAGGTGACTTGCCTCTGTGCTTCTTTACAGAAATCAATGACAGCATGAAAACACCACAGCTTCAATTAGAACAGTTTTCACTGTTTCAAGCTGCAGGGCAATTAAAATAAAATAAATAAACACGATGCATCTCAGATTGTGAGAGAATCTATTCTAAGTGTATTCCAGCCATTTCCTTTGGGATATGATCAGCTGGAGAGGTGGACATATTTGCAATACTTAAATGCCACAGCTGGCAATCCTGCGTGCTTGTTTAACATTTCATCTGCAGCTTGCCTGCTGGATTTGCCTTAGATTTGCATAATCAATTTTGAATTGATTTGAGGGAGGGAAGGACTGCAGTGCTACAAGTATCAGATGTCTTACTACGACCAGATGCAGGAAATGCCTTGTTCCCATCAAGAGACTCAGAGGCTTTCACTGGAAGGCATCACAGTAGTTACTACCTGTGCTAAAATTCAGCACTGTATTTAGCTAAGTCCATTCCATCACATGAAACTTTCTACCTCTTTTTACAAGAGAAACACAGCAGATCGGGAGGATCAATTACCTAAAAATAAAAGGGGAAAAAGAAAAAAAAAAAAAAAAAGGCAGATCATTTAGCTTTAGCTTTTGCTTTTTTGTTTTCTCAAATGGAAAACCACCACTAAAGATGACTAATGGCAGGGAAATACCTTTCCAGATCCTTCTCTCCATGACCATGGCAGGAGTTGCACGAGGTTGCCATGAAGATACACTGGTGACCTGTATTTCTATAAAAATTTAACTATTTTATTTCCTAAAGCAAGAAACACTCCACTTTACAGAGAACTTTACAAATACCTGGATCAGCCAGACAGACAAATAGATACCACCAGACAACAAGCAGATTTTATAACAGCTGCACAAGTTTACCTACTCTCGATGCTGGAAATAAGGGGTGAGTACAAATGCCATCCCACTAAGGGAAACAAAGACAAAGACTTGTGCCAGACCATGAAGAAGGCACACGAGATAGCCAAAACAACAAAGCTATACACAGGAGGTTTTTTCTCTTCTCCACTCACTGCAAAATCAGTTTACTAGCAAACAAATGGAAACTGCTTAGAGAGTGAATACAAGATATTAGAACAGAACAGAGCAGTTCGAAGGGACCTACAGAGATCAAGTCCAACTGCCTGACCAGTTCAGGGCTAATCAGCCCTCCTATTTTCCATGTCTTCAGAAGCTTTATGTTTTCAAAAGGCATGGGGCAGAAAGGGAAATAGATGTATAAGAACCTTATGGATATAAAACCAGCACATAAACCAGCTCATGCTTATGAGCTTGAGGGCTGCTGGAACAAACACTAGTTGGTATATACAAGCTCAGCTTGAATTATTCATGGAAAAGAGCATGTAAAATTTTGCTGTACATTTGTCTCTCATTGACCATTGGAGATCAGAATATATTTTCAAGCCCAATCCCGTGCATGCTTGTCAGATGGCTACAAGGACGTTTTTCCCCACATGTGGAGTTTCAGACATTTTCAAAGCAGTCATTTGTACTCACAATGTGTTACATCTCACTTGCATCTGTCTTACATGTCTGTGTCTCTCCTCTCCCCCTGAAACTTCCCAGACAGAGAGATAAGTAAGAAATGAATAAACAACATGTTCCCATGACATGCTATCGGGCTAGGTACTTATACTCTTCCTGTTCCAACACTATGTTTTCTATTATAAATTCTAGCCTCATGTGAAGACTCAGCACAAAGTCTCACTAAGATTTGAATCTGCATAATTTTGCACTGGCTCACTGCCAAAAGGGAAATTTTTTACCTGTGGCAAGTTAAAAGCAGACCCAGGTGCAGGCAAAATGAACTGCAATTGAAGTGCTGTGTGTATATGCAAATGTCACTTTGCGAGATTTGACCCCCTCCAGCAATAATACTCCAGTGCTTTGCACAAGACAAACCAACAAACCTGCTCCAAGAAAAGAGTCCTTCAGACAATTTAAAAGTTTTTTTGTTTGTTTGTTTTTTAGTTATAAATTAAATTATAAAGATTGACTAAGAAAAGCTTGAAAAAGGTGTCTTGAAGTCCACTAAGTACATCTTACAGCCTGGTTTTAGCTCTGGTTCCTTCTACACAGGGACGAGCGTGTCTGCAGCTTAATTTGGCTAACAATTAGTGGTTTTAGTCCTGTGCATCACCACTTGTAATCTTTTTATTTACAAACATAAAAAGCAGACTTTTAAGTAAAATAACTAATGCACAGCACCTTCCTCGGATGCAAAGTCGTAAGGCAGATGGATGGACATATGCATAACCGCGGATAACTGCTAATGCAGCCATTAGCACTCAACAATGTGACACTGGTTTGGGATGTTTTCTGGAAGAATTTATTTTTACAAATAAAATGCTAGTATCCCAAGACTGATATAATCCTGCTGCCATGCAATATGTGTAAGATGTTTAAAGAGACACTGACCTTACTCTCCTCCTTTCACACTTCTCTTCTGAAGTTTCCATAATGCCCCTTCCTCCCATCATTAAAATTGACATGAAAATTTGCTATATGACTCAAAACCCGCTTTCTTTTAATTTCCAATTTCAACACAGGAGACTGACACATGATGGAAGCATTTAGGTTTTACTCAAGAGAATTCCTACATCAGCCAGAAATGAGTTAAAATAGGCAAAAGTGAGTGAGAAAGGACTAAAAAAGCCCTAAAAGTATTCTTCCACAATAAGTGTCCATAGCAGCTGTGGCCATCAGCATGCATCCCAGGTATTTAATTCAAGTTCTGTCACTATAGTATCACAATTTTCCATGTGTAAGGACTATGAAACATAGACTAGGATAAAGAAATCGTTCCATTCCTTACAGCATGACATGTTTCAGAGCTTCAGTAAGAGCAACTGAGTAATCATGTAATGAAAGACAGTTTGGTCCAGGAATGCTACAACTCAAGTGGGCAGATCAGTGAAGCGGTGCTGCAAGAAAACAAACAACTTAACTGGCAGCTGGTTTGTTTCTACATCATATTGATGAGGTCTTCCCCAAGGGTTTACCTCTAATAAAGCAGGTAGGTTAAGACCATCAATGTGTTACTAAACTTTCAAAGAACTGCCCTTACCTTTCGCAGATAAAGCCTTCTCTTTAACATGCCAGTTATATCATTCCATGCTCTTCAAATATGCACACACAAATACAGAAAGACAAAGAGCTTCTTTCCAGTCTACCATGTAAACACTTGCAGCCTGATTGCTCCTGAAAAAAAACACACAAAAATGTTATTGCAAAAAAATGTTATTCATAAATATTTTTGGATTTTTCAACACTTACCTAGCCCTATAAATAAACAAGAAGGCTTTCCTCCACAAAATCAGTCAATTTTCAAAATTTATAATACACTTTTAACTTATTTTTTCCATCCTTTGCTTTTTTAATAGATTGCTTACTTCTCCCTGGTGAAGCCAAAACATAGCTATAGAGGGAAAAACGGAGCACACAAGGAAAAGACTCTTTCAGTTATTAGGTCTTTTTCATTGGCAACTCTCCCTGTGTTTTCATCTGTGAACTTTCTAAGGTAATGACCAATCTCAAACCATGTGCTAAAGTAATAATTTCATGATAAAACTAATCTTTCCAATAAATAGCTCTCTGAAACACTCTATTTTTCATTTTCAAAGAGCCAGAAGGATTACGCTAGTGATTTGGATATCTATTTCTCTAAAATTGCCCTCCAAGTCTTCTTTATTCTAATGTAATGCTCAGAATCTTTAGCAAATAGGAATTGCATCTAGAAGAGGAGAAGAAGAAACAGCAAAAACAAATGTAACCTTAGAAAATCACCAATGTAAGTAGTTTCATTCCTTGTACTAAAAACCATTTGAAAACTAATCTACTGCATATTCTTTCCTTGCAGAAAATGTAAATTGATCTTTCAGTTTGAATACCTGTCAAAGCACAACCACTATAACATTGATAAGTAATTTTGCTCATCAGTTGATAACTTCTGATACTCTGCATCCTTACACGCAGTTCTGCAGGAACCTTTGCACCAGACTGCACCCAAACCAGAGTGGAGGATGTTCTCCCTCGGAGAATTTGACAACAGTATGAGTGATGAGCGAATTTCTTCCACCAGAACTTCCCAAAATGGTATGAAAATACATCATAGATAAAGTTAATTAAGGAATTAAGTTGAAATGAAGACTGGTCATATTTTTTTTTTTTTTTTCAGTATAAGGCAATTGCCTTCATTTAATAAGTGTGCTCACAACTGAGAATAAGAACAGAAGTGATGAGCATCTCTCTATATTCCAGAGGTACATGTTTCCACGAAGTCTAAGCAAATCAGTATGTACAGCTTTAAGAATCACAAAAACTTAACATTTCTCTTTTCTTTTCTTATGTACTTACTATATTAAATCAGGTTATGATCACTCCCAAAACAGATCTTGTTCATTAGTCTTCACAAAATGTTGTCATGCCCTTTCAATGCAGTGAGTAGAGAGTGGTATTACCAGATGCCAAGAGCAAAAGACTGGGTAAATCTGCAAAGAAAGAGGTAGAAAAGTGGCAGCCGGTGTTACTGGGACGAGCTGGACAAGCTTGCAACGGCTACACTGAAACCTAACTTTTATTACCACAATATTTAATACCTATTCCAGAAAACTGGCTGACACCCTTGAAGATTGTACTCGGATTTCTTTAGAACATTATCTTTAATTTTATTATTTAATTTTAATATTGTATTTGTTTAATTATTTATTCTTATCTATTAATTTTGATTTATTTAGAATATTATATTTAGACAGTTCAGTGTCTCTAAAGTTAAATATACCCCAGCAGGAGCTGAAGACTGAAAGCTCTGCTCAGAGACCCAGTTCTCAATGTGCCATATTTGCCCAAACTGGCCTACTAATTCATAACTATTTCTGGCTTTCCTGCTGCTTCCCTTCTGTGACATAAACCACTCCATCCCTTGTGCATGTCTGACTTTTAATTTCTGCCTGAGGCCAGTGGATTGCCTCAGTGTCCTCCAGCTGAGCCACCTTTCAGTCCCTCTGTTCTTTTGGAGAAACGGCCGCTTCCTCCAGAAAACCTCCAGTCACAGTAACTAATTGCTTCCTTTTGCTTAAGAGAAATGCTCATCCTTGAAAGGTAGAAGCCACAGGTCAAGTAACAACACTGTAATAAATCTTCATTTCCTGCAGAATACCCTGAAGGTGATCGGTAAGTCACACTAAAGCAACTCCATGGGCAGGTCTTCCCTGGAAAACTAATTTAAAATTTAACTCCAGAGTTACTGCTCACTTCATTCCCATATACAAGCATCTGGACTGAATACAGCAAAGTGCTCACGAACCTTGCGGCTGGTGCAAAAAGAGATAGGATTTATCTTCAGTGAGCCGAATTCCTCCCCAGCTAACATGTGCAGCCTTGGGTTTGTGGAACCTGGCAGCATCCCACTTCTCACCCCACGTCTTTCACTGATCCCAAACAGTAAAATGCATGCAGACACCAGCAGCTAACTTTCTGGTAGAGATGAAGATTTGTTTGTACCAGGCATGTGAAATACTTAGAGGAAACATATAAATAAAGGCAAAACTTTGCAACACAGCAAGTGGTGTAAAGAGGCAGTCAAAGAAAATTCACAGCTTCTTGAATAATCAGCAAGCAAACTTCAATAACATCAATCTAAGCGATAATCTCAAAGAATTAGATGGTGTTTATTCTATAGAGAACATCTCTGAAATCAGCATTGCATTGAGGGGAGTCTGTCACCCTTGCTGTTTGGCAGAGAAGGGGGATAGCGGGTTTTCATTTGGGTAAGCAGAAGATCTTGCATCTGTTTGGCTGTGCTCAGCACAATGCAGACAAAGTTTCTTAATGTAAATGCTAAAAAAACTTCTCAGATGACTAATTCAATTGTTGGATTGTATGTCAAAGGTTTTAGTTGTAGATTTACTTAAAAAGTCTGTTTCAGATTGTATCTAATGACCTTTTCAGTGATATTCCCCACTGTGGAGGGAAAAAAGGGAAGCTTCAGCCAACGTTTCTGCCTTCCTATCTACTGTCCTCTTTGCTTGTTTCTAAACTTCAGGTTTGGCACTCAGTCTACTCTCTAGTTTTGTACCTTCACTCACAGCAAGGTGAAAAAAGTCCACCCCAAAACCATTTCTAGATTTTACACCTTTTTTTTTTTCTCCTGGTTTGCAGATTGTTCACCACTCCTGTTTCTCACAGCTGCATATATTCTTCATAAGCACTCACCAGTCATGAAAAATGACTGTTAGCCTATGAACTGGCTCTGAACGCTTCATCTCAATTATTTGTTATTTGTGTAGTGCAATTGGTCTGCTTAATTACTCGCTTCTGTCTTCTTGTGCCCTCAACAGATGGTTGAACACACTTAAATCAAGAGAATAACTGAGTTGAAAAATAACAAATGCTTTTTAGCTGAAGAAAAGACGGATAGCACACTTTGCAGGATTTTCACAAATTGACGCTATTTAAGTATTTGTGAGTAGGTTATATGCTCAAACGGCAGTTTTGCATGTGCTCATTGCCTTCATGAAAGCAGCTGCTGCCTATACAAATCCCTTCTGTTTAGCCAGGTTTATCCCCATTAAATTCTGAGCAGAAAGAGATGCCCAACTATGGGCAGGAAGAATATGGAGAGTTCTGGGGGGTGGCATTTCTCAGAGAGGACTAGGAAAGCATATAAAGCTACGGGCATTAACCTTGGGATGATATAATGAATGAAGGTGCAGGTTGTAGCCCTGAAGTTTCATCTTTCAGCTCAAAAAAAAAAAAAAAAAAAAAAAAAAAAAGCTCTTGCAGGTGTTGCTCAGCCCTAAGCACCCTAAGCAGATGCTGCAGCTCCAGCCACAGCTCAGGCATGACCACCTCTGCAAACACAGCCTGGTGTTCCCACACACTCCACAGCGCTGAGGAGCTACCTGAAAGGCAACACATTACTCATTTCTGACCAAAAAAAAAGTTTTTTTCCATTTCTTCCTATGTAACTTTCCTTGAGTGGTATGTAAATGCCTGAAAGTTACCTGAAAGCGAAATTTCCTTCCCTCTTTCTGAGAGAAGAGGGAAGAGTTTCACTGCAAACTTGGCTGTCTCCTTTTTTAGAAATCACAACAACCTCCTAAAAAGTAACCACAACCACCCAGTACAAGTAAACGTGCAAATTTTGCTCTAGCTTAAAGCAGCACCAAAACCACAACCCCCCTGTGACCGGAGCAATAGAAGTCAGCACTATCACAGAGGATACACTTGCAGGAACAACGTCCCACTGCCGATGCAAAGCAGTTGTTTAGAATATCAACCTTCAATTTTCAGCTGAGTGATGTCCTGCCTTCAGTCAGGGCTGAGTCTGCTCAGCCAGTTATTTCACAAGGGTTGCGTTCAGCTGTCTGGACCTTCCTTCCACAGCTCGCATGGCTCCGCACTGGCTCCTTGCCCTCATTCATTCACCTGAACGAGGGATGCAAAGCAGGTGAAGCAGGTGTCATTTGCTGCCATGCTGATGACTTTTGTTCAGCATCACCCAGCCAAGTGGGCTCTGCTTAACTATCTGTGCTACATTTTTGGTGTATGGCACAGAAGCCTAGCTTTCAATAGTTTTATTTAGGTTTTCATTGGCCTCCTCAGGTGCCTGCTGCCTTTTCAAAATGCATATGATAAAGTAAAGAATTCCTTTAAGGAACTCCCTTTATTTCCTCCTCTTTTGTCAGGCACAACCGAGCTAAGGTTGTCTCTAAGCGTCTCTCTGCTTTCAAACACAGTTTCACACTTTCTGTCTCAATTCTGTTACATGCTTGTCAATCCCATTTGCTCCTCAGAGTGGATAAGACCAGACTGGCTCTGCTTAGAAACAACAGGCTTTGCTGAGAGAGTATTTCCTGAATATTGTTCAGATTTCCTGCAGAGTGAATTGACTACAGAAGGTATATATCTATTTTTAGATCCTCCTTTTTTTTTCCCCCTTCTCATCTACCCCAGATTAAAACTCAAAGGGATTTACAATAGATGCTCCCAACTCATCACGGTCTCTCATACATTAATACCTAAGGTGATCAATATAAGAAGCTTGAAATGCTCTACATTTCAGCGTGCAAGTTTCACTTCATTTTTAATTCCTCTGAAGTTGAAAAAAGTTAATTGTTTATCCTTGTGAATCTAAAATTTCTCAGATGCAGAGCCTGAAACACTCCGGTGGGAACAGAGCTCCCAGGATATGTGGTCTCCTGTAAGATATCAGGTGCTTTGAGAGATCCATCAAAACAGATCATTAAGAAACAAGTCTTTGGGGTGTTTGGTTACCATTGGTCTATTGCAAGACTGGCTGATATGATTATCATCTCTTTTAGTGAAGAAAATGCATTACTTCTTCAGTACCTTTGCAGGCTCTGAGTCACACCCAGAAACAAATCCCCACAAAATTCCAAAGCATAGAAAAAAAACACTTCAACACGGAAATTATACCAACTGTACAAAAGACAGTATGCATGTGCACGAGCATGTGCACGCACAGGAGTGGGTGTGTGACACAACTGCGCATCACAGCACAGGAGGGTGTGTGTGGGGGGGGGGTGAATACGGCCTAGCGAGTGAATGTACTTGTTCTCACCAAGCAAGGTGCACTGAATGTGTGAAGGAACCAAAGTGTCCTTGCAGTGAGCAAACACAACCAGGAACTGATTCGTCCATAACTTTCCTATGTTTAAATACTCAAGCGACATGGTGACAGCATTCCTGTGCTAATGTACTTGTTCTGTGGGATGCTGGAGAGCCACAGGGCCTTGACACAAGCAGGTAGAAGTGTTAACGTACTAACTCAGGAGGAAGGTGTCCTCAAGTTCAAAGCTTCTTTAAGCTACTGGAGGTGAGGTGCATATGCAGTAATGACTTACCCATCATTAGGTAGTAGCTGACAGCTGCTTCTTGCCATCACTAGGGAGAAGGCTGAACATGTAACTCCACATGGCGCAACAGAGAAGGCAATTCTAAGACGACTTCTTGTTACCTGCAGAAAAGATGAGAGAGAAGAAAGCATAGTGAGTCAAACTCCATAGGTTAGTATCTGAAATCAGATGCCTTGCAGAGGTTCTCCCCTGCACAGTGGGGATACATCTAGAGCATGTAGCAGCAAGAGGCAATGCCTCTTACCTGAAGGGGGCCAGAGGTAGAGGGGGGCATGAAAAGCCTGGTACTTGGCCAAGCTGAATAGGAACACCAACCCAGCACAGGGCACATTATCCTCAATGGGATAAGCTGCCATGAAAAATGCAGTGCTTGAAGGTTTGTTTGTTTGTTTTTGTCCTGGAGTTTTACTCTGCCTGTCAGCTCCAGGGGAGAAGGGAATGGGCAGACTGCATGGAGAGGAGGAAGAGTATGGTGGAAACAGTGAGCTTGGATTTTCTCCAAGTGTGGCCAGGGATGATGCTGCAAGAATTTCTCCAAGCAGCATGATGTGATAAGTAAATAAATAAATAAATCTAGTTTTATGCAACTGAAACTGCTTGGGTCAAACAAGGTAGGTAGTTAAGGCCAAAAGACAGTATTGGAAGGAGGAGGAAAATAAAAGTATGAGTTCTACAACTAACATTTATTTCCCTGTTTTACATTTAAAGGTGTTCAACATCTCAATTTGGAGCAACATTTCTTTTTAAAATTGAAATAATTACAAAACAAAGAATTAAAAAATAGAACAGATGAAATGTTAAGTGTATTTTACAAAGTGTATTTTTCTCTTGTTTTCCCCTCCATTCTCCTAAAAGAAACCAAAACCAAGTTGTCTGGGACATCCATTTTGACTGCTGAACCAAAATTCCATTTTCTCAACAGCTCTTCCCTGACTCTGCCAGTCCATTACCACCTCCCAAGGCCAAGTATTTTAAGAGCTATCATAACCTGGCTAGTGTTGAGTGAGAGGCACCAGAGTGATGGTCTTAGACAACACCAGCTCTCATTCATCTTTACAATAAGGATAGTTAACTGGAGTCTACTAGGCCATACAAATAGCAAGGGTTTCTTCAATTTCTGTACTTACATCACTTTTTTACACTGCCAGGTAGCATAAATGAGGAAAGTCATGTCTTTCTCTTCCCAGACCAGGGCCTTTTGTGATTGCGGGTTGAGTGTTTTCAGGGAGAAATGCCATGAAATAATGCCTGGGGAAGTCCTTCAGAAACATCAGGTGCTGACTTATATTTCAGAGATAATCCATGTTTTACCCAAGCATGAAGGGAAGAGCTGTTTGTCAGATATGTTGCTCGTTGCAAACCACTGTGTGCTCAGGCATTGCAGGAGGCTTTGTGACAGGCCTCAAACTCAATGCCCAGACAATTCGCAGCAGAACATGACAAAGCTCCTCTGAATCTACCTCATGCAGATGTCCCTGAAGCAGAAGTATATTTCTAGCAGTTTAGTGCCTGAACACCACTGCCTACTTACCTTAAATCTTATTACATTGAGTATTTAGCTACAAACTGTGATAGTGCAGCCTACCCAGTGTGTGAACTCTGCCTTCCCAGCTCTGGGCAAGGTGACCTCAGGCAAATCACTCAACCTCTCCTCCATAGTTTATTTTCCTACACATGAAGCAAAAAGAAATTTTACTTTGGTTCCCCTCTATTTTGTCTCATTGTTAGCAGATGTTTGAAGGCAGGGACTGCCTTTTATATATTTATGCCTCACCTCATGTAGACCTAAGTCATAAACACAAACACCTGGGTCTAACTTTTTTAAAGGGTACATTTCTCCTGAATTCTGTCACACACATCAGGCTTTCTTGAAGGTCAAGATTTTGTTTGTTGTCTTTGTCATAAGCAAAGAAAGGTAAATGGGAAAAAGCAAATGTGCCCCAAACAAGAAACTGCTGAGCCTTCTGTATAAATGTTTCCATTTACTCTGAGTTAGCTATGGATTTCCTTTATTTAATCTTTTATAGCTATACAAACAAAAAGATGAATACAACTGCTTCACATTTCTAAATGAAAAGGAGAAAGCCAAAGTGTGGTAGTCACAGTGTCCTACCCTGTCAACGTCAGTTTTAAGAGAACCAATCTTACATGAAGCCTGTAAATTATGAAACAAGGAAATCAAGTGATAATAGTTGTGGGTTTTTTCCCCTTAGCGAGAACTATAGTCTTAAGACTTTAAGCTCCTTTCTGCTAAGTACTGCAACAACACTGAGTGGAAAACAAACAGTCCAAAAGTAGCTAGCAAAGTAGCTTGTGCCAGAGCTAGGACTTGAAGTCAGCCCTTTGATATCATCATGTAGGTATTTGGTTCTTCTTGCTGAAGTAGACAGTGTGTGTATATATATATATAAACATATAACACTGAACTTCATGACCATTATAAATTTGATGGGGGTGGGAGAGGGTTGGGGCAGAATCCATCAAAAAAATACAATACTAAATATATTAAATATCAGGCTAAGAAGCACAAGCTTCCAGTGAATTCTTAAACACAGACTGTTCTTTCTGATACCTGAATAAAAAAAAACTAGTGGGCATGGGAAAAGGTAAAGGGGTTCTGAACAAAGTATAATCACAATACCTCATGTAAAACTTGATGAGAAAAGGCACAGCTGGCAGAGAAAAGGAGTTTGTTTCTTTGCTCAAAAACGAGATAAGCTGCCAGTGTAGCTCTTTTCCTGTACTTCTTTTTCCCTCCCACTAACAGGAACATTGGGGTCACCCTGCAATCAGTAAGTCCTGTCCCTGAACACAATATTCCCCTCTTACCCCTGTCCTGGGGCCTTCCAGCAGTGGCTGGTGGCCCTACAGCAATTCCCTGGTGTTACTTGCTCTCCCTGAGGAACCGCAGTTTACTTGAAAGCATCTCGCTACGTTGCAAATTAAAAGCAACCTGAATGGTGGCCTGAAATAGCAGGGAGATGGCATTTGTGGCCCTTTTTCCTGTTATGAGATATATAAAGAAGACACTCAGAAGAACAGGGGCTGATGTAATGCAGCACATCTCCAGTAAAAATCACTGAAACAAAGCCAAATGGGGTTGATTGAGAACCCAACCCACTTCCAGTGATTTTTTTTTTTTTTTTTTTTTTGATAATTTGCTTGTAAAACAACTGCAACAAAAGTAAAATATAACCTGAATACAGGTCAGCCACTAAGCTAATACAGACTTCCCATAAATGACTGGAAGGCTTTACAGACATAATCCACGTACAGCAGAACTCAGCATTGCCATGGAAACAATTACATTCAAAGAACAAAACACAATTGATATCAAACCATTCAGAAGGCATTTAAAACTTGTTATGCACTTAAAGTACAAGGAAATTAGTTTGCTAATTAACACACTGTTCCCAACCATTGTGATTTCTTTCTTTAATGGTGAGAGTGGTATTTTCTGCCTTGCTTTCTTTCCTAGCGCTCCCTCCAACAAACACAGTTTAAATACAATATTTCAGCATTTGTTTCAAGCCACGTAATAAAAGCTCAAACTGCAACCAGTCTTTATCCTTTCTTTTTCAGCCAATGCCTTCAATAGATCCTTTTTAATCTCCTCTAATGTCTCTAATGTAATGAATCCCATATATAATGACATTATAATGGTTAGAAAGTGCTTAGGCAAGCCTTCCAAAAAGAAATAGACTTCAAACTCTTTAAACAAAAAGCCAAAACAACAACAAAAACCCCTCCAATAAAAACACCTTTTAATTAACTGCAGTGCTCAGAGCACTGTTTAATTATGAGTTATGAGTTCTAATACCCCAGCCCTAGTTTTGCAGGAGGTCAGTCACCATTTTCCACAAGTTTGCAGCAGAAAAGCTACCTAATAACCCGAAATGACACCTAGCACTTGGAAATGCAATGCTGGGTGCATGTCAATAGAAAAAAAAAATATCTTCTTTATGACAGTTTTAGCATAAGACTCCAGAAGTGACAGGACACTGCAAGAGATTAACCATGTCTAGGCCCCAGGGACCTCAGAGAGAAGGGACTTTTGGATATTACACTTGGAAAATTCCTTTATAGCCAGTAAAAATATTCTGGGCAGTTTAAATCCGGTAGCATCTGTAGCCCTCAAGTTCTTGATTCATTCCACTTTCCTGCAGGCATTTAATCAAGATGCTTGAAAAGGACGTGCAGTTCCAGCCACTGGACAGAGACAAAACCCCAGGGAGCAAATCAGATCGCAGTTGGGCTCATTTCCTCTCTCTTTTTTATTTCTATTATATTCTGTGTTACGGGGGTTAAATCCAACACTGAATACCACATTATAATATTGTTTTCCCTTTATTTTGTAAGAAACTGAGGCACCGAAAGATGCTGTGATCTGATTCTTATTATTCAGCAAATCAAAAGAAGCATACACTTCAAAATCTCTCATCCTAATGCCTTTTGCAGGAATAGAAGATCTGCTATTGCTCATTCAGTGATTTTGGCACCAGCCAAAACGAATCTACTTTTATTCCTGTTTTTTTTTTTGTTTTTTTTTTCCAGACTGCCACGTCCCATCCTGGGTAGAACAGTCTGCAGCAGCTTTTTCATCTCTGTGCAAAGCAACCACATGTTTTTTTTCTTTATTTCTACTCTCAGTGCTTCTGTCTAGGCGTAAAACATTTTCAAGCTCCTCTCATTCATTCACCAGTGAGCTTGAGACAGCTGCATTAGCAGCACTGCCAATAAACAGCATGGTTAGGGAGAGCAGCACACTTCAATCCTAAATATTGTAGGCAGCCTGCAAGAATAACACGTCTCCTAGCTAAAATTGTGTTCCAAACCTCATCTTCAGGGGAAGAAAACATAGGCCAACATTGCCACACACGGCCAAATACACCCATGGCTTACTCAGTAGGTACACTACTGGCCCCAAAGCGTGGCTGAAGTTGAACAAAAACCTCAGGTTCACAAAAGTCCTTTTTGCATGAAGGCAATTAGAGCACGTGTTCTGAGTTAAACTTAGTCCTAAGAGGTTTGCTGGACTGAGACGCTGGTGCTCAGGGCACTAAAGTAGTCTTCCAGCAATTCCTGAACCAATTTGGGCTTGTAGCCTCTAGAAAGTGAGCCACACAACAACCACCACAAACCACCAACCCCCAAAACAACAACAAAAATCAACTCTGGGCACTGAGGAGCACTGCTATGTCACAAGGCCACAGTCATCAAGCAAGTTTTGAGGCTTACACTGGAAGAACAGAAAAGCAAACCAAGTGCCTGATTTTCACAAAACCCTCCTTTGAAAAAGACCTCTTGGCAGAATCAAGACTCAAGGCAGAAGAAATTCAGCTGCTCAGTCTTAAAACAGTGAAGACGAAATGGAGGTACAAGAATGCTATGGCTAATCACAAAATCTAAGGCTGGGACCTCAGCACCGTATGCACGATTCTGCCTTGATGAGCCAGAAAAGGTGCATTGGGAAAAGTTTAACAGGGCTTCTTTTAGGCTGCTGAGACTGCAGGAAAAGACCAGGATGATCTCTGCATGTAATTTTCACAGAAAGCGGGAAAACAAACACTAACAAAGCCCTCACCACCTGATTAATTTCGAACCATCCCATATTACAGGAAATGAAATTGACCTCACATAGGGACTTGCTGGCTATACACTGACCAGTCTGGCAAGCACTTATTGACTATGCCTTGGCAATAGTGGGTGGTGACAAAATTACTCCTGGCCCCAAAGTCTTGAGATATCATCATTTCCCACGTTGGCCAAAACTGTAATTTTCCATCAATCATATCCCTCCCAACAACAAAACCTCCAACCCTCTCCCAAGCTAGCCCAATAATCGCATTTCCTGCCACATTGCTTCTGCTCCTGCTGAGCTCCTGTTCTCTGAAAGACCATCTTTGAGCTAATTATATGGCATTAGCCATGATTCTGTAACTCTTCCCCCACATCAAAAAAAAGATTGAAGTAGACTAAAGCATATTCAGAATATACTGTTTCTCTCTTTGGGAGCCTAATTCCTCTCAGAGGTAACTTAATCACCAATTACCCACAAACTCGGTATCAAGTGTCGCCACCGAATTTAATTTGCTTCCTGACAAAGAATTCCTTCACAAGGATATCAATACCTGACGTAGGAAACAGTTTGTGAAGCCAGAGGAAAAAATAGACAGAATGAGAGTACTTTAAGGTGCTTGATCTGCTTCTGAAGTATACAGGCTATAACTGCGCTACGATGGCACAAACCCTAAATGAATAAGCAGACCGAGTGAGAAGGTAACTAGTTCAAGAGAAGGAGGGAGGGATGCACTTACTGCCTCAGCAGCTTGACCTCTGCAGTAGATAGCCATGAAGAACAAAATGTAGCCTGAAGGAAGGGATTAGCACAAGCTCGCAGCACAACCCAATACTCTGACCACAAGACTGGTGACTCAGTTGCTGGAAGGCAGAAGATGGCATTACAGGTTATCTAAAAAAGTCAGCAAAAAGTTTGCATACGACCTTGCCCCAGGGCTTACTTGCAGCAATGGAGCCTGCATATTTGTGTGTGTTTCTGTAGCCTGTGGGGTGGCAAGAATCCCTTCCATCAGTTCTATAATTGGCTGCAGCATTTCCTAGAAAGACCAGGTTGCGGCCTGCTCACTCCGCACGTCACTCCAAATGATGGCTGCATGGACAGCCCCAGACACTTTCACACTCAAAGAGAATGATGAATTTCTTCAGGAAGACAATGCTGCAGAGCTGTCATGAATTACACTCTTCATACAACAACAAGCAAGTTCCTGTCTTAATGGGTGACTCTTCCTTCCTCAAAATACACTGCTAGGGACAAAAATAAAAAAATAAAATGTTTCCTTCTCTTCACCTAGACTTACCAATCATGAGCATCCCTGAGAATATCTTTTCCCAGTACTACATGTGTGCTTCTCCCATAGTCCAAGCATTCATACAATCACAGAGCTTTGCACAAAGACGTGGACAGTTGATCCATCAGGTGAAAACTTTGCTTGCCACCTATCACTAGTTTTGTTTTCAACAAAGAAGGTATCTTTACAACAAAAGCATCTGGAATAAGTGAGTCCCACACTCATATTTTCTAATCATGTCAAGATGTAATAGAAGTAAGACTTCCTCAGCATTAAAGCTGTAAAATACTTCATCCAAGAGCAAGCTCAACAGCAGGAAACCAGGGATGAGATAAAAAGTCCCAGTCCATTTAAAGTTGGCATACATCTTATTATCATAAATACCAGGCTGGAGAAGACCGAATGGGAACAGACAACCCAGCTTAATGGGACACCATCGGTTACCACACACATCCTGTAAGCAGAAAGGAAACCTGACCTGCCAGGATGTTGCTGAACTAATTTACATCTGGCTCTTGAATGGCCAGAGACAGTGTTTGAAAATAGCCATTTGGGATATTATCAGCTATCACTTGCGGCTTTCCAGAGAGCAGTTTTATATCTGAAGGCACACATGTGCTAAATAAGTATTTTAACTTCTGTAAATGCAGCTACAGATGCTGGTGGAATTGTGCTTTTCTGGCCACATAGACTAAGATCAAGGTTTCAACAGTGTGTGCTCAGCCACAATGTCCTCCTCCTCACTATTTCTCTCAAGTGAACTAGTACCTTCCCAGTGAACAAGTATCACCATTTCATTGCAAGACTCACAATATTCTTTCTATAAACCTTGAACTCTCATAATTATCAGATAATTTCAGTTTCCTTTTATTATTATATATTTTTTTGTAACTATCTAACTCTGAGAGCTGCAATTAAAACCGAAACACACAAAGCAAGCTGTTACCAAAGAATTAGAAGCTATCAAATATACAAAAATAAATAAGGAAGCTTAGGATTTAGGTCTCACTCCTACTACTTGAGAGATGGGGTTTGGCAATATGGATTGCCTTCTTCTTCCTGCAGTAAATCTTGTTCTTCTATCAGAAGCAGAAGAAAATAAAACATCATGACAGTCCCTCTATATTGCCAGAACCATTATTTTGAGATCTGGCCTTGGTTTGGACTATTCTTGATTATAGTGTTTCACTGAGTTTTTGTTTATTTGAATGTTCCTGAACCTCCTCCTCTGATTTCTATCTTTTCGTCCTGTGATGCTTTTTGACCATGAACACAGACTGTTGATATTTAAAGCTCTACCTCTCCTCATCGTTATTCTGTGGAATAACGTATTGCTTGCTCTGTGAAGTATTGAATCCTCCCCACTCCTGTAACAATAAGATGAGATCTTCAGTCCTACTTCCGACTATTCTCGGAATTTCACGGTACCATCTTTTATTCCTTGTCACGTTAATCTTCCAGCTGGTGACTGATCATACAACGTACAGCAGTGAACAGCCATGTGTCACCATCACCTCTCCGCAAGTTGATCAGCCCTCAGCGTTAGCTCACGAGTCATTTCTGACAAGAGAAAATGAGAATCTACTGCACGTTCAGCCACAGAAGTGGTACAAACAAACAGCTCTCCCTTAGCTTCATTGCAGCAAACTTCAGCTATCAAAGCAGTGCCGGGATACCTTTGTCCAACACTCATTACTCCCAACTATTCAAGCCATTAAAAGACCGTGACCATTTATATAGATGTCTCTCCCAAAGTCTCTGCCTCTTGTTCAATAATCCCTGTAAAAACTAGTCTGCCTCTGCATCTGTCTTGTGTCTTGAGGTGGGATCAGCTTGGGGTGGGCACGGGAAGCACCCTTGGCCCAAGTTGCATTAAGTCCCACCCTAGAACAGCCCCTGCCAGTGCTTTAGGATAAGGAGCCCAGTGTATGCTGTACAAGAAAATGTGAACAGTTTAACAGTGCCTTTATTTCATCGCCTCAGAACAGCATAAACAGTCAATACGTACATATTTCAGGGTAAAGTTAGTAAAACCTTCAGGCAAGCTATAGCCAACAAGGGAACAGCACAGCCCAGTGTATTGAATTGAGGGGATAAATGGAGGTGTTTAAGGCCAGGTTGGATGAGGCCTTGGGCAACCTGATCTAGTGGGTGGCATGCCTGTACATGTCATGGGGGTTGCAATTAGATCATCTTTAATGTCCCTTCCAACTCACGCCATTCTATGACTCCATAAATATAATCAAACACAACCTATTTCTCCTCCATCATTTGGGGATAAAGAGGACAGGAACCGTGTAGAAGGGAAGACACCATCCCTATAGCTGCTCACCTCAAAGATACCTGTAAGTTGCATGTGTGTCTGCAGAGGACAGAATAGATCTGTAATCTCTTCTGAGCAGTAGCAAGTCCCTGGGGAGCTATTCCCTTTGCACTGTAAAAGGGGAACCATTCTTTCATGCCTAAATATTTCTGTAGTATCACCAGGGCTGTATTATTATCATTCCTGCATTCTTCCTTTCCTCTCCTGGAATATTCCTCTGGGCAAACTATGGCTTACTATGAACTTTTACAGAAGACAGAGACAAAGCAGATGAAAATCTGGTTAGCTTAACAGGCAGTAACGTGTAGCTGTGAAAATAAGCCTTAATGAAGGCAATAGTTAAACCTGCACTCTACAGGCCCGAGCAGGGAGAGCCATGGCTCCACTCATTCCTAACCAAACTGCACCTGGGATGCAGCTGGATCCATCTCCAATGCTCCAGCTGAGGAACAGAGACCAGAAACTGGAACTTGCTGCCCTCCCGTTGTGAGCCTGTGCCATGGATAATCAGAGTTGCATCCAAAATGGGCTTCAACCTACCCACTTGAGTAGAAAGAAGGCAGGTAAAAGCAGTTTGCAAAGCCTCCAGCTTCTTGTACGTGGCTTTGTACATGGGTCCAGCTTTGTACATGGCTTCTTGGTGTAAATGGGTATGATGTGTACACACTGAACCTCTCTGAAAGGACAGTACGGACAGGGAGACCAGCAGCATGGACTTCTGCTTCAGTAGATGAAGCCCATCCTGCTAGATTAAAGATTACTTAGACATAAATGCACACTGCAATCCAACACTTGTACTGTAATGCAAATATAAGAGCAGAAGACTCCCATTTAGCTACTGGTCTGGCACCGACAAGTCACCTTGAAAAAGCCATGGCACCTTCCTACCCCTCTGTTCAAACTGTACAGCAAGGACAGAAGAGGCTGTCTGCTATAACGGGTCCTTGATCTTGATTGGGATTTCTGATACCTCAGTAATCCTAATAATAAACATTTCAGAGACAGAATTACCTAGAGTTATCCTCAGGCACTTCTTGCATTGAATATGTATATATTCTAATTTAGGCACCTGCACATTAACTGTAGGCGAAGGCATCACCTTGTTGTGCTTTTATTACCCCGAAGTCCAATGCAACCACACATCCTAAAAGCTACCTCACAGAGTGAAAGCAGCTGAATTGGTGGAATGCCTTTAGCTATAAATCTGCATGGTAGAAACTGGTCTCTCCTCCAGTCCTTTCAAGAACATTTTTATCTACATATTAGAGGCCATATTCCATACACAGTTTGAGGCAAAACATCCATAGTAGGCATTTGGAACCTCCAGGGGCATTGATAAGTGAAATAATTGGCATGTTACCACCAGAGACCAGAAAAGTCACCTTCCGACTACAATGGGTTGCTTCTGACAAAAGCCAACCGAGGCGCATAATGTCGTTGTTCATTAAGTTTCCATTAATGATAAAAATTCTGATTTCAATATTTAATACACCTCAGAGATCACAGCGCATAATTTAATGCGCAAGCAGATAATTTGCTGATCAAGGTACCTCTCTCCCATTAAGGCAAATGGTTGCACACTTTGCTGATTAACTGTATCCTACACACACAAATACACGAACACTCTGCTGTTCTCTTCTATCGGCGAGGCATTGTCCCCTCTGGAGCTAGTTCTCGAGGCACACAGCTAAAACTTGCACATACCAGCTCTTCCACGTGATGTATAAACGCCGTATCATCCCTACTTACACTGCTTCCTATCCTTGGTGTCTTGTCAGCACGCAAGATTAGGATGCCCTTGGCAATAACGAAGTAGGCCCCGTGTTGAGGCTCTGTGCCATGCGACTTCCAGCATCACCTCTCTTTTGGCTGTGTACATGTCTGCAACCAGGTGCATTCCTTGTCTGACACCTCAGGTACAGAGAGCAGCTCTCTGAGCCTCAACTGTCTTTTGGGGCTGACCACAATCTAGCATAAAGGGCGCCGGGATGAGCAACAGATACAAATGGCTTTTGGGCTGGTATGCTTGGAGGCTTTGTGGAAATGGACAGGGACAGCGCTAGGAAGTTTGACTAGGACAGAATTACTGGCGAAACCCACATACAAAGAGGGGGAAAACCTCTTTTCCTTCAGCAATTCAAGTGTCTCACTTTGTTCCAGGGAGCAGCAAAAGATGCAGATGCCAAACCTCACAACGATTCGGAAAACAGAAGGGTCATCTTTCACCTTCCTCCTCTGTAATTCACCAGCCTTTTTTTACGCGGGTTTAAATCCTCTCAGGCAAAGCTGAGAGCTCAGTCAGTGGGCTGCTGCACCCTGTCACAGAACAAAACAAAGGGGGAAGAAAGCAGGCTGGGGCAGCTGCTTCGTGGCTGATAACCCAGCCACATTTCAGTAGATGTCACTACGACTATTTGGGCTACAACCCTTACAGCAGCTGCTGATCGGGGCTATAAACATGCAGACCCATTTTATGTACAGCGTACAAACGGGATGGGATATCAGAAAACTTTCTGGAAACCCAAATAAAAGACTAGTGTATTCCTGGAGATAGCATCGCTCCCTCCAAACAAATCAAACACAGAAAGAGGACCTGACACCATAGGGTTTACTTGAAATTATTCTGCAACATTTTACCTGAATGCTTCCATTAACGTGCAGCAACACCCCTGTGAAGCGCTTTGAAAATGTACCCCCGAGTCTGAACTTGTCAACATTGCTCAAGACCTCTACATGCCAGAGATCCCAGAAGGTACTAGCAACTTGAAGACATCTTCATATTCCCTCTCTGTCTCCCAGCCCAGACAAATTAATAGGAATACACTGCACCAACCCATCAGTGGGAGGAAATAGAGCTGGCTATTAACGACCTCAAACAGCAAACGGCCCCCGGGCCAGAGAACCTCCCAGGGGAATGCCACTCCAAGTTGAAACAAAAGTCAACATCTTAATGGTTTTACTACTATTTTTTCTCCCCCCTATCCTGCTGATTCCCCCAGACTCACTCTGCAGCAGCAATACCCCTGAACGCCCACTGTCTGCAAAGCAGCTCTCATCTCCTGGGTCTGCCTTAAGTAGTTGCCAATGGATGCCAAAGCCAACTCCTAACTGAAGGCAACTCCAAACTGAAGGCCAGCTGAGAGCTTAGCCCTGTTAGGGCCTTAGCTGAAGCCTAAAGGCTCGTACCCAATGTGCCCTAAGCTGGAATGCCCGAATTCCTAGAGCCAACCAAGCGCAGTTTAGCTGCTCCAAGTAGCAGTGGGGGAGAGAGACAAATTGTCCCTTCTCCTTCTCTCTGTTGATGTATTTGGGAAACTCTTCTCTCCTGAGGATGTCTGTAACCGACTGTTCTTTACACATGATTTCATGTCACTATTAATAGTGACATGCCTTGTCCTTTCATTAACATACTGGTTAAATTTAGTCCCTCTTTGAAGCCAAAAAAGGAAATCTGTGGTCAGGGTAGAGAGTCCCTGGCCACTTGGTAAAAATAAAAAGAGGAAAATAAAAATCCAATTCCACAACCAGAAGCCAGGTTTTCAAAACCCATCCTAGGTATATCCTTTGGTTGCCAGCTTACTTAGCTGTCAGACTGAGGGGTGAGATCTGCTGTACCTTCTTTTTCTCCTGTGCTGAATTAAAATTACTGACAGCACTGGGGAACAGGGTCTAGTGCTCAGGCTTTGCTACACCCAGTCTCTATTTTATTTGTAGTCTTTATTTTTCTAAAGACTACAGTCAGTACTCTTAAAGCAGGGGATCTCCCCATACACCTCAAAGATAAGTTTTTATCTACAGGTCAAACTTCCCAGGTGCAGTTGCAGCATTAACCCTTACTTGAACCCAACCCTTGTAACTGCAGAACCAACAATCCTTACCTGCTTTGGGAATGGTGAAGGGCTTGCAAAGCCCAACTAAGCTTGATAGCAACACATCTCCTGCCAGAGCTCTTCCTGGTTGTCGGTAAGGTACCACAAGGAAGATTCTCCCCAGCACACCTCATGAACTGATGGAAGCACCTGCATTAAAGCTTCAGCTCACTCTGCCATCTGCAGATTTAGAGTTACCCCAGCCAGATAAAAACCAAGGCCAAACTCCACATACCAAATTCCTTCCATAGCAAGAAGCATTTTCTTAGGGCAACTCACATCTCAGTTAAGCACTGAAGTCAAGCACGTTGAATTGGAGACTAAGAAAGCTCTGATTTTGCACAATTTTGTCATCGCACGCAACTAAAAACCATCTCTCGTTCACTGCTCGTAAATCTACATCCCTTCTGCCCCAGGTAGGGAAGGCAGTTGCCCCTCTATAGGCATCAAGATCTTAAAACCAATGACTAGAGACATCCAAACATTTAGGTACTCACTTTCCGGTCAGCCAGGAGCTAACTCTAATTCCTACATGAGAAGCAGAGCACTGAAACTCAGCCACGCAGCAATATAGCCACCCGTCATTACACACCATCCCTCCCTCCAGCTGCACCAGCGTTAAGTTCAATGTTTTGCAGGTGTCTACATGACAGCAGGCTTCAAACTAAGCTACTCTCCAAACCTCTTCAGGTCAGAGATTTTAGGCTTTAAAACCTTAAGCACAAAAAGTGCACTTCGCAACAGCTCCTGTGGGTGTTATAAGGAGCAACAAAAAGCTTTTAAGCACTCTTAAGAGAGAAGAAGATGACAATGAAATTGAGGGGAAATGGAGAAAAAGATAATCATACTGCAAGTTACCACTCTCATCTCCCAACTACTTCCAAGGCTGCAAGAGCCCAGGCAGCCAGGAACAGCTGCCACCTTATTAAACTCAACAATTTACAGGTGCTTGGAGGGAGCACTTACACACAATTAGCTGAGCAAATTCACTTACTTAAAGATGCAGGGCCCAGCTCTTGCTGCTGCAGCTTGCCTGTAGTACCTCTGCTATAGGTACTATAGTACATCTGCTGTCTTGGAGGTGTAGTGAACGCAAAAAAACACATCATCACTGACTTAGGGTTGTGTTAGAAACCTTCTAAAGATGCATCATGACATGGACCTGCCAGATCTGGCAGCATCAAGTGCTGTGCAGGCCTATGCCAGATAATAAACGTGTATGCAGGGAGCCCTTGCCAGAAACGCTGCAGCCTGGATGAAAAATGGCAGGGTGGTCAACACAGTTAGCGTGGGCAGGCAAGCAGCCTGCTCCTACCTTCACCATCATCCTCATGAGTCTCCCTGGCTAGCCATCCTTACTTCATGGCTACTGCTGTCTCCTCTTGCTTCTATTATCTACCACAAATTATACTCAGCAGCAATATACGTTGTCTAGCAAAGCTACATATACAATACAACTTCATATTACAAATTCTTTGTTTTTCGTTTTTTTTCCCCACTGGCATAAGACAGGTAATTTGGTGATAGCGGCCTTTTGCAATCAGTGGACATAGTTGCGTGTGCTCACGGTGAAACGCTGTCCTGGTGATTTAGAAATCTGACAAAGGAAAGCCAGGATTGCTGTATTCAGAAGGGAACAAAAAACTACAAGCTCTCTGCGATATGGTGTCTCTTACTGCGCTGTTTTTTCTCTTCCAGTTAATCTCATTATTGCAAATTAGGGAGTTTCTCCTGCAGTTTAAAGGTGTACTCTCACACATACAAACGAAATAAACAAAGTATTTTGCTTCAGATCTCAGCTGCAGTCAATTTATTCTTTGAGCCTCTTGACTTAATCTGTAAGATTTTGGTCTCTTTTCTTGTATCAAAGTCCCGCACAAATTGAAATAGCCCCTGCTCACATCCACTCAAATTCAATAACACTGCTGCTCTGATTTAGCAATGGCCTGAAAATACTTCTGTATTCTCTTTGTTTTTACCTATTCCTTTATTCCTACTCTCCCGTTAAACAGCAGAAAAATTCAAAGTACCTTTTAATTGAGGGTAATCCAAAATGAAAGCTGGTTAGAAATCTGTAATCAAAGAGCTGAATAGGATATCTTTACTTACACCAAACAGCCCCATGATAGCATCTAGGAGAGAATGACAGCTTCCCTCCATAAAAGCCAGGGTCATACACACAGTGTTAGAATGCAAAACCACTGAGTGCAAGGAAAAAAAAAAAAAGAAAAGGTGACGTAGTGTAATCTTCAGCTACTACAAACTGGCTTCCTACTGTTCGGAGCACACTGTGATGATGTTCCCAGTGCTCAGATGTATCCTTTTCCTGTGACAATAGCATGTACTGAGCAAGAACACTGCCTGAGAATAGCACGGGAAGAATAATCTTGGTAAGTCCAAGATTTAGTTTTAGATTTGTCCAACCAAAGTTTATTTATTGATAATTAGACTAAGTATCTCAGAGACTTGTGGTGATGCTACAGCTTTAAGACAGCCTGAAAGCACTTAAAATAGACTTTAAATTGCAAGTTTGAAGCTTTTCAGCACTCCAGGGACTGGTTGTGATGCTGTTTTGAAGCTTTTGTTAGCACCTCGGAGAAGCCTAGTTATTGGACTCCATAGGCTATGATAGCCTGAAGGTACAGTACATAGCAAGAGCAAATCAGCCTCTGAAGGTTATCACAGACAAGGGTTGGTAAGGACAGCAGAGCCCCCCACCTACCTATCAGGGGCTGAAATTAGAAGCGTGATCTCGCCAGGCTCCTGCTGAACTCAGAGACAGCAGATGGCTCCAAAGCATGAACCTGGTCACGTGGAGTATCCGAATACCCCTCTAGGGATGCCTATCTCCTTCCACAAACGACAAAGATGATGATGGGTCAAAAACTAACATAGGTGCCTTCATGAGATACCTGAAGATACTGGGTGGATCCAAACTAGATTCCTAGGAATAGTAAAATTTAGCAATAATGTTGCCCAGCTGCAGAGCTGTAGAATACCAGGCAAGCAATAAAGAGTGCTGGGTTTTTGCCCTTCCTATGAAGACTTTCGTAAGCAATTTTGGACTGCATTCGTCACGGCAAGCAGACAGACACACAAGTGCAAGAAAACTTTCATGTGTCCCAACTCTATTTATTATGAGATCCACATATCAGATGGCTCTTTCTCACATTGGAGCTCTTAACTGAGTGGTAATCCCCCAATTTCACCTATTTTCATTGTAGCTGCTGCTTGTTGCCATAATCCCTGCAAATAAACTTGCTTTATGACATACTGATTCATCCCTAGACTCAACCTTCGGCCTCCTGAGGTATTAACAGAAAGATAAGATCCTCTGACAGATGTGAATGTAGACTCAGTCACCCAATAAACAACCTTTTACCGGCTGGGCATAATCCCTTTATCAGATTATGCCTGGTGCATTGTGTTCTCAGGTCTGCAGGTGCTTTTCTTAGAGCAATTAGAAGCAGCATTAGAGGAAAGACAAAAACTCTTACTGAGCAATCTCACCACTAGAAGAAGGATTTCTCAGCTGTAAACCAGCTAGGCTGTTATAAAACTTGGTCAGTTACAGCAGAGCAGCAGCTCGCACCATCTAAAATCACATCCTTCTGAATTCAAATGGGCACTGCAGTTCATCCCAGAGCACTCCTAATTGATGAGATGACTTATCTGCAAAGAAAAGAGAGCCAGGAGAGGGTGCTCAACAATAACTAGAATAAGTCCTGTGTTCCCTGAACCCACGGATATACCATGCCCTGGTAACGGTGATTTTTACACACAGCCACTTACGGGGACTGCCAAAACCAGCGTGAGGGCTTCTGAATTTTCATTTCAAAAATTGTACAGGGATTTTAATCCAGCTCAAAACATCTTTGAATATAGGGAAGGACACAAAATGAGATTAAAAAACAAAACAAAACAAACAAACAAAAAAAAAAAAAACACAACTGGGAGCCTGCCTGCCAGAGTTTAGGCACAAACAACTAAAATTCCACCCAAACCCCCATGCCCACTCGTCCTACCAGCAGAGTGGGAAGGTCTCCAGCCCCCACGGAAAGCTTGGGGATCTTAAGGAATATGAATTAGTTGCATTTATGCTTAACTCTTTCAGACAAAATATTATGCCCTAACACCCAGAAGTACTGAACTGCTGAAGGATTTTGGTCAAACAAAGCTTTTCATCACATCTTTTCTGATTTTGAATAAACTGTTTTACTTGAATGTTAACTTTAACAACGCTACGGACACTAAAAATTGATAAATAGGGCAGTGTTTCTTAGGCACAGGGACGTTGTTTTTTGCCTAGAATTTTTAAAACAGAGAAAAAAATAGTATTTCATTTCAGATTGAAAAATCTGACAATAAATAATTACTACTGTTATTGTCTTTAGAAATTACTCTTTTGCAGGGAAGACAAAGCCTCGGTTGTCCACACAGCTTTTGCAGGAGAGCAGAGCAGAAAGCAGGACTCCAAAGACAGGATGTGTTCTTGTGGTCTTGATACAATGTCGAGATCCAGCAGGATGGGAGTCAGGGGCTACGAGTTTATCGACAACTCATCCTTTATCCTGCTAACTGCAAAGGTTATTACGCAGTCCGTACTGTTTGTCACGCAAATAACTACATGAGATTACATTTTCCACAGTGGAATGAGGAGAAAAAAAAGGACGTATGAATTTATCAATTAAATTTCAAGCGGGACTTTTTCATGGATTCTGCTGTCACAGCTGCCTAAATTGGAAAACAGCGAAAATTCAGGCTCTCTGGACTGAGTAAATGACTATAATTTGTATTTAAATGCCATAGGAATCAAAAGTTGACTCTATTTGCTTATTCCATAGCCCTGTTTTTCCTCATTGTTTCTTTCTGAGCCTCCTACTGTTTAAAAAATTGAAAAATCAAGCTGAGCTGAATGACCAATGCCTTCACCATGATTGAATCTTTCTTTCCCTCAGTCTGTGCATGTGATTAGGGGCACCAGAAAAGAGTGTTTTCCTTAGCTAACAAATGCCTACTTTCGCTTCATTTTATCTGCCCTTGCTTGGGATCATTCAGCACACAAAAAGGATGCTACTGGGAATGACCTCATGTTGATAACCTCCTAATAACTCAGATATTAAAAGCAATTCTGCTAGACAGGTGCTGGAGGAATTTCAGAAGCCATACTTGCAAAATACCCTTCCGTCTGCCACAGAAACGGCAAGGTACCTCTTGAACCTAGACAGCAAACACCCTGCGCAAGGTTAAAGATCCTCATTCACTTTTTTTGTCTGTGCAGGGGAAAGCACTGACCCACACAAACATTATTTCCAAGGCCAGTTTTGTGTCACTGTAATTTCATTGCCTTCTGTGGTGTTCCCCATGTTTTATTCCCACGTGTGGAACAGGGGTCTGCCTGCTGTGTATTTTGACGTGGCAAGGCGTGCTACTTAATGTCACAGTTTGTTAATTTCTCATGGAAATAACTGACCACCGGATAGATCCGTTTTCTCTCTGATTGCAATTGCTGTTACCTTTAGCATATCCTAAAATCTTAGCAAATAGAGTTGGAAGTGACCTCAGGAGAACATCTGGTCAATCAACCTACCCACGGCAGCAGCGAGGACACTCCAGTAGGGCAGGGAAGATGTTTAATCCAGACCCTTCTTAACAAGAGCTCCTAGCAGACAGTGTTTAAGGCCTTCAAGCCCACTCCTCAGTTCTGTGAACTACCTTACACCACCACCTTGGAACAAAATTGAGATGTAAATATTATGCTATGTATGATATTGCCTTCTCAGCTTATTCCAAATACATATTACAAAGCTGTAGCTGTAGATGTTAGTGCTCAGCGCTTTAGGAAATCTGGCTATTTAAGCTTCTATATACCAACCTCCCCATGGTGAAATATGTCCCTATAGAGACACTTGTGGTGGAGGGAAAGGCAGAGGAGGCGCAGGGGTGACCACTCATTTCCTTCTCTTATGAGCATTTGGAAACACTTTGATTCAATGTGCCATCAACGCTTGAGGAGAGTTGGAAGAGGTGGAGGAAATACTAACGGTGGTGATTTTTTACAGCAAATGCACTTGGTTGACCAAGTTTTACTAGGAAAGCTGTTGTTACGGTGTGAGAAGGTCCATGAGCTAAAGCTGTACAAGGTCAGGAAAGTGAAAATAAGAGTATGTTTTTTCAAGTCAGCAGCCCACAGTCTGAGGATGAAAAATACTGACATGGAAGGGTACAGAAAAAAGAAACACAAAAAGCATAGTGGGAAAGAGACAAAAATATGCTAGATATTAAGAAACTAATAAACAGCACATTCTGGCATTTTTTTTATTTATTTTATACTAACCATCAGATTTAACCAGATAACACTTAGCTTTGTATTTTCTACCTGGCCTAATACTGCATTAATCATAGATGAATACTGTCCGTCTGTTCTCAAAATCTTTGATGAACATCTTCAATTCTCAGGCCAACAGGAAACCAGCCTACCTGTTTGCTCATGTTAACAGCCATGTTTCTTGGACAAAGAGCATTTAATTAGGTGCTCCTGCAGTCACTGATTCATCACCCTGGTATTCAGCACAGCCCTACTGAAAAATCTTCAACATTTTCAGTCCTTCAGAAGTGGCCTCATTGGGAAGAGGACTCCTAACAACCCAGGAGCTATTAAACACATCAACAAGCTTGGCACTGAATCATTTTTGTGACTACTAGAACACTAGTCTGAATTAGGTCTGCATTTACATAAATCTTCTAATAGTTTTCTCCACCTTTTCCTGTTAAAAAAGAGAGGGAGGGGGAAGGAAGGAGAAGTTGAAAAAGAGTCAGAGTGGAAGTGACACTCAATGGAATAATTTTGTCTTCCTGCAAACCGGTGTACAACCCCTCATGACAAGCTATGGGTATATACAAACAGCCGTAAGAAAAAAGCCCTACTCCAAACACAGAAAAGAAGCCAGCGTTCAGGTTGTAATGGTAGCATTCAATCACAAAATATTTCAGCCGTAATTTGTAATGCTGCCCTCATTACTCAAAAGTGTTCTTCTCTTCCTATCTTTTCATAATCATGCTGCTCGGGTTATTTTCTGCTTTGGTCACGCCATGGTAAGCCCTCCAAAGCTGTCTCAAAGATCAGACTGAAAGTAGCATTTCTCCTTTCTTTACGTATGCTAAAATACTTCCCAATTTTGTGTTTGCTCTTGCTTTTTTCTTCCAAGGCTGGATTTGCAGAAAGACTTGGTCTGCTGCAGTTCCAGTTGGGAACAATCAAATCCCAGCCATCAACCTCCGCGCTCAGGTAGCTGAAAGCAGATGTTCTGGGCACTGAGCCATTTCCATGTCTGGCCCAACACCAACCTCAGGGCTACTCACGGCGATACGATTCATAACAATGAACGTTTCTGAAGTGCTTCTCCTTAAATTATCGGCACGAGCTGATGGTAATTCCTCCACGATGTGGAACAAGCTTTCATAATGCTGGGAGCCTGTGTGCTAGAACAGGAACACACAGACTCAGACAAATTTCCATGCAAACTCTTGCAGAAAGGCAAATGGGAAAGCCAGAGGTAGCTCAGGAGAAGCACAGGATGGGAGGCTGAAGTGCAGGATGAGCTCTCTGAATTTGTGCCTAAAATTCTGTCCCTCTTCTGCAGGCTTTTCAAGTTATGTAGGAAGACAAAAGAGCTCCTGCAATTCTTACGGGCTTCCAAATCCCTCTCAAAGTTACTGGGTTTGGCAGTCCCACTGAAATGAGATGAGGGAGATGTAATTTGCCACAGAGCCATAGAAATGCCAAGGGGAATGCCTGTACCCTGAAACACCCTCTTGCCTTATGCACTAAATAAAGCCGTGTTTCTTGTTAGAGACATAAATGCTCAATCTCCAACACACAGCATCTTGAAACGGATGTGTAATGGTATATATAGATGTGAAAAACACTGACTTCCTTGACTGCAAGGAGCTTTATAGGCAGCAAGCAGAGTGCTATTCTACACTGCTTGTCGTGCCAGGATATCAGAGTTGGAAGTATCGCTACCTGCCTCCTCCAGCCTAACACGTTTGCCCTTAATCTGGTTCCCCTATGAGGAGCCCTACTATCCTGTCCACATGTAATCAGACCTGTGCAGCTGCCTACATGTTCTTTTTAATTGGATTGAAGTTAATCACAGTAGGATTAATTTGAAGAGATCAAGGAGACAGAGTGACTTTTGGTGGAAAGCAGATGGTTTCTTCTGGGTGGAATAAAGTGCTGAAAGCAATATGAGGTGTTTAACTTTTCAGGTTTACTGAGATTAAAAGCTCAGGGATTCTGTAACTTAGCTATAGCATATTTAATCATATTTATGCCATGTCAATGAAAGAACCCTTTGGAAATTATCTGTGTGGTTTTCAAATAAGAAGTGGCTTACTGACTGATACCAGCATCTGACTATCATCAAGCACTGTGAAGAGAGGTACAAAAACATACGTCCAAAGCTGCAGTAATTATTCCCAAGCAAACAAAAATTAAGCACTGCTGTTTTCATAAAAAACAAGAGCCTCCTGCATCTCCAAATGGCATAATACGTGGCATTGTTAAAAATTAACCATAATAAATGGACCGATGGTTCAGTACTAATTTGGGATATTTCAGCTGTTTCTATTTTTGCCCTCCAAATGAAGCTATCGGAAAGGAGTTTGATCTCAAAGTACAGAGTAAGTACATAGCCACTTTAAATTAGGCTGCTAACATTCAACCACCTAAAATCTCAGGCACGTTTCAAAATCTTGACTTAAAAGGTTACAATGAACTTGAAGAACTATTTCATTAATCAGTTGCTGTTCTTCCATCTTAAACATGCAGGTAAAATACGCTTACCTATTCCCATCAGCTCAAATGCACGAAGCCATCCTGACTTCTCTATGAAGTCAAACCTTCCTGAAGAGCCATGATTTTTGTGTGATGCACACATGTTAGCTGGGAAGGAAAGAAGCATGTTGCTATGATAAGGATGCTAAGTGGGTGAAGTTGAGCCAGGAACAGAAATAGCAAGTTTGCGGAGCAATGGGAATGGGAGGCTGGGGAAAAAACATGCAGAGTAGCATTGGTGTGTGTCCTTCAAACTCCAGGAAGAATGTTTTCCAAAATGACAAAAAGGTGTACGAACCACAGGTCATCAAGCATGAATAAAAGCACCAAGAGCTCACTCACACTGTAGAGGCACTGACTTCCTGCTGCTATCGTGAAAATAGCCATTTCCATCTGAGACAGGGTCAAAAAAAAGAAGGAAAATCTCCATCAACCATTCTAAAAACAAAACACAGTAAGGTGTCCTATCTAGGCTGGCACAGTTCCTTTTCACAACACGTCATCAGGGTTACAAGTGGGAGATAGACACGTACAGAACTGGGACCAGCTAAAGCAGCACTAATGAAAAGGTCTACACGCAGCTGATGGGTTTTATTATGGATTTTTTTCTTAGCACAACTTCTCCCAAATCTGATTGACAGATTTAGTTCTGCCTGGAATTTTCTTCTGCTGAGTTCAGGGCCCAAAATGTCCAGTATAAATTTTATAGCACTGCATTTCTATTTAGTTTCTAAGAACACTGAACAGCGATGATTACTCAGCTATATTCTCCCTTTGAGAAGAGGATCTTGACTTACTTGAGAAGTCTGCTCACTTTAATTACATCTAATTATCTTGTGTAGGGATAGTAGATAACATACATCAGTAATATTAGCAGGGTCAGAATACCATTACAGTGAAATGCATTCCTTCATCCAAAACTCCTCATCAGAGCTCCCCTATGATTTGAGACACTTTCCTACAAAAGCTCATCTGCCACTTACTCTAAGCATGACAACCTTCATTACCATAATATATAAAAGCCTCACAGACAGCCACAACTTTATCTTCACAAAAAAAAATGGCGTCATGTCAATATTCCCTTTTTAGATGTTGGGAAATAAGGCATGGAGAGAGGAAAAGCCAATGTAAGTACTCACCTCTTTCCATGCCTGCAAAAAGTGAGCAGGTGGAAGAAAAATAAACTCTGGAAAATTAAAAAAGGTTAAAAAGAGGGTCACCAGCAGAGAAGTGAAAACATTAAGAGTACAAGGTTATTTCTGTATGCCCACAGGCTTGCAGTGCAAGCCCTACTTACAATACAACTTTATGCAGAGAAGGCTGTAAGAAGAATGAAATCCATTAAGATGTATTTTAATCTGCTTTAAACACAACATAACTATTCATTTGCTATAAGCATGTCTCATTTAAACCTCAGGGTCTCGTTCTCCTCCCATTATATGCATTTATTTAACATTTCATAACCTGCTGGTGCTGGGAGGCAATTTGGGTCAGGACCTCATAGTGATTATCACTTAGTGCAAAAGAGCTTATTACCTTACACCCACACTCCAGAGCAGTCACTAGAGACGTGCCAGATTTTGAATCAGCCAGAAGTAAAGATTAGCTATGGGTATTAATAGATATGTGATCACACTTTTCAGTAAGACTTAGGTAACCATAGACTTGTACAATTGTGACGTTCTCCTTTTCATCATGTAATTAAAGGTGATCAGAATGAAGGTAATGACGATATTATACATATTACACATTTGACAAACTAAGATACATACTGCTAACAGCCAAGTGTATTTACTCTACAATTATTATAAATCTTGTAGAGAAATGTTTGATTATATTATTATGTTTGATTATATTATTAACAGTAAACTATGAAAATATGAAAAAGTAGGTCATTATCTTGTAACTAAAATGCAATTACACTGCAAGTACGGTATTCACATTAGTTTGAAATATGAATGCAGACATATATGTTCACTTTCAACATGACAGCTTTCAACCAAACAATACATGGCATGTATATATACAACCCAAACAACCTTCTGGCATTTCTTTGGCGTAGAGAACACTGCAGCTGTAGAAAGAACAATTTTTTTTTTTACTAAAATTAAGTGCACTGCAATAATTACATCTTTGTTGCAAACACACAGTGTCCTTTCATCATTATAAAAAAAAAAAAAAGCAAAACCTTTTCAATTGTCTTCTGAGTGTCTTCATCACCACCACCTTGGGGTCCTTTACACCAGTGCAACACGGGCAGGAATGCCAGCACTTCTACTTGTAACACACAACTCGTTTGAATTTGGGGTTTCAGGATCAACATCTAAAAAAAGTCTGCTTCCAGTTGACCTTGTACACAAACTGCTAATTCAACAATGAGCAAGAACTCTACCTCCTCCATCTCCTCTTGTCTTGGAAGACTACAACCTTTTGGGACAAAGACTTTAAGTATGTATTTATACAAATTCCCTTGCATAGCTCAAAAGCTAGGGTCTGCATAAACATTGGTCATTTTCTGGCACAGTACTTTTTTATTTTTAAGGTTTCTGAACAAAAATAAATAAAAGCAAAAATATATTTTACCAAATGCACCGCTCCTTGTAAGTTTTAATTGAAACAAAGCGCCCCATTTATCACGTTCTTAACACAGACTTGTGTTATTTTTAATGACAGAAGCAGACAGACCTCCTTAGCAGATCTGCTTCTAGTCAAGCTACAAAAGCGCTCAGAGGATGAAAGAGTTAATTAGAAAAGAAGGATCAGAGTAAAACAATAAGTAGAAGATGAATGACTGATTAAGGGAGAAAAACGAGAGATCAATTTTTATAAAGGGAATTGTATTCAAATGCCAACTTCACCCAGGAGTCTGCATAATTCATTTAATACTTCTAGCCCATACAAGCCAGCTGATAGCTGTACCTGGTTAAGGACATTAATCACATGCTAGAAAAGTCAGTTATTGTGCTGAAAAAGTGGTGGCTTAGATAATGAAAGTAAGAGGTACTGAACAGGAAGAACCCTAACTATGGCACCCGACATGTGGTGGATGGAGAATCTGACTTTCATCCTATAACAGAAAAAAACAGTATTGTTTTAGAGATCATTATTTTACTGTGAAAAATTGAAATGAGTATAATATAGCCTGCGGGCAAACATTTTATCTAATTTCACTTTTGGAAAATAAAGATTAAACTAATTAGAAAGGAACAACTTTTCCAAGTTGATTTTACTGAGAAAAATTCAAAGGGGTTTCAAAACTGAAGTGTCTGCACAACATGAAAATTAAGCATTAGTTGCTGTTGAAAAAAAAAAAAAAATGAAACTTTCCATTTTGATTGCTCAGAAACCAGAAAAAAAATCTTCACATTGAACAAGAAAAAAATCCCACTGAGTTCAGTGTGCACTAAATCACACCTTTTGAAGCACTCCTTCTACATTAAGGATAACAGATAAGAAAATATCCTTATATTGTATCTGTCATATGGCAAACTTCTCAAAATTCATAGCGTGTTCATTTCATTTATCAAATATATAAGTAGAAGGCCAAAAATTGGCTCAGGTGTATCTTACTTGCATTACAAAGTGCTCCAGCATAGATGGTATGAGTCAGCAGCATCAGAATCAGCACTGCCCTGGTGATAAGGACTCAGAGCTCTCATGACTGGAGACTGTTTTCCCCACAAAAGCAAAAAGTCTTTTTTTGGAGTTGGCCTCCTTAGCAAGGCCAAGCACAGCCAACCTTTGTATTCCCTTTCAGCCCACTTCTCATCTGTCTCCTGTGCTCTCGTGATGGGGATCTTCCAGTGTGCCGTGCCCTGTTCTCCCCCTTGCACTTGGCCTAGCAATAATGAGAAGCAGGTGTGCTTCAGAGAGCTTCCTAACTTTGCTCACCCACCTGTACCATTTGTCCTGGCTCCCGTCCCTCGTATGGCAAAAAGCACGGTCTGTGTGCACGAGTAAATACACCAGGATGGTGTGATAGCATTCAGTAATCAGTTATGCATGCTGCAACCAGCCGCTTCCCCTTGATTGCTCCTTTTGTGTTAAGAGATTGTCCTTCACACACCTTCTTCAGCGGAGAAATTCTGCAGCTAATCAGTGTGCTAATGAAACAGTTGTTCTGCTAAAACCATTTTCTAGAAACTGGCAAAGAAAAACAGTCAGTTGTGCAAAGAAGCCCTCCTCTTCAGCTAGGGCTCCCATTCAGCTCGAGTGCCACAAAGCAGCACTTCAACAGTGCTTAAGCTTTACTACTTCAGCTGGTGATTTCCTTCTCTTCAGGCTTATGGACCGATTAGAGGTGCTATAGGAACTTACCATGAACGACTTCAGTCAGACCTGTGGCTATGACTATAATAAAGTCATGTTTGAAGAGCCAGAGCCCCAGCTGAGGACTCAGCCCGCTGTGTCATGGGCTAAGCAAGGGTCCCCACTTCTGGCAGTCACTTCATGGGGACTCAACTGGGCAAAGCAGTGGCGAGAACAGAACAGCTCTGTTGGATCTACAGATGTAGGGTATCCACCTCTCGGTTGCCTGACAGGGATCTATCTTCACAGCTTGACAAACTACAATTTTTACTTACGTTCAATAAGCAAGGCTGAGAAAAGCAGCAGTCAAGGCATGTCCTGTTCTGCCACCTCTCTTAGGAAGGCAATAATTACCACCAAAATGGCAATTATCATAGCAATGTAGGAAGGCAAGGACCACAGCTGCACAAGCCCCAGCCACTTAGGTTTTTAAGACAAGGGGATTAAAGGATAAACAATAATAGGGGTGGAATAATGGTGAATGAAGAAGCCAAGTAACCACAGAGAAAATAAATAATAGGTGTAGGAAAGTAGAAAGACTAGCAAAGAATTTACACCAAAGTGAAGGATCAATGATTCACTGATCTCCTTACATTTTTTGTTTGTTTGTTGGGCGGGGCAAGATCTTTATTGATTGATTGATTAATTTATCTATTTATTTATTTATTTTAAATAAGGGCTTTTTAGTTGAGAAGGATGAGATTCTGACATGTGTGGTGTGTCAGCCTCACACAGCACGCTCATGGGACTGAGGGAATTGTGCTTCCCTGCCTGGCTCCTCTTGAAAGGGTCTGGAGAAGCATTTGGTAATCAAGGGACTCCATGTCCTACCCAAGTCCTTTGGCAAAGTAAATCAGAATTGGTACTCGGTATTATTCCAGAGGTGATTTTTTAAGCTGCTTTTGAGCAGTATTAAGTAAATAGTTAAGGACAAAGTGGTTTTTAATAAAAAGAGGTAGCGAGATACGGATTAGTCTTGCACTGCAGCAAGCCTCAAAGAATTGTCTATAATATCTCCCAATACTCAGGATGTAGCTTTTTATTTGCAATGATCCTGTCACCTCCTGTCAGCATCCCCTCTGCCTTTCTTCATCCTCTTAATTAGTGACTGCGTGCTCTGCCTTTGTTCTCTCCTTTCTGCTTCAAGCTAGGGAAATTAAATTGGAGGGATCCTGGAGAAGGCTTTGTACCTGCACATGAAGGTGTCATAAATAGCTTGTTAATGAGTAGAAAAGTGACTAGTCAGTAGCTACAACAGGTAACCTTTCAGCACGCTGCATCATTTGTTAAAAGCCTAATCAGTTTAATGGGGGCTAGTTTAGTACCGCTATGGAAACAGTCCCATTGAAACTGAGACCAGCACTGCTGCTCCTCTGCACCTCTGCAGCCCAGGGACTTCTCCCCAGACGTCAGCACCGGGGGCAGAGCCAAGAATTCAGGGGAATTGACTGAACTGCCAAAGCCTGAGGCAGATGTGAGGCTTAAATCCATTAAGCATGCTTAGCAGAAAACACTGTAATTAAACCATTCCAGTCCATACATCTCAGGTATAAATAGCTGTCATCTTCGGAGAATACCTCCATATCTGCTAAATCCAATAAAAATTAATTCCTCAGTTTTGTGCAGCTATGCTGTCATTACAATCTCATTTGTAATCCCTGTTTTCCTGCAGCAGGTTCAACGTAACAGCAGTGCTTTGGAAAGTTATCAAATATTTTACTATTGCCCTGTCCCTGCCAAGAAACCAAAAAAACTTTGAAACTTGAGCAATGGCAAGAGACCTTGATGTGCTGTTCACACCCACTGCTGCATCAGCCAGAGCTGATTTTCAAAACTGGAGATTAAGATAAACAAAACTTAACACAATTAAGCAAAATGACTTTTTGAAGATACCTTCCCACGCCGCAGTTCCCAGACCTGTTTGTATCTCATACCTAAGAGGAACATATGTATCAACAGCAGCTTTGGTTTTTATAGTTATCGCACAGTAATGGGGACTGAAAGGCGTGCTGCTATTAGGATCCACATCCCAGCCCAGGATGCAGCAAGACTGCAGCTGAACCAGTATCATAATTCTGAGCCCTTGTGGTGGAAAATTAAACAAAGCTAATTATTAAATATTAATTAAAAAAAAAAAAACTGGCATTGACCTACGAATTCGGTAAGATAGTAGGGTACTCATGTCTAAATCTAACTTTATGTAGAAGCAAGAGAAACTCTCAGAAATACGCCTGCTGAGAGCTCTGTGTATCATTAGCAGACATGACGCTGTGCACAAAATAAGATGTTGCTATCATTAGTGACAAGAAATCAGGGTGCTTCTCTTCTCAGCTGGGACAAGCGAAGGTTTTTGGTTTTGTTTTTTTATGCAGATTTCACAGTACCAGCAAGTATGTCAGAAATCTTTACTCTGAACCAGACCAGTTGCTCTGAATCTGTCTAAGTATCTGTGACAAAACATTTTAATTTTTCCTTTTGAAACAGCTACTTGCTTGGAAATATCCTTGAATTTTTCTTCTTTTTAAATATTTCAGAAGTCTTATTCAGAACACAATAGTTCAGTATGGGCTTTGGCAAAATACGTTTTTCAATGAGATATGAGGTAGAAAACTTCTAAATATTTATTTCCTTGACTTTTTCCCTTTCCCTTTCTCTTTCCCTTTCCTTGTCCTTGCCCTTTCCCTTGCCCTTTTCTTACTGTCTCCTTTTCTAGAACTGGCAGTCACCCTCCAAATCCCCAATTTGTTTTTTTTCTTAGGCACAGATCTCAACTGGATAATTTATCAACATAATTGTGCAGCCATAGATCAGAGATCCCACTCTCACAGCTAATAGCACAGTGGAGCTTCTGAACGTGTAATGTTTGAGCTCCAGCAGGGAAAACAATTTGAAAGTCTTCATCTGTAAGCCTGATCCAAGATCTCTAATGATCTCAGTGCTGAAATGGGCACTAGATCAGGTCCTACCCAGGCAGTAGCCCCAACAGGAAAAAAAAAAAAAAAAAAAAAAAAAGTACAGTTTTGGGAGAAGGAAGTTTTGTTTTGCTCAGTTTTGTTTTGTTTTTGGAGAGGGGGCAGCAGTCTCTTTGTTTTTGGTGTTTGGTGGGGATCATTTTTTGAAAAGATTTCATTTTCAGGTTTTAAAGACTGTATGAAAATAAAAACCAGCGAGGACGAAAATAGCTAGAGCATGAAAATATCGTGATGGTTTCCTTTCAATTTGATTTAATTTTATGAGCTTGGATTCCCGTGTCCCTGAGACTTGCACACACAAGACAACGTGTTTATGAGGCATGATCTGGCGTTCTCTTTTCCACTCAGCAAGGTGCTCAGCCCCGTGTTCCTGCCTGAGCTGCCTCTCACCAGCCTCAGCCTTCAGTTCTGTAACTTAAATGCATCACATTTATGCTCCGGTGTATTTCAGAAACCTTGATGCCCACCTATAAATTTGAAAACATGACTCAACTGTAATTTCTTTCTTTTGTAAGAAGATAAATATGTATGGCATTAACGCTTCTCAGCTCTGTGGCAGCAGAGCTGTCACCTTTTGATCTGAGGCAGGCTTTAATGATGAAAATCGGCAGTGCTTTCTGACTTAGTACTCACACAGAGGCATTATTGAGACATGGCTCCGAGTAGTTTTTGATTAGTGCATCTCTCCACGCAGGGCTCTGATTGAGTAGCAATTTCCAGGCTGCAGCCCTTTGGGCCACGGGGGCATCCTTCACCTGTCAGAGTGAACTCAGTGACAGCTAATTCCTTGACTTCAGTGGTCTGAGACCTTTCCAAACTCTCTTTCACATAAGGGATACCTCCAGTCATGTATTTACAAGTATAACAAACCAAAACCAACAGAGACCCTAACTTTGACAAGTAAACCACACGTACAAGAGTACATACTTGTACCCGTATTTTGAGTGAAAATAGCAGCAGAGAACGTATTTGTAGCTTAATACTTACAAATACTGAAAACCTGTGTTTCTCCCACTGAACAAAGTACCAAGTTTAGGTACAGAAATACCATTTTTAAAGCATGCAAGACAGGGACAAATCTATTGCTTGGGGTCAATCTTACCAATTTTAAGAACTACAGTGCAGTTCAGTCCAGCCTCTATTTCTCTCATTTCACTGTCTCATGATACACAAGCTTACACCGACTCTACTAGAACAAATTATTGGCTTATCTGTCTTACAAAGGCAAAGTCCCTATGGATTTCACTGGAAAGATGACATCTATTTTAAAGAATGGTACTGCTGGTCCTTTGTACCGAGGAAGTCATTAGAAGTTGGAATCTGTGATAAACACACATGGGCTGATGCTTTCCTGATAAAGGGCTGCGGTAACATAGCAGACAAGATCGAGTTCTTTTATTCTTCCTGGATTTTGTTATTGCATTTTTAATGCATTTACTAAGGTCAAATGTATACTACACAAAACCCTTTACAAGCTCTTTAGCAGCTATTCAGTAGTCTGTAAGCTTGTATTCTTCTCTTGCTTTAGTATATCAGTGCTTTGCTGTGTTTACTGAACACATTTCAGAGCACAAAAATCTATGATTCCACAACAATCATTTGTTTTGCTTTTCTGTAAATATCAGCGGCTTTATACTTTCCCACTTCTGAATCTCAAAAAACAAAGCAACAAAAACCCTAGCCCAAACGGAGTATTTATTTCTTCTGCTTGAAAAGAGAGACCATGGTTGGTGTTTGTTTTCTTTTTTACATTAAAATAGATAGCTTGAAAATAAATGCTTTTTGACTTTGGCTTTTTAAAATTCTGACTTGAAATTGTGGCCACAAACCCTTCCTGCACAATGCAATTCAGCCTCACTTAAAATTTCATCTTTAAAAGCAGTTGTCAGTACATTTAGAGAGATCGCTTAAGTTAAAACCTGCTGAAAACAATATTAGGAGAATAAAGGCAAATTTCTCACTTTTGTGTCCTCCCAGCTTGAATGTATTAGAGCTCGGAGGTACACTAGCTGTCACATGAGCCTGTGTGCGCTGTGATGTGCTGTGCAGATTCCTCCACTAATGAGGAGCAAGGCACACACTCCCATGTCCTGCTGCATTTTACTCAGACTGTTTTTACTCAGTCTGTTTGCAAGGATCTCATCTCATCACTTCTCAGTGGGAATTTCTTTCTCTTGCAGGAAGAAGATGGAGACAGCTTGGTGAGTGTTTATCTGTACGTGGCGTTAGAAGAATATGTTTCAAAGCTGGATGTTGTAAAGAATAAAAGTAATCTGCTTAGCCTCTCTGTCTCAGTTACCCTCTAAATAATAGGTGCTATAACACAGGGAGGCACAAGGATAATTGTGTGGAAAAAAATTAAGGATGCTCCAGTGTTTGCAGCCTGGAAAAGGAAGTTAAGTACCACAAATAAAATTATCAACCCCTAAGCACATCATACTTGAAGAAAAATCATGCATGCCCATCAGCATGGACAAATTATACAAAAAATCTCCCAGGACTGAGCAGTAACTGGACCTTGATATCTTCAGGAAAAAAATCACAGAATCACAGCAAGTCTAGGTTGGAAGAGACCTACAAGATCACCGAGTCCAACCTCTGAACTAATACTAACAAATCATCCTCTAAACCATATCCCTAAGCTCTACATCTAAACGTCTTTTAGAGACCTCCAGGGATGGGGACTCAACCACTTCCCTGGGCAGCCCATTCCAGTGACTAACAACCTTTTCTGTAAGGAAGTTCTTCCTCATAGACAACCTAAACCTCCCCTGGCACAGCTTCAGCCCATTCCCCCTCGTCCTGTCACCAGGCACGTGGGAGAACAGACCAACCGCCACCTCGCTACAGCCTCCTTTCAGGTACCTGGAGAGCGCGATAAGGTCACCCCTGAGCCTCCTCTTCTCCAAGCTAAAGAGTCCCAGCTCCCTCAGCCACTCCTCGCAAGACTTGTTCTCCAGACCCTTCACCAGCTTCGTAGCCCTTCTCTGGACTCGCTCAAGCACCTCCATGTCCTTCTGGTAGTGAGGGGCCCAAAACTGAACACAGTACTCGAGGTGCGGCCTCACCAGAGCCGAGTACAGGGGGACAATCACATCCCTGGACCTGCTGGCCACGCTGTTTCTTATGCAAGCCAGGATGCTGTTGGCCTTCTTGGCCGCCTGAGCACACTGCTGGCTCATAGTCAGCCGACTGGCAACCAATACTCCCAGGTCCTTCTCTGACAGGCAGCTTTCTATCCACACATCTCCCAGCCTGTAGCTCTGTTTGGGGTTGTTGTGTCCCAGGTGCAGAACCCGGCACTTGGCCTTGTTCAACTTCATACCGTTGGCCTCGGCCCATCGGTCCAGCCTATCCCGATCTTCCTGCAGAGCCTTCCTACCCTCGAGCAGGTCGACACACGCACCTAACTTGGTGTCATCTGCAAACTTACTGAGGGTGCACTCGATCCCCTCATCCAGATCATCGATGAAGATGTTAAAGAGGACTGGTCCCAGTACTGAGCCTGGGGGACTCCACTAGTGACCGGCCTCCAACTGGATTTGACTCCATTCACCACAACTCTCTGGGCCCAGCCATCCAGCCAGCTCTTAACCCAACAAAGCGTGCGCCAGTCCAAGCCATGAGCAGCCAGTTTCCTGAGGAGAATGCTGTGGGGAACGGTGTCAAATGCCTTACTGAAGTCAAGGTAGACCACATCCACAGCCTTTCCCTCACCCACTAAGCGTGTCACCTTGTCATAGAAGGAGATCAGGTTCGTCAAGCAGGACCTACCCTTCATAAACCCATGCTGACTAGGCCTGATCGCTTGCTTGCCCTGCAACTGCCGCATGATGACGCCCAGGATAATCTGCTCCATGAGCTTCCCTGGCACTGATGTTAAATTAAGCTATCTTCCACGCTCTCCAGAAACCTCCTGGACTGCTTTCTCTGGGCTGTGTTGTGCTTCCAAGATGTGTCTGGGAAGTTAAAGTCTCCCACAAGAACAAGCGCTGACGATTTTGCAACCTCTGTCAGCTGTCTGGAGAACTCCTCGTCCATCCCTTCATCCTGGTATGGCGGTCTGTAACAGACCCCCATCAGGATGCTTGCCTTGTTGGCCTCTCCGCTGATCCTAACCCATAGCGACTCCACCTCGTCATTGTCACCTCAAGTTCAACGACACCAAAACACTCTCTAATATAGAGAGCCACTCCACCACCCCTTCCGTGCTGCTTGGCCCTTCTGAAGAGCCTATAGCCGGACATGGCAGCACTCCAGTCATTGAGTGGTCCCACCACGTTTCCGTGATGGCAACCAAGTCATAGCCCGCGTGCTGCACAATGGCTTCCAGCTCCTCCTGCTTGTTGCCCATGCTGCGTGCATTGGTGTAGATGCACTTCAGCTGAGCCTTTGCCTTCTCCCCCAGCCTAGCCACTGCTCCCCCTGGCACACCTCCAACAGGCTTTGTTTCTTCCCTGTCCCCCTTCTTACCTAGTTTAAAGCCCTCTCAATGAGCCCTGCCAGCTCCTGGGCCAGGATCCCTTTTCCCCTCACAGACAGCTGGGACCCGTCTGCGGCCATCAGGCCGGGTGCCGAGTAAAGCGCCCCGTGGTCAAAAAAAAACAAAATTTCTGTGTTGGCACCAGCCTTTGAGCCACGTGTTTATCAGGTGGGCTTTGCGTGTCCTCTCTGAATCCCTCCCTGCCACTGTAGGAATGGAACACCACCTGTATTCCTGCTCCATCCACTAACCGTCCCAGCCCCCTGAAGTCCCATTTGATAGCCTTCAGGCTTCTCTCGTCAATGGTATCACTGACAGCCTGGACTATCAGTAGTGGGTAGTAGTCGGAGGGGCGAACCAGGCTGGGAAGCTTTCTGGCAACGTCCCTGACCCTGGCCCCAGGGAGGCAGCAGACCTCCCTACGGGTAGGGTCAGGCCGACAGATAGGGCCCTCCGTTCCCCTGAGAAGGGAGTCGCCCACAACGATCACCCTTCTTTCCTTCTTGCTGGAAGCAGTCTTGAGGCGTGGAGCAGACTTCCTCGCCCTAGGCTTCCTGGATAAACTTCCTTCCACACCCTCATCCACCGCTCCCCCCGAATAGCGACCGGGCAGGGGGTCCACCCCCATGTGGGGAGTCTCACTCCGGAGCCTCTCCTTCGGGCCTTGCAGGGAGTTGCTCCACCAGTCCATCTCCCGCTCGCACTCCCTGATGGCCCTCAACCTCTCCCCCTCCTCCTTGAGCTCTGCCACCAGGCGGACCAGGTCGTCCACCTGCTCGCACCTCACGCACACGCTGTCTCTGCCTCCTTCCGACGGCAGCAGCAGGCTCTGGCACTCCCTGCACCCAGAGACCTGAACTGCCGCACTGTGGAGCGGGCAGTCTGCCTGGGTGCCTACAGACTTTCTGGGGCGAGCTCGCTGCCTAGCGAGGACCATAGTGGTCCTGGGCAGCCGTCAGACGAGGTGTTCTTAGGGGCGGGGGGATCGCCCTGCCCTCCCTGCTCGCCCTGCCTCAGGAACTGCCGCGCCCCGCGCTGTTTGCCCGTCCTGTTCCCCCGCTCCCCAGGGGCTGCCTTGGAGCGGCCGGGAGGGGGCGCTGCTGGCTCCGCCTACGCCTCGTCACGTCCCTCACAGGGCTGCCGGGGCCTGGCGGCTCCCTCGGCTGCCTCGAGTGGCCTCGAGAAAAGAGCCCTGCCTGGCCCCATCCCCGCTGCGCTGCAGAGCGCGTCTGCCCCGGAGCCGAGCCTAAATCCCAGTCTTGTGCTCTCAGCATTGCATTTCAAGTTTTCTTTAATATCTCCTTTCAGTAGATGACTGTAAATGAGACTGTTTTGTTTGTTTTAGTTTGTGTTTTGTTTGTTTGTTCATTTGTTTGTTTAGTGAGAAAGAAGCCAGGAGCTACAGAAGGAATCCCCTCACAGACATTTACATTGAGCCTAGGCTGCAGGCATGTAACAAATCATCTCTCCTCAAAAGATTATAAACACAGGCCTTTGAGATCTGGCAGAGAAAAGCCTGTTATGGAAGGTGAGCCCTGTCATCAAGGGAGCAGCAAAGTTCAGCTTTGCATTCCCAACCAAGAAGCCATGTGCTGGCACTGCCCTACTGCCCATCACTGTCCCCAGATGTTTGTCACTTGGGAAGAGGGAGGAGCAGGCCCAAGACCAGCCTTCTCCACTGCTCTGACTTGGAGGAGGGAGAAGCAGCCTGTGTGTCCAGGCTCACGAAGCAGACTGCATCAAGCTCTACGCTGCTTCATTGCTGGCCCTCCAAGCAGGTTCAAGCTAGCTCTGGTACCTCATGGTTGGACCATGGCCCCAACACTCTCGTTTTGTTTGAGATAACGCAGAGTTTCCACAGCCTCTTGGGTACTTCCAGATGGATGTGGAGGCCATCAGAGAACTTCAGCTGTGTTTTGTCAGCTGTTCTCCTCTGAGCTACTGAAGATGGCAGCTTTTCTCAAAGCTTCCTACACTGCTAAGGAGCTCTCTGTCTGTGTTTCTCCTCAGAGCTCACTTCTGCAGTAGGGCAGCTATGATATTTGCCATACACAGGGCACATGCAAGTTTAAGCTATCACTGCCCTGACTGCCTGTAGCACACCACAGCCCATGTACCTGGATGGCTCGTGCAAGCACTCCCAATTCATTTTGGTGCAAAGCAACAGATTCCTTTCAATCCTTCCCAGCAGTGAAGTGGATCAGATATCTTGCACAGACTGAGGAGACACTACAGCCATCAGGACAGGCATCATTCATGGGAGGGTGAAAAAATAAAAACAAGCAGGCAGTGGTACAGTATCTCCAGCAACTCCTGGCAGGCCCACAGGAGCACTTTGGCGGTGGCCTAAATCAAGGGGGGTACACGGCTGTGAAGCAGGATAGCTCAGAGATTGTCTAAGCTCTCCTTCGCTCTCACTGAACTCAAACCATGCAAAAAATAAAATAAAACACCTGTGTTTTCTGTTCAACATCTGGAGAAACTGAGACATAGTCACGGGGAGCTGACTGACCTCCAGGCTCTCAGCAGCAGAGCCCAGCATATAAATCAGGTCACAGCTCCTAGTCTGTGTTTTTATTAACCAGACCAGCCTATAAAGAAGCCAGAAATCCAATTACATCGCATGGGGAAGAGGGAACGAATCCATAATCCACTTGGTGGAGACCAGACACGGCTGCCAATGAGTAATGGGCATCTCCCTTAGTCTGAAAGGACCTCCACTTGGTGCAGCGTTGCATGAGGTGCTGAGAATTTGATAGCTTTGCAAAGCATCTTGGGGCATTTGTTGCTTCCAACTTCAGCGTTCACCTTTTCGGGTTTTAATAAGATCAATAAACAAGTGATTAATTCTGGCCTCCCTGCTAGACGGGAGGCGTTTTTCCTGCATCCTCTCCTCACCCCCCTTTTGAGCAATCTGTATTTTACTTCCTTTTCCTGCCTTTCTGTTTCTGCTGGATCCCACTGTGAGTAATAAGTGTTTTGTGATCTCTTGTATTTTTCTTCTTAACTTTCCCTTCAAAGACCCAAGAACCATAGGAAGAAAACACTCCTTCAGAAAAGACCGATTTCATGTTATGAACTGTAGCACAAGGTTTCAAGAAAGTCCTTCGTGAAGAAATCGGTACCCACCCTGCAAACATTAGGTCACGGGTATCTCTGTGAGGCAGTCCTCCAGAGGCAGGAGTCCAGGATAGCCACTTCTCCATAATGCTGACAGGGAGAAGAAAAAGCTCTCCTGCAGAACTTAACAAAGATAAAAGAAAGGCTTGAAATGAAATGATATTAAAAGCTACAGATTCTAGTAATGCTCCCTTCCTGCACAGGTACTTGAAGCTCAGGAGACCTCAGATGCAGAAGTGTCGTCATTCTTCTAGTAGTGTGCTTTTGCTTCTGTGTGGATTTTTCAGTTTATTTATTTGTTTGTTTGTTTGAATGCTTGTATATTTCCAGTGGTTACAACATACCGCCTCAAGAGTTTCCATGGCTGAGCTACATGAAAGGTAAAGAAACTTCCTAGAATTGCTTTAAGCCCCTTTGTGACAGCTTTTTTCACTGAATTCTAGTACTTGACGTCCTGGAAGAAACACTGAGCTACTATTTCTCTTACATGAACTCATTTCACAGTCCTCCAGCCATTGCTCCTCCAGCTTGAAAAGTCCTAAGCTGCTTGATCGCTCCCTGGGCTGAAGCTGTTCCGTATTTTGATTGCCCTTGATGCGTCCTTTGGATCTTTTCCAGCTTTACGGCAACGTTTTTAAAATGTAAGGCTGCCAGAAATACACAGTGCTCAAGATGTGAGAGTCATGAATTTATACAGCGCTATAATAATGACTTCTACCCTGTTGTCTATTCTCTCATAGTAATTCCTAACATTACACCTGCTACTGATCATTAAACCAATGTTGTGGCAGAGCTGTCTATTTTAACCCCAACATCTTCCCCTTGAAAGGCTAACAGGTAGCTGGTGACCCATTGCTGAGTGTGCAGCTAAGATTGATTTTTCCCCAATGTGCAGCACTTGATTTTTTTTTTTTTCTATACTGAATTTCATTTGATATTTTATCATCTAACCACCCAGAATACGAAGGTTAATGACATTGGCTCCCTGTTCACAGACGAGAAACAGAAGAATGAAGGCTTGCTCAGGGTTTTTAAGAGCGGAGACAGGTCTGTTGCATCCTCACTTTTCCCCCCATGTCAAAAAGAAACATGTTCCTTCCAAAGCTGCTTGGTTATTTGTCTGTGTCTGGAGTGTGTGAAGGGATCCACACAAAAGAAGGTATTTCCCTTTGCTTTCAAAAGTGGAAGCATGTATACAGAAGGGAAGAAAAACACAACAACAAAAAAATGAACAAGGAATATTAGATCCTAGCCCTAAGAGATTTTAAGAAAGCAGGAACACCCAAACAGGTCCTTAAAGTGCCACAAGTTGTCTGCAAGGAGGTGGTGGTGGTGGGGAGCGGGTTACGTGCTTTATGCCAAGATGTTCAAAAGCATCTGTCAAAGTTAAATTTAGCCAAGCGAAATCTAAACCACCAACTAAAATCTTGATCTTGACATCTGGAGACCAGCTGACGTCTAAGGGCCACACAAGGCATGGGAAGGAGGCTTACCTGGGATGGGGAGACCAGTGCAGGTCCCTGAAGATTTGGGCTTTATGTCCTGCCCCTACAAGTGCGGGTGTGTGGCAAGGACATCAGCTATTAATACTGAAATTAATCTTGCTGCCCAGCCAGCTTCACGTCCAAAATTCCTCTTAGCTACAGAACCACCAAAGATGTGACGGCATTCGAGGATGTAATCGGCAGTGCTGCAGCCAGGGTTTGGGAAGCATATGGGCAATATCCTGCAAATCATTTCCATATATCGCTGTTATTTCTGAGCAGATCTTGCACATGTAACTGCAGCTTCTGTCGTCTCCTTTTCTCTCCTGCCTTCTCAAAACTTCCCATCTGTTTGTCTCTCAAATTAAGTGGGCATTTTAGCACAATGGGCAAGCTCTTCCAATCCATTATCTTTAAGGGAATTTTAATAACTTGGACTTGCTGCCCTGCATATTAACTCTCAGTTTCCTGTGGCTTGTTGCTGGCCTCTAGATCTGCTACATGCCACACACAGAGACCACCAGGAGCTTTCAGGACGTACACATCCCTACCTGATCCTCAGGGCAAGGAGCAGCACCGGTTTGGGACAGCACAGTCTTGTTTGCCCTAAATTAGGCTTTCTTGCCAGTCAGCCCCACCTCACTGTTTTCAAAGCCTTCTTTGATCTCATAAACTCAGCTCTTTGAGACATCGGACAGCCTTTCCTTGGCTCTCCTCCATTAAATGGGGCAGCAGCAACACCATTCTGTAACAAGCGACAGTCTCGTGAATAGCATGTCCATACCCTGTGCCCTAGCACGTCAAGTTTTTAAGAACATTTAAGAAGTAGACGGTGCTTTGCAAAGCAATGACCTCTTGGCGTGAGTGGGCAAGGGGCTTGCTGGCACTGTACTGTCCATGCCCAGTGGAGTAGCCTGCAACAAGGTGAAATCTCACATTTCACTCCACATCCTCATATTATAACATACTGCATCCAGGCAGCAGTTCCTAAAAAAAACACCCACCTATGCATGACCTGACAACGTAGAGCAACCGCAGAGCAAAGAAAAACTGACAGTACCCTACTGCTGGCTTCATGATCACGGCTGGTTTTCAGAGCTGAGCTAAAGGCTCTCTCTCTTCAGAGATTTTTCATCTTGCTTAAAACACATTTATTGTAATGTCTTTTTGTCAAAGCAGTGGATGTTGAATGCAATTCTGACCAATATAGACAAAAACAAACAAACAAACAAACAAACAAAAAAACACAAGCAGCAAAGGGTCTGCATTACCCATATTGGAAATTTCTAGCAAGGACACAACCTAGCCCAGCACAGAAGGATTACTAACACACATTCATGCCTGGATGCATACAAACACTTGGTTGGAGAAGAGCCCAAGGGCTTGACCAAACTGACTGACAGACATTGCAAGGGTCTTGGCAGCCCCTATGAACTTCCTCCTATGATTTTTCTACATGGTGCACAACCTCGGCTGCTCTCAGACTCACCCTTCTCAAGAAAGAAATGACTTCCACAGCCACAAGTGCCTTCTGCTACATCTGCTGGCGCTGGGAGTATGCAGCTGTCCCAAGTCTGTGCAATATACTGCAGTCATTTTATCCTTGTGCTTGGGTTCCCCAACTAGAGAATGTCTCTTCTTTATACGCACGGAGTCTGACAGAGGAAAACTTTGAGATGCTTCCAGCCCAAGCCCAAGGATTGCCTGAAAAAGAGGCTACAGCATAGTTCCCGCAGTCCTGCCCACTGGCTGAATTGCTTTCCTATGGAACGTAGCCCAGAGGAGCCACCTATGGCCTGCAGCTCCAGACAATAATTAAGTTGTTGGTGGGTTGCCCCAGCATTACAGTAATTGATGATTAAACTAGGCACAGGACACCACTGAGGCCTGGCACACAATAAGGCTGCTCAGTAGCTCTCCTCTAAATTCACACCATCAAGCAATTTTGTTACACGCATCATGTTCCAGGATGCTAACAGCTTTGCTGTTTCCTAATCAGCTGGGGCAATTTACACAGTCTCTGGCTGTGTTTTACATCAAACCTCATTTGATTCTCTGGTATGTTGCATTACTACTAAAGACAACCATCCTTCAAATATGCTTTCTGCGCACATCATTCCCCTTCTTCACCATTTCTAGCTGAAAAGGGCAACACACAGCTGTGGGCACTAATTAAGAGAGTCCCTTATACATTGCACTCAGCATCCTTCTCTGCTTTGTTTCCAAAGCAGTCCTCTTATCTAATGCCACTGTTAATGTAGTAAAAGATTGATAACGATAATGACATCACTGAGCTTGGGTTTGCGATGGAAGCAGCGACATTTTGTCTTGTCTTACGCAAACAGCCCTGCATCAAGCCAGCAGAGACACAGGAATCCCAACACTGACTTAACAGAGCATTTGGTTATCTTTTACAAATGGAGAACAGAGATAAGAAACTCGTGACATTGCTGGGCATCCATTTGTGTTGCTGCTTTACAGATCCCTAGCTCAGAATAGATCTTAGACAACAAAGGCCGCAGGTGAGAGGGAGACATCTCCTTTGGTCTGAAATACTGCCTAATTGGAAGCCAAGTGCCTTGCTGCATGTTCCAAGCAAATACATTTCTATCATCAAATGCTTACCCATAGGCAGATGGCTGGAATTGCACAGTGGGGTTCCTTCTTGCAATCTGCTGCCACCAAGAGCTGTTTGAGCCACATCCAAACCCTCTTCGAGTCAATGGGAGTTTTTTTCAATTAACTTAAAGAGAAGTTGGGTAGGATCCAGAGAATTAACTGACCCTGTGGGTTTCTTTAGGGCACCTGCTGAGATTCTCCAGGGGAGGATTTCCTTCTGAATTTTTATTATTTGTTTATTATTACTTTTTTTTGGTAGTTCTGACAGAGTTTACTTTAGATTGGCAGAACTTCTTAGCTTAGCACTACAAGAAAATCCTGGCCCTGTTGAAGTGAGAGGGAATTTTGCCACTGACAGCAGTTTACATTTAGGACTGCCGTTTGCCCTACCCTGGTAGGCAAATCAGCTCGGAATGCGGCTCAGGTTGGCAAAATGGCTCTTGCAGTACCAAACAAGCAAGGTCAAAAGTAAGCACCTAAACTATTGCTCTTGCGATGCCCACTACCACTACGTAGGACCTGGAAACTTTCCACCTCTCAGTTTCTCGGACGCTTATGGAGGCCCTACCCATTACATCCATTAGCCTCAGCTTTTCCATTCCTCCCATGCTTGAATTACTTCAAAATGTTCTGCAGTTTAGCACAAGTTCCCATAACTTTTACATTAACCTGGTCCACTCCTCGGGTTTGAAGCCGAGCTATTCCCCTTTTCAGTTTTACTTCTGTACAGAACAGAAACATGCACTAAGTACTGCTAAGAGCCACGACATGGCCTACAGACAACAATACAGCTTCCAAACATTGATATGCAAGGCCATGACAAGCAGGCTTTTTGAAAGAATAAACAAATTAAGCATTGCTTTCACTGAAATAACTCGGTTTGGATATTCAGGACCCAGGCTTTTCAGATAGCTAGTAATGAGGTCTAGTGGGTATACAGCAAGTAAAAATTTCCTACAGTTACCTCAGGTAGTTATATAGCCTCTGTAAAAAAAAAATCATAAAAGGACAAAATAGCCTGGTCAGTGGTGGAATGGAGTTATAATGGTTCCTCAAGGTGACAATCCACCAAGAAAAAACTAAAGCCTGTTGTGAAGCCCTAACGAGTGGGACGCACAGTCTCCTGTTTGGTTCTGCAGGGGGCTGAGGGGATTGTACCCACTGAAAAGTCATCTCCAGGGGTGCAAGGAATGTAGTGAAGGCACAGGGCACACTAAGGATGCAGTTGAGGGAGGGGGGCTGCTCAGGGGACCTCAATTCTACCTCACATCCTCAGCTGCTCTGCCTCCTGAAGTCTTAGGGCTAAGCAGCACAACTAGAGAACTCTTCCATATGTACGTAAAAGAAGCACATACATATTGATGAAGAGGTGATTCAGTGTTCTGTTTATTCACCTAATCTATCTGGTATTTGTTTAACCTGAAAAATTCAAGACTTAATCTTGGCATCTGAAAAATCAAGTTCTTTCATTTCTTTCCAGCCCTTTTTTTTTTTTTTTTTTTGGTGATAGGTATAATACTCAAAACAAGATGTTTAAATTTTGGCAGAAATGAAACACTTTCAAAAGTCTCTACGAGAAAGTAAAGATGTGCTTTTTGTTGTTGATGTTTTTGAACCTGAATGCGTGTACATACTGGCTATTTTTCATCTGGAAACTACTGAAAAGTGTACACAATCACCCACTTCTGGATGGAACAGTTAACTTCACATACTGCTGCACTGGCTTTTTGATAGAAATCTTACAGGCCCCAGAGGCCCACAAAGGGATAGCCATGCACACCTCTTCTTCCAGGCTACCTTTGTTCCGTCCCTTCCCCACAGACAAACCCTGGCAGTGAGGGAGCCCTTGGAGATTGTGGCCACAGATCTGGTATCAAGACACCTACAAACCTCCATCGATTTGAGGTTCTTCGTCAGCTTAAGTCCTCACAGACTATTTACAGCTCTCCAAAATACCAGCAGAAGGGCACCGACGCAGTCGATATTCTTGTTTATCAGTATCATCAGCGATGTCACAGTCTGGGAATGCAAAGATCTCTTGATATACCAACCTCCTCAGAATCTAAATCCTGACATTCGTGGAAGTACAACGCTAGACAAAAAGGCCCGACTTTGGGAAGAGTCAAACTACTAAAAGCAGATCCTTCTGGGAGGTAATTTTATCTTCCATTACCTTTTCAAATCAATCTCACCGAATCTTCCAAGCTGTGTCCTCAGCTACTGAATATATTTCTGCGCTGTAAACACTGGGACAAAGTCAGTGTGAAAATCTTGCCATCAGTTAACTAGCTCCAAGTCTTCCCAGTATTTTGCATTGACTGGAATGATAAATAATTTACTTTCCGACTACCAGATCTCAGAAATAAATTTCTAAAACAAAAACTCCTGCAAAACACAATTATTATTCAACTCATTTTAACAATTCGATAAATGCAGCGCAATGACTTCCGTTAGCTATTCTCCCAGCCAAGGTCTACTACATCATTAAATATTATTGAGTTGGGTCTGCCATTTTACTTGAAATTATGCGCCTGGCATTTTAGTCTATGGCCATAAATGCTGGAAATGTCAGTTATATAAGCATCCATCTTTTTCACTACTGCCTCCCATCAAACATTAATGGTAGGAGCTCTAATCCGTTCTACACAGTCCCAGATATCTACATTTGCTAGGAAAGGAACTGTAACAGAGCGCACTGACAACTCACAGTAAGTAATTACTCTTAGAAATATCTCAGTAAACTCAATTTGCTCCCAGAGGTCTTTTAAATTATATCTCGTTAGAGTGCAATGCTTTTTCAAATGACAAGGTCACACAAAAAAGCAAAACTCTATTTTATCTTTATCAGAGCTTTATCCCCCCCACAATAAAACTGTTATAACACATAATTCCAACCAGATAGAGATACTGTGTTTTACTGTTAGAGCCCAGAAAAGACATAAAGCAAGCAGAGTTGTTGTTTACAGTCACAATAAATCTGGAATATCGCATAGCATCCTAGGTGAGGCAAACGCTTCTACTAATGTGAGCTGCGTGGGAAGGATTTTATTTTTATTTTTTTAATTTTGTAGATGAAATAATTTTCTTCTGAATTCACACTAAAACTTTCTCATGAATCAGGAAAGATGAATCTCAAACTGTAGGAACGCAGCAGAGCACACACTTTATCTCATCACCCTGCTAAACTGCATCGGGGACTTTATAGCAAGAGGTTATTGAAAAGCAACATGGATTGTGGAGCTTGACCAACAAGTCTCGTTTTATTAAATATTGATAGTTGCTGTGCTTTCTTACAATTCCAGCTCCTGAAGCCACACTACGCATTTTCATTTAAAATATTCTTGTAATTGTTTTCCTGAAGAGCTTGAAAATATGTCGTAGTGTGCTCTGAGCTCACAACCATGAGATAAAAACAAACTCCTTCAAATGTGTTAGACTCTGGATTTATTTGCCGATTCCTTGCTATTTGAGAATGAACAAAGAAAGGACTCCTCAGCTTTTAAGTCTTCACTAACAGTACTAAAACAGTTGCCCCACAATCACATAGGACAAGAAGGATAACTGCCATGCAATAGTAGCAACATAGTCACATTTTAGCAGCAATTGTTTTGGCTAAAAAAAATCTGCATCTTGTATTAATGATTAGAGATTTCAGTTTGACAGAAGAGGATGAGGTAGAAGCTGCAGACTACATTAAGGATATCCACAATTTTATCCTTAATTTTTATCCTTAAATGCTGCTCTTAACTGAGTATGTGCTTGTATTCTCAATTCCAAGTGATCTGGCAAATTAGAAGAGGGCACCAAATCTAAAATCAACAGCACTACTGTACCTGAGCAAGTAACAACGTCCAAACAAATTCTCCAAGTGATTCAGAGGATAACAAGGTGCCATCAGAGAAAACATACAGTCTGGTTTGACAGGTACCATACAGGGGACGGAAAACAACATAATTCTGCAAGCAGGGATAAGCCCAAATCTTTCTAGAAACAGATTTCCACAAACTCACCTCCTCAAGGCAGAGGTCAGGAAAGCAGAAGTAACTTTGGAAGAATAGATGTCCTCACTGGGAGGGGTTTTTGAATACTTTTATTTCAGAAGGGTATTGTACAGGAATGCTTTGGGAGAGACCAGCAGGGAATTTCAGGGGCATAGTACAAGGATAAGCACTTTCATAACAGTCAAGAGAATTTCTGAGAAGCACTTCCACTTTTGCATTCTTTATCATCTCCTGTTTGACTTTTTTCCGTTTTTTTTTCACTGACAAGAACAGGATGAGTTTTGCCAAGGGTCAGCACAAACAGACCATCATCTCACATCAGGAACAGATATTTCCCAGAAAATTTAACCCCTTCTGAATGCTGCCAATGAAAGCAGGGGACTCTTCTTCTGACAAGTGACCCTCTCGTATTATTTCCTTACATTGCTTATTCAAGACAATATATAAAAGGCAAATGCCTAAAATGAATGCTTAGAAATATAGACCATAAAAGCTGGAGCTTTAGCCTGGGAGTACAAGGAAATAGCTGTAAAAACTTATTCCATCATGGAAGAAAATTAAATGAATAAATTAAATGGCACAACTTTGATGGAAAACGAGATGTGAGCTTTCTAAGCACAGTTCATCTCAGCTATGTGATCAGCAACACAAGCTCAGACAAAAGAAGCACCCGGCATCAGGTCCTTCAGGTTCTCAGTGGTTTTTGGAATTGGGCTTTGCTGCTGCATTTCAGATTTCAAATTTGTCTCTCCAGGTATTTCTGTGATCTTCATTAAGGATTACTGGCTATGAAAAACCTTGTGGATGCAGAGCCTTAGAACAGCTATTAATGAATACATCTGAAAAATCCCCTGTGAGGAACTAGGAAAAGGCTGCTAGGGCACAAAGCAGAAACCACAGTGGAAGAAAACATCTCAGCTCTCTCTGTAGGTCAAGGAACAAAGTCAGACTTTCTGTCCCTCCATCCCACATATGACAATGTTCTTCAGATTTCTCCATGTAGCAGTAAAAATCAAAAAAAAAAAAAGAGAAAAAAATGTGGACAGAACTGAAGATCAAAAATTGCTAGCACAGAAAGCATTGCAGGTCTCATCCTTGTACTATTTAGCGCACAATTTGTAAGATCAATAAAAGCACGGATCCTTTCTGTTCCTTTTTCAGCTATTCCATGGAGAATGGCAGTAACAGAGTTAGCACCTCCAAGGACTGACTTTTAGAAACATCTGACACCCTGCTTCCAGCTACTTAGTTACTGAAATCTGTAGTACGAACTCACCAATATTTCAGCCAGTTCAATAAAAAAAAAAACAAATAGTCCAAACCTGTCACTGATCTACATCAGGTAACTTAATGAATTTAGGTTTATGCCCCTGCATACCTGGCCCAACTGATTTTATGAAGAGAGCTGTGTAAATTTGACTGAGAGCGACCAGGAATCTGATCCCATGACTGCAAAGGAGCTGAACTAATTTATGTCACTGTAGAAAGCTGGGACCAATGTCTACATTTGTAAAAACATGTTCTCAGCTTCCTCTTACTTCAATATAGTATCATATATTTCAAAGACAACTTACAGTTTCAATTTTTTTTTAATTTTTTTTTTTTTGCCAGTTCTTTTCTGAATATCTACAAATCCCTGATATATTTTAAGAAAACTAGAAGTGGCTGAAAAAATAAGTTAAATAAATAGACATATTTTCTCTTCCTGTACAACTATGACTTGTGTTTGAATTTATCGAAGTCTGCTTCCGAGCTTTGACTTCTAATGCAGAGCTGAGTTTCACTTTGTCTTCCCTCAAAGAAAACCAGAATGTTTCGAAGTCCAAATGAAAACGGTATGTTCAAGTTCTGAACAATAAATTCTGCTGAGGAAAGCAAATGTTTTCATCAAAACCACAGTTTTCAGTACGAAAGCATTAGGAGGGAGAATTTTCAGCCAACTCTACCAAAAACCTGCATCTCTTCATTCTGACATTTTTACCTTGTTGGCAATGCTTAACAACGCGTCCCGTGGTTTCCCAGAGCCAAGCAGTGTCTTTGCAGTCAGCATCTTCAGCAGTGACGCCTGAGCCTTGCATCTCAGCAGCACAGTCCGGTGATGTCGAGCTCTATGGATCAATGAGGTGTGATTTCCTCTTGGTTTCCTCCGGGCTTTCTAGGAAGGAAGGAGAAAGGACAATACACCACTGCCTTAATTCATGCAAGCATAAAGAGCATTTTTAATGCTTCTAAGGCTCTAAGACTCCATGCAGCACATACATCATTCCTATCTGTCAGCTGAAAACAGAACTCAGAATATTAAAACAGAAAGACGTATTTTTGTTTGCTTTTTTTCTTTATCCTCAGTTTCTAACTGGCAGAAGAGATAATCCAGAGGTCTTGTCTGTATGTTCTTCATCTCTTTAAGAGTCTTTAAATCAAGACTGAATGCAGACTTAAAAAACTATGAGTCAGTTCAGCCACAGCTTTTTTAGGCTTGGTACAGGCCTCAGAGGGTAAAATTTAAAGCCTGCAGGTCACTTTAGAGGATCATCACAATCCCTTCTGTCACAGAAACCTACAAATCTATGCAATGAGCAACAGACTGTAATCAACCTTTGGCTGCCCTTCCTCATTCTCTAGTTGTATTTTTTTATTGCAATCCTACACAGACATAAAAATTAAAACATAATGGCTAGCCTGGAATCAAAACAATTTGATTGAGGACAAATGAAACAAACCAAATGTCCAAAGCTGCCTTTTCTTCTTTTCTTTTCTTTTCTTTTCTTTTCCTTTCCTTTTCTTTTTTTCTCTTTTCTTTTCCTTTTCTCTTCTCTTTTCCTTTTCTCTTCTCTTTTCCTTTTCTCTTCTCTTTTCCTTTTCTCTTCTCTTTCCTTTTTTTTTTTTTTTCCTCCCCTTTTTTAACATCCCTTTTCTTTTTAATGTAGAGATCCCACTTGTAGCTTTCCAGAAGCACCAGAAAACTGCAACACTCTCGAGCAGGAGTTTGGGCTGCAGTTTGTGGTCCCTTGTTGAAACTGTGTCACTTTGTGTTCCAGCTACAATCTTTCAATCTTTTCCATAACTAAGACTTATCATCGCTTTAATGCCCAATATTGCCCACAAAAGACCATAAACTTTTACTAGAATGATAAAGTTCTTTTTTAGCCTTTTAAATAATCTGCATCTTGCCTGGTTGCCCCACCTACTTTCTCCTTGCCAGTTATATTGAGGAGCCATAAACAAAGAGGAAGGAGAATAGCCAGTAAATTAAAGTGCAGACAACTGAAAAGGCCAAAGTGGTGTGCTTTATTATGGTCTGTCACTGACTATATGGCACGTTAAAATTCATATACTGGTGTTTCAGGAAAATAGAAACAATCTGTAAAGTATGTGAGAAATCAATCAGCAGGAATTGACTCAACTAAAAGCGATTGGACTGGGTGTATCTACAAAGGCCTGTGGGTACCAAGAAACAAAGCTCTCTTTTCTTTCTACTGCCTGAAGTGATGGGAACAGAGACTGGAGCTAACTGCTGGGTGCTTGCAGGTATTTCAGCAACAATGCAATGCACAGCTAGTGAAGGGGACTGAAGCAGCAAGGATTTTCTCACAGTCCCTTCATCCTCAAGCTCAAGTCCTAATACCAAAAAAACAAAAACAAACAAACAAAAACAACAAAAAAATCAACCAGTGGCACAGGCAATCTTGGCCTCGATTATTTCAATTCTTCACTGCAAAAATGGCCAGTGAGACTGCACCCCTAGCTGCAGGCTCCCCATTCCTTTCCTAGATGGCCTGCAGCAGGAGAGCATCAAGGCAGGGACCAATGCCCTTGGCCAATCTGCTGTTCACGCTCCATGAGCAGCATCCAGTCTCACTCAGCTGGAGGAAAATACTGACAGGCCAAAGGATGCACTGTCTGAAACGGGATCTCGTGGATCATCTGTGCCTGTGTATTTCAGCAGCACCGCACATGATCAATACTGCTCTTTGAGAACCGCACTGAGCCAGATACTGTGGCTTGCAGCATGGGCAGCTTGGTGTCACTGACCTGGCGAAAAATTCCTGCTCCCTTACTGCCTGCTTTCAGTCCCTCTGGGTGCCGCGGGTGAAGGACGTGCCCCTTTAATTCCACAAACAAATTATTAGACACAGGCCCAGCCAGATGAAGTTTCTTTCCAAGAACTGGCTAATTTTGAGCATGACTGTGTGTGCATATAAGCACAGAAGAAGAATAAGAAGGAGCTGACAGTTTTGAAATATGTTATTTGTGATCAAGACCACCAAACACTAATGAGACACAACGTCTTGCCTGCAGCACAGCCTGATATACTTTTTTTGTCACATAATTATATGCTACTGTGGCAGAACATATTTGCCACAATGATTTTTCTTTCTATCTATCTATCTACCTATCATGGGGGAGTGGACCAGCAATTTGCAAAAACCCGTCTTTAAACAATGACAAAAGACAAGTAGTGTCTGGTCTTACCATTTCTCTTACAACCCGAATAAACGCTCAAGCTCCCTGATTCAGAACAAATGTATTTTATTCTCCTTTTCTCCTAAAGAGGGCTAACGGGAGTTTTCACGGCTGCTGGATTCATCACCACCATCATTTTCTTCTCCCGCTGAAACTAAAGCTATTGTACTTTCGTGCTGTAACCACAGCCCTGGGGTCATAAAATGGCACCTCTTCTCCGGGGGTTCAGGAGTGTGAAATGGCCACAGAAGACGCCTGTAGCTGGCGGAGTGAATAAATAGTGCTTACGTCTCACCGCTTTTAGAGATACAGATCCTCAGACACACCACGATGTCTCTTCCTTCACTGGCGGGGAAAACATCATAGGCAACTTTTCTTCCATTGCTATACACACTGTCTTTGTCACTCTTTGGTCAGCTACAGAGATAATTTTACTAAATCCTCGTCCCCACCACAGACAATGGTTTCTCCTCTCAGTTATTCTTGGTACAGATATTAAAATAAAACAACAGCAGCTCTGTACTGAGCCTTACGGAAATCAAACTAATGATCTCGTTTAAAGATTGACTACTTCGGGAGCTTAATTGAGAAGAAAAATTGTCTGTGGAACTGTGATCCAAACCTGAACGAGGTGCAGCAAAGGATCCTGAATCTTCAATGGAAATACCTTAAGGTAGAAAAGTGAAGCTGTAAGTGTGAAGATGTACAAGCTGGTTTATTTAAAAACAAAACCCAAGGAGGTGTGAGAGAGGTGGGGAGCCTTGCCCATCCCATGCAAGGTTCAGAAACAGCCAGCTGCCATTTCTGAATGGCCACCCTGTGCTACACCACGGAGCCTGGTGCAGCAGGGGCTCCTGTGGCAGTGCTGGTCAGGAGAAAGCAACCACATCCGAGGTGAGCGTTAAACACGTGTAATTCCCCCCTCCTGTTCTTAAAACTCCCTCGCGCAGCATTCATGGCTAGAGTTCCACCAGGAGAGCATCAAGGCAGGGACCACTAGCCCTTGCCCAATCTGCTGCCCATGCTCCATGCGCAGCATCCAGTCTCATTCAGCTGGAGGAAAATACTGTGAGGTCAAAGGATGCAAAAAGAGAAGAATTTTTAAGAAAGTCAGTAAATTTACCTGCTGGCTGGCTGAATTTGAGTTGATTGAAAATCAGTCCTTAGTTTTCTAATCCACTAGGTTAGGCTGGCTGAATGGAGCGAACCTGCACCCTTCAAAACCTTCAGTTGCCACAGGTGGTAGCAGATGAGATGTTCAGCACAGGACTTTCCATGTTCTCTTGAAGAACTACGGCCACGTCACACACATTTCAGCCACATAGAGACAAATCCAGTTATGACGGCAGGTGTGTCTCCCTTCAGTCTTCTCTTCTCCAGGCTAAACAGTCCCAGCTCCCTCAGCCTGTCCTCGTACGACAGGTGCTCCAGGCCTCTCTTCATCTCCATAGCCCTCCCTCCAGTAGCTCCACGCCCCTGAGTAGAGGGGCAGGATCCCCTAGCCTTGACCATTCTCTCTTATTTTTCCCCAGCCACGTTCTCCAATTCAATGTATTTCCATTAGACCAAAGCCTTTCCTTGCATTTTCTGTCACATGTGTGGTAGTTTTAATGAGTGGGAAAAGAAAATAAATATGAGGCCCAGACTGACATGACATTCAACTGGAACGCAGTAAAGAGTTCTGTTGGAAGCTCTGCTCTAAGTTACGTCCCTTCCTAGTGGTCTCTGTCCATGCTGTAAGATTTTTGCAAATCTCTGAAAAATGCCAGCTGAAGGGTTTCAAGGGAATAAATCAAACCTTTAATTGCTGGGATAGAACTGAATCTGTATTCCACCCAGCTATAGACCGGGAGAATTTCCCATCAGATTTTTTCCTCCTGTGACCTTGTGGTTCACAGATTTCAACGAGCTCCTGCCAATCCCCAAGCAAAAGGAAGAGAGGTTGTGAGCTATTTTTTTTTCTAATACAGGGAAATAAAGCTGATCTTGTAGGTTATAAACAAGTGGGGAAAGAGCCAAGCACAGTTTGTTCTACACTTTACCCGGTGGAAGCTGTTGATTCATCACTTATTTAGAATATCACTTATGTTGTCACCTTGTTACCTGCTACACAGAATTGAAAAGAAAAGCAGAAAACGTGCACCAGTCACAGCAGACTCTGACTCTGTGCTACTTGCTACGTCCTTTGTCAGCAGGGTCATGAAACTCAGCCAATGTTACCTGTGTTTAAACGTTAGTAAAAACATTTAATGTAATGTCCAGTTGTTATAACCTAGATGGAAAAGCTCAGTACTCAGAACATATTTGACATCTTTGGTTATATGCATCACAAGCCTTTTATTTCAATTCTGTAGTAATTCTCCTTAGATTGCTCTTCCTACTTGGACAGGAGTCCCAGCAGCACCCTGACAAAAAATTTCAAATTCAGGTCACAGAAACACAGAAGGGTTGTTTGTAAGGAGTCTCTTTTGACTAGCGGGGGAAAGCACAGTTCAGTGTTATTAAGATGTGGTTCAGATAAGAGGTATACACAAAGGTATAGTTTAGCTGGCATTGTATGAAGGATCTGTTCCTGCTCATCACAAAAGGCTGTGTAGATGGGTTTTTAACATCACTGCAACGTATGTACCTGTAAGTTCTGGAAACAGCTAGCATGCAGCACCCCAAGTTTATTAAGGATCATCGTACACTATGGAATACATGAACAATTCTTCTCTAAGACACTAAAGGGGTGCAAAAATGGTTTATAGGACTTTTCCTCCCCAAAAAGAAATTTGCTTGCTATTCGTTTTATTGCTTCCCTGCTGGACTATGAGATTGTGCTGTTTCTGTTGTAAATCGAGCTCTGTATGTAAAAGGGTACATCCTTTCTGGGATTTCTGCAGCTTCATAGATGCTTTTCCCAGTTGCATGTGCTTCTGAAGTTAGTAGCAGGGCCAAGAGGGAGCTGATGAAACCTATGCTGGAAAGCCTGTCATCAGGGCTATTTGAGACTGGAGCATGGGAAACTCCGGTCTGCTTCCTACAGAATTTTATACAATTTATTTCCTTAAACTCATGAATCTGTGTGCTAGCACAGTCACTGGCAGAATTAGGCATCTGTTCTAGGGCTGCTTTCTAGGCTTCTCCAGACCTCAGGAAGGAAGAACCAGCCTCACACAAAGGATTCTGCAAAACCCGAGTCTGGCCAACATTTCCCTCCGTAGATCAAACACCACTTCGTAATTCCAGATAGGAGATTCAAACAGTCTAATACCTCCAGCAGCCTCAGGAACAAAAGCCTTTCATACCACAACTTGGCTTCATCTGAATCATTCAAGCTAGCTTGAATCAAGGCGAAGCAGAGACTCGATCCCACAACACTACACACCCCATCACTACACAAGGCAGCACTGCACGTAACTATGGAAAGAAAAATAAGCAGTGAAAACTTGAGCAAATCCAAAACCTGTCCACAAAGCATTTCAGTTTTAATGAAAAGAGTCTGTTTAGACAAAATTCTCTATCATCAAAAACCTGTCTGACTGAGTCAAGGCAGCAAAGCTGCTGTGTTTTTCATCACCTGAGATATTCCCCTTCTGGAAAGTGCATCTGCTGAGATAAAGGGATAATTCTGATGTGTTGGTATTTTACAACAAAGACCTATGTTGAAAATTTTCCATCAAAACTGCCTAAGCAAACTGGGCTTTTGATTAAATAGAAAAAAAGCTAATTTTTCCATTATAAAAAAAAAAAAAAAAGCTCGGAATGCGGGGGGGCCTAAATGGAAATTCTCTCTAGGACTTTGCTCCTGCAGTGCTTCAAAGAAAATTAAATCCATTCTCATCCTGAGATCCCTCTCAGCCAAGCAGCCTGGTTGCTCTGCCCAGCTCACACCACGGGCAGGGACTCTGGAGGAGAGCTGCCACCTCTCTCCAAGGAATGATGTCTGGGAAGTTAAAGTCCCCCACAAGAACAAGCGCTGATGATTTCGCAACCTCTGTCAGCTGTCTGGAGAACTCCTCGTCCACCCCCTCATCCTGGTTCGGCGGTCTATAACAGACCCCCTTCAGGATGCTTGCCTTGTTGGCCTCTCCGCTGATCCTAACCCATAGCGACTCCACCTCGTCATTGTCACCTCAAGTTCAACGACACCAAAACATTCTCTAATACAGAGAGCCACTCCACCACCCCTTCCGTGCTGCCTGGCCCTTCTGAAGAGCCTATAGCCAGACATGGCAGCACTCCAGTCACACGAGTGGTCCCACCACATTTCCGTGATGGCAACCAAGTCATAGCCTGCGTGCTGCACAATGGCTTCCAGCTCCTCCTGCTTGTTGCCCATGCTGCGTGCATTAGTGTAGATGCACTTCAGCTGAGCCTTTGCCTTCTCCCCCAGCCTAGCCACTGCTCCCCCTGGCACACCTCCAACAGGCTTTGTTTCTTCCCCGTCCCCCTTCTTACCTAGTTTAAAGCCCTCTCAATGAGCCCTGCCAGCTCCTGGGCCAGGATCCCTTTTCCCCTTGGGGACAGCTGGGACCCGTCTGCGGCCATCAGGCCGGGTGCCGAGTAAAGCGCCCCGTGGTCAAAGAACCCAAAACCTCTGTGTTGGCACCAGCCTCTAAGCCATGTGTTTATCAGGTGGGCTTTGCGTGTCCTCTCTGAACCCCTCCCTGCCGCTGTAGGAATGGACAAAAACACCACCTGTACTCCTGCTCCAGCCACTAACCGTCCCAGCCCCCTGAAGTCCCCTTTGGTAGCCTGCAGGCTTTTCTCGTCAATGTTATCACTGCCAGCCTGGACTATCAGTAGTGGGTAGTAGTTGGAGGGGTGAACCAGGCTGGGAAGCTTTCTGGCAACATCCCTGACCCTGGCCCCAGGGAGGCAGCAGACCTCCCTACGGGTAGGGTCAGGCCGACAGATAGGGCCCTCCGTTCCCCTGAGAAGGGAGTCGCCCACAACGATCACCCTCCTTTCCTTCTTGCTGGAAGCAGTCCTAAGGCGTGGAGCAGACTTCCTCGCCCTAGGGTTCCTGGGTAAACTTCCTTCCACACCCTCATCCACCGCTCCCCCCAGCTCCAGGGCCTCAAACCTGTTGCATAAGGGCACCTGGGAAGGTGGGGGGGGGGGGGGCGTTTCCTGCATCATTGAGCAGGGACCTGTCTCCATTCCTCTTGAACTCCTAGGTCCCCTCCCTCTGCCCGACAGCGACCAGGCAGGGGGTCCATCCCCATGTGGGGAGTCTCACTCCGGAGCCTCTCCTTCGGGCCTTGCAGGGAGTTGCTCCACCAGTCCATCTCCCGCTCGCACTCCCTGATGGCCCTCAACCTCTCCACCTCCTCCTTGAGCTCTGCCACCAGGCGGACCAGGTCGTCCACCTGCTCGCACCTCACGCACACGCTGTCTCTGCCTCCCTCAGACGGCAGCAGCAGGCTCTGGCACTCCCTGCACCCAGAGACCTGAACTGCCGCATTGTGGAGCGGGCAGTCTGCCTGGGTGCCTACAGACTTTCTGGGGCGAGCTCGCTGCCTAGCGAGGACCATAGTGGCCCAGCTAGTGGCAGACAGCCGTCAGACGAGGTGTTCTTAGGGGCGGGGGGATCGCCCTGCCCTCCCTGCTCGCCCTGCCTCAGGAACTGCCGCGCCCCGCGCTGTTTGCCCGTCCTGTTCCCCCGCTCCCCAGGGGCTGCCTTGGAGCGGCCGGGAGGGGGCGCTGCTGGCTCCGCCTACGCCTCGTCACGTCCCTCACAGGGCTGCCGGGGCCTGGCGGCTCCCTCGGCTGCCTCGAGTGGCCTCGAGAAAAGAGCCCTGCCTGGCCCCGTCCCCGCTGCGCTGCAGAGCGCGTCTGCCCCGGAGTACATACACCAGCAGTTTTGTAAATCAATGTGTATGTAATTCAGAGCACGTTAACCATCAGAACTGAGCACAGATTACTTTGTGCCACGTCCTTCTTCAAGCCACGGTGCTTTGGAGTCAAGATCCTGGGTAAAGAGCTGACCTTAGAGGTGGGACTTCAGGGCAATATCAATATTCCCAGGAGCCCGCTAAGCCCTGGCAGTAAATCTCATTAGTTTGTACCATATGATGCACTCAAGGGCCAAATCACGTGTAAATCCAAAAATCCAAACAGAGAAGGAGCCCACGAGCTCCTTGCATCTTGGTGACGCATCTCCCAGGTGTGCGTTTCTTTCCCAGTATCGACACACATATCCATGTCCTGTTGGAAATCATGTGTGAAGCTGCCACCGTCAAGCTTTGGATTTGAAAAAACTGGCAAAACATTCACCCCCCCAAAAAAGCAGAGCAGCTAATGGCTGTGGGAGCTCCTCACTGTCCCTCTCCGTGTGGTTTATGGCTGTACCACAGGGGCCAGAGGACAGCCTGTTGCCACGGTGCTGCCAGTACCTTGATAATCCTTTCCACAAAAATGACTGCTCACTTCCAGAAGGACTGGTTGGTGTGTGGAGGGGCTGTCAGCCACAACAAATGACTCCCACGATCATTGTTCATCGAAGGGCTGAGCTGAATCAGCAGGTTCAGCTTAGAGGAATCGGCTGGCTCAGGAGCGATGAAAGGAGCATCACGCAGCCACATCAGCCAAGAAGAAATCGGATTCATTTCTCTGCTCCCGTCTGACCTGCAACTTTGCTTGGTTGTGTGTTGAATCTTCCACCATTTCTCCTCGCTCCTCCATTCCTTCATAAACTACTTCTTGGGTGAAGCAGAGTATCCAACAAGCAACACTCCCCTCTGTAAAGAAGCTTCATGCGGAGATGCTCAAGCTCAACCAGGGATCAATTAACAGGGAATATTATTCCTCACCAGGACCTCACAAAATCTTAAACACAGCCTGGGTTAATCCAACCCTGCAGATAAGGAGCCTGGCTCTGGTGCCATCACAGGTATCCCTCTCTACTGCAAAGAATAACCTGCATCAAGGCCTTCAAGGCACTCCACCTGATGACCAGTCCTGGCATACCACACAGAGGACAAGGCACACACCACTCATTTGGGGAAAAAGTTAATGGTCTCTCTACTCCTGCCCCCATGCAGGTGATGTCTGTACTCACCACGGTCTCTTGCGCTGTGTCTCTCTTTAGCTCATCACTTGCCCCAACCAGAAACTGCAGACACTGCATCAAAGAGCTAAGTGAATTATATATATTTTTTCCCTTTTCCTTTTTAATACAAATGAGATTCATGTTTGAATCAGACTTCAGGGAGAGGTTCAAGGTTAATTCTTTTTTTATCCAAATGGGCTCTCTCATCTTTCATTTCAGCCTACAAAAAATACCTCTGCTTGGCGTTTTCTGACAGCCCCGGCTTTATCTTCACTGGCTGCTGAGTTGCTTTGGACATACTTAGCCTGTCCTCAACTAAGAAAATCAGCCTTAACAAGGAAAAAAAAAAAAAAAAAAAAAAAAAAAAAGAAAAAAAAAATAAAGAGGAAGATATAGGAAACAGTGATGACCTCAAGCCTTTTTCTCCCCCAGCTACTGGTGTGAAGTCAGCCCATTGTGAGAAAGCACATAATATAACGCAGGTAGATCACAGAATAATAGAATATCCCGAGTTGGAAGGGACCCACAAGGATCATCGAGTCTGACTCCTGATGGAGAGGAGTGGCAGCTCTACATTAACTGGTTCCCAACTGGTTTATTTACCCAATGTCCCCATTTCCACTGGACATGCCCTGCCACATTCACCAGCCCCCTGTACTGCTGTCTCTCACCCACGGCAGCCAGCCCTCTACTAGTGGGCTGGCACCTATGTGACCATGTCCTGGTAGCAAAGGTAGGGAAATAAGGTCATACAACTGGTGTGTAATATTCTGCTTGATGACAACCTTGCAAATTTGCCTGCATTTCTCCACAAAACCTAAAGACTATCTTGTCAGGAGAAGAGGGCAGAAACCAGGCTGGTTTCTCCCATAAATGAAGACCAGGATGGCCGTGGAGGATGCCCCCTGTGCCCATGGGAACCACCAAGACAAGCTGCATGTGCGCCACCACTCTGACCACACAGTCCCTGCCTCTTTTGGATGGGGTGAGCCCGTATGAACTAAGCTGCCCTAGCAACGCTTTCTCTCTTCGGCAGGACCGAGCTGAGTCTGGCAAAATGAAGCCGCATATGACTTCAGCATTTAGACTGATAAATGTGAATATCTGTGCTATAATAAAGGAGTAATTTGTGTGAAGGGAAATTGCATTATGCTTATTCAAAGTCAAATTTATTTCTTCCCTTTCTTATTAAGAAACTCATTTTAAAAATCCCAGCCTCGGGTCAGGGTTGTACTTATAGGGCTGATTTCATATCTGACAGTGCAAAATTCAACTCTCCTATGGAATTCTTCACTCTAGTCAATCAACAGCGTAAGCCCCCTACTTGGGCCAAGAATTTCCTATTTTTCTTTTAATTAAAAAATGGCTTGAGGGCATGTAAGGCTTAAATTACTTGCATAGAGAAAAATGCTTCTCTAAGAAACCCATTAGAAGATATGGCTCGAGAGCAACAGAAGCCCTTCAGAATAAACAGAAGTTTAATTTTTTTAAGGTAATGGAGAGGAGGGGAGATATTCTGGAGAGTTTTCTTCAGCTCGTTTGGGACTGTCACATCCTGCCCTGAAGCCACAGTTGACTTAGCCTTGGAGGAGACCAAAGAAGAGCTGCTGGGGGAAGAGCCAGGCACTTAGCAGAATGGTGACGTACTTCTCTGGACGTGGATCTCTGCCAACATGGGTTTATTTAAAATTTGCAAGCCTTGAATTCAAGTCAGTTACAAAAACGCAACACGAGGATCACTGCAGCAGTTTGACTTGTGTATCAGCTGGCGATTTCATGACATACGTGTTGTCAGTTGGCATGTAGCGCCCCTAAGCTCTAATGCAAACAGGAGTGGCAAACAGCCCCAAAAATGTAAGGGGAAAAAGCAAAATCCCAAAGTCACACATGGTCCTGTTTTGGCTTCCCAGAACTTCACTGCACTCAGGATCTGGAGTTCCCTTTTCTGCCAGGACAGCTACCACACGCTTACTCAACCTGAAGGCCTGCCCCAGAGGGAGATGCAAAGGCCCTGTGCGTCCTGAAGCTGAACGATTCCAGCTAGGAGGATGGTGAGTTGTAATTTTTGGTTTGCTGGCAAGGAGGCAGCAGCGTCAGGTTGTGGTGGGTCAGCAGGTGCCAACAGCACTGCAATCCGAGTCCATACTTGCAGTGGACTTAGAGCTGGCCTCCCCAGACAAGGGGGCTAGGGCATATCCTTTCCGGCTAGGGTGGCAGCATGTCCCGTTAGGCAGGACTTGACAGACAAGCTGTTCAGCAGCTTCTTCTAGGGAAGCATCAGAAATATTGTATATACCACAATACACAAACCCTGCTCCAGATTTTCTTCTGATATCCCTCATTTTCACCTAAATGGTGCAGAATCCTCCTCCTGGGCCTTACTGTCTAGGAGCAATACCGAAACAAACCAACCAACCCTCCCCCAGAAATGGCAGATTGGGCTCCGAATTCTCTCTCCACTGGGAGCCTCTGACCATATAATGGTGTTACACTAGTTAGGTTTAAAAGCAAAGCCTTGAAATAGAGAGCAGATAATAACGTTACAGTGACCAGACACCAGGCCTAAATGACTGAGAATTTCATGGAAAAATATGGATGGGCTCATTGAAACAGTAACAAGCTGTTGTCTTGGCCTAGCTGCAGAATGAGGGAAAACAAAAGGATGAGCTTTTAACGGGCTCTGAAATGGCAGCCCTGATTTTTGAGCTACAAGCTGATCGTCCACAGTGAGGGGAATGGAACAACCTGACGCTGGTAAGGATGAAGACCAGAACGTTGCACAGAAGGAGGCATTTCTTATCACCGGAGCAGGGAGTTTCTTTCTCCCCCAGATGCCTTACGAGGACTCCCCTAGGCACGTGGCAAGGACCCTCTGTATTCTTCTAGGCCAAGATCAGTGCCAAGGAGCACCAAAGTCCTGATGCCTGGTGTGCTGAGGAGTGTGGAGGAATCCACCAAGGAGAACACCAGGCAAAACAGAAGGGAATTGGAATTTTATGTTGAAGAGCAAACTGCTACACTCAGCTTTACATCTTGGAGCCCTGATGGATTAGAGCAGGATTTCTCAGGCTTTGTGAATACGTGATCTTCTTCTGGCTTATCTGCTTGCACGTGATCTCCAATCAGCAGCAGCTAAGCTCTTCCAGGCCAGGATTACAAGCTGCAGTTGCAGGCTGCAGGCATTTCCACTTCCACCCTCAGCCCACTGGAACTGAGCAGTGACCAGAGATTCAAGACAAGCAAGCAGCTCACAAGCTAGTGTTAGCGCTTGACACCATATGGTGGCATGCTCAGTAATAAAATCTGGGGAAAAGAAGGAGGAAGGGGCAAATGTTCAGAGTGACGGCATATGCCTGCCTGAGATACCATTGCAAGTGTTGAGTCCTGCTTTCCTGGCCGTGGCTGAAAACCTGCCAGCTGACGGGAAGCGGTGAATGAATTCCTTGTTTAGTTTTGCTTTGCTGTGCACGCAGCTGTTGCTTTACCCAGTAACCCGTCCTTCTCTCAGCCCACGAGTTCTCGCACTTCACCTTTCCAGTTCTCTCCCCCATCCTGTATGGGGAGAGCGAGCGAGCGGCTGCGCGGTGCTGAGCTGCCTGCTGGGTGAAGGCACTCCAACCTCTCACCTTGGAGGTGAAACTCGCCAGCACAACAGCCTGCAGGCAGTGGTTTATGCTGACACATCACACTTTGCACAGAGAGAGAACAGCTGCACCACAAGCTCCATTCAAGGACAGCTGTAAGAAGCTGTCACTTTCTCGCTGCCGGTTACCAGCTCTGATCTTACCCAGATGACCTTAACATCCATTAACGTATCAAAAGCAATACCGGTATGACCTGGCAAGTTTGATCCTGTTACTGCCAAAGCTGGGTTCTCCCTCCACACCTCCTTTTGCTAACAACCTCAGGGATGTAAAAAGCCTTTTCAATGGCTCAAAGAAACCTTTTCAAGGCAGAGAAAAAAAGAGAAAGAATTTCATGAGCTGAACCTATGACTCTTGCAATGGACTGACACCTCTTATTTGTATGTATTTTTAACCACAAGGCCTTTAGCTATGCAGCAGATCCAGTACAGACAGGGCAAGCGTTACCCCTTCCAGGCAGGTACCGTGTCACCTCTGAGGCTTTAGGTACAGTCTCCAAACCTTGTCTCTTTTAAGGCCTTCAGACTCCAGCGTAGTGGCAATGAAACCAAGGCTGTCTCCAAAAGCACAGGGTAACCCCTTGGCCATGAGGAGGCAGAAAACATGCTACCGTTTTTTGGCAATTTGGGCAAGAAAATAGAGACCAGCCGCACAGACTTTCCCAAACAGAAAAGAAAGAAGTAGATTCTGCTGGTCTAACCAGGAAGCTGGTGAATGCAATGCTGCCACGTGCTCCTGCTTGTTTAAGGGAGTGGAGGCTGGAGAGAGAATTTAATGTCGGGTTTCGCTAGGAGAGATAAAAAGCAATGGGGACACAATAAATATAACACCTTCTGCCTGGGTTGCCTGGGATACAGCATCTAGGGAAGACAGGCAGAGTGGGTGAAGTACGACCCAGTCCCAATTCACACAGCAATCATTGCCACCAGAATGCATTCACCTTGTGCCATTTTCCATCTTGTTATAACCTTTGTCACGAGAACGAGGTTATTGGATGAAAAAGGCTTTTCCATATTGGCTTTAGCAGCAGTGCTACCACTTCCTTGATCTTTTCAATATTCTGTAATTGATCGGTTTGCCGTCCCAATTTCCCTTTGTTTACAGCCTCTGTATCTTGAAGCTGGCCAGGCAATTCAAGCAGATAAAGGACCACTGAAAAATCCCTGCCTTACAGCATCCTGCTTCGCCAGAGTAATCAAAGATCAGAGGGTCACATCTTTCAGCTGGTGTAAATAGATGGAGCTCCAAATATGCTAGTTGGCTTTATTCCCTGCTACAGACCTTGAGCGAGCAAGGCCCATTCTGCAGGCTCGTCCACAGGCCACTGGTCTACAGAAATGCCAGAATAAATTGAGAGCTTTCATAAAAGGATGAAGAACCCAAGTGTCTTATTTTGCTCATGACATTTCTTGTGAAAAAAAATCTAAATAAATTCTGCCTCGAATTACATATAATGAAGAGAAAAATCTGTAAGATGTTAATCCTTGAAACTAGTCCTTAAATTCAGCTTTGTCTTTACTAGAGGCAGGGCTCTGAATCTCTTCTTGACAGTGTTGAGATCAGTCAGCCCTTTGCAAAGACACAAAATCCCTAAGCAACTTGTCAAAACCTGCCACAACTTAATGCTGCCTTTCCATCTACTTCACTGGGCCTTAAAGTACTTCTTTGGTCTACGAGTGAATTTTTCTTCTGCAAAAGGGGAATGATGGTATTTTCTCCATTTCATTTACTTAAATGAGTCTTAAGGGCAGGGGTTCCAACCCCTGGCACATCTAGCACTCACAATAGGAAAGTCAGTTCGAGAAGTCCTTGCCCCAGCAGAGCCTATAACCATCACTCACCACCACCAGCAGTTGTTGTAAGCGCTGCTCTGCCAGCCAAAAGCATAGGCAAGAACTCCCTGCCAGGGCAAAAAGCTTCTCTGTGTTATACAGCACCTAATATATGGAAAACCTTGGCCCATCCCATTAGGAAAATAACATTTTTGCCTGCTAAAACACGAGCCTCTCTCTGCAAAAACTAGTATCGGTAGAGCCCCTCTGGCAGCACTTCTGGCCCTCCACACACCGAGTAGCACAGCTCTGCCCAAACACGTTCACCCAGTGAGGGCGACTGGATGGTGTATCGCTTACCAAAATCACCGCCACGAGCCCTGGGCACCTCGTTGGCAGGGAGGACGTCAGCCTCGCTCCGAGAGCTGGGGTCCAGAGCCTGCCCTCAAGCTCCAATTTTCCAGCTGGTGCCGCAATTATCAGGCAGCTCACAAAGTCTGTATGTAAATTTATACCAAAATAATCAACTGGGGAGAACAAAGCACTCCTGCGAGCAAGGCACTTACTGCACTGATTGTGTTGGGTACGGACACAGCACAAGGAAGGTCAGCACGGAGCTGTTCTATGGAGGCTACTAATTTTTTTCACTCTGTACAAGAGCCGCCTTTGTTTGCAGTCCTACGAGAGTATTAAAAGGATTACGCTGAGTATACACGCAACATACTTCGACCACATGGGATAAAGTATAAATACTCGGAAAATTACAGTATCTTTGAACTTTCCAGATCAATCTGTTTGAACTACATACATCTTTTTAAGTTTACAATACACTTCTTGACATCAAAGGAGGGGGAAAAAAAAACATAGTGTGTTTTTTTAATCAGGCTGATTAGAAGCACTGCTGTGACATCTCTTCTATGCAGTATCAATAATTCAGTGTTTTTTTTTAAAATTGCAGTATTTTGTATATTTTAATCTCTTGTTTTATTTGTCTGCCTTTGAATTTGTTTCTAGGGAGCTCTTGGGTTAGAATTCCAGTATTAATTCTTTGCTGGTTTGGTATTTTAGCTTTTTAATGATCGTTAGAAATCTGAGCTGGGAACAATTTCGTTTTGTATTGGTAAAATAAATTGATCGAAAGCAATTCGACAAACAATCACCACAAAAAATCATCTTGTAATGATCTGATTTATTACGCATCTGTTTCTCTCACCCAGGAGTTAATTTCAGGAGCACTGCCTCTATTCCTGAGCAGCTCAGACCCACTGAACAGATGCATATAGATCAGCACAGAGGCTTACCAGAAAATAGGAGCCATTTCATTTTTTTCTGGCCACATTGGCACAGTGAATATGGATCCCACAGATCAGTTTAGCCACCCCGGTGTCAGTTTGGTTAAGCTGCTTTTCATCCATTGAGGATCAGGCCCCTGGTTTTCCATTAAGCTCCTGAGGATTTCAGTGAAGCACAAGTTCTGCTAGAATACCAAAGCAGCACAGCTTCGTCTCTAACCCTGTGCAGCAAGCAGGGGTCACTAGGTAAGCTTTCTCTTCTTTGCTCTCTGAATTTTAATTGGGGTTATTTCACAGCCTGGCTCTAATTTCCAACACTAATTTATAATGAAATCTCTGTCTTTTGCTTAGCTCCTGGCTTTATGCTTCTTGCTCGCCAGGTTGCTCTGGATATTGTTAGCTGACTCCCTGCTGAGAAGCTCCACGTAATTGCAAAAAATAAAAAAATAAGAAAAATTGGCAGTGCCCTTCCCTAAAGGTTTTTCACACAGAGGTAGCTAGAGTTAGATTTCTGCCCCTCGTTTCAGCGCTGTTTGCACTTTTTGCATCATCTCAGTATAACACAGTGAAGAAACCAAAGTTGCGGACCTTCAAGGGCATGTAAAACTTTTAAAATCTAGGCCCTCATTATGAAAATGGAGTTTGCCAAGCTTGTCGCCAGAGCTACTGTGTAGGTACTGTGAAGGCGGTCAGTGAAGGCAACAGGATACATGGCAGCGGCATCTGGAAGGACCAAAAGCCACTGAAGTTAACAGTCAGCAAGCTGACTGTGCCAGCCACCCAGAAACGTCCTCACGATTCAGGAGCAACAGTTCTCAAAACTGTGGTTCACTTCGTAACACAGAGGCTGGAGTCGGACACGTTCCCCCTCCCCAGCTCACCTTGGGTGCTAGGAGCTGCCAAAATGCAGGCAGCGTGGTCCCTTCTGCAACCGGGAACTACTTGCTGCAGGAAATAATGCCGCAAGCTGGCTCTAAATCAAGGATATTTCAAATGTCAGCCCTGCAAACCCTACAAAACACAGCAAGCGCGAGGCTTAGCCATCACTGAAGGATTTTACAACAGCGGCCAGATGGGAGAGGAGCTATCCCCTGCTCTTTACCAGCCTCTGCAGCATGGCAAGGCTGCAAGACAACTGGGAATGTGCTCAGCAGAGCACACAGCCACCTCACACGTCACTTGTTCGGTCTCTATCGCTCCTTCCTGCTTTGCAGTTAGACGGATCACTGCTGGAGCCCCTACCTGCTCCTTTTTCCTCTCAGGTGCTGGGAACAGTCCTGTGAACGAGGTCCAGGCAGGCACGGGATGGTTTGCAAGGTCCTGCCTTACGCTCCGGCCTGGCACCACCGTTGTGCTGGGTTCGATGGCAGGTTAATATTCCTGCAGGCATCACAGGCCTTTGACACCCAAACTGCATCGTTCAGTTCCACCTACTGCTGCCAATAGCGAGCATTACCCCAGCAATTTGATACATGAAGCTGAAGAATGGTTAGATTATCACCAGTTATGCAGACAGCACATTTGACAGCCTCAGTGATGTTTTCAGCTGTCAGTTACCGCAGCCACGGCGTGCAAACCACAAAAAGGACACAGCACTGAACGTGCGCTACGGAGAGACCTATTTTGGAAGAGTCAGGCTTCTGGATAAATACACTTTATGACATAATTGTGCTAACTCGAAATCATTTGCTTTATCTCTTGGCAGAGAGGCAGTTTTCCACATGCAAATTAATTATAGGAAGCTCGGCTCCCATCAGCACTAACAGAGAGGGTGGGCACGAACATTTCCAGCACCAATTCTGTGCTGCGGCGCGCGCTCGCGTGACAAATGCCAGCAGCGCTACAGCTCGCCTCCACGGACAGTGGTTGTAACTGATCCGCAATATTCGGGCAGATTAAAAGAAATAACTCATTTTCAATTTAAAAGATTCACCAGTGTAAAGGGAAATAAAAGCTATAGAAGTCAGTATTTCAGCTTAAATGGACAAGGTTTACAGAAAGCGTATGACCAACTTCTCTCTGGAAATCGGTCTCGGTTACAGTTCCCCAACCCGGGCAACCCACATCACTGATCTGTTGTCAAAATTATGGCTCAGTGCACTTACCGCTGGAGGGAGGAACTGAAGCTGTATGGAGGAGTTTTACTCTGATGATTTCAATGAAAGGACGACGCAGAAACATTAACAGACAAACACCATCTTGATTAATGAGATCTTTGAAAACAGTACCGTAGTTTCTTTGAATCCTACCTTTAGGTGAAGCAATCCACAGTTTGTCTGCAAACTGTAACACAAAGACCTAGAACTACTTCTTGGCATTGTTTTAGCACAGTACATGATGGCAGCTTCCTACTTGTCTGAACTGTCAAAGATACCTGTCAACTATTTTATTTTTTTTCCATAGTTCCAATACAACTCAGAAAAACCATGCAAATTCAGAGCACCCAGCAACAGTAACCCACGGGAGATTTACAAGGTCAAAGGAAGCTTTCTTTGTGTGCTCAGTCCCCATAAAATTTCTGTGCAACCACTTCAAAAACTAGCAGCTATTTTAATTATGTTCCAGGTTACACACTGGATATTGGATTTCAACATGGCCAGTCTTGGCATTGCTGATCTCACTGAAGACACGAGGGTACGTATCTGTCTGCCTTCAGTCCTGAAGAAGTTTGGACTGTTCCAGCACTGACACAGAAGTGTCGCAGAGGTGCCAGTATTTGCCAAAGAGTTTTGTTTCCTTTGCTAGCGATCCTGTAACAACAAGGGGGTATCCTGAGTGAGGGGTGAGGTAAGGGACTTGTGGAATCTTCATTCTCGGAAATACTCGACGTTCAACTGGACAAGACCCAAGCAACCTGCTGTTAAAGGTCCTACTTTGAGCAAGGGGGACCAGAGCCATATAGATGCCTCTGCTAACCTGTATTATGTCCCAAACCCAGGAAGGCTTTGAACTAAGAGGGCTCTCTCTGCTGCCGTTCCAGGAAATGCTGGAGAATCAATAGCATCACAGATCATCCCCATTGCACGGTGAACAGTCCAAGAAAGGTAGATAAACACTGTGCATTAACTCTTCCCGACGGACACTTTCCCCTGGCAAACAAGGAAGAGCTCTGATTTACTTCAAGCATTCAGCAAGTGCTCTTAGAGAAAAGGCCCACATCTGGCATCACTGCCCTGCTGGGCTGTTTGCTCACCACACGGTCGTTTCTGCACCAGGACACTCAAGGAAGGTGGAGGCAGGTTTCCCTTTCCTAGTTCCATCCCTAACTAACAGAGAAAGAATGGGCGTGCTGGATGTGGGAATGGCTGCAAGCAGCAAACCAGCATTTCAGGCAACATTTTGCTTGTCCTTTAAAGAGTTTTTGTTTGTTTGTTTTTCTTTTTCGGTAATCAGAAGAAGGCCTACTGGATTTCTCACCTAAGGAAAGGCAACTTGGAGCACTGTGGCTGAGTGACTTAAACCCACACGTGCCATTTTCCATGCTGTACTAACGGATCTGCCACCCAGAGCATTTTGACCAGCAAGCGCTGGGTTGCTGGTGCTGCTACTCGCGTGGCTTCGGCAGCAGCAGGCACATCTGGAGATTTGCACTGTGGGGATTCAGCTCTTAAAAAAATAAAAATTAAAAAATGGCCAGCAGCAGTGAGAGCATTCCCACTGACATCAAGAGCTGTGCATCCTTAAGAGCAAACACGCTAACAGCACAGGCAGGCAGGTGTGCAGCTATGCATGCCCACAAAGAATAAAAACAGCGCTTTGCAGCAGTGCAGCCCTCTGCCGAACAACTTGTACTCGACATTTATTGATTATATCTACCTCCAAATGTGAAATAAGCGAAGCAAAACAAAGCAGAAGCTAAACGGAGCAGAACAACATGAAACCCGTGCGGGATGAACAGCTCCGTGCCCGCTGCTTGAGGCAACCTGCTGCTGGAGGATAACGTGCCAATGCTAATCAGATGATCGCTTTCCCTTCCCATTAGGCATTCTGCTAACTCACCAGATAAGCATTTCCTCTCCTATCGCTCCTCCAGGACTGCCAGCTCAAGTAGGGAGGCAGCCCTGTTTCCTCTCAGAGCCCCATTTCAGAATTATGATTCTTTAGCCCCGAGCGCAGCCCTGGAGATGCCGAACACCCCAGTGGTGCTGAGCAGGAACCGGCCTGCAGTGCCGCGCTGTCAGCCTGCCAATCTTTGGCACATATCCTACCCTTTTAAGAAAAATTACACCATCCTGCAGGGCACGGACTGTTGAAAGACTGTGTACTGATGCCCTGTTGGGCAGAGAACTGGGTTACTACAGGGAAGACAGACTACGGTCTGTGCAGAAAACAGCCACAATTCCTTCTGCGAGGGGCTGGACCTTCCCTGCACTGAGAGCCAAGAAAGCCTGCAAACAGCTTTTGCCAGTCACAGACACATGCCTTTTTTGTTCTATCCAGCAGTAATACACTGGGAAAAAAAAACAAAACAAAACAACAAAAAAAAAAACACCAAAAGCACAACAGACTGTGGAAGAAGCGAAATTGCACGTTGTATCAGCCTCAAGGCCACACACCTCCCATCAGCAACAAATTAAGGTGTTGCTTTGGGACACCTTAATAGATCACAGGGCAGGAATGTATACAAAGGATTTTCCCTCCATTCAGTCCTGCCTGCTGATTGGGAATGTCTGGTCTTGCCTACAGGGCCTGATCCCAAGCACCTCAAGTCAGTGGTTTCCACCAGGCTTCGAATGCATCCCAAAATCTGACTTGCAGAAATAACGGCCGAGCGCAAGGCATCATGCACAGGAAAAAAAAATCATTTTTTATACTAAGTAGAGCTGATTCATTCTGGTGTGTGCATGATCATCTGCTAACAAAAAAATATAAATGTGTATATATATCTATATCTATATATAGTCTTCACTGAAGACGAAACACTCCAGTCTGAGACATGGTAGTCAACTGCTGAGTCAGGCACGCCATCCACCACTCCAGACACATCACCTACAGTCTCAGACACGTTGCCAGCTAAATGAGACAGATTAGCTGGCTATGTTCATATCTGGGTCAGATATGCAGCATGCTCAGAGTTACCACCTACCAATTCACGCAGATACGTAGGAAACTGCATCTGCACCCTGCTTTCCACACAACAATCCATAATCAGGTACGCTTGACATAATGTGCCTACCTGAAGTCAAACTCATTGCTGTGCAGCAGCCATCAATGGCAAATATATCATGTTTGAAACACAGGCTTCCTGGGGACGTAGTAATGTGACTGGGTGAAGTCACTCAGAAAATGTTACAGCCTACCGTACCCGCACAGGAATAGCCTTTTCTTTTATTATTCTGACTATTACTCTCCAAACATGGGAGACAGCAGCCAAGCTTTTCAAGTAACTGGAACAAGGGATTCAGCACCAGCAGAACAGAAGAGCTCTCTCTGGCATCAGAGACCCACTGCCAGCCTTTTCTATCAGTTTTCTGAGACATTTCTGGAAAATCTGGGAAGCAAGCAAACCAAACATCCCCCTGAGCTCAGCAGAACTCAGGTATCAGGCCACTGCTGCTGCCCGTGCTGCAGTGTGAGGTAGCTGATTACCCATGTGCTTAAACACATGGCTTTCTCCAAGCTCGTGTCAGATTTCAGACGGCACATTATTTCTGTAATGAATACATACTTACTGTGATGGTGACTAATCACTGGTAGTAGCTTTTTATACAGTGAATGAGATAAAGGCGGTTACAGGATAGCTAGCCCATATTTTATGTTACACTGATTTCCTACTGTGCCAACAAAAATACATTTGGGGAAGGATGTAAAAATTTTGTGCATAAGAGAGAGACTGGAGATGAATAAGCCACCTCAGCGCTTACGTTTTTCAGTCTTGCATGATGACAGAAGCTCATCTCTTTTCCATGCCCACCTAGTATATACAGACTAGGTAATAAAGCACATTTCCTTCTCTTCCCAAGACATATATTCAAATTAACAACTCCTTCTGCCAGGCAAATGGGAAACAAGGACCTTGTGCTTCCTCAGATGTTGAGTTCAGTTCAAAGCAGTTAACAGCCCGAGCTCTTTGTGGCAGTGCCACATGCACATACCTGCCAGCTCACGTCCACCTGGTCCGTGCCAGCCCCACGGCACCCTCACCTTCACATGGCACCAGCCTAGGGAACAGCACCGGGTTACAGCACAGCTTTGTGTGAGAGCGGACAGGGCAAGAACGAGTAAGGCAGGGGGGTAACCACAGGGCTACATACAGGTATTACAAGTTGTCCTTTCCCAGTTTTCATTTTACAAACATGGCCATGTTAAAGAAAGGCCCTGCCCAACACCATAATAAAAAAGAATGGAAGTGGCAAAACCTGAGCGCAGACCTATCTTCACCCTCAGACTTCTCTGCAGATGCACAAGGTTGTCCTATCAGAGTACTTCCACCTCTGTTGCAGATCTGACAGCAACTCAACCCTACTAGTCATAAATATTCCCTGTCCCATCATACAGCTTCTCATTTTAGGGCCACTTTGCTCCACCTGCACCCACCTAGAACCTCTCCTAAAATGCTAACCCACCTGTGTCCCCCACATCACAGCCAAGCAGTCCCGTACCCTGTGAGCGCTGCTACGTCAAGCAGAAGAGAAGCCTGTCCTTGTCTCAACCCCTAGAGCAGGAAGGAACCAAGCTGCTATACCTGGTAAGTAATTCATAGCCCCCAGTACTGTCAGGACACTGTTTTACTCATGTAGCGTGAACTGTATCTGTGGAGCATCAATGTAATACTGATCACACTGGGAGCTACCAAGGTCTCAGCTGAAACAGTTGCCTGAAGAGGAACTATAAATCCATTCATTTTTAGAAAAACACTAAAATATGCAACTCACGATTAGACTACAGCCCTTGAAAAATAAAAAATTTGGAGTCGGGCCAACAGACAGACTTGCTGAGGGTTAAGACTGTTCTTAATGCCGACAGAAGTTCCACAACGCTGGGGTCTGGAGAGGGCCTGCTCCCACCAAGCCACCCCATCCCACGCCTGCTCACACACAGCAAGATCTGTGCTGGGTCTCCGTGGCTGCATCTCCTCAATTAGAGACAAACTAGGATGAATACACAAGAGTAAGGAGTCAGATCCATAAAGAGGCTATATGCAGTTGCTCATACAGAAAAGCAGGGCAGTGTGGAGAGGCCGAGCCCTTCAGTGCCTCTGCTCTGCTCTAACAGTTGCCTAATAGGACCTGAGCTCCATGGAAAATCTAATTGGTGGTCTATGGTTTAATTTTGTCAATTCATTTCCTTTTAGTGAGTAATATCTCTTTTGTTATTTTAATTTAATCTTTGGGGTTTGCTCTTTTACATTAATTTTAATATTAACTCCATAGAAACAAACCGATACGTCAGCCGCTCGGCAGGTGGGCTGTCACTGCAGAGGTTCACAGCCAAAACAAAGGATCGTGAACGGAGGCGGACTGAAAACCACACAGGTGAAAGAAGGAAGAGAACTTAAAAGGTGCTCCTCCAGCAACCTAACTCAGAAGCTGCAGTCTCTTTCCAGTGGCGTCACTGCAGAGCCTGGCGTTGTGCAGACTGACACAGAAGACCACCAAGTAAAGTTCCCCAGCAGACCATTACGAGACTTTGCTTTCAGCACTTTCAAAATCTGCTAGTGTTTTATCCCTTGACCTGTATTACGGTACACCAGGTATTTGCCTTAAAACAATCACTCCAAAAAGGCCCATAGGAGGTGAGGAAGTTGGCCCACGCTGAAACAAACACCTCAAGAAGGCGACTCACTCCAGCCTGGCCAGGACTTTTGTTATTTTTTGCTAACTCTGCCATCTAATTTGCTGTATCTCCTCCCTGTGAGCTCCCTAGTGTGATAAGGGACAGGTATATATATAGCAGTCTTTGCTTTTAACAGATATCCTGGTACGGAAAGATATGTTCAAGATTCGTGCAGTAACTAAGTATCTACAAGATCTTTGTCCCATGTTAATTCTGGGTGAAATTGGTCAATAGGCAAAGTTACTGGAGAGTGGCTGGAGGGGGTATAGAAGGGACAGAAAAACAATGATTTCATTAGCTTTACATTTCTGAACTGACAAAGAAAAAAAATGGACTTAGAAACTGTCTGCTTTCTTTAATTAGTTGTATCTCTTCATGTGGTGGAGCCAGGACTTGGTACATTAACGGTCTGGGTGACAGAGATGTGCTATGCACCCAGCAGAAGTATCCACCAGAATTTCAGCAAGGTGCTAGGAGTCAACAGCAGGAATGCGACAGAAGCTGCGAAGAGAACTGGGCAGCCACCAGGTAAGATGCTCTGATGAGACGAGATGGGAAGGCGCAGGCAGATAGGCCTGGCTGGGCAGGGTCCCCTGGCACCTGGTAAGAAGGGATCTAACATGAATTCAAAGTGGTGCAAATCTTTCTGCCATCGAAGAACGATTTAAAATGTCACGCCTGGTGGTGTACATCTTCATACAAGCCATGAACTTGTCCCCCGGCTTTTGCTTTAGAGCAGCACCCATACAGTATTACCGGTACGGCTTGGCTTTGTAAACCCGATGACCCTGGAGAGTACGGCACTATTCAAAAGCTCTCTCCGCAGAGCTTTGTGAGAACTCCACTACAGGTAGGAGCCCACTCCTTCAGTCTAATTCCGATACGCTCCGCTGCAGCAGGTCCAATTTTGAGTGGAGTATAAAAGCCAGCTCTTTCGGAGATTTGTTGTGTCATACAGTAAAATTGCTAGCTGTGCAGAAAACACGACAGTAGGTTGTATTTCAGACTGGGGTCTGAAGATATTTGTTTCAGAGGAAAGTCTTCTCACGCTGTAATGGGTTGCTTCTTGTTACAGCAGATTTGTTAGCGTGTCTCCCTGCGTTCAGCACAATAAACATCTGTAGCTATTCACTCGGCAGTGTATGGAGACAAATGGTTTTGACAGTCAGGATTAAATGTGGGCAGTAATGGATTTTGTGGTGAGCTGGTAATCAAAAACAAGCCTTAAGAACAACCTCTACTCCACGTTCAGCACGATGGCGTATTTTAATCAGCACTCTAAAAACAACGCATCAGCTTTTGCTTGCCTGAGTATTTAGGGTCCACTAAAATCTCTCCCTCCCCCACACCAGTTGGTCAAAGTTGAATTATTGAGGTGGCCAGGACTTGTAGAAACCATGTTCTCAGTCTGAAATGCGTTTGCATCAAATAGAGTTACCCTGCTCAGCCTGTGACACGGGAGCCCTCCTGCCGTAGCCTCACACTTACCTGGCTGCTGCATCCCACACTGCCAGACCTGGGTGGGTGGTAGTGCAATGCCATAGGCAACATGGCTACTTTGGCAAAACCACCTGTGCAGAACACAAACTATTTCTGAAACACCAACAAAAGCTACACCCAGGAAACACCCCTGTAGTGTCTGGCTGACAAACAGCTGCCCCATTGCCCACTCCTGGCCCAAAGCTCCGTTCTCCTGCCTACAGACTCACTCAGTACCAGATAGCTGTTTATGTAAACACTGCAGGAAGGGATAGTCCAGGTGCAGTCACCTCTTTCAGCATCCCTTTTTTTTTTTTTTTCAGTCCCCCCACTTATCCTGGGGCAAACTTAATGGCTCTAAGGATGGAAATTTCCCGTCTTCCTACTGCAGAATTTGTGATAACTGCTTACACCTTCCCAGCTGTGTAAGACTTACTCTTCTTCCCCTCTGGAAGGGGCAAGGTGTGCTTACAGTTCCGATTCTTCTTAAAGAGTTGTTGCAAACCTGACTGTCCTCATGAACATTTTGCTCAGGTTCTTCACAGCCTCACCATTTATATTAGGAATGAACCCTAGGTCAAACAGCCTAGCAATTCACTTGCTAACTTAACAGCCTGAGGCTCTGCCTCAGGGCCTTTCACACAGCCAGCTATTAACCACAAAGGAATGTCACCCACACTGGTCATTATTGTTAATTATGGCACTTCTCTATTCACACACCTCCGTATGAAAAGCTTTTCTCATCAGACTCCTTCCCCTATCACCCAGGACTGGGTTATTATATTACACCTAGAAGCACCACGCAGTGTGCAGTAGGTTTTCACAAAGCCAGGTGGCTACACCTTACCCCTACCGACTCCAGAAATACAGACCAAGCAGAGGGCTAAACCCTGCTCAGCACAGTCTTGCCCTCCTTGTATTCCCAGGGATAGCTGTGATTAAGGTCTGCCACAGCCCGGAGGAATATGTGATCCAATGTCCATCCAGGACGGACAAGATTTTGGATCCAGGCGAGAAGACGTGGGATAGATGGCATTTCTAGATTCAGGCAAGACTTTCCTCAAAGGGCAATGACAACCTTGAAAAGAAAGGAAACGCAATGATAACATCTGCAACGTTCAGAGCGTGCCACCTACAGCAGATCTCCTGGGCAAAGGCTTTCTATAACGTATGATCCATGAGCTGCTCGATGTGCAGGCAAAGGCTGCAGTGGAAGAGGAAGGATAAAGAAAACTTCCTAGAAAGGTACGTGACAGCAAGAAACAGCTGGGGTGGAGCCCAGAGCCTCCATGCAGACAACTAAAACCACCACCAAAAACATACACCTCGTTTGCATTTCACAGGTTTATATTAAACCTGCAGGTTAATATTGGCAGGTTTATATCAAACCACTAAGGCCCAGGAAACCACCACCTAAAGCTGCTTTCAATCCACAGCTTCCAGCTCACCTGGAAGGAAGATGTTTAGGACTCCTCTCACATGCCTATGTGAAAACAGGTGTTCTCCAAAAAACTCCCTCAGGAGAGGAACAGGCTACGAGACTGCTCCGCAGTGGGACCTACCTGTATCATAAAGCAAACAATCATCCCTCCACTTGTAACAGGAACTGCTGCAAGGTGTAACTGTCCTCGTGGATAGTTATCCCTAATTGTCCCCAGAGGGTGCACTCTCTAACTCGTAGGTATCAGTCAGCAATTCAAATCTGGAGTCCTTATTCTATCAAACCTTGATTTGTCCTGCAATCTGTAGTATTCTTTAGAAAGAAGAAGAAGAAAAAAAAAAAAAAAACGGTTCAGGAAACATCTCTCTCCAAAAATCCAGTCTGAAAGGTCCCTGGGAGGTAATGTGAATGCAGACTGTAGCAAATCATTTCTAATAATTCATGACTAGTATGACATACGGTTGTAACAGCTGAGGAGTTATCCTTAAAACTATCTGCCATGTGAGCTCTGCATGCCTTTCACTTCTTGGAAGTTTTACATGCTGTATTACAGTGGGGTTGGATTCAATAGCCTAAATGAAGCTTCCTCTTGCTCTTCCAAGCCGAGATATAAAATAACACAGGGGGAATAAGCATTTATCTCCTACAACGCAGCACATACAAAATCCTTTCACTGAAGTAGGAACTACAACAGTCAAACCTCTGGGTCATTCTTCTTTCTGTGAAAAGGCTTGTTAAAAGTATATGTTAATGTTCCCTGCCAATTTTTCTTCTCTTAGCCTCTTCCTTCCAGGGCTCTCATTACATTCCCCCTCTATGTAGTTTTAAAAGGTTTCCTTGTCTGACAATTTTGCTGAAGGCAATTATGTTACTTGCCTTCTCCTGAGCTCGATATACAACAGCAGAAGTGGCACACTGCACATATGGTTAAGGTCTGTTTTAAAGACATGGAGCTGGCTATCAGATCTGGCTGTGAGACTTGTGTCCTTTGCACCCGTCTGGGAAGCCCTGGAACTCAGCTTTGGGACAGTCCATTATCCACAAGTCAAGAGATGAAATTTCTGCTGTCCACAGAAGACATTTTTCTGTATTGAACTGGAAACGAGAAACCCGCACGTAGACCTTAGCGAGGAAGATAAGCTCTTTGGGATGACAGAAGGCAGCACAGCTCCATCTGTTGCATTAAGCAGGTGTTCAGGAGTCAAGTGTACTCACCTCTCTGATGAGAAAAGGGTTCTTCTTTTTGGTTTGTAATGCCACTCAAGGTTACCTACAGCTTTGCAACTGATCTCTAGGGCCTGGCAACAAACTCCCAAAGGCTAGATGCTCGGTTATCCCTTCTAATTTTTACAGGGGAAAGTCGTGTTTGAGCAGAATGGGAACTCACAAAATACACCTAGCTGTGAATGAGGCACAAACAAGTCCTTTCCCCTGCCTCTCCTAGTGGCCCATTACTGGTCACAGCAGGCTTCATCTCCACGGTGCTCCCTTTGCAGGTAACGGAGCTTGACATTCCCCTGCCATTATCAGAGAGACTGCAGCACCAGTCCTGCTGCAGGACTTGGCTTCTCTGGCTGAACACAAGCCATTTTACCCACTTTGGAGCCTTCAAAGCCAACATCAAGTCAATACATACACAGAAGAGCTTTTGAAGCCTGGTATCCAAGTGCTTTAATTCAGTACATCTGTCTCGCACATGGATTCCCTGATGGACAATTACATAGTTGAGATCAAATTTCAGTCTTCCCCTTCAGCGGGGCACTGATACGGGTTAGACTCCTTTAGTTGCCCATTTCAGAAACTTTGTTGGAACACAGCACACTGCAGACTTCTCATCCCTAAAATAAGGCTGAAAATCAGCTCATGAGTTAAAATATTACTCCAGTGGAAAACTGAAAGTCGAAATAAATACATAAATAAATAAATAAATAAAGACAAAACACAAGGCCATGCTATGTGTAGTAGTAAGTCTAAGAAGGTGATTAATAGGAGAACATAAATAAAATGCACAAACGCAATGACTGCAAGAAGGGCCTTGATCCTCACTGACAGATGGTGTGCTTTCCCTGCCCAGCCACTGGTACTGCCCCTCTGCCTGGAACATGTATGTTTAGGTCTGTATACTCCTACCATGTATCCCTTAGGTGCTGCGTACAGTACTGAGTCACAGAACCTCCTGGTAAGGTGAGAGCTATGACATGGGATGAATTCGCAAGAAAATAATGCTGCAGCTTCTGAGTCACTGTCTCTCTTTGCTTCTGGAAGTCCTGTTAACATCCCAAACAACAAACAATTTAAGGAAGAATTTGTTTTTCTCAGCCACCATCTCAAAATACCCATTTTGCCCAAGTGAATCCAAGTGAATCAAAAGAAATTTAAGTTTCAGACTGCCTAAATTCTGAGAGTTTGAAATGGTAACTGTAAGGTCACATTAGCTTAGATTTTGTATTAATTCCTAGTACGTTTAAAAGCTTATTGTCTTTGTCAAGCAGACTTTCCCGATCAAGGGAATTTAAATGATATGCGAGCCATTTAGGTACACAATATATATTGTCACTGCACAAAGGACCTTTAGAAAGCTGAAACTGGATGAACTTTGCAAGAAAAAGTCAGCTTGGGGAAAGCTATTTCCAACTATCACTGCCAAGTTTAAGTAATATAGTAATGGTCTGGGGCTGGACACATAAAACACCATCTGGATAATTAAAATACACACAAAGGTGGTATGGGGACAAATATCATCTGAATGTTAGCAAAGTAACACCACTAAAAAGAATTAACCCTTCAATGACACATTCACGTTGGAGACAGGAGTTACACAGGAGCAGGGAAGTCCTCTTCTCTAAGACCCAAAGTACACATTCCTCTCCTCTGGCCAAGCTCAGCCTGCAGGTCAGACCAACATTTTAGCCCCACACAATTTAAAACACAGGCTTTGTGTTTTTAAATCCTTAAACTCACATGTAGCACCAACATGCTTTTCCTTACTTCAAACAAGTTTCATGCTGTTTCTCCCATCACTTGTGAGAAATCATACTACATTTTCTTCATTCCTTTACACTACTGTGTACATAGTCCCACACAGAGTGAAAGTTAGCACTGCAACAGATGGTGCAACATGTCTCTAACATTAGAAAATCAGGAAGTGAATTATTATTGTTGATTAAAAAAATGACAAATTCCTTCCAGTTGTCTGTCCCAAACTTATCAGGAGGTGGCAGTATTTCAAAACATTATTTTTTGGATTTACCAGAGGGGCATTTGTTAATCGACTACTTGTTAATAATGCATTTTATTATTCCTAGTGTTTTAAAGTGAGGAGCTGTAGATCCTATCTGCTGAGGCGGAGAGGAAGCAGTAACCCACACTATGTTGTAGTTTTAAAGAGTCTGGTGAATCCATTCGTATGGGAATACATAAAGGGCTACATTTGCTTCACTACTGCTTTTATTTGCTGTAAACTGTTTTTGGCTTCTTTTATAGAAGTGACCATATGAATAAGATTAGAATTTCCAAGGTGCCCAAAGCATATTCTGATGTCACAAAGAAGTCCCTAAATTCAACATTTCCAGGAATATTGTGCCTGATTCATATCCTGTACCTTCTACAGATTCATATATTATATCCCCTTCCAGGTTTCAAACCGTCATCCTTTGTTTTATCAACCGTTCCACCACTATGCACTTCTCCTGAAGCTAAAAATATCCTTCTCTTGTGTCTGAGCTGCCACTGCTTTGCCTTCTACCCATGTAAAACAGAAAGCATATTTTAACAGCCTGAACCCCTTGGCACCTACTGCTTTATCTACAATTCACACTCTGTGGAAAGACATTTACTGAACAGCTTCATAGGAGACCTACTTGTGGCTTGAATCTCTGTTTTAAAACCTCTGGATTAACCAGGAGGCAGTGTACTTGGGAAAACCATTGCCAAGAAGGTGAGGGTCCACATGGCATTCTTGCGTGTGCGGCCCCATATTGAAGCTGTCTCGAATTAAAAAGCTGAGAGACAAAACAAAGTCTGTCTTAGACTGGCAAGAACAGCAAAAGTTCCTATAAAAATAGAAAGGATGACAGAAGAATCTTTGAGATTTTCTTCCGTTATACACTTCTATTTACTCTTAACATGACTTGTTTCAATGACTCTAGAAATAATGGCTCCCAAGTAGAAACAAGAGGGTAGAAGTTACAGACCAAAATACATTTGTTGAGACTATTCCACCTTCATCCCTCCATTTTTTTCTCCTAGCTATAGGAATTACAAAGAAAAGAGGCCTATTTTGCTGATGATTTGTTGAGGCCACTTGCTGTGTCAAATCATCTGTGCCAACATATTTAAGGAAATTATTAAACGTCAGAAAAAGCACCCATGAGACAAAAATGCAGCGGAAAGACCTAAGTCAATGAGATATTTGAGCAAGCCAAAGAAAAACTGCAATATTCCTACATCAGCCTTAAACTGCCATAACATTCCCCAGTATTTATAGAGGTGTTTATTTGGATTTATAAAAAGTGTTCAAAATCATTAAGCATATTTCTCTAAGCATCTTTACCATCATTCTACAAAATGCAGCAGAAAGTATACATATGGAAAAGCACTTATTTGCATTTGCCATGGAACGAGTGGTGTTCAACTTCGGCTGTATTTTCACAGAAAAGTGTGTCTAGGTGGCAAACTTACCTTTACAAAAATCTCCTCATAGCCACAGTGTAAACTATGGACAAAAGTTTGAATTTCAACATCCCACTGTTTCTCTCTTATCATCCCCCATTTCTCAGTTGCTTTAAACATTACAAGAAACTCTACAATAAACCTTGTTTCTCTTTTTTTTTTTTTAATCAATTAGAATCACAGAAACATAGGTTATATTTGATTATATTCATAGCATCATAGAATGGCTTGTGTTGGAAAGGACCTTAAAAACCATCCAGTTCCTACCCCCCTGCCATGGGCAGGGACACCACCCACCACATCAGGTTGCTCAGAGCCTCATCCAACTTGGTCTTGAACACCTCCAGGGATGGGGCATCCACAGCCTCTCTGGGCAACCTGTTCCAGTGCCTCACCACCCTCTGAGTGAAGAATTTCCTCCTAATCTCTAATCTAAATCTTCTCTTTTAGTATAAAACCATTAATTAGTGGGAACAGAAAGCAAATTTCCAATGACTATGACTAAGCACAATGTACTCACTGACTGCAAGGTAGCCTCGCTTTAAAGGACAGTAACACACAGAGGTAACTTGTAGCATGGATGCAGAAGTAGCATGACGTAAAGTCAGGGAGCTTTGTTTAAATCCTCTAGATTTGTGCTCGTGTAAGAGGCTTTCTGGTCTTTGCTAACAGATGACCTGTTTGGTTGTTCAGTTTCCCAGGAAATGTTTTTAGATCTTCAAACTTCACTATGAGAAAAACGCCCTTGTGGCAATGAGTAGATAATGAGAATTTGCATCTTAGATGACTGAACAACAGTGTCCCAGGTGAGGATTCATCGTGAGAGGTGCAGAACAGCTAAACGGAGCATAGGCCAAATCAGCCTCACCCCAGGATGTGCTCAGGGAAGCTCCTTGGCTGCCTCCTCGTTAGGGCTATCTATTCCTACTCCCTCTTGCATGCTGGCCTAAACCTAACATGCAAAAGAAAATGGAGACTATAAAAATGAAAAAAATCAATTCAGAGGCTCTTTGCTGCCATGGTCTGAGTTTAAGATATGCATTTCTTACTTGGCAATGACATTATAAACACATGTATATTTGCAGCATCACCAACCCATGACGCTCTGCATAGGGAACTGTAGCATGCTGGCAGGTGGCAAACAGAGAAAGGAATGGTTTGGAATATTTTAATTCAATTAAATTGACACACTTACCTCCTGAGATTTTTAATCCTGGAAGGTTTTATGACTTTTTACAATGTAATCGTTCCTCTTTAACTCCTGTCCCTTTGCTGAGATCTCTTCAGACAGCAAAACAGTATTTGGTTCTACAGCCTGAAGAAAAAAAGTGCATAAAGGTAAACTGTGGGTAAAATTCCTATGAATATAGATTCTCCGCTCCCCTTGAATTACACTGATCAAACCGACTATTCAATATTCTGTACTAACCTGGGAGAGCAACTGAAAGTATTGGATGTTGAATATAGGTTAAATTCTACTCACATTGAATCAATGCAGAACAGAGACATTTACTGGGTATTCCTGACATCTACAAAAAGGCAACTAGGGGTAAGTTGCACTCACATTACTTTTGATAAGGGAAAATAAAGCAGGGAGGCACGGAGTTAAAACACCACAATTTACATCCCTAAACACCAAGAGAACATGAATTTCTGGGTTTGGTGGTTTGTTTGTTTTTTTTTCCCTTCAGAGCAATTAAGACTGCCAGCTGCCTGCACACACACACAAAAAACCTCTCTCCTGCTAAAATTTTGTTATAGTCACTGCCCACTGCCTGACAATCATTTCTGTCAGAAAGCAACATTCATAAACACTTTACAGCAGTCTGCACTGCCTTGTTTTGCTCCTGTGGCGAAGCATGAAGTGAAACAGCGATCCAGGAGTATTACCACAGTCGCGCTCTCTCCTCTTACAAAAGCCTTGCTTCTTTGGAAGGACCTCTGTGTTGGCGGGCTGCTTTTCATTACATCAGGAGGGCCAATTTGGGGTATCATATGCAGCTGAAAAATTGCGAGTAAACTGCCATTACTTGCAGCAGGGACTCAAAGGGCTTTGACTTGCAGAAGGGAAGATCACAGGCCAACAAGAAATTCTTTTCTATTTAGGTGGACTGGAGAGAAAATGAGGGTTCATGCCCTCAAATTGCAGCAATCCTTTGTTCTGTTATCTCCTTATAAAATGGAGGGAGAGAAATACATTTCATTTGTACTCGGAGAGGAGAGTTACCCCCGTGCTCAGTAATACCGGACAAAGCCCTATTGAATTGGCTGGGACAAAAGCATGCAGTTTGTGTTAAGCATGGGTTCTTCTGACAATACCATCTGGTTTCTGAGGCACAAGTTTTACAAGTGCTTAAGCATCGCTTTGCCTAGTGCTGCAGTGTTTAACCGGTTCAGGAGCTTGACTCTTCCAAGGAAGTTCGGCACACAAAAGGCAAAGTCCCATTTGTTTCTGGCATTGCTTAGGGATTTTCTGTCCAGGCAAGGGCTGACAGCAGCCCCTCACCTCACGTGCAAAGTCAGCCAGGCCAGAACCAGCCAAAAGAAATTCTCAGGGACTCTAGAGATACATCTTTAGTCACCCAGGGACACAAAACTCATTCAGGGTTACGTGACACAAAAAGTTAGTTGTGCTCTTTGGAAAACCCTACAGGTCTCCTAGCTTTACAAGCACTCCAGCTCAGGCCCAGGAAGGAGTTTCAGTCCTCTCTGTCCAGCAGCTTATGCTAGAGTCATTTTTTTTTCTTTCTATTGGTTTCCAATACACTTAGCTTCCAGTGAGGGATAGCTCTGAACTGGCACAAAGCAGACGGGAAGAAAACAGCTTTCCCAGGGCTTTGCCAGGCGAGGCGCTGCCGCACGCAGCTGGACTACGCTGACACTAAAAGCTCTGATCTTCCCTGTAAGTAACAGGGCCTGAGGAAAAAGCAAGGTGAAGTCTCTCATTTCCCAGACAAAAGGAGGCTGGGAACATGAGGCATCTTACCAGGCGGCTCTCCTTTTTGCCCCCCTTTCTTTTTTCCTGGATATGAGTTTTAAAATGGGTTATATTTTGCCTGCAGCAATTTCTTTTAATAACTGCAATTATTCTCTCCCATTGTTCTGACTCTTACAAGCAAATTAGGGAAATTCAAAGGCAATTTTCATGATTGTTTGTTGTCAGGGGCTTATGAATGGCTGTTCTACTTTACTAGAATGTTTCATTAAATAAATAACAAGTATGGCACAAGAGCTGTAAACAGCCAGATAAAGATCAGTTCATTTAGAGACAGATCCTGCCCGGTGCTTAGCTGGGCATACAGGAGACCCAGCAGGCCGCTCTCCTGACAAACACAGGAAGAGCTTCCATGTTTAAGGAAGGGCCTAAAAGGGCTTTTAAAGGGCTTCTTGCTCTCCCCAGCTGCCTTCAGGCAGCACCACACGAGGCCATGCCTCCGGCCCTTGTGGAGAGTGGGCCTGGGACACGGAGAGAAGTCCTGCTCTGTAAGCCGGGGACTTCTGAGGAGAATTTTCCACACAAAACTGCAGTGCAGCCATCCACCACTGCATATGCCAAAGCCCTTCCCAGCCCACAGAATCTTGTTACATGGTCTGAATGACTGCAGCAAATTGCACAAGGCCTGCCTCCCCTCGGCACAGCGTCAGGAGGTGCGCTACGCCTCCGCCCCATCCTGTACACGCTAGCTGTGTTTAGCAGTTGCTCACCTCTAGATGGTTTCAGCACCATCTGCTCTCTAAGATGTTTTCTCCCCAGCAGCAGGGACCCAGGATGCGAGCACGCTTCTTTACAGCTCTCATCTTTTAGCATGCGTTTCACAGCCTACCTGGAAGCGTGCACAAGCAGGGGACGGCGCTGGGAGGCTCTAGCATCCCTCCCTCTCTCCCTCCCTCTCTTCTCCCAGCACGCAGGGAGAAGTTGCAGGCCACAGCAAAGGCCACCCTGAATAAACAGCACCGTGACCTCATGGCATACCATGTGGGAAATAACAACTGGGATGGGAACTAAGAACAGCAGCAAGACGGGATTTCTGGAACAAATCCAAAGTCAAGGCCTCGAAAAGGACTCAAGTACGCATTTCTTCTGCTCAAAATATCATGCAAATGTTTCGCTAAATGGCATCCATCAATAGCAGAGGATCAGGAGCACATGCCAAATTGTTTCAGGCTTCATCTGGATGGGGGAAACTGACTGTACGAGGCAAACCTAAGCTAATAACTTCCAAATGTTCCCAAATCTCTCAAGTTTTAAACATATAATAGGACTCATTCCCACCTCCAACAGCATGCAGATATTCCTCTGTTAGACCACTGTAAAGACAAGCCAGGTATAAAAGATGACAAACCTAATGTTTATAGCCTGTTTTCCTAAGGAAGTGACATTCACTCAGGTAAACAGGGTTGTAGGTGTGCTTATTACCTCTTCTATACTGGTAGTTTTTAAACCTCTAATCAACTGTAAACGAATCCCACAAAGCAGGAGAAGTCTTAAAGACAATCTAACTTAGAAAAAAAATAAATGGAACTCGATATGACCATCACTGTGCCAATGTCTTAATGGACAGCAGGAACTCACCAGCATCAGTTATCTTCACAAATGTTCCCACTCAGAGCTCACAAGTAGCCATGAGGCAGACATCTGCAGGACACTCAACTTATTTCCATTACTTACTGAATGCTTTACTGCCTGGTTTATTAATGTTGATGAGGAAAGATTGGGAGAAGTTCAAGCAAAATTCCTGTAACCTGAACAACAATTCCCATCTGGAATCTTCCCTGATTATCATTTGTGCCTTACTGATTCTGTACAACCCACCCCCACTACTGGAAGAATCAAAGCTTTCTCCATTATCTGAATAACTTAGCAAACAGGAGATCAGAGGTAATGTAGCCGTAAAACCCTGTGCTCATAAGGTGCTTTGAAGAGGACCTACTTCATAGCGACAGCTTGGCCATAGCCATCTTACCTGGAGCTTCGCAGAGATTAATACTCATGAGAATTTCTAAAACAACAAACAAAACAAAACAAAACAAAAAACACAGGCAAAAAACCTGACAGCCTGGCAGAAGGGGATTAGCAAACTCTCCTCCAATTGCCTATCCGAAGGCAACTTGAGCCTGGTTCTGGAGACAGTAATTTACTCCCAGCACAAAAGACAATGGGAACATGAATTGCTTCTCAGTTCTCAGAGTACAACCATGGACTCGAACTAAATAACCCTTCCCTTTCCCTTTCCTTTTCCCTCAATAACTTTTACTCCAGTTTACCGAATCTTCTCTCTCTGCTGCCTCTGCACCATACAGTCATGCCCAGAGTGTCCTGATAAACCTATTCAGCGTCACCTTGTCCTGAACTCTCCAGGCCTAAGGACTGCCTGCTAAGAAGAGTATGCTTTTCACCCTTTGGGAATAAAAGCAGCAGTTTTGTTCAGAAAATACCTATATATGTGTTCACTCAAAATAATATATAGGTTATTGATATCCCCTACAAAAACACAGTACATTTGTAATAAAAGAAAAATTGAACATATCAATCTGGAACCTGGCCTTGGGACTCATGAATTTGAGTCTGCATCACTCCAGGTCAACAAACTTGAGAAGTTTCTTGGCACAGGAAAACACCTCACAAGTCCTTTTTCTTTCCATACACCCTGGGCCTCCCTACCTCTGTTGCCCTGCTCTCTCCTTGCTCACTGTCAGCCTCTCCAGCAGACCACGCTCCCCAGCTGGGTCTCCCTCTCCTCTGTCCTGGTGGTCCTACCTCACATTCTTCTCAGCCACAAAACTGAGGGTAAAACAGCTCACTGCTTCCTCTGTCTTCCACACAGCCATGCCAAGAGAAGAGATGGCTGTTAAGAACCACAAGGATCCTTCATCTTTTCTGCCACATAATATAGAGCCAAGTCCTCTTCTCTGCCAAGATTTACACAACAATGACTTTGTTCCCATTTCTCTATGCTATAAAGAAATTATCAAAATAAATGGAGAAACTATACAGTTTTCCACTTATTCAGATTTTTATTTTTCTGTATCTATACCTATATAAAGTATAAGAGAGAACAAGACAAAAAACAAATCAGTAAAACTACCTGGAGCCATGTATACCCCTTCATACCTTTGCTTTACTCTTTCTCTGCTAAACTAAATTTATAAATTTAAGTGAAGGCAGAAAAATAATCAATGCTTTGTAGAGCCATTATTGGAAACCTCTGATGATAAACAGCTCCGTTAGCAAAGAAACAAAAGTAAAAACAAAACCAACCAAAACACTGAAAGGTTTAATACTGTAGTCTTCCGGATTTATCGTCCCTGGTCAATAGAAGGCTATTTTATGGTAATTTAAGAAAAGCCTACAGTGTTGGTTACTGAAGAATCATAAATAGTGGTACACTAATAGAGAAAATAGGGCTGGGTAGCTAAAGAGAAATAAAGATTGGGAGCAGTCTGGATGTGACCTTCTTTATTGCAAATGACATTTCTTCACGATTTTAAGTAACACGTGCTTGCCATCCCAATATACAACGTCTGATCAACTTAAAACGATGTTTTCAACACTGAGCTTTATTTAGCAACTAGCTGCTCTTCTAAAAGGGCCTGATCCAAAGTCACTGTGTAACAGAATTTACCTGTTGGAAAGACGAAGCCATGAAACAAGGACAACCACTGCAACTAGACAGAGGCCTGAGGTGAGACATAACAACAATAATCAAACACATAAATGGTTGCAGAAAAAATAAAATAAAATAAAATATTTTTTTTAAAAAATCACTACCTGAGTCTCTCACAGAAGAAGCTCAGTCACGTCTGGCTCTGTCCATGCACTGGACAGACTGGACTACCTAAGCCCCTTCTCTGCCTCACGTCTAGCAGTTCTTTCTTGCTTATTTTTCCACAACCCAGTAACAGGCTGCAGGACGAGAAATCCCAAACCCTAAGGCTCCCCTGTTTCCTTTGGAAATTTATGGGTGAGGGTCTTTGGCAATATAACTATTTTATTTTCTTAGCTCTACAGCTTGCATTCTGACTTTGTTCTTTCAGTTAGTTATTAGCATTACTGTTATCCTAGAATATAGGAAGAGGATAATGAGTTCTGCTTATGGAAAGAAGCTACTGGAATCTATAGCTACTGGGAACAAGTGGTAAAAGCTTTGCAGACCTCTGGTTTTCATGATGAAATTGTCCATCTTGGGTCAGAGTACATCAGAGATGGATCTGTCCCATATTTTCTTGGTGGAATGTATACCAACCAGGGACTTTTCTAGTCTTTTGAGCTATATTGCACCAGACTGAAGAAAGGCACCACTGTAGAGGTACAGCCCAAATCTGCTGGGTGAGACAGATCAAAAGATGAGGGAAGGTTCCTTAACACAAACCATATGCTCTTGTCCCAGCCAATTCAACAGAGCGTTTCCAGTATAACTAAGCCTAAGTGGCTAATCTCTGACTATAAAAGAAATGTGGCTGCAAAAATACAACTTAAATTCCAGTCACCCTTTCAGTGGGAGCCCAGACATTGGACAGCATGATTCATGCCCACTCTGGAGCTTTAGGGAATTCCTTCCCTTCCCTTTCCACACACCCTGGGAAAAGGTAGGGGCTGAAAATGGAAACTTTGATGATAAAATGATAACAATAAAAACAAACAACAAAAATAACAACAAAAATCAGCACAGCAACACACTCAGGACTGTGCAAGTGATTTAGAGGCCTAGTTGGTCTCTGTCAGGCCTAGTCCTGACTGGAAGTGAGCTTAGCACCACACAATGCCTCTTCTAAAACAGACTTCAGTCTCAGGTGGCATAGGCAGTCCTGCAAATCACACTCCATGTTTAAACAAAAATAAGAGCCAACAAACTGCCCTTCGTAAGGAAATGTAGTGTCTCCTTTTATGTCCACTCTCACTATTTGGGTGCCATTCATATGTATTTCATTAAAAAAAAAAAAAAAAAAAAAAAAAAAGTTGATAAAGGGTCAATCTGCATGTTAATACACAGTTAATCAATTGTTATGGACTCCATCAGTTGCATAGGTTGTTTGTACACTTGGCTTGGCTTGCAGCCATCGACAATACCTTCAACTGATGGGCTAATAACCTCTGTAATACACACCAGCCACTACTGGAGCCATCTATGCCTTCAATCTATCATTTATTACCTTTTCTAAACTATAGATGGACCCTTAATATAAAGAATGATCATTTTATGTTTGCTTGCCTGAATATATACGAGCACTCAGCCACATCATTAAAATAATTTTACCGCTAAGCCATACCTAATATTCCAAAGAGACAGAGCAGAATTTAAATTAGGGGGAAAAGAGACGGAGATTCCTTATAAAAAGGTCTTGAGATGTGACAGGAAAGAAGAAAATGGATTTGTACAAAATAACAAGCACATAAAAATGTGAACTTTACCAAAAAGTTTTCTGTGCTTTGACAAAACTTCAGTTCACTTTTAGTTTTAATTATGATTTTGCATTATCCATGCAATTTTTAGTGTTATGCTAGACACGGGAGCAAAAACATTGAAATACCACAAGTGAAATACTAAGGAATATATAAATACCTTGAATATAAATACTGGTGAATATATAAATACTTTTAAGCCAATATCAAAGCCAAGGTCAGGCTTCTGCTCCACAAGGAAGGACATGATTGCTAAAATCCTGAATTAGCCCATATCAAGGGAAACAGGAAATCATGGCAACTGGGAGCAAAAGATGAAGAAGTTTGTGTTAACAACCCTAACCAACTGTGTGCCTGTACCTGTTATTTTTATAAAGGCTCAGTCCCTGAAGTCATGGCTTAGGAGAGAAAAACAAGAAGGCCTCGGCTTTCTAGAAGTGTATTTCTCATTCTGAAATTAAACAGAAACTCGAAACAATGATTCAGAAGGAAGTAAAAAGAAAAATAAATGTCCTTGTACTTCCAATTTAATATTTTCTAAAAACAAGTTGCATGACTGTTCAGGTGGTAGAGCTTAGCAATCACAGGGACACGAGAACAAAGGAGGGTACTAATGCTCAGAGAAACAAAGGATGCTTCCCCGTCTCCCTCCACCTACATCAACATAAACTGCTTCACTGCAAGTGAGATGTTACTTCTTGTCCACATGACCCTCACTCTATTGTGTAATACACCCAAATTTAACTTAATGCTAAAGAACATTCTCAACAGTGGTGCCAGCAATGGGGAAAACTGAGAGCTTTGCTGTATGTCTTCAGCACTTCAGCTTTTCCCCAGTGACATTCCCACATCAGCTAGCATAGTGGTGGTGGAAATCCCACTATCTTCCAGTAGGGAAAGTGTGTCTGTTTGCTTTTGCCTGTTACTGTCCTGGTGGGAAACTCTCTTCTTGCTATCTATCCTCTCCTTTTCTGTGACCTCCTGTTGCAGCTGGGGGAAATGCTGAGCCTGAAAAAATACAAAAGGTACTATTCTCAGGTGTGAGACACAGGAGCTCTGTCTGGGGAGTCCTTGCTGGGGGCTCGCACTCCAAGTACAAGATTTGACAGGCCTTTATATAGTATCTCCACTTTGCCCTTCGGTTTACCACCTGTTCTGCACTGATGGCAGGACTTGATTCTTTTGCAAAACACAAAGCTGTAAAGCTGCAGAAATTAAATCCATACAATACGATCCTCTTGCCTCATTTTTCACAAAGCTGTCAAAATAATGATGTATTCATGGTATTTCACTTGATGTGAGAAACTTCCAGCACACAGATATGAATCAAAGCATTTTGTGCTATTTATCGTCTCAAAAGGATTTTGAGCCTCTTTCTCTTAATAGATGGAAACTATAATTTTGAAGGTGGGTAGTGAAACTTCTCTTTACATTTGAACGGACAGCTCAAGGTGATAAAGAAAGCACAGTGATGCAAAAATGTTTTATGCCCAGGTACAGCATGGCCATTTCACGTCTTGGCTGATTTAAGGGAGGAGAATCCAAAGTGCAAGAATGTGCAAGGATATATGCATACAGCCATGTACATCCAGCCATGTTCTCCTCTGAGATGTGCATACACAACTGCAATTTCACAATTAGGTAGGGAAGTTGCAAATACGCTTCATTATTACAGGGCTAGCTCTTAGCTGGAGGTGGTGCCACACAGTCAGCTGTGCTGCCCAGCTTTACTTCAGTGAAGTCGCTGGCTTGTTCATGAAGGCAGCTTTGACCTCCCATCAATTCACAGAGAAATGTAAAGCAGGAAAAGCTTCACTAGAATTGGTTCAGACTGACATGTTTAGTAGTCCCATTTCTATCCTTGATACACTTTTGAAATACAGCTAAAACAAGTAAGAGCTACACTTGTTTTGTATGGGAATTTATGTACTATTTCTTCACTTAGTTATTTATCAAGTTCAATCAGGTTAGAACAGGACAACATCAAGCCATGCATTCATAATACACAATGAACTAAGTTACCCTGCCAGGTAAGCCAGCACAGACTTTGACTTCAAGGACTTCCCCCAATTTATAGCCAGTTCAAGACGAGACCACGTCACTGCAGGGATTCTGCTACATGGGACAGAGTGACTTTGCCATTCGCTGTGCTTCTTCCTCATCACCATTGTTAAACCTAAGTTGGACTGCTTGATGCTGGTGTAATGTAACCAACTCCAGAGCTGTTTTTTAGTACAGAACTGAATCCACATTAAACAAATTAAAATGTACTTAAAAGCTATGAATGACAATGAAGAATCCTTTTTTGTTGGGCAGGGGGTTGCAGTTGCTGGTTCTTTTAAGACGTCTTTTATAAAATGTGGATTTACTGAGGTTTAATAATGACTGAAAAACCACAGCACTGATGATTCCTAAAATACCTGAAACATCACTTTTCTACAAACAACTACTCATATTTTCTGAAATGTGCAATTCTTACCCTAAATTTCTTTTGCTATTCCAGAAAAATCTTTTAACACATCTGCAGAAGATGCAATGCCATTTCTCTAGATTTCAAACCTCCTGAGCAACCAATTATGTTGATTGAAAATTGGTTATTTCCTTCACCAATTTCCCACCAATCAGGATAACATCGTTGCACAGGTTCCTAATCAGGATTCATTACGGTGGATACAAAAAGTATAACGAGGTCTTCTTTTGGATAACTTTGCACTGTTCTTTAGGGTAAGAGATTTGAGTTTTTGTTAAAAAAAAAAAAAAAAAAAAAAAAAAAA
>CM021768.1:33925058-34119651 GCA_011076525.1 Nettapus auritus | reverse complement strand
ATGTGAGTGCTATATAGAAAACAGTAATTGCACTGATGGGAACAGTTACCCGAGGATAAGATCTTCTCCAAAGCATTTATCTCTTAGACGTCACACTTTAAAGAACTGCCCTTAAAACTGAAAACAAAATAACTTCATTTGACTTCTAAGTCACACTACAGAGTTCAAGAGAAGTACATCCCACCTGTAGAATTTTAAAGATAACAGAAACATCCCATCACAGAAACACGACTGTTTACCAAAACTAACTCTATTGCTTTTGTGTTAGTTTAAAGAGAACCCTAATGAATGTCTATAAAAATCTTATGCATATCCTCCCTGTCTTCAGGGACTTGACACTAGAATTCAATAATGATAATAATAAAAATACCTAAATAACATTTAACTTCAGATGCAAAGGAAAGTACTGAAATGGCTATTCAGTTTCTACCTGAATTTACTGATGCTCTTTCAAATGCCCGTGCTGATGGCTATTTCCCTTTTTAAAAAGATGAGGCAAACATCTTGACATGCTGCTGGAACTTGTAAGCAGCTCCCAGGCATGCTTAGAGGAGCAGCCCAAGTTAACTCTGTGCCTGTCATTAGACCTTGCAAAATTGGATGTCGTGCTGAAACAAGTTATGGCATCTGCAGGGCATTTCACTACTGGAGATCGTATCTTGCAGAGATGTCACGGGAGACACAATGGGATTTACCTCCAGTCCCACCTTACCATGCTTTTCTGCTCTTCCTTTCTACAGCTCCCAGTTTAGACTACTTAGTATAAAAAGTAATCATGAGCACAAGTGACTTTGCACTCTTTGGATGCTCAATTCTCCAAGTATTGACTCTCACTTCTAAGGGTGGTGAGGTACTGGAACAGTATGCCCCAGTATGCCGACTATCTTAAAATTATCTGCAGACATGCTTTAATGACGAGCCATTTTAATTACTGAAAGGTGTTTCTGCTAGGAGTTCTCGTAGCTTTTGATACCGTTTTTGTACTGCATATTTTTTTTTCTGTCTCCTTAGTCAGGCTCTTGCACTTTCTTTTTATTTTGTTTCTCATCCTTAATTAACTTTGCAATCTTTTTTATGAAATTTGTCCCTTTCCTATGAAAGCTAATTAACAAAATACAACTTCTGAAGTCAAAGACATAATCTAAACAGTTAGATCACAGGTACGAAAAATACACAGACAAGTACACAAACACTGACAACAAATTAATAATAAAAAAAAAGATTAAAGAAAGTACTTACTATCCCTTCCATGGCGGGCATTGCAAGCAAAAGTAGTGAAAGCAATACTGGCCTCTGATTATCACAGAGAATGGGGTTCATTCTCCTCATTTTATGTATCTTTAGCGGTTTATTGGAAGTTAAGGTGAAGGTATGGATATATAAACTTTTGGATGTGCATCACTGCAAGTACACCAAAGCTAAATCATTTCTGGCACGATACAAATAATACTGCCACAGAGCCATGCCCGTCTTGGGTTGTCATGACAAATTCTGAAATGCTGAATTTCAGGACTTGGTAAGAAAGAGAAATTCTGAGAGAGAGAATGAAATCTGGGGTGGGGCAACAAACAAACAAACAAAAAACAGTTCTCTCTCCTTGTAGAAACAGTGTCATAATCAAGCATTTCCTAACCATGTGAACACCTCCCCGGAAAACAGCAGATATACTTTGTTTTCTTTTTTTCAGCTGGATTAGTTTGAGACTCAGATGGAGTATCTGACCCTAAAACCGGCAGTCAGACTCCTTCCACCCAACCAAGTCCCGGAGCTCCACAGATTCACAGGGGCTATCACTGGAGTGTTACACTATTGATTAATAGGGACAATTTAGGCTGATAACCTTACTTCGCTGCATTCGTAAGAACTGAGTCAGGGGTATCTCTTCGTGTGCTTTTCGTCTCTAAGAACCTGAGAAATCTTACCACATTCAGTGACTTAATGGATGATTTGGCTTATAACTACATTCCACAACAGCAGAGCACCCTGGAGATACACTTGCTTGTCATAATATATAAAACTTCTTCCAAATCCATTGTGCGTGGCTTTACACTGTTCACTGCAGACCTTGAAGGAAGAAAAGACTTTTCTTGTCTCATTGCTCCCAGGACGACGCTTGAAAGCCAGCAAATGAAATATTGGAAAGGAGTTTCATAGTTCTGTTATATATTTGTTTTTCTCTGAGAAACAGAGTGGAAAATGGCTTCACAGAAAGTTGCTTCAGAGAAGGATTATGAATGCTATTTACAGAATACCCTAGGCATTAATATTTGACTTGTACAGGTATGCTTGCTGGAAAAAAAGATACACGTACCTTGTACAATATTAATCAATAAAGCATCCCAAGATATGAAGTTGCAGAGTCAGACACCTGGGTGAAACACTGGCTCCAGTGAAATAACGAGACGCTCAGACATCAGCTTCAATTGCAGTGAGAAATGTACTCCCGGCAGCTTGTCTGACCGGCTCTGGTGCTTCTGGGTCAGGGACTCAAGCTAGCTTCAAACCATGCATAAGGCAGGTATACCAATATTAAACATCTGTTCATCTCTTTTTGAATGAAATTGGTGAAGATTTTTCCCCTTGCCCACTTGAGATTTCATCAGTAAAGTTTTCCTGGTAACATCCTAGGAAAATTCAAGAAGCAAATACTTAAGAAAATAATCTTCTGGTGGTGAAGTAAAAGCAACAGCCCTTTCTCACCGGTGTTTGCACACGTTAAGGACTCACAAAACGGGACATGTTGTCTCTGAATTTCTGTGGGTTTCTTACTATAAGTATGAAAAAATGAAAATTCCCTATCCAGCAGCAACCAAAGGCCTCTGACTGCTGTTGCCAACGCAAGAAACCTCCCTCCAAAGGGCCTGTGAGTGAATGATATACATAGATTTAACTTTTATATATAGTAGCAGGAAAGCTGAATGGCATTTTCATTTTCTATCTGTGGAAATATGATGAGAGGAACTCAAGCTAGTCAATATATTTTCTGAATTTACTTAACTTGGGCATCTCCAGGATGCAAAATTACACTCTTCTTTAGGATTTATGAGTGTCTCATGTGAATCTCAAGTATTAAAGCCCACTCCTGCGATGTGACCATTAACCGTGCATGACAGTACTGGTCAGAAACAGACAGGGGAATTAATGTTACTTAGGCGATCTTATCTCCTGAATATTGTTTTACTTTCAGTGCTCAACTTGCTCTCTGTGCTTTTTCATGTTTTCACTTTCATTCACATATGGTATGCATGTGCTGGTATTTTTAAAATATAAACTGAACTTCCCTCCAGACCCAAATGCTGCTCCTTGGGACCACACTGACAGGGATATAGGGGTAACTGGAGGACTGGGGACCAGACTCTGTCGCTTGTTAATTAAATTCTCCTGGTTAATTAAATTGATTAAATTAATTAATTCTCCTGGTTAATTAAAAAAAAAAAAATACAAGAGGGGGGAATACAAGCTGGAAACCAAGAGCACCAGTTTGCCCTGTTGTACATTCAGCTCAAGTCTCACCTAGCCAGGTAATGGTGGGGACTCCAAAAAACTTGAGGGGAGGGTGTCAAGAGGATGGAGCCGGTCTCTTTTCAGCTGTGCCCAGCGACAGGAAGAGAAGCAACAGGCACAAACTGAAGCACAGAAGGTTCCGGCTGAATATGCGGGGGCACTTATTTACTGTGGGGGTGACAGAGCACCAGGACAGGCTGCCCAGAGAGGTTGTGGAGTCTCCATCTCTGGAGATATTCAAAACCCACCTGGATGCCATCCTGCACAATGTGCTCTAGGTGATCCTGCTTGGCAAGGGGGTTGGACTAGGCGATCTTCAGAGGTCCCTGCCAACCTCGGTCATCCTGTGATTCTGTGATGTATACAACTAACTGTCGTACTCACTGGACATTCGTGAAAGCTCTTTTAGTTGCAGAACTTTCAACTTTAAAAAACAGTGTTACAAAATGATACAAAATAAATGCAGTCATTTCTACTCATAGTAGAGCTAATATTTAATAGTGGTACTACAAGTGGAATGTAGTAATAGTGGTACTACAATGGAATACTTCCTTATTTTACTTGGATCCGCAAAAGGTGGTGAGAGAAATAAAACCTTTAGACATTTGATAAATACCTTTCCAAAATCCATTTCATTGAAAAAAAAATCCCGAAAGCCTGTACAGAAAATTGCAAGCCAGGAAACAGACCGATGGGACATACGAAGGCTCCATCTCCAGCGTACTGCTACGCCCTGTGCCATAATTCCAGGGGCACATTTGCTTACACACACAGAAAGAGGCCTGTATACATGTGGTAAATGTCAATGTATACAACACACACATACATATTAACACATACACAGATGTTCCCTCTCCTGTTATTTCTTGTTTACTTATGTGTGTGTTTAGAGAAAGTATCGGTGTACACCTAACAGTTATGTATGACATGGTGACATTTGCTTGTAACAGCATGAGCCTTTTGTTCTCGTTTTGCTTACCTGTCACTTCCTCTTAATCATGCAACTGATGCAGTTATAATCTAACACAACTGGAAGGCACTGCCAAATGCTTAACAATTTGCAGACTTCTCTTCCTTCGTGGCAGACTCTGTGCAAGTGGCACAGAAGAAGTCTGTCTGAACTCTGCTGACCTGGCCAGCTGCTTGAATAATGGCTAAAAAATTAGCACCAGCTAAAAGAGTGTTGAAGGCAAGCTTTTGGCATGTGTCCTTCTTTGTTGCTTTGCAGATTTCATGTATCTTAAGAAAAAATAATGAAAATAAACACACTCAACTGAAATGTAAAGATCATAAATAAGGCACAAAGTTGTATATAAACACATTTCTTTTCATACAATGAATTCACAGATGAAAAAAAAAAAGAGTAATTTTATGTTAAAGTTATTTTGAGGGTCTGAGTAATCTCCAAACAAGAAGAAACACAAGTCAGAGTGGTTACTGCACTGAATTTGCCTCTGGAGCCTCAAAACGCTACCCGAGATAATTGAGACCAGCAGTAACAACACTAGCAACAGCAAATAACTAATCCTGTTCTCCTCTCTTATTCTGGCCTTACTTCCTCTTGGTTCAGCCAAGAAAATTATAAGCAGCAAAGTTCACTCTGGCTAAAATATATCATAACCAGATCTGTTCCCAAAAATACCAGTTCAGGATTTTCCAAGTCTATAATCCCACACAGGCATCTAATGCTACACCTGCTCTGGAAGAGCTACACTCTCTGGGAAGCTGGGGACACCAGCACCAGCGCAAATAGCTATCCCATAAGCACCTTTAAGATGGGCTTTCTAGATGATGTACCAAAGCTCCTGTTACATTAAAGTCATTCTAAGACATTGGGTCTGCCTGCAGATGACAAAGCACAGGGGCTCCACAAGGCACGCCCAGACCTATTTCCAAGCTTTTTTGCTACAGATAATGAGGACACCAGTGCCAAGTGCAGAACCTGCTTCCTGTAGCAGGGAAATGTCAAATGTACTCCCCTTTGAAGGTTATCCTACAGACAACCTTAACCCTTGATCCAGGGTTCCAGGGCACAGCTAACTGCAAGCAAAGCAGGAGGTTAAACCCGCCATTACAAATGACAATCATGCCCACACATGATTGCTGATACCTGTCTCCACTGGAAATCAGCTGCAGAGCGGCACAAGCAGCACTTCCAGGTGCAGTCGGCACTGTCAGCTTTGTCTGCTTCTCGTGTGCTCTGCCACGCGTGCTGCAGTAACTTTAGGAAGGCAGACAGTTCAACTGCATAAAGCCAGCTGCTCGTGTCATTATATCAGACGTTAAAAGTATCCCAGATAACTAATTACACCAACATGATAAATAAACGCTGGAAAGACTTATCAGATGTTAAAAAAGCATGGGCCTTCTCAACAGAGAACCTATCAGCAAGCAGTTTGAGAGGGCCCAGAGAGCTGCTGTCCTCATCCCACGAGCCTGGGTAAAAGCAGGATCAAAATACTGTTTGAAGCAGGTTTTTTTTGTTTGTTTGTTTTTCTGAAGTAAAACCTACGGCTTTCCTATGCTTGTCCTCTCCTCCTTTGCCATGCTGACATTTGTTTCTGCTTAAAAACATACCGTGTGCCAAGCAGCAGGAGGTCCTGTCCCTAGGCTGGCTGTATGCAGACCGAGGCTGCAGCTCAGAGCTGCAAGAGGGAATGGGTTTGCACTCCACGTGGCCATCAGCCCCTTTCCTCTCCCCACGGGGAGAGAAACGAAACCCAGACTGTGCCAGAGGGACCCAGCACGGGCAGGGCTCAGACTCAATAGAATCACACCGTGTAGCTCATGGCAGGCAAGTTTCCTTATTAATAAACCTCATTTTTTTTCCTTACTATTCTGATGCCACCTGAATCAATGCATGGTTATAAATCAAAGGAAAATGTGCCATTAATCAAGGAGCAAGGACGTTCTACATGAGGAATGGCCACTCTCAGGTAGAGCAGCCTCTTGTTTTATTTGGAGCTGCTTTGTTGTAAGAAGGGTGAGTGAAAGGAGAAACCCACCGTGGGTACCTCTTCTAATTCCCAGCGCCAAGCTTCCCAGGTTCCCTCTCTCTAGCACAGAAACGAACTGTACAGTACCACTTTTTCCACCACTGATATATATCATCGACTGATGGGTATTACATCCAAACAAGGGCAGTGTAGGCATCCAGGAATTTACACGCACCTGGAGGATGCTTTTACAGAGTCCTATTGACAGAAGAGACCACGGTGTATCCAAAATTCTCTTCCATGCTTTCAATGCTTCCTATTTGTATCTGCACAGGCATGTGACTCTACACTACGTTTAACTGCAAGTGCTCTTTTTAAAAAAAAAAATTTTAAAAAACGCTGCCAACAACAACAAAAACCACACTGACAGTAGTTTATATTCAAACTTTGAGATTCCCATGGCTTTTTAATGGCTGAAACATCATTAAGTTGTCTAAAGTACACCTTCCTATTTTGTTGTCAATTATTCCTTTTTGCTGCTTTCAAGACAAGTAAATGATTTTGATGATTTATTCCTAATGGCATTTATAAAACCTGCCCTGGTAATAAACCACAGAACAGCTCCTAATGTCAGCTAATGCTGTTACTTATGAAAGGCCCACGTACCGATCAGAATATTTTCAGATTTATTGATTTTAAGTATCAAAAACTCCAGTATTACTGTTATTTTTATTTCACAGAATTATTCCTACAATACCCAACACTTTGTTTAGATGCATGTCAAATAACTAGAAGTTACAGTTTTTTGTGTTTTTTGTTTTGTTTTTTCTTGAATGAATGACCATTTCAGATCAAATACATATACATGGATGTAATGTTATTTTTCAAATTAATCCTTTCCACTACTGAAATGCATTTTTTGTCTCCTCCTGATTGAGAAGTCAGACTAGGGTTAGAATATAATTTTTCTTGACATTCTCCTTTACATCTTTCTGGGCAAATTTCAGTAAAGCCATTTGTTATGATGTAGTTTACTTTACAAGAAATTTCATATCTAGTTGTATATCTTTGAGACTAGCCAAAACATCTGAAGCCTCATATGGATCTCTTTAAATAAACTCAGAGATAAATAGTCTGTAATTCAATAAATATTTTGGCCTGTAGTCATTTTCTACACAGATTCTCTCTGCCATGGGAAAATTATATTCAGAAACTGCTAAAATATGATTGAGATTTCAAAGAACCCTTAAAAATATATTCATCTATATTAAGGCATTAAAGCAAGAAATGAGCTCATGGCAACTGGCAAATCCACCATCCTCCGCAACAAACAATTGCAGGAGCGCGGAGCATATACAAAAATCACATACCCTACAGCAAAGCAGGATATTAGATTCATCTGGTTATAAGTAAGCCATCAGCTGGATTATGTCTACACTATTTATGAGTTATGCTGTCTTTCAAGATACAACTCACATTTCGCTTAATGTCATATGACACATTCAATTTAAATTAAGATATGGCAGAGAAAAATGCTGTCCCTCATAAGCGACTCAAGTATTTCAGAGTTTTGAGGTTTCTTATTCTGGGCATGGGGAGTTTAAAGGCAGTTCAGAACATCCTTTATTTTGTACATCTGATACTTCTTTACCTACAGTATAAGAAAATGGTACTATTTAAATCTCTCAAGACAACCTGTCAACTTTGTAAGTAGCCAGGGGCAGGACTTATTTTTAAAACAGGGATTGTTGTTTCTAACGTGTTTATTCTCTGGAAAAATATTTGGGGATGACCTCACTTGTAGCACTCTTCTTACATCCCCATCCATGTTCCTGGTGCACTGACATCAAGGCTTCAAGCACAGTTCTTACCACTCCACCTCAAGAAGGATACAGATGAGAAAAGAGGGTTGTCAAAAATAATCAAGGCATTGCTTGAGAAGGAGGCTATAGATACAGACAGCTGAGCTTGGAAAGGAGGTGGTAGAGGGATTATTTTAATGAGGTCTGTAGGATCACGAGTGGGGAAGATGACTGTGGAGCTACTCTTTGCTGCTTTTCCTATCGGTGAGATTGAGGCATCCAGGGAAATGACGGTGCAGCAAGTTTAAAAGAAACAGGAGGTACTCTTCAACTCATTGCATAACTGGTTTGTGGAACTCAAAGGGACATTACAGAAGCCAAAAAATAAGCAGATTAAAAACTGGATTAGCTGAATTCCTGGAGTCCAGGTCTCTCAGGTTCTTAAGCACAGCAGCCCAGTTGCAACCCCTCATCTAGGTAGCCCCTTAGCCAGACACTGCCAGAAGGTGGGGCAGATCGCTCAAAACGTGGCTTGTTTGTTAAACTCCCTCCTCAAGCAGCTGCAGGGGCCCTTACTGGTAAGCAGTACTGGATGAGCCAGACTTTTGGAGCAGTCTGACACAGCTCCACTGTGTTCTTATGTTGCATCCTCAGCTGACTGAAAAAATCTCTGTTCCAAAGCTGGTTCCATTGCTCTTATTATGCGTGGCCCCAGAGTAAGACTTCCCTTACGCTGTTTAGTAATGGAGGGGCAATACTGCATACAATATTCCACAAAAGGAACTGGAGGAAAAGGAGTTTTAGTCACCAAGTAAGACAGCATGCAGAGGTTGTCCGGTGTCCCTGTTCTTGCAGCTTCTTCAACCTTCATGCTTCACTGTGTTCTACATGTGCTTTGATTAGTCTGCTGGTGCTAGGGCATCTAAACACTAGAAAAATTGCCAAACTCCCTACGTGTGCCTGAAGTGTTTTCCATTATAAAGATATTTCCAGTTCTGCTCCAAGGACATAACTACCTCTACTCATTTGCAAACCATCTTTACGCTGGTGGTTTTAGCTATTGATGTCAAGACTCCGCTGAAATGCAGTGCCTGCATGTATCCACGTGTCAAGAAACTATCCAGGTGGCCCGCAGCAAAACTCACAGCTATACCAAATCAAACATGAAAGATGCTTTGACAGAGGAATCTCTGGATGAAATTGTGATATTCAAGTGATCTGACAGGATTATCATAACACTCCCAACTGGCTTTAGTATCCAGGGAAAAAAAATGAAGAGAAAAAAAAAGTTCTTTGTTCTCACTGGGGCTCGTCCCAGTTAATTTTGAATTCAAACTAGATAATACCCAGAAATCTTCCGCTTTGTATCAAGGCTGAATCAAAAGCCATCCAGATTTTTTTTTTTTTTTAATAACATTACAAATCTCATTCAAAGTTTTAAGCACCATGTGCCTATCAGCCATCTGCTAGTGTTGGATAGGATGGATAGGAAAATAAATATTTTAGCATGAATTCAATTACTGGCTGTTTTTACCCAGGCAAAATAAAATCTCTTTATAATTCTACAAAATACAGCCAGATGCAATGGGTAATGAGCAAGCTCTTGCACTTAAGGGACTGCGGTTCAATTCCATTATCTGCCAATCAGGACACTAATCAGAGAACAAAGCTCCTGGTACTGGGAAGGAAGGACACCCAAAAAAAGGAAAAACAGCAACAACAACAAAAATGCAAAGAAAGATAAAAGTAATTGCCCTTTAAATTAAAGCTATGCAAAGCAAGAGTGCCAAGCTGGTAACAGCCCCAGAGCTGAGAGTTTGCCTGAGAAACAAAAGGAGATTCCAAACGCTTCCTTTAAGGAATAATACATGATTACAAACACATCAAAAGCAAAACCCGCCAGAAAAGCAAGAACAAAGGTAATCAAAAATAGCCTGAGAAATGCGTTTTCTAAAAGTAGCCATGAAATAAGTTCACTGGTAACCTCGTCCAATATATCCGGCAGGCAGTTGGTGCACTACATTAGCGACAGAAACATTTCCACAAAAGAAAGTATAAGCAAAAAGAAGTTGAACCTGACTTCAGTGTCAGTATATTGGCTTTGGAGGAATACCGCTGATGTCTGTCATGACAGGCTCTCACCCAGAAAGCTCAGTAATGGCCTCCCCAGGAATCCTGACTCTGTAGTGGAGAAGAAGATCAGGCGTTGCCTACAGGTGATAGATCTTCAGGTACACAGGGCACACGTGGAAACCACCCGCCTTGTCTGCTCCATGCAGTGCATACGGAAGACAGACACATGAACATGTATTAAATATAAAACATCCACTCAGGCACATTACACATGTAGAAGGTGCAACTCACACCTTCGTATTCCACGTACAAAAATGACACTTACATACATATGCCATTTTCCAATACTCTTCCATCTGTGCACCATCAGACATTTTTCTAGAGAAGCTGCACATAATGCTTGCACACACATAATGCTTGCTTCTTTTTTTCTTCTTCTCCTTCGTCTTCAGACCTTTGTACACTGGGTAAGGCTTCCCACAGAGATGGAGACCACAGCTTGAACACTGACGAGGTTTACTATGAGGACAATGTGTGTGACCGGCTGTTTCCACCCCTGTACCCACAAAGTCACACCGGCAGTGCTGCTTTCCACCAGAACTCACCTTTCTCTTCAACAGCACCAAAGCAACTTGGGAGCACTGGCTTGCTGCCCCATCCTCTATTCCCTCAGCTCTTTCTGTACTTCTTGCACATAGGTCAAAGGCTCAGTCACTAACAATTTCACCTAAGACAGTAGTTACCGTATATTTTTTGTGACAAGAAAACTAAAAAGAAGACAGGATATCCATAACTGAGAGGAACTGCCGCTCGAAAGGCACTCCAAGCTCCTGGTGAAACAGCTATTGAGCGAATCCTGTGACAAAATTTGTCTGTGTCACTTCTCTAATAAAAATACAGCAGTTGCATAGTTCATTTTACAGCACGATTGATAAATCAATTGGAATGTTTCCTGCAGAGCTAATAGCACCAGACATAACTTCTCCAAACTTTTCCAAGAGAAAGGGTAGCATCAGCAATATCTGCTTGAGGAGGGGATCAAACAAGTTTGCCAATAAAATCAAACAAGCTGAAGGAAAAACCCAGCAGCAGGCAAGATGCTCAAGGAAGTTTTAGCCAAGTCAATGAGCATGTCAGGAAGGTAACCTGGCACTCTAACCACGGTACTAGAGCAGGTACGTTGCATCTGGTGAGAATCCATGTCCAGCTCCTGTCCCTGCAGTGAACTCGCCTTTGTGACCTTGGCCAAGCTCTGAAAGCCTTCTTCTCTGTTGGTAATGAGGCGCTACAACAGGAGGCTGTATGGCTGTGCATGACAGTATCTTGCTTGCAAAACAGGGAAGAATAATGAGAAAACATCTTCTGCCCAGAATACCCAACCGTATCTTTGCCACAAACTATCCCTTTCTTACCGATGCTCAGCACAGAGCATGCGGTGAGGCTCTGATGCTACTCATGGTCCACAGGCTGTATTTTTAATGCAAACAATAATGAATAAAAACCGTTTTTCAAAGTGTCTTTTTTCTGGCTTATTATAAAACTTACAAAAGCAGTAGACAAACTCTCAGTGTTCTTTAAATATGTCCATAAAATTACTTTGAAGTCAGAAAGAATGGTTTATTATTTCAAAGCGGTGCAGCCTTCAATACTGGAAAAGTATTCCCCATATTTTCCCCCACTCTCTAACAATGGCAATCAATGTCATAAATCTAGTTTTAAATCTAGTGGTATGTACACATAAAAAGTGTTACATTTATTCTGAGCCCACAAAAGGTTACTCAGAATGAATCTCAGGCTAAATATATTTATATGCAGTGATAAAACCTTATTTTACATTAAAATCACTCCAACAGTTTATGAATTCAAGGCTTCACCAATGTAAACAAAAGAAAGCCTTGTTATTATTAAAATGGAATTGGAAATAGAGCAATGATGGAATAAAGCTTTGAGATAAATTAAAGACTTGATAAAAGTCTCCCGTTCTGAATGAACAGAACAGCAGAAGTAGTGAGATGGCAAGTCACTTCATGTGGCTACATTTTCTAAGAGAGTTTTTTAATGAATTATCCTTTGAGAGTCACAGTCAAGCACACGCACATAAGAAAAGATGATATTAAAGTAGAAGGTGACGTGGGGTTGCTTTTCAGGATTGCTGCTCTTGGTTTTGTCTCCTTGATTCCTGCTAAACAAAAGAGCCATGCAGTTCAAATCTCTTTTAACTCTACAAGGTGCCGCTGGGAGCCCAACGAGCTCCACTCCCAAAGGCGAGCTGCTGCAGATGCTGGGCAGCGATGCCACCAGCAGCAAAAAGAGCTGCAGGATCTCAGCGGGTTGCCTTTCTCCCTCTCCCCTGGCCCATTCTGTAAGCCCTGAGGAGCAACGGGCAGAAAATCGCTCCAAGTTACACAGAGGAAGAGCCTGAAGTGCTGCCAAGAGCCTCTGCAGGCAGCTTTCGGCTCCAGCCTTTCCTCAGCCCTCTTTGCCGCGGTGGGATGCTGTCTTGGCTGCCCCTCGTGCCACAGCAATGTATTTCCACTTCCAGTGCTCTGATCCAGACCCCAGACACTTCAGCCAATCTTCCCTGACTCTTCAAGCCTTGCCTGCCCCATCGCTGGACCTCCTCAGCCAGCTACAGTCGCTGTCTCAGCATATCCAGCCTCCCTCCTGCCCATCGCTCATTTTCAGCTCCACTTCTCTTCATTCCTCACTGCCCTAGCCCAGTCTCAGGGTCTGGGCTGCTGTCCCAACCCCTTCATCCCTGTGAAGAAGGGGCAGAACAGAAAAAGGATTTAATTTGGAAAATACAACAGCAGAAGACTAGAGTGGCAGCTAGCCCAGTGGCTAACTCACCAGTGCCCGGGGTTTCCCTCCTCCAGGCGAATGCCTAACCTACAGTTTGTTTGGCCTAGAGTCCGTTTGGCCTCAATCCATATTTAATTATTTGCACAAAAGGAAACTCCAACAAGAAATGATGGCCATGGCCTAAGTTCTCTCTGTGAACCGGGCAGGCAACAAATTCAAGCAGGATCTCTTAAACCACACGTGCCGGTCCTAACCAACCACACCCATCTGTGGCTCAACAAACAAACAAACAGAAACCCTAATAAACAAGCCAGTGAAACCAATGTTTGTGGAACAAAGATCCACAGCTGACCAGATCAGAGCAGGGAGCTGGGCGTCCTTCTCTGCAGTCTGCATAGTGTCTGCAGGGGCTCCAGGAGTCATCAGGAAAAATGGTTGGGCTGAGCAGCAGCAATGTCTGCAAAAGGAGACCCAGGGGATGTGTGAAGAATGGAGGAGAAAGGAGAGAAACGGAGACGAGGAAAGGGGGCAGGATTGCTTGAGGAAAGAAACAAGACAAAAATGAATGCAAAGAACAGAATGAACAATGCAAAAGGGGGCAGATAAAGGGAGCAAGGAGAGGAGCAAGACAGAAAATCCATTTTGCTAGGAAAGAACCTTTCTTATCAGTTAGAGGCAAGTGGTACCTCTGCAAAATCCAATTTCAAATGTCAAGAGAGAAGTGATAGGGAAGGAATGAATCACCTACGTAAAGGTACAAGCTCCTTAGTGTCTGCAAACCTACACTAGGGGGTGCAGAGAAGTATGAAGGATGTGGAGATCTGAAAAGAAGGGGCTAGCCTGAGGAATGGGAAATCTTTCATCACTCGAGATAAAACTGCAATAAGGCAGCAAGCAGTTTGAGCAGCTCTGAAGCTCCATCCGCACCTCCCCAGGTCATCCAGCTGCAGTCTGACCCTCGGAGATCTTGGTATGCACATGACAGATTAGTGACCTCAGACCAACACCAACTGAAGACAAACCCTTCGTTGCTGGTTTAGCAAAGCCCACGTGTACCCACAGGTACCTCTGCCTGGGAATGTAATAGCCCAGGGCTTCTGGAGTCACCCTGTGGCACTTTTCTGGACCTGGTCCCCAATGGCCCTGGCAACAGACACTTGCAGGGATGATCCTGTAAGCGCTACAAGGTTTCATCCCACAGTCCATTAGTAGCACACTGCCTTCTTTTGAGCCTCATACCCTGCGCACGGCCTCAGAAAAGAGAAGAGCTTCATAGTTAGCTTCTAAACAAGGAGTCCTTCAAAAAATGCTATTTAAATGCTCCCCTAAGGCTACGGTTCTCTGATGATGAAGGACCAACCATCTCGACATTTGCTTTTATTGTTATCTCTCCAATTGGTTGGAGCTGTATAGAAAGCACACCACTACTTGAAAAGGGCTGAATATTAATACGGGAGAGAGGAAGAAAGACAGTTTAACAATAGTCACTGAAATCCTCTGTTGTATTTCTTCCAATGTAGGCCTGTTCTGGTAACTCTTTACATTGAAAATATAACAAAAATCAGGAACTATCAGTAAACAGAATCAGTAGTGTGCAGTAACCGCACAGAGATGCATCAAATAACAAAGAGGACCTCAACACACTTATTCCAATAACAGAGGATTTTCCTTTCAGGAAATAAATAAGACTGCAATTTCCCTCGTGTATTTGAATCCGGATGAGGAATAGGCAGTGTGTGGAAGAGAAATTGCCCTTTAGAGAAGCAATCTGCCTGGACATTGTAAGACATCAGCTACCAGTTAGCTGGGACACAGCTTCTCCACCAGCTACGAGACCAAAACACAACCCTGCTGCAGAGACGGAGGTTTTAGAACTACTGAGTAGACATCTAAACTTATAATAGCGACAGTGTTGGGTTTGCTTTCTTTTCCTTGAACCATTTTCTCTGGGAACACAGTGAAACAACAGAGGAATAAGGACGTGGCAAAATTCCATGTCACCACAGCATAGATCACGAATGGCAGCAAACTGGCTGCCAGCCCTTCACAGTAAACGCATGCACCATCTGCAGGAGGCTCATCTCCTCTGGCCTCATTTTTGGAAGATGCCTAAAAAAGGGACAGCACAACTTGGAACAAACTCTCTCTGTCCTTTCTATGGTGTAGAATAAAAGGCGGACAGGATTTTGCCTGTGGGGAAATTCTGTGCTAGAGCATCGTGTAGAAATCCTGGCAACTCCACAGACACCAGCAGGGTGATGCTGCAGACGACAGCTGACTGCGCCCTTTGATCACTGGGCTATCATAAAACATAATTTCTCTTTGTTATTTAAAGAGTACACAAAATGCCACGAACAGAAGAGTTTTCCACAACAGTGATGAAATAGCGTTTGTTCCTTTCAAAGCTTCTTTGACAAGACAGGAATACTTCATGCTGGGAAGGCTGCCACGACAGGATCATGGCTTCCCAAAAGCCAAGAACTCTCACTGCTGAAATTGCAAACCTGTCACGTAACAGATTTGAAAAATCCTGACAGCCTATTTTGTGTTAGTGGCGTGGGGCTTCGTTGTTGTTGCTGTTGTTGTGTGGGGGTTTTTTTGTTTGTTTGTTTGTTTTTTTTTTTCTGGATCAGAGCTGTTGTCCTTGCCTTACTTAACCCAACACAGGGTCTCAAAAATTATGCTTTTTACTGAAGATCCGTTGAGAGTTTTGATGATGAGAGAAGATGCTTTTCTGCTAAGCTATTTTCACTATCTGTATTATTTTCAGTGGTTTTAACTTCAAATAAAATAAAAAAAAAAAATCAAACAAGCAATGATTTGAATTACCCAAAATGTACAAATGAGTTTTTGTAACTGGCAGAAGCTCCTTGGGTCTGCACTGCAATTATAAGGGCATTTAAGCTGTGAGTTGTTGGATGAATGCTGCCTGCTCAAAATGACCATACTGCTGGTACATTATTTGCAATGGGACTAAAACTGTTCAGTGGTACTAGCCCAACTTACATCATCACTGAGGATGCTCACGGTTTACTACGTATACGCAGCTGTCATTCATGAAATAGTCAAAAGTGCCCACATTTTAAAGGAGACAGCTAGCAGGGGGTGCTCTCAGGAAACACAGTCCATATACTATGTTCGCTGTCCTTTACTTCAATTGTCAAGTTTACAAACGGGTGATAGAAATCATCAAAATGTGTAACAGATTACCAAAAAGGCTATGCCTGCTTTTCTGTTTCTCATGACACAACATGCAGATTGTTTTCAAAGGTGTAGTTTTTACACCAACTAAATAAACTTATCTAAACTGTTTCCCATCACTAGCAGTAACTCAATACCCAGTCTCCATCCACCTTCTTGAGATCTCCAAGCTACAGTAGTGCTGAAGGTTTACCAAGAGTATCAGCTAGCTGAGGAACAGTTTATGCTCCTATCAGAACACCGTTTTTCAAATAGTTTCTCACTCAAACATGAGCATATTGGGTGAGCCGACAGAAGGGCTGGCAATGGAAGAAGACAGTCCCTTCAAGAGCCAAAATAGAGCCTGTATGCTTACCTTCTGAAAATTATCCCTTCCTACAATACCGAATCCAACAAATGCTGTGGAAGACACCAAATCTATGCCAACGAAAGGAGACGTGTTTAATTTTAATCCAACTCTCATAGAAAGAGCTGTCACCCTCCCCATCTAGCAAAGGGAGCTTGTCAGAGGCCAGTACTGTGGGAAACCAATCAAGGTTTGCAAAGCTTGAGGATCCCCAGTCCTACACAATAACGAAGCAATGCTCAGTTGCTTCCACCGTGTTTTGCCTTGGTTTGGGTGGGTGCTCCAGAAGAACAAGTTCTCTAGGCTCTTACTTGATGACATACACTGATAGAGAACAACAGCTTTGGAGATAACTACTGAAATAAAGTTGAGGAAAATCTCGGGGACTTCGCCTCCCCACAGACCTCTGTACATCACAGCTGGGGGAGCAACTCCTGCCTTGGCACAGCCAACTACAGGAAGGTTTTCGCTGGCATAAAAGCAGGTAGTAAAAAGAAGACCAAGGAAAAGAATTACCACTTTTATCCAACAAAGGAGCTGGTGCCTAAGAACTTCATGGGACTGATACTGCCTATAACTCAGACCCCAAATGCTGCTTCTCTAAAGGTGTTTTGGCCTTCTTGTGAAGTCAAAGAAACTTGGTCCAGAAACTACAGCTGCTGCTTTTCCACGACGACGATTTCCTAGCACGACTGCAGTTCTGTGGTTGCAGGTTTCCAAACGCCCCAGTCAGGGAGTTGCTAAACAATACTATAATCCCCAGAGAGTGCCTGCAGGAACTGATATTTGAACACTTTGAAGCAGAACATTTCTCTTTATTTGAGCTTCTACTTTCTAAAGCTTTCTGAATAAAAAATAATAATAATAAAAAAGTTCTGGCAATCATCGATTGATGAAAGCATTTTGCCTCTGGCTAATCCAGTTTATAGAAAAGATGGCTGCTTTGTGATCCCAACTACTTCCAGGGACTGTTACACTAGCATTATATTTTCTTCCTCTCTGGCAGAGTGCAACTCTATAATTATACTTCAGGCTACTGATAAAGTTAGTTTCGACCCTGTTTACTGACAGATCACTGCAACAGATGGATCTCTAGCCATTTTAAAGTCTCCCCCTGTCACAGCAAATGGTGTTGTAAAGAATTGTCCTGGGATTCTGTTCTACTGGGACATGAAACTATAATCTAGAGGGACTGTTCAATCTTCTCTCCTCCTAAATAGCCTAAAGCACAACCATGGAGAGAGAGACCTTTAAGCTGGGTGTCTGTTCAACTTTCCAAGAGGAATCAAAGCATCATTATTTTACATAAGGGATCCGGAAAAAAACAGCATATTTTTTTAGGATGTCTATTTTCATTATGATACTTAGCTGAAGCCATTCCAACTGCCACAAGCACAGGACTGTGCACAGGGAATTCCCTGGGATCAGTTCAGAAACTGTAACACAGGACAAAACGACTGTGATGAATTTAGTTCCTATAAAACTGAGTTGTCCTATGCTCTTTGAGCTGAGAGTGGAAACACAGGTATATCACCCAGTCCTAGACTGAAAGAAAGGACTGGAAGAGCTCCCTCCCACCCCACTCTCCACCCTCCAGAGGACACAGAGGTTTAGACAAAACACTTACTTGAGACAGCTGATCTTAAATTAGGGGCTCCTGACCTTACAAGTCCGCTAGCTTTCTGAGCCAACGCTTGGGCTGGCTAAACCACAGCATTCCTGAGAAGATGGAGGCAAAGATGAGCAGCATGAACCAGAGCTGCAAGGGCCCTTAATGTGTGTTAACGAGGCCATAGGTACTTCCAAAACCATCTACACTTCTTAGGCAGACGAAGCCTATTAAAATCAAGATGATTAACTCACCGAAGTTGTGGGAGATGCATTCCTTAAACCCTGATAAAACCAATCTGCTTTTGAAACATGAAATACCACTGTAGATCTTGCCCAACAGCTTAGAATTTGGGAAGTGCACTTTTCAGACAAGCTACATGCTAGCATGGCATCTACCTAGTTGCCAAACCCCAAGCTCTCTGTGGCACTCTGAAGCACTGGGGGGATGCTGTCAGTATTGCTGGTGTGCTGTTTTAGCAACGGAGATGCAAAAAGGCTGTTCTTTCAGCAGTATAAATTCTAGAGGTATACATTGGCTGTATGTTAGCTGTAATCACCCTACAATCCTTTAGTTTTGCCTGTTATATAAGAGTTTTTACCCTCTGCTGTTTTAGCCTTCTGTCTGTGAGAAGCTTGCTTTCAAGGAACAAACTTGCCAATGTACCTATTCAAACATTTGGAGCAACTTTAAAGTAGAATAAGCATCCTGCTAATAACGTTTTACAGATAGCATTAAATATGAATGTCAGGGACACAATGTCAGGAAGCAAAAATATAATTGACTCATCTTTACAGGGAGAGAAAGGAGTGGAAAGATACAAGAATATAATTTGAGTAACCTGGAGTGAAGCAGGGACTGTTCAGAAAATGCTGAACATTTTTCTTGGGATATATTGAGCATGGGGACTTTTTCTGTTCATGTCAGGGAGGATCAGAGGTTTCAGGGAGAAATATATCCTTTGGTTTCCTCAAGCTAGGAATTTTATTCCTTCTGGATTATACAAAATATGGAACAGAAAACTTCTAAGTAAGAACGTTTCCACACCTTGATACTTTTTCATTAAAATTTGTGTCTGAAGGAAAAAAAGACAGTAAAATACCACTGTTACAGAAACGTTGACCAACTTCATGAAGTGAGTGCTTAGGGAAAAGTGATTAAATGTTTGCATCTTTTGCGAGAGAACAGAATCTTGACAGAAACAATACTGAAGCAGACCTTGAATGGACATCTAGGCAGGAGCCTAGATATACAGAAAACTGCAGTTTTGCTGGACGAAGTACTGGCTGGATTTCTCACGTGATCCTCAGTCACACATCTAGGAGGAGTTAAGCGTTAGGATGAATTAATAAGGTTTTATATATAACCTGCTGACATCTGAAAGATTCAACTGCCCAGAAATCTGTGCAAGCCATTAGTTACAGAGAGTGAGAAAAGCTTTTTTATCTACAAAAAAATGCTCGGCTTTTAAATCAGAGATAAAAGCCTCAAAAATCTACCCTTACAAACCCAAACCTCTAAATAAGAGAAAAAGTAAAAGCTTTCAGCTTTCTGAATTATTATTATTTTTTTTAAGAATTCCAATGCTTCCTCCAAACACAATATTTCAAACACAATATTTCAGTAGGAAATTTCCTACAAGCTGAGCTATGATCAAAGAGAAGCGTTGTTATTGTTTATAGGTAAAGTCCACATTACCAAAACAGTAGGGAAAGGCAAAGAAACCAGAGGGCATGAACCCAAATAATGGGGACAAACTGTTTCTGAATGCTCAGAAGCAAGTAAAGAGGAAGAAATCCACAGCAAAATTGAGAAAAGCAACCCAAAAACTCAGTTCTGAGGGATAGATCTTGACAGTGACCCAAGATACTACCCTTCCTTTTTCATCCAGCTTCAGTGGCCCCAGATGAGCACATGCTAAGGCCGCACTGAGAACACGATCTGGCATCCAATGTCATTTTAAAACTAGTGGGCTACCCTGCAGAAGGCAAGAAGTCCTCCAGTAAAGCAGCGGATGATCCATCACCTGGAAGATGTAACGCCATGCAAAAAGACTAAGTGGCACTCTGGAGAAAACAATCCTGCACTGGAGGGGAGATGGACAGGGCGGTCTGTAAATCCCTTTCCTCCGTAACTTCTGTAATTAAGCAGAACCCGTTGCTCATTCTTATAATTCCAACGTAATCCTGCTGTTGTCTTGACTGTACAGGATTTGCAGACTCTAACTGTTTTAATGACAATGCACCAAAGAAAGCTTTTTCTTTGCTTTCACAAGCAAATCCAGAGTCCGCATCAGGAGGGAAAGAATCCAGTGGAGTGTGAGGGATTTGGGTCTTATAATTATCTTTCCAATTCTAGCGTATTCCTTTATTTGAATTTTACTTAAACAGCTTTCAAGCTGGAGCTAGGAGGGGGTGAAACACGGAGGAAGAAAAACACATTTTCCAAAGAGATGCAGAAAACTATATGATACAATGCAGATTCAGAGACTCTGATATATGCACATATATCTCTGCAAATATATTAGAAAGTAGGTACAAAAAAGAGAACGGCAATGCTTTGCCTTCTACTAATGAATATTTGATAGCCTTTGCTGGCAAACGTTCACCTTATCAAAGGAAATAAAGCGCTGGACAGAGGTGTACAGTCACATTAATGGTTCTCCTGAACTTGTTTTAGCTACTCTTCCCAGACAAGAATGAGTTCTGCCCCTTCCCTCTTCTTCCCAGCTCTCAAACGAACCAAGCAAACCTGGAGGTGAGTTGGCCTGGGGCCTTTTCATCTGGTTCCCTTAGTCCTACGGCCATGGGATTCCCAAAGCAGCGCTTTCCACAGAAGTCTGCCCAACTCCACTACCCGGTGCCTCCTCTAGAAGTGTCTCATGGTTGTACTGCCAGCAACTGCAAACGGGGAGGAGGGGTGTGAGAGGGTCTGGCATAGTGGTGCAGAAGCTTGAGAAACACCAGAAATGTTGTGTGTGCCACTGAAAGATGGCTGGTAAGCTCTGAAGCATTCCTACACTTCTGCAGATCTCCTCTCTCACTACATATATCCACGGTGCAGGTGCTAAAACTGTCACACACAATATCTAAGAGCTATTTACTGTGAATTCCACCTATAGGATAATCTGTTTTTAGTAGCACCAGTAATCTCCGATCAGAATCTCCACTTCTCCAAGTTTTTCTATACTCTAGTAGGAGTATCGAAATAAGGATTTTAAATTACGTTTTTCCTTCTTTCTAAACCACAGAGATGTCAAATCATTTTCTTGCTGATAGCCAAGGGTTTTTCCTAATACCTGTGGCCAACCATTTTTGATGACCCTGACAGTGTTAACCTCCTATAAATGTAAATAAATAGTTACAGACCCCATGAAATTGGATTGCAGGCTACATCTGGGCCAGGGACCTCAAATTCTCCGTCCTTGCTGTCCTACGAGGTAGATGAGGACTTGCCCTAATGGATAATGAAGTTTGGTTTTTAAAATGCATTATAGAAAGCAAAAGACCTGACACCTACGAGAACAGAGCACTCCTCACTGGCAAGGAGTTTGCTCACTGCGGTGCGATTGTTCAGCAACGGCACGAATATCGTAAGTAAAATGTATGGCATTATTTTCTCCTTTCAAAGTTGGTTCGTTCTGATCAATAAGTTATCACAGATATGATGCACAGAAAAAAATTTCTCCCGAGGCCATATCATAGCGATAGGCTCTTTTAAGATCAAATCCCAGATTCTCCATGAGTTCACACGGATGCAGACTGAAGACATGAATACCATGAGAAATGCTTGAGCCACTTAGTGATTCTTCCACTTGAACGATAAATGCAAAGAATTCTTGTTCAGTGAGTACCAAGGTGCCTTGTTAGGGACCCTCCAGCTTTAGGTACTCACTCTGAGAAAGCTGGGAGTGATATTTGGAAGCACTGAGGGGGCAAACCCATGGGTATGGGAGGAGATGTGCTTCTGTTGTGTTGGCTCTGCAACCAGCAGCCTAATTTGTACTGTGCAGCACAACACAAGGGTTTCCCTTGGAAAGCCCCCAGCTGCAGGCTAGACCTGACTTACTTTCCCATGGACTGGCTCCTGACTCATGGTTACTGAAACGTTTCCCATGGGAGCAGCACAGGCAGCCAAGAAGCACAGGGGACTGTTGGGCTCTCATTTAGCACTACTTTTTACCCAACTTAGCAAAACTGCTTCAGTATCCCATTTCCTCTCACCTCGCTACCACTGAAGACAGAGACTATAAACCCTTCACACACACAAGACGTTTATTCGTGCATTGCAGTACCTAAAACATTAGCTCTCGGCTGGCTATTTTTTTTTCTCCATTACGTAGTACTCAAAGTTTGGCTGATGGACTGCAGAAAACCATGAGCTCTTTCCACTTCACCTACAGATATCCTGGATCCCATGCACAGGAGGGACAGAAATATTTATCTGTACAAGCAAGGACTTTAAATTCAAAAGAAGTGACAGTAGTTCAGACAATACACAACCACCGTGCAAAAATTATGTGATGAGTTGCTGCCATTACTCTTTGACTAATCTGCAGTACGCAGAAACTTTGAATTTAATAAGCTTCATAATTACTTTGTTCTCAAAAATCCTTACTTTTTGGTAATGACGTTATTTCAAATGGTAATTTTTACACCATGTCCCTAGTCGATCATGTCAATTCTCTGAAAGATGTACCCAAAGTAAAATGGTAAAATCAAGAGACAGAAGGAGAGGTTGATTTATCTCAAGGACTTTGCACCTTAAATAGTCAGTAAAATATTAAACATCCCTATCAATAACAGGTGGACCGTATTATAAGCTTCCTCATAACCGGAGTTCATAGGAACAAATGACATCTTCCTGAAAAGATGTCAAGAATTTCATTTAGTCCTTTTTATAGTGGGGATCATCAATCTATCTTAACGTCTATTGGAGAGAAAATAATTGTCTTTTCTTTTTGGTGATGGTAGTTCATTATATGCGGGAGGATAAATAACTACAGTTCAAAGCAAACTAAGATGAAAATGTCCCTGTATTTTTTTCCTGGAATTTCTCTTCTTCTTCTTCTTGTTTAATTTCATGATGAAAAAATTTATAATTAAATTAAGATTGATTCTGATTTAAATGCGCATCTTAAAGTGAAAGCAGAAAAATGATTTTCGTTTTCAAAGTTGTTATATCCCAATTGATCTTCCACACATTGGCATTATTATCTGATTGTGAAGATATATGCATTTATCAAAAGCTAGAGCCATCTGTCTCAATTCTATGTAATTTCATTACATATTCATCATTTATCTAGTCTGAGTATGTGACATGGGACCCTACTGACTAGCAATTCTATACTTATTATCACTTCACACTGCGTTTGGATGGACATGAGGCTGTCGACTTCCATTAATCTACTTTTGATGTAAAAATCATCATCTTGGGATAAGCCTCAGAGCTCCTGAATAATCAGGCAGCAATGCTATGTAAATATAAAGGCAACAGCTTTTTTTTTTTTTTTTTTTTTTTTTTTAATAAGACAGCCTGCAGCATTTCTTCCTGCTTGTCGCTCACCGTTGGCAGATAGATGTCACTCTGCAGATACATCTGGCAGTGGAAGCATGAACGCTGGCAGATCTGCACACCTGTGCATGCAGGCATGAACCAGGCAAAGGTTGCTGGTAGAGTGCGACACTCCTGGATGTTGAAATAAGCGTAAGTTAATCTATGCAAGCAGAAGTCTAACCCAAGAAAACCGTGCCAGTTGCTGGAAGGTCTCGCATAATCAGGAAGTAGTGGCTCTAGCAGCCCATTAAAAATCTAAAGGCATTTAGACTCAATCTATCAGAGTAACTAAAAACTGCCAGTTTGCTTCAGAATGGACTTTGGAGAAGTTGTTGCCCGTGCATGGGTATTATAAACGCTTGCCGGTGCAACCAGCCATCTTCCTGCCATCAGTCACACAACGCAGCTGTCCCTTTAGCCATGTGTGTGCTTCCAAGGGGACAGGCTCTTGCAGGTGATGGGCTTTGAGCCAGATCCTCCCAGGGCACAAACTGGCAGACAGCCTGGACTCCCAGTGCTTCCCATCTTCATGAACTACCTACTGTACTGAAACAAAGGCGATGGGGATAACAAAAGATGGTTCATTATTCACGTGGAACCGAACTTCCATTTTGAAAAGAAGACAAAGTGATTCGAACCAACGCAAAGACAATTAGTTGTATAATTCAAGGGAATTTTGTTTGACTGCACCTAACTCCAGGTTGCACACACTTTTTGTGAGTGCCCCAGTTAGCAACCTACCAGGCAAGAGTATGTGCTGTGGATCTACGGATACTGCAACATACTTAAATAAAGAGAATTTGTTTTTGTGAATATGAATATTCACACTGGAAATCTCATTTTAAGAACACGGCTCATCCCGTCTGGAAACACAGAGATAGGCTATGATTTGTCTGTCAAAGAGATATATATCAAAACATGTCTCATGCTGCACATTATGCACACTTGAAATTTATGAAGCCTACGCAGGGACAGTAAGAGACAGGATTTTATTCCCAATGGCTAACTACCAGCTCTGCTGCTTTTCAGAAATTGCTTTTCATCACCACGTTTTTTTTTCCCCATCAGTTAAATGGGGATGAGAGCATTCACCTTCATTTGCAGAGCACTCTGATCTCTACAGACAAAAAGTTTGTATCACAAACCAACACCAGTACCAGTCAGCTCAGCTCCACCAGTGACAATGACTGATTAACTCAGGGGAAGGAAATTAAAAGGGCAGCAGATGACAAATACACCTTGTCACCAATCAAGGGCTTGATGGAACAGTTCAGTGCACCGAGATGGAGCCTCAGCTCACAGGACAGCTGCTGAACCTAGTGGCCAGATGCTCTTGGTGACGGCCTGCTCTGTGAGATCGGTGCAGGGATTTGCATTCGAAAAAAAGAGCGCCTAAGTTCACACACTTTCATGTCCTGCTTCCCTGGGCCTCAACACCCTTGTGCAGACAAGCCTCATGGCTTGTTCAGGAGCAAGTCGGTGTGGGCGTAAGGCCTGGCTGGGTGCACATCTTCAGCTACAAGGATGTGGTACTTGATCCCACAGCTCAGCCAGAGGAGACAGTGCTGCAGGGTAGAAACAGTCCCAGTCCTTAAAATAAATGAGCTATTTTGTGAAGAGCAACACAAGGCTATACACGGTCTTCAAGATGGTTCTGGGCCTGCCAATGGGTGCTTCGGGTGGAGGGGCTCAGGGCTCCGCAGCAGAGCTGCCAAGAGACCTCAGCTTTGCATTCAGCTCTGGCACCACAGCAGGTGATCCTTGCTCCTCTCGGCACCACGTCGCATTGTGCCGTGTAGGTCAGAGGTTGGACTCGGTGATTCTGGAGGTCTCTTCCAACATAGATGATTCTGCAATTCTGTGTACAAGTGCCGTAAATCGCTTGGATGTCTTTAAAACTGCTACCCACACTCTTTCTAAAACCAACTTCCTGACCGCTGAAAGCCATTAAACAGTCCATTACATCGCAAATTAACTGCAAGGCTCTGTTCAAGTCCTGCTTTGGATAACTAAATTCCTCTTGCTTTTCTTACTGTGTAGGAAAACTGTCCTTTTCTGTGCTTTTCCTACCTATAAAGAATTCTAGTATAGAGTTTCCCCTATAAAGAGTCCCACTGAATAGCTGCGTGCTGACCAGTAACTGCGGTGTTCACGTTGGCTGTCCAGCTGTGCTTTCACAGCTGACCATTATCCTGCGGTAATTTGAAAGTGAACGTCACGGATTTACAAACTGCTTCACAGCTCTGACAGCAACAAAGCATATCCTAACAGATAAAATAACTGACTTCAATAGCAGAGATCTGCTCGCTTTTGTTAACGTTTTACCTACCCATTGCCACGAACACACACTGTTTTCAAAGTGCCCTTCCCTTACCCAAGCCTGACCATGAATCCGCCTGTTACTACAACATTTAGGCACACGTTGGTCAGAATTAGAAAGGGAATGCGTGCCAAGCACCACCACAAAGCTGCTCATCTGGAACTGTAACCTCTCACCTTTAATTACAAGCCAAGGGTTTCTTTTACCTTTTGCCTTTTGCCAAGAGTTCCTGTTAGCTTTGATAATTATAGCAAACACTTTCTAAAAATTAAGTCACCTACACAAATCTGTCCCTAAAATAAGTGCTGGAAGCAAATTACAACATCTCCCTGTCACTTCATGGGTATCTGTATTGTCACTAGATTTATGTTCTAATGTTACATTATTACCTATTACCATAGTTGTTAAAACCTTACTTTTCATGCTAATGAAAATGATGAAAGACAGGGGTTTTGACATAAATACTGTAATAAGAACCATATTAATGTGACAGACGACTGCTCCTCTGTGACAGACTATGAAATCCTGTACAAGAGTTCCAGAAGGATCATTTACATGTCTGCATCTCTCTCTCTCCCTGCAGGAAAGCAAAGGATACATGTGTAAGATTGGAGGGGATGAAAACCAGAAGTCAGGTCACAAACTGGCAGTCGCCCTAAGAAGAAATGCATCCCAAGGCATACTTATATTGAGTGCCTATAAGCAAAAAAACATCAATTACAGGACCTAGGGTCAGAGCGCTAAAATCTCGTTGCAGGTATCTAATGACATAGCTCTGGGCAAGGCTTCCAAACGCAGGACAAAAGCACTGCCACCAGCCAAAGGGGCTCTGTGCTCCTCAGCCACACCTTGCTGTTCCACGCCTGTGCCATTCCTCTTTCACCAAGTCTGACGTGAATGCTGCCATCCTCCAGTCATGCTACAACCCCGATTTCTTCTACAGCTCTTCCAGCAGCTTTCACAGCTTGCTTCTGTGCTCTGCCTCCAAGGCACGGATCCTGGCTCTCCTCAGGGACCTGCGAGCAGGCAGCAGGGGAGCCAAGGTGCATGTTCCCGAGCACAGATGATCAGAAGTGCACTGTGCAGCAGGCACAACGGCTCGGCGGCCATCTGTCTTTTGCCATTCCAAGAGAAAGAAAATAATGATCACAGAGATAATTTATTATTAAAATTCTCATTTACTGGTAACTTGTAGATGAAGACTGTTTTTAATAATATAAATGTGGTATCTCCTGGAGGGTCTCTCTGGAGGTTGCTCATCTTTTAAGTTCCTTGAAGTCTTTCTAACCCCTCTTGCTTTATTTTGATTACCTTTCAGCAAAGTTAAAAGAATTCAGCACACTTTCCTACACTTCTCATGTCTGTGTCTTTGTTCTTGGGCCTTCCTTGAAGAAGCGAATAGTACCCATTTCTGATTTGTCTTGAAAACTGAATTTACCATTTTCCTCATCGAAGCAAGCAACAACAACAACAACAACAACAACGAAGTTTTTCTCTCATCTGTTTCTTATCCTTGTAAAACTGAACGACGTGAAATTTCCAAGGCTGCTGGTGGCATCACCTTTCACTCTCCGGTTTAGCACATTTTGCTTTCACAGCAGTTCAAAAGTTCACTATCCTACATCTGATGCCTTCTGCTCACTGCAAATGTCTGCAGTACGGTGAGAAGTTAAATGATTACAGCAACCCACAGACCCCATAAAATCGAGCACCAGCATGCCAAAGCTGAAACAGCCTCGCGCAGAATTCCCAAATGCTCATTTGCCTTTGCACCATATGATCAGTCGGAGTTGAGGCTTTGCTGGGTTTTGTCAACTTTCATTAAACATGTTTGTATTTTAAAGAAGCTTTCCTCTGCAGGCTGCAAGGTCAGATTTTAATGCTTGGGAAAAGGAACAAAGGCAAAACACTTAGCAATGATCTAGCGTCTTCTGAACCTTGCGCGAAGCTTTCAAAGGGCGGCAGTGAAGTTGGGAGTTGCAATGCTCTATCTTTCTCTATCTTTCCCTTGCTCTGAGGGCAAGCCACAGAAATTGGCCCCAACGCTGCCAGAAAGTGAGGCTTTTCCAGGATGGCTTATTAGGACTAAACACGGGAAATCAGACAGGCAGCAAAGCCCAGAGCTGAGAGCCAGGTATGCAGCAAGTGTTCAACGAAACTGGGGTGGGATCTGCTTGCTCAAGGTCACACAGGAATGGGCACTGGTCGCCCAGCTCACTCTGCAGTGCTTAACCCACCGGGCCACGTGCCCTGCAGAAGGAGTCACACTGCTCGCGTTAAATGCATTTATATCGTATTGTACAGCACCTTTGTTTCCAGTCTTTTCTTGTGTAAAGAAGACAGTCTTTCAAGGCGTGTGTGTGCCTTCACAACGGGATGCCGCAAAGTCAGCAAGCTTTGATAGAGCTGTGCAGTGAGGACCTCTGCAGCGCTGCGGGGTTAGTTTGGGACTCATGACTTGGGCACTGGGGAGCTGAGCCCTGACAATGATTTATTTGTCAGTGCACTATACTGACAGCCAAATCAGGCAGAGAGCAAGTAAGAAATAAAAGGGCAGAGGGAAGATATTTGGGTTTGAAATTGTTCTGAAAATTTCTGATAAAAAAATCAATTACAAAACAAAACAACAAAAAAAACCCACTATGTAGTGTCTAAGGCTACATACACCAGCCTGCAGCAAGGAGCAAAGTCATTTATCTTCAAGGCAGTGATCACAGACAAAAATAGGAGTGCCATTTTTTTCCCCACTTAAAAATCATAGGTAAATTGGGCTGCTAATTTGATTTCACCATTTGCAAGAAACCACTTCAAGTATCGGTCGTATAGGTTGGCCATACCAGTTTTCAAACGGCTTCCAACAACCCCCTTCTCAGGAAAGCTGTGTCATCAGTTGAAGATTGCGGCTAACAATGGCTCAAAAATAATTTAAAAACTAATGGAGAAGGAATGCTGCATGCAGAAAGACAAAAATCAAGGCATCAGCACACTAAGGCTCAACTCTTCTGTCTGAAACAATTAGCAAAGTACCTCTTCAGTTTTCAACAAGACAGCCGACAATCTTTTTCTGGGTAGGAACTGACTACATACATGATCTTGCAGACACAGACCTGATTTTCCTTTGCTCTCTGCCCACAGAAAGATGGGTCAGATCGGCCACTAGCACTCTTTGTACAGGTAGCAATAATAAAACACTTTATGCTCGTCAGAGAAGGAACCCAGCCAATGCAACCTCACCTCTAAATGTCTTCATTTTCAGCCTTGCTACTGGCACTAGCCTGCTGAAGGGATGTTTCTGCTCTTACTGGTGTGTTGCACGTCCCACCGCCCCTTAACCCTTACCGGCTCCATGCTTAAGGTCTATAGCTGTTCAGAAGAAAATATGGATAGGAGTAAAAATAAGAAGACTAACCCAGATGCTTAGTAACACAACGAACACGGCTCATCAAGTGAAGCCCCATTCTCATCCATGTTCTCGCTGTAACGTCTGTATGAAGCAGAGCATCTTTGTGCAGACTACCCAGTGTAGGCAGTCAGAGAGGGGAACGTACACAGCATGCACCAACAATTCAATACCCGCTCCTTGAAAAGTGCCTTCCTTTGCTTCTTAGAAAGTAATCCCTTAATGTCTCCTTGAAGAGGAGCGAGCCTCTCACGCTGGTTGCTGCTTGCTCAATATTTTTTAATATTATTAAATGCATTGTTCATTGACGCAGCCAGAAGGCAGCACTAGGCTCTTACAGCTGCAAGCCTCCTCCACCATGCACCCAGCCAGTGTCTCTGCTGCAGTTCCCCCACTGCTGCCCCAGGAAACCTGCTCTCAGACATGCTCAGCCTGTCCTCTTGCTACACCTGCTCCTTCACATGCCCTGCTACCGGGCCTGTCCCATGATGTATCAGCTAGCTTTTCTCCACAGATGGATTCACCACATGGTTTTCAGCCACGCCATGACACCAGACAGGGGGAAATGCACTGCATAAATTCTTGAGACCACTGGCCTCTGGAGACCCCACAGCCAACCAGGATAAGAGTTCAATTCCACATCTTTTGACAGCCTGAATCATACCTGAAGTGGATTCCTAACAGCGACGGCAAAGATGCAGCATGGCTGGAAGAAACACATAGAGTTGCCAGCCACAATGTGTGGTTCCAGTAGAATTTCTTTTTCCCTGTGCTGTTTCTTTCCCTGAATGTTGTTTTCAGCCAGGCAGAATAAAGGGGCACGTGTGAAGAATCAACAAGTGATATGAGCAAAATCTGCCTATCTCAGGTAAAAAATAAGACATCCTGTGGGTCCAGCTGTATAGGCTTTATACCCACCTTACCGTTCCCTTTCCCTCACACTTGAACAGCAGTGCTGAATTCTGATAAAGTAATTTTGATCCAGTGCCAGGAGGTCATCGGTGTGACCTACCAGATCTGCGTACCTAACAAATACAATACGGTACAGCCACTGTGGTGTTTTCCAAGTACTTAAAAACGTGTGAATATCCCTGTCTCCAAGACAAAGTATCCATGTGCTCGTGGCACATTTGGAAGGACACGGAATCTTAAAGCCATTTTTAACTCATCAGAACAAAAGTTTTATTAACTGCAAGTGGATCACCAATGACACGTTATTTTTAAGTCAACAAGTGGTAACCTCAACACTTAGGAGCAAGCTTCACTAAAAAGAGAACTGGTTCCTTCATTGCTGACTTTCTGCTCTTTGTCAAAAAATAAATACCACCTTTCCACAAACGTTTGGCATGTGTTATGTTTCAGCTACAACTTTCTATTCTTTTAGGCAAAATATAAAAACTATATACAAATATAAAACCACAAAATTTTAGTTTTCGAAAACTAGTGATAGTTACTAGAAGCTTGAAGCTATTTAACAAAGAAACAAACTGTCTTCAGTATTTTTGAAATATACACAATGTGCAGCTTACTGCAGCATTTGCTCTTGTACTAACTGAGGGAAGGAAAGTTACATTTATCATTATCAGATCATCTTAAACTACAAATTCAAACACCAATAGACATGACTCAATGTTTATCCTTTCCAAAGAGAAGGAGCTAAAGACAGAAACAACCTACATAAAGATCTGAAAGGAGGATTTGTCTTGAAAAATGATTGCATAAAATCAGGATCTTCTTATGCAACAGACTACCTTGCCTTGTGTATTCAGACACATTTTCTTAAGAAAAATGGACTTTTCACGCGTATTCTCTAAGAGTTGGCACAGCTCCTCAGGAATGAACTCAAGCCTAGTCTTCCCTGGAATCACACAAATCCTTTGCGTTTTTCTATCCCTTCCTGTGCTGCCAATTCTAACAATTCCAAAATTACAAGTTAGGTTGCAAAATTAAGAGACTGGCTTCAGAAAACAAGGTATTTAATGGGAAGAGAAAGACAAGTCCTTCTTTCTGACTTTTTTTTTTTTTTTTAATCTGTGTTCAACGTGAGTGATTTCGAAGTACCTCTCTGGAGGCTACAGACTTACTTGACTGGATACAGACCAGTGGGAAAGGGTACCACAAGAACCATGATAAATCCACAAGCCATGGTAACGTTGTGCTCAGAGCAGCGTAAAGCCAACAAGGCTCTGATCTGCTGATCCTGAAAGCTATATGCAGGTGTGGCACCAAGCAAGTCACCTCTCAAAGTACAATCACCTTCTGAAGCTTGGCAAAGCCAGCCTGCCCCTGTGATGTGGCCTCTATCAATAGCACTTCATGAACCAGAGCAACTTTTTAAGGTATAGGACTTGGTAGGGTATTTCTCACCTACAACATTTCCACTCATAAATGACACTGCAGAACTATCAGGGCCAAGCTCAGCCCTACACTAAAATGCAGCCCCTAAACCAACAGTGCAGGCCATATCTCCAGCAGACCATGGAGAACAAACGGCTTCTCCTCACAGACAACTTGCTTTCAAACGTCCTTTGAATACTTCCTACCTGTTGTGAGCAGCTCAACCTGTGAGAGAAAGCAAGGTGGGCTGGCTCCAAGCCTCCTTGCTTTATAAAGACAATTTATAGTGAAATCCACTAAAACCAACACAGCCAGGAGCTTACCTTTTATAGCAGGTATTTCTGTGCGTATAAATACTGTAAAACAAACCTTTTTTTTTTTTTTTAATGTAAAAAGCTGTTTATATAAAAGGTAAAATTACTGTGTTTATATCTAGGTCATGTCAGAATAATGTATTTGACTAAAATAGTTACAGTAAATTTTGATACCATAAAATGTGCTGCATATCAGACAGAACTGTGAGCCTTCTTTCCTTTCATATTTATGAACTTCAGCATGGAAGCTAAAAAGCGACTGATCTGAACAGATGTGATGTTGATGGGACTCTGCTCTTTCTAGAATTTCATGTTGTGCTATCATAAGCCAGCTGGGAGACTACAGAAACAGCCTTCAAGAAATTCCTTCAGCAAGCTTGCGTTTGGCATGTGAGATGTACAGTTCTCATGTCACTTTTTTTGGTCCTTAAATAGCAAACTGTCTTTATCACACACAAAAGCCCCAAAACACAAAACTTTGAAACGGAGCATGAAATAGCTTCTGCCCAATAGATCATTGAGCAATCTGTAATTTCAATCACTATCATGTAGATATAGGAAAAAATGTTACCCCACTGAGTAGAAATATGGAGATACATCGGTTATTGGTGACATACCTGCAACAATACTCTCTTAAAATACTGAAGGAGCTTTTGGATGATACTGCAGCGTTTTAATTAAGATCAGCATAGCGACCTGCACACCATGTTACACTACACATTAACCAAAGCTTCCAACAGCCAGTCTGACAGCACACAAACACAGAGCATGAACTCAATACGGTCTGACTGCCATGGCCTCAAAACAGGGAATGGACAATCCCCAGGAAGTGATTATGAGTCAAAACGTTTGGGTGAGCACTACACCAATGCAAACTTACCGCTACTGGACAAAATCAGACAGCGTAGGTGTGATCCTCACTTTTTCATAGCAATAACGACTGCGTTGTGGAAACCTGTCTCCCAAACTTGGTTCCAGTGAGCTGAATGAAGATAAAAAGAAACAGGTTTCACAAAAACTCAGAATACTAAAATCTCTGTTAAACTATTTGCTCTGTCAAACAAGATAATGTCCCAGAAGAAATTCTGTGAGAACTGTACTTTGCTTTGTAAACACTTATTGTTGTAGGGTCAGGAAGAATTCTCCATCTTAGCATATAATTAAACTTAATGGGAAATGCTTAATTAAATTAAGAAACACAAGAAAATTCCCTCAAGGCTACAAGAACTCTGACTGCAGTGTTGCAGTAAGCCTAAACAAGGCTTAACATACTGTAGGGCACACAGGGCCAAAGCTTCTGGTCTGTTTTTAAAATGTTACAGAATATGGGTAATTAGAAATAGGAAGGATTAAATAACATTTATATTTTAAAAAGAGTTATTAAAGTACCCATCAAAAAGTAAGCAAGCAGATTACAAACAAAGGATTTGTAAGAAAATCAATAGGAAATGGTAAACAGAAAATGTACAGATATAAAGATCTTATAAAAAATTCATGTAAGCAACGAGGCTCCACTTGGGTCAAGGGGAGTATTTTCCTCTGATCCAAGCTGGTGTAGCTACGTTAACGTGAAAGCTTTTGTACTAAACCTCTGCGGATCCCATACAAATGTAATCTAACCTCACCTTCGACACGTAACATGCTCAATTCACTAGCATGCCACTGATTTCTGGATTTACTCCACTGAAATGAAGAAAGCTAGGCCACTCGTTTTACTGAGCTAGGGTCAACTGTGGCAAGTGACCATCTGCACTCAGGTTTTCAAACAGCAAACCAAAAGAAATCATCACCAACATTGCCAAAATTTCAGGTAACATTGCAGGGAAGGACAGGGAGAGGGTGAGAAAAATGTTCCTTTAACGGCACTGAAGCATTTCATAAAATCCCATCATTTTTGCTAAACTGCTTGTGGTTCACTAATATTTTAAATGCTCCTAAGCTTCTTTCAAATGTATTTTTGATACCGCCACCAAGTAAAACATTACTCAGAAACATATGCATTCGGCACTGATGATTACAGATTTGTACCCCACTGAAAGACTACAGAGTAACCAGAGTTGTACAAACTGCAAAGGTATTGCCAAGCAAAGCTACCGTTCTGCATCCCATAGTCTTATAAGGGCAACCATTCATCTCTCCTTTCCCCAAAACTCTCTCTGCCATTTCAGAAGCACTCATAAATCATCACAACATCAAACAAAACCCCTACTGTAGTAAACGCATGGATAATAAAGGAAAGAGCATTTTAATGAGACACACAATTATGCTATACTGTTCAATTCCCAAAGGGCTTGCTTTTTTTTCTCTCTTCTCCTAAACAAACTGTTAGAAGAGCATCACGACTCCACAAACTACCTTTTTTTACTCTACAATAACACGCTTAGCCCCACCTCCTCAGCACACAGCAACTTGCAGGAAGGCACCTAACTCAAATTGACAAGCCTTCAAAATGCATCCCTGTCAATTGCTGTTGGACAGATAGATCGGGACTAGTCAAGTGGAATACCTACATCTGAAGACAAAAATAAAAGTATTTTTAGAAATCCAGTGCCTCTTCTCGCTGCTGTACTCCTTATACCATCTCCTTTGCTCATTTCCTGCATACTTGTTTCTTTTCTGAGGTGCTGTATGTAATTGAAGGAGATATTAAAGCATTAAGGAGACATTTAGGTTTCAGAACTACTTCATTAAAAACAATAACAAAAAAACCTAGTAGATTGTGTTTGTAGAGGGGAAAGGTATCCATCAGCTTTAAATATGTTTGCTAGCATCATAGCTAGTTAAACCCTTACACTGAAAATTGATGAGAATGTAGAAGAAACAGGTACAATTATTTTGTAATAATAAGAGGGAAAATTAGGTTTAAGCCCTGCCTCCAGCAAGAAGATCCTAAAGTACTGTAATTTGCTGCAGAATTACAGTCAGAGCACAAGCTGTGCTACTCACAAGAACAGTTTTGCTTTTTTAGTTTTTAAATAACATAATTATTTGTGTGCTTCACCCTGACAGAGACTCGTACGCTTCAAGCTTTTGTCGTCATCCTATGCCACACGCATCAAACACAAGGAGAAATATGAATGGCCCCTGAACTTGGGACAATGCCTGCTGGTTTTGATCCTGCACTAATACCCATGTGACAAACCCAGTCACCTAGCGAAACTCTCTTCTAATTATGAAGTTTCAGGAGGAAAACATAAATTAAAACGCACACCAACAGTCTTCAGACTGGTTGGCATCTCCAGGTCGTTTTGGCAGGAAGCATACAGCAACCCACCCTCCTGGCAGGACACGGACGGACGGGGATGCGAGAATTATTTGCAGCAGACCGAGCTCAGCCTTACTTGTCCCTCGTGGCCTTGGCACCTACCCATCGCAGCTAAACCTTAGGTTTGAGGCTTCGTGCCTACACCCAAGGAACTCCTAAATTACTCGAGGGGAACAGTGTAACAAGGGGGCTGCAATAAGGAACTCCGTAATATTTCTGGACACCTTCAGAGCATTGCACTGGCTGGAAAATCCTAATCCAACTTCAGCTTTTAAGTCCTTTCATATCATCTCTCCTGCATTAGTGAGCTTCAAACATGCTTATTGTTCCTGCTGCAAATAAAGGAGAACTGCTGCTGCCTGTCACACACACTCCGAAGCCTGTAAGTCATGGTATAGTCCAAACATGCCCCTCATTAAAAATGTTCTTTTTATTAACATTCATAAGGATCAGATCTGCACGCGTAGGATCTTGTCTGATAGCTGCACAACACTTGAGGACTTCTAGAAATGCAGGAGAAAGCAGCAGCATCTTTGTGAGAAGAGGTCTAAGTGTCTTGCCTTGTGAAACCTTCGGCTTCTAAAATATTAACTTGACAGTGCATTTCCAGTTCGTACAGCTTTAAGCTTAACTGTCTGTCAGAAAATTATATAAATCTGATTGTCCCTATCAGAGCCAGATACACTTTAGCTCTCAGACTTCCTAGAAATTATGTTATTCCTCCTGTAGAAACACAAGTGGTGCACTGCCAGCACAACCAGCATGCCATCATGGAGCCTGAAGCGGTTCGTGCTGGTTTTGCACGGTGTGCAAAAGAACTGCAGGAACCCCAGTTTGACCAGATGACTGCCAGGAGCAATCCAGAGCAGACCTACCTACTTCAGTGTAGAAAACACCTGGAAAGGGATCAGCTGCACAACCACATGTTCCCATGACAGCTGAGATGCAACCCATGGCCTCTCCAATAGCCAGGCATGGAGAAGACCTCAGTTTGTTGGCCAACCCCTTAATTCTGCTGACAGGCAGGATCAATTTGATGGCATATTCGTATTTGCAAGCAAAGTCAAGGTGTGCTTGGGCACGTACACCACCTTGGGAGTGTGTCTCCTCCTTTTTCACCATGTTCAGCGATAAGACAGTGGGTCTCAGATACAGGGGGCCCCTTCATGTCTTTCCCCATCCTCTCCCAAAAGAGAAGGTCTCCGAGCTCCCCTGCTTGGACCAGGATGGTCCAGTTCATTTTCCTGTCTCTGTCTCTGAGCTGAATGTTTGCTTATCTTCTCCCAGAGGGTTTGAAGGATTTCTGAGGTCTCCAGCACAGAACAGCCCCATTTATGGGGTAAAAGGAGATGAGAGAGAGAGAAAAGCAATGCAAGATCTAGAGACTAATTTGTGGGATTTTTTTCCACTGGCTTCACCAAAACAAACAAGAATTGTTTACATTCAGGTTTAAGTGATGTTTTTTTTCCCCCAATGAAATCTTAGTTAGGTCATAATGCACATATGCATTTTGACAGCCTTTAATTAAAGAACCATATGTTACATTTCTACAGGGTCTCAAAATATTAGTTTATACAGGCCCCACAAATTGAAAAGTCTTGGTAGAAAGATGATTGAAGGACCTAAATACGCAGAATGATCAGCTCGAACTCCAAGACTTTCTGACTGAGGGCTCTGCTTTTTTTGTTTGCTTGGTTTTTGCGTGGTTTCTCTTGTCAAAGGGACCACCACAAATGAGAAGGGTCCTTTAAACAAATCAGTAAGTAATGAGAATCGCAACACTGGTAACAATTTTATGAAAGTTTCTTCCTAAGAATAAAAATAACATTCATTTTTATCACATGCTGTGCTTTTCTGGCATAGTTTTCTCTCGTTGAGTAATGACTTGGGTATAAAATAAAACTGCTAATTTGCTACACTCGAGTTTTCACTCTCACAACTGCTGTGCTTTAAGCTGTGTCTGCTGAAACCTGAATTTTGCATATGCCTCAGAAGTACTGCAAGGTATTTGCCTTATATGCCTTGCTTCACAGAGCTTTAAAGCGCTCAAAAATGGTTGAAGTGTCCCAATGACAAGACATACCGCGTGAATTCTCCACATGCTGGCAGAGCAGCTGCTAAAACCAATTAGGTCATTATTCAATCCCGTAGTTTTCCTTTAAGACGAGGGAAAAATGCAAACCTTAAAATCTTCCTGTATTATTCCAATAAAGAATTATTTCAGTCCTTTAATGCATAAGCCCAGTGAATGTATTAATGGAATGAGGCCTATCAACAAGACCTTTGCATTAAAATAAGCATCATGCATGTAGCTGGGAGAACGTGCTGGCCATTTCATCTCAAAAACACTCATTTGGAATGGGTTCTTGGGCTCATTTTAGGCTGCATTTAATCCTGTAATTCCTAGTGCATTCTAGTGTATATATGGTGAAACCTTGATTGCTATCTGCATCTCATTTCCCCATCTTAATTTAGGTCTAAAAATAATAGTTTCAGAGCCATAACAGCTCTCAAATATTTCCCCATTAGCAAAAGGCTAATTCCTGATCTCATTCCAGGGGCAATTAAGCTGGAAAAGCAATTAAGGTTTCAGAAATCCCCGACAGTGGGAAAGGTTCAACCTAATATCCACAATCACATTAAAACAAAACATATTTTAGGGTTATTAGGAAAATATGGCTTCTGACGGTGGCCAGGAGCTCACGAGAGCGGGGTTATTACCAAGCAGCCTTGCTGTGTGAAGCACGCTTCTGCTGCAGGTGTCACCTAGGTCCCGCGAAGTAAACGGCCAGCTCAGTGCTGAATTAGTCCATGCCACAAGGAGAGCCGAAGGAATTTCTTGCTGGAGAGCAGCCCTCTGTGTGGGCTGTGTGCCATCCCGGCCTCGGATTTAGCTAAAGCTCTGCTCTATTTCCGAGAGCTCCTATCCTTTTGCAACGCCATCTAACAGAGCTTCCCTGCTTCGAAAGGCCCTGCAAAGCCAGTCAGTTCTCCACTGGCTCTGATGGTAAAAGCTTTTGGTCTCCAGCCCCACCACCAGCATCTCACCATACGCAGACTGCTCTGTGCTATGCCAGTTCCTCCCGCTCACATGCTCTTCCTCCCCAAAGAAATCCAAGGGGGATGGAGAAAAAGAGGGCTTGGGAAGACGAGCATAACAGAAATAAGCGGCTTTTTGGGCGGGTCAGAAACTTAAACCAAATGCTGGCAGGGCCGTGCAGGGCCCTTAGAAGTTGGGAGCAGACATATGGGGTTTATCAGGAAAGTCTTTGGACATCATGCACACTATGTTTTTATTTTATTTTGTGCAACTTCAGATGACTACCCACACAGAAACAGAACTGCAACCTTGTGTAAGTGTCTCCAGTCAGCTACCTCCCCTTACCCCAAGCCCTGCAGTCAGCCTGAACTTCCAAGAGAGGCTGAGATGACCACGTGAAAGAGCCTTCCTGTGCCAGTACTTCCCATTAGCAGCCAGACTTGGAAACCAGTGAAACATGCCCCACTCACGGCACCTTTGCCCTTCTGCAGTAGGTCCTCTGGAAGTGCAAATGCAAACACCAACAAGGAGGTGGAGATTAGTTTTGGATTTCTGCTGGAAGTGATAAAACTGTTACAAAGCACAGGGCATATTAGATCAGGAACTCTTCACAGTGAATGTCTGAAGAAGAATAATGCAAGAAGTAAAAATACAACACAATAAAATCCACAGTTGGTGTCAACATTTGTTAGTGGTTCTCTCTGACCAGAACCTGGCTTGAGCACTTTCCCTGAGTAACGCTCTTACAATTTCTCTGTTATCGATGCCATGGACTTCCTATTTCTTATGGTCTCCAAGACTGCCTAAAAGACCCTCCAGAACGAGACGGTTATCATCTACAAATAACCAACACTAGCAGCACAGACCTGTGCATCAAGTTGTGTCATAAGGCATTTCAGAGAAGAGAGATGTCTGCTGAGAACCCAAGCCAGATTATGGCAGCCGAACCTCCAATGCACCAGTGACTCCCTGTCCCTGGGAAAAAAAAATAAAGAAAACAGTGTGCATGCCCTCACCTAGTCCTACTCAACTAAATTGCAGATACCCATGCCTTACAGCCCCAGTTACACTCAGCAGGAGGCACCTCCCCGCTCTCCTCACGTGAACGATGTTTGAACACCTCCTGGATGTGCATGGGTGACCAAGAAACACTGATCATGTTGTCACTTCTTGCTTGAGTCAAGTTCCATAGAAATGACCTGAATGAAGATACCAGCCTGCTTGGTAAGGATAATGAAGTTGATGAATAATGATACATCTTCTGTGATAGCAATTCCATTCACTGAACAGATTTGACAGTACAGTGAGGTTATTATGCATTATTTTTAGTACTAGAAATCAATGGCACTATTGTCCTTTTCAGTTCAATTTGATTTAGATGAGGCTCGGTGTGCAGAGAGAATAATGAGGAGCACTGCCTCACATTAAATGGAAACAGAAATCATGTTCTTAGCAGGGTGTGTTTTATGATAACGCGATTGTTCTGCAAGCAGCTTCTTATTTCAATATTTTGGATGTTTAAATAAAGTGTGTGCTCAAGACATATGGCAGTCTTTTAGAAAATGTATTTCTCCGGCAGAAAAATGCCAAATTCTTTTGTACGGAGAGCTGCTGTCACCGTGATTCTCAAGAGTGGATGGACAGCAGAGGACTGAGGGACAAAGACCTTCCTCAGGAACATCTGTGTGGTTTGGGCGTCTGCCCAGGCTTGAATTCAAGCTCCTTCTTCTAACAGGAGCTTGAGACCGGGGCTTCTATTACCTGAATGAGTCGCCCAGTCTGTTCTAGTACCTGCTATTCTTGGTAAAAAACTTTCCAGGGCTCAAGTTTCCTCTTACTGCAGAATGGATTTTTTAATATATCCTTTAAATGTCAAACATTTTTGCAAGGCAGAAAAAGCTGCTTTCTCCTAACCAAGGGAAGCAGCAGGACAAATTTTCATTACAGAGTTCTGTCACAGGACTTCCACAGAAAGAAAGGCACAAGTTACCTCCTCTTCTCTTCTGAACAAAAAGAAACACAGCCGCTTTTTACTACAACCCTGAGCTACAAATCCCCCAATCATACTTCCCAAGTACTAGAAGACCTACCTGTCTCCTGCACAGGCAGGATGGCCCCTGCTGCACAGAAATCTGCTCTGCATGAAAAATAAAGCTTAGCAGCATGAACTAAGCTGAATTTAATATTAATTAAAAAAAAAAAAAAAAAAAAATGAAGAACCTCCTGGTGCTGATTGCTTTGATATGGCTTCTGTTTCATTGAATACATTTATTGAATTAATTAAACAAACAACAACGAAAACCACAAACCTCGTGAACTGCATTTCTTTGGTGCTGCTGTTGAACTTCCCAGCTTTTCCACCCAAGTATTTGAAGACCCAAGGGAGCACACCTGAGGACATGCATAAGAAGAATAATACATGCAGTACGTTTGGCAGAAGCTAGGGATGTACCCCGTTTTGTGAGATACCACAACCCTTAAACAAGTTGTCTCAACCACCCATCAAATCAGTTTGCCCAGGCAACCCGGCACTCTGTTCCAAAGGGACCTTGACAGACCTGACAGGTGGGCCTGTGCAAAGCTCATGAGGTTCAACAAGGCCCAGTGCAAGGTCCTGAACCTGGACTGGGGCAATCCCAAGCTCAAATACAGGCCGGGCAGAGAATGGATTGAGAGCAGCCCTGAGGAGAAGGCCCTGGGGGTGCTGGTTGAAGAGAAACTCAAGATGAGCCATCAGTGTGGGCTTGCAGCCCAGAAAGCCAACCGTATCACGGGCTGCATCAAAAGAAGTGTGGCCAGCAGAACGAGGGAGGTGATTCTCCCCCTCTAGTCTGCTCTTGTGAGACCCTACCTGGAGTGCTGCGTTCAGCTCTGGGGCCCCCAGCACAACAAAGACATGGATATAAGAACGAGTCCAGAGGAGGACCAAAGATGCTCAGAGGGCTGGAGCAGCTCTCCTATGAAGACAGGCTGAGGGAGCTGGGGCTGTTCAGCCTGGAGAAGAGAAGGCTCCAGGGAGACCTTATAACAACCATCTAGCGCCTAAAGGGGGCCTAAAGGAAACCCAGGGAGGGACTCTTTATCAATGAATGGAGTGACAGGATAAGGAGTAATGTCTTTAAACTAAAAAAGGGCAGATTTAGATTAGATACTCAGAATAAATTCTTCACTCAGAGGGTGGTGAGGCACTGGCACAGGCTGCCCAGAGAAGCTGTGGCTGCCCCATCCCTGGAGGTGCTCAAGGCCAGGCTGGATGGGGCTCTGGGCAACCTGGTCTGGGGGGAGGTGTCCCTGCCCATGGCAGGGGGGTTGGAATTGGATGGTCTTTAAGGTCCCTTCCAACCCAAACCATCTTGTGATTCTGATTCTATGATTCAAGTAGCAGGAGGTAGGTCTAAGTCCATGAGCTCTGCCATGCACAGCATGTGGGGATTGCTACAGACTTTGTAAAGCCTGGAAAAGGAATAAAAGCTGTGACCAGATGAACAGTTATAGCTAGCCCGTCCCCTTGCACTCAGGGCTGACCTGGAAGCCATGGGATGTGACTACAGCACTCATTTCACCTGTCCTAAAGACGCAGACACCACGGGCCGGTAGATGGCACTCTGTTAATGACCTACACACACTTAGAGCCATAGAATATTTCTGCGGTTAATAAAAGAGCCTAGAGCTCTTCCTGCCTGCTCTGGGGAAGAGGCAGCATTTTGTTGGCAAAAGATGCCCAGCTCTGTCCCTGGACCCATGCTCCAAGCACAAGCACAGCTCAGTTCCTCTCTGCAATGACTCAGGCTATGCTGACTGATGCACATCAGGGCTGCACACTCTGCCTGTCTGCAACCCTAGGCACAAAAGGAGGCCCTTTTTACCAGCCACCCACCCCCTTACATCTTCATCTGCAGCACGGCAGTGATGCAGGAGCACTCTGTGTTGGAGACACGAAAGGTTGTGCCTGAGGGGTAAGATGCATGATTATTTTTCAAGGCAGAAGGCTGCAACTTGCAGTATCACCCTTACCTAGGCATGAAAAAGGTCTGAAGAAACTCCTGCTAAGCAAAGCAGAGCACCACAGGTTTTGAATTACACACGGTCAGCAGCCAAACTCAGTACAGCCTGAAGACTTTCAGCTCTCCTTGGCGGAAAACAGGCCCTGCACACCAGTGATGCAACATCTGGGCAGGGCGCTTTCTCACGGTACCAATGCACAAATACAAATTACAGGAAGCTTTCAGCCCTGTCACACGGATCCAGCATGAGACAGGTAACTGATGCTTTTGAAAACATGACACAAAATCCCAGCTCTTCAATAAAAGAAAAGAAATAGCTCTGCAGCAGTCATTCTCTTCAACACAATCAATCAGTTCTACTAAGACTTTTCTCAGACACTCAGCACACCGCTGAAGGGCAACTTCATAGCAATTTTAAGTCACTGAGATACTATATTTGCAGCATTATTATATACTTGTGGGCACCTTCCTAGTTAAGACTGTTTATTTCCTCCTAAGAAGCAGCCTTGAATATGGGCACCACTGGATGCCTTCGCACAGATCTCTGAAAGCAGCACTCGTGTGGCACTGAATAGCAGATGGCTTGCTTGTTTCCTTCTAACACCTTTCTCTTTTGGTTAGGAAGAAGCAAACAATGCTCCTTCACTTTGACTCCACTCGGCTATCGTTCTTTAACTGGTTTTCATGTTAAATAAATAGGACAGAAAAAAAAAGAAAATGAGAATGGAAAACGCGTTTGGAAAATAGGACACGAGTGCCTTCAGTAGAATAAATATGATCTAGCCACCCGGAAGCCAGCAAGGCAGCGGTTTGTACATGCTGATGGCTTTTGCTTATCTTTATCAATAGCCTTACTTTCCTATCTTGCCAAAACTGAGGTTTTCAGTAGGAGATTGAAAGCCGGCATCTCATCCACTGGGACAGCTGAATTCTGCTTTAAGGAGCACTATCCCCAAGCCACTTGGGGCACACAGAGGGGAAATTTCAGGTCTGTCATACAAAGAGAGGCGATTTATTGATCTCTCAGTTTGGAAACACCAGCCTCCAACCAGAAAGATCCTTTTTTCTCCATCACAGTGTGAAAACACACACTTCTGGTAGCAATAAAGCTTTTAAGTAAGGAGGTTTCAGGCTGCATTACCAATCAAAATATATTAGATGGTCTATTTAATATAGCAGAAAAATATGTATAAGCATCCAAATGAAGTTTAACAAAAATCTAACCCACTTGGAGTTACTCAAATTCTGCCAAAGCTGTAATAGAGCTCGAGCTTATTCACTCCAAATTGGTGAAAAGCTACAAACAACGCTGTTTAGAGCAGAAATCAAAAACTTTTTTCCATTAGACAGCAGCTACCTGTTTGAGTTTTCCACTCCTGTGAACATACGATTTATGGTTGGAGTGATGGATTCGAAATCTGGCCTGGAGTGTGACTGCTGCACCCAAACTCCGCTTTGGATAAATAGCTTCAAATTCTAAGTACTACCAAAGGCTCTCCCACCCTCGGCCTGCTTTCTGTACGTGTTTTAAACGCCTTCCGATAAGCACAGATTTGACCAAAAGCTGAGCATGCATCTACAGCAAAATGCTGCTGCCAACACACAAACATCAGTGTATAAGACAAAGCAAAAGAAGACAAGCCCTCACAGTAAACAGAACTAATCCGCCCTGCTCCACAACAGCTTTCGCCTGGTGCCTAGTGTTGGGTACCACACTTCCAGAAAGTTACTCACCAGTATCAAGGAATCCAGAAGAAATTATAAAAACCATCAGGTGACGAAAACTTGCTTAGAGAATATGCACAACATGCATATTGTGGAGGAACACCTCCACAGGAATTTTAGTACAGAGTCTGAAATTTTCTACAGTATAAGCAGGAGAGGTGATCAAGCAAAAATGTGTATGTTTTTACAAATGTGAGCTAGCAAATACAAAGGAAATTGCTTTTAAGTATTCGGACTAGAACTTTTTACTTCAGTGCTCATTTCTATAAAGTTACTGCTTTCTCCTCTGTGTTTCCCTACTTTTGAGGTATGCATCAGGGCAGGCAGTTTGCAAACACAACAAGGGAGCACAAACCCCAGGTATTTTTCACAACGGCTTTTGCAGTGGTGCAAGATGAAATCCTGTACCCAGTCACGAGGCAAACGTTCTTGGTCAACCCTTAAGTTCTGGAGCAGTTTCAACTGTATTTCCTCTAAGATTCTTTTCATCTCTTACTTGCTACTGTACTTTGAGTATCCTTACTATCCATTGTAAGACAGCAACGATGCCTCTCACCCCACAAACGTTTGATATGGCTTATATAATCGTGGCTGTGCATGTATAATTGTGTATTTGTGCACTCAGGTGGCTTTTTATATCGTCATAAGACACCTCCCAGCATTTCTCTGGGGCTGTTTCTAGGGGCTAGATATAACTGAATTATCTTTGGCACCAGAAAACAGAGACCCCTGGGCAGCATCTGAGTGATTAACTGCACGTTAATTAATTAATGAATTTCAGTGCTAGGTTAAAGGTTGGACCAGATGATCTTAGAGGTGTTTTTTTTGTTTGTTTGTTTTTTTTTAATCCATACAACTCAACACATGGGAGCACTTTGGCAGGTGTTCTGCCTGTGAATTTGCTTTCAGGAGTGGCTTATTTTCCTTGTACCACTCTATGGCTTCTGGTACGGAGATGCTTCTTCTCTAGCAGGTCAGGCCAAGGCACTTGGCTATTAGGTTGGTCTCAAAAGCTACCGGCTTGCAATCTTCTTTACTGAAGGTTACTTGCACCCCCTGAATACAGTATCCATACTGCAAAATTTGATAGATGAAGCCAGTTCTGTTGACTTCTTAAAATGAATTTTCTTGAAGAGGATGAGCAAGCAAAGAGGCACTTAAAGTAGCACATCACTGAGCTAATATACTACAATTTTACCAAGCTAATTAAAGACAGAAGAATGTGATGATCAAATTAAGGTCATGGTTAAGATAAAACCAATAAATCAAGACATCCAAGTGATGAAATTGCCGATACATCAGGATATAAAATCAAACAACACAATATACAGTAAAAATAAGCTATTTCATTCAAACCTTCCTTTGGAAGAGGGCACGACAAGCAATTTCTTTCTAGTTTGAGCCCTCAGCCCCACTTCCAGCAGTAAGCACAGTGACTCAATTAAGGAAAAGCACAGATGGATGTTTAAATCCATCAGAACTGACACGTTCATGGTGGTCTAATGTCCTTGCCAAGCAGATTTAAGCAAGCACCACACCACCTTTAGAGCATGTTAGGGAGAAATTTCATTTCTGCTTCCTCTCAGTCCCTGACCTGATTCCACCTGGTCTTTGTGGATGAAAAGAGGGAGTCCTGCAGAGCTGCATGCTTGTGGACAGACCCTTCTTTTCGAGTTCTGACAAAGCCAACAAAAATATTTTGTCTAGAGTTGCACTAAACTCAACTAGACAATTGTAAAGGACATCCATGATGACCACACTCAACCTTCCTACAATAAGATAAAATCAACAGCAGTTCTCCCTCCCTCAACAACTGAGTTATCCCAGCAGAGAGCTGGCCTGTCAGACGGATGTCCATACACCTCTGTGTTATGCTGTGCATAACATGTAGTAGAAGGTTTCTTAAGTTCACCCCTCTTGCTGGGAGCACTGTAGCCTTCCTGCCCAATCTCTCCTCTTTTCTATCCTAAGGGATCAAGACAGCTTTGGGGATACTATCTACATTCATTTTATTCCCTTTTAATCCACAGGAGAGTCTGTCCATTCTTTGTAAGTAAGATGATAAAGGTTTCCTCTCCCCGGGTAAAGAAGTACCTCCTTTACTTACTGTATTCTACAGTTGGCTAACAAAACAGTCACAACTGGACTCACCAAAAGAAAAACAGAATTCCTTTACTTCCATAGCCCATTGGCCTTCTTCACTGTTAAAAATCACCTACCCCGAATACTGCGCATAGATCATACGTTTTGTATCAATGATGTTTAATGATGTAAATCGATACGATGACTACATTGTGCTCATCACATTTTACCAAGACGCAATCCCTCTATACTGACCCACCCCAAAGGGACTGACCTCAGCCACTTTCTCCCAAGCATTCTGCAACACAAGCTGAAGTCCTCCAACCAGAGAGTAACCTGTAGCTCTGGTCAGGTTATGGTGCTCTGCAATTATCCGCTTTATCTTGCTTTATCACTTTTCCCTTTAATTTCAGCCTTATTGCAAGTCACTTAGCGTACTTTTATTTTCTTCTTTCACACAACAACAAAGAATCTGCAGTCATACACAGATCGAGTTTTGGGCAGCACTACTAAGAGCTAAAAGCAAAACCTTGCTGAAGATGAAAGCCCTGATATATTCATTTCTCTCTTACCTTACCTGTGCAGCCTGGGCACGGTTTTCACAGCCGTTACATTCTTTCACAGGTGAAATAGTAAGAAGCCACGCTCAGTTCTGCAGCACGTGTACCATCACACCACTGCTGCATTTCAGGGTACGCACTGCTCCTTAGAACAGCCCGTGGTCAGTATTACCATGAAGCTTCACTGGAAAAACAGGGAACGAATTTTTGCAGACATTTTCTTACATCATTAAGAAACAGCGTCCCTAGGAGAGTATACTGTTAAATTGGATCTTGGTCTGTCTTGTCATTCTGGTTCCCTTCTCTAACCTATGGCTAATAAATGAAGAACACTGCTGTTTGGAAGTAGCTGATAGAAGAAACGACAGATCAGATAAGACTTGTGTGCCCTCAAGCCCATCATCTTCTATCTGATAATGACCAGGCACAAGATGCTCAGAAGGCAAAGGTAAACCTCCTGCAGACAGATGTGGCTATATCTCTCATTACAACTCTCCTTGTCCCAACCAATTTGTTACCTTCAAAGCATGTCCTCAAGTATCTCTCCCATGATTAGTTCTGCATTGCTCATAAACTCTTTATTTTTACCACCATAAGAATCTTTGCTACATTTCTAGCATCTTTTGTTGCTCTATGACAGTCTAAACTATGGTGCAGATCACAACACACTCTTTGCTCTTAAACTAACTCATACACGGCTTTGTTAACTCTCCAATTTCACAACGGAAGCCACTAGCTCAGAGTACTTAGGTTTTCGTTGGATGGGGCTTTGGGCAACCTGCTCTAGTGGAAGGTGTCCCTGCCCATGGCAAGGGGGCTGGAACCAGGTGATCTTTAATGTCCCTTCCTACCTAAACCATTCTGTGATTCCCCAGTTCTTAAGTCACTGCACAGGGTGCCCTTCCATGAATGTTCAGAACTGCTAGCTGACATACATTGTCTGTGACACAAGCATTGCTGTCTACTACAAATATGCTGCACGTTATCAGCATTCCTTACTTCTGGATAGAAAATGAGGAATTAATCTGATGAATGTCAAGTTTGGTTCATGTCATCATGATCCATCCTGAAAGATTAAACAGAGCTATCCCATGAAATCAGATTCATTTCAGTCAGCACCCACGATGCAAATTCTTTTACTGAATAAATTTACTCCACCTTGGCTGTACACAGCAGCTGACTACGATTAGATCTACGTGTTCTGGTCGTGGTTTCAGGTCTTGTTTCTGATGAGTTCACAGCCAGCTACGGCTCTACATTTACCGGAAAAAGAAAACGCTGCGCACCTCCTGTTGACAACAGGAATAACTGTGCATTTCAGCAAATCAAACACAAGGCTACAGATATTAACCCTGGAAGTCTCCAGTAGAGATATTTTTTAATCTAAGGTGGGACAGGCTCATAAATAATTTAAAGGGAGTTATGACTTTATATTATCTGAGTAGTATATCTGGGAGGCAGGACCGGAATCAGTGGTGTGGGCTATTCCCCTTTGAGATCTGTAATAAATTTCTTACATTATAATCTGTTGTGAAAAATATTCTGGTTGTCACGCTCCGTACTCCGGAGGCATTCTAAGTGGCCTGCCACTGAGTCCCCATTGGCTGGTAACACTGTCCAGATTTCTCATCATTTCACACTTTCGCTCCATAGCCGCGCGCTTGTTGCAGCTCGCTGCTATAAAAATGATTTTTAATGGAAAAGATCTGACAGGAACTTTATGCTTCCTTGACAAAATTTTTATTGGGCTGAATGCTGGAGCATTACTGACGTAGCTCTGGACAGGCAGCTATGAGCTGAGGAATCGCTCTGGGAGGAGGGTGGGGAGGAAGTTTTCATTACTCTACTCAGGTTTCTCTGAAATGAAGTGCCCCCAGAGCAGAGGGAGGGACTCGGATGCTGCTGTCAGGGAGCAGCATGATCCCTTGGGGCTTATCAACACACTCACGCTATCAGGAAGAGAAGTAACATTATTTTTCTCCAAAACCTGACACATACCCAAGTCTTATGGCCCCTTATCACCCTAATACTGAAATGCCTTCCAGTCGTGTGCTCATCCTCAGCTGACATCTCTGAAATGAGAAGCAGATAGAGACTAAAAACTCCTGGACACGTTGGCCCGTTTTCTGCTTTCTCTCTAAACTCCCAAATGTGGAATTTGGGCCTGCTGCACCTCCCCTGGACATCAGCAACCTCGGGTGCCAGCACAGGGCTATATCCCAAGCACGATTCAGAGGCTCCAACCTTGCACAATGAAGTTGAGTGTGAAGCCAAGCAGCGTAGGAAATTTACTCGAGACAAAATTTACTAACAGACCTAAAGCAACAAACCTCAGGGAGCTAAGAACATTGCTAATCAAAGTCTGACCTTCGGAAGTTCTGACTAGCTCCTGCTGATTTCCAAAAAGTAGGACATTTATTTAGTTTCACCAGAAAAAGAAATACATTAATGCTGAAGTCTAACACGCAGAAGCAGCCTAAAGATGTTAGGTCTGGATTTACAGAAGTATTTAAGGGCTTAAAGATGCAGATACAGACAGTAGCATAATCTTGAAAAATGCCTAAGTACCTAATATTATGAAAATCCTCTGAAAATCTGACTAGGTACTTATCTGTATCTTGAAGTGCTTAATTCTGAATTGACCAAAGTTCACAGTCCCCCAACACTCCTACGAATACTGCTAAAAATCTGGCCTTAAGGAGCCAATAGCTTTTAAAAAGACTTAGGGAGTTTGACTCAGACCCTAAGAAGGATTTACATGCCTATAAGACATGTAGATGTCTTCCTCCTTTAAATCTGGCCCTCGGTGTACCCATTGCTGTCTCTCTGCTTTCTTATGGTAGTGCTTTTCTGCAGGAAATGTTGCGTGGTATGAAAATTCTCATGCGACTTTGTTGGCATCTCTGCAATCAGGAAGATAAAATGAAATAAAATATAAAATAAAATAAAAACTGAGAAGAGCTTTTTGGTAAACCCACATCAACAGCAACTGAAATGATGTGCTTAGTCACAAGTTCTGCATAAGGCAGCATACTGCATAGAAGCTTCTTACTGTTCCCCAAGTATATGTTAACCTAGCAGAAATCAGCTACTGAAGTAAAGGTTAATTAGAATTTATAAACAATTTAGAACTGTAAGCTGTCCCACAAGGGGCTCCTCAGCTGTACAAAAAGTATCACCTACTGGGAAAAATACTTCAGCTAACAAGTAAAGAACATGCAACTTTAAAGGTCTGAAGGCTTCTAATACATGCCCTAGGACTTGCAAAGACTCACACTTCTTCCACTCAACAACTGACTCAGTTTTACAAGATAAGGACAACTCACAGTTGATCAAATGGCAAGAGGACAGTTATTTATCTAAATAAATACTTGGTGAATGTTAACAGAGCTTCCTGAACAAAACACTTTGTAAAAGCATCATTTCCTCCTTGCCTCATGAGCAGCAGCCCAAGCCTGTTGGCCTCACTTGTTTCCCATACTGTGGATTACAGCCACTTCGTGTTGTTGGCAGTTATTAGAAGTACTTCTCTATAGAAGCAATCAGGGTTTCTCATTCCATAGCTACATTAAAGGTGGCTATATTACTGTACTAAAGGAGATTAAAAAAGGAAATTAAGTGTCAACTGTGCACTATGCACTGAGAGAGCTAGGTCCTGAGTATTTAAGGCTGGCTCTTCCTTCTCACAGTAGCACTAACAGTTATAAGAACACAACATCTGCCTTGTCTAGAATAAAGAATTGCTCACTGAAACTGCTGCGGTAAAACCAAAAAAGATGTCATGGCATCTGTTTGTACCTGGAAGTCCTTTGTTCTGTGGTAATCCCATTAGTTACTGGTACTCCCTGGACGCCTAGCCTCTTTGTTGTGACTTAATGACGTCTTGTGTGTAGATGCAAGCACACCAGTCAGGCAGTGGCCACTTCACAAAATGCTTTGGGTTGGAAGGGACTTTAAAGATCACCCAGTTCCAACCCCCTGCCACGGGCAGGGACACCTCCCACCACACCAGGTTGCCCAGAGCCCCATCCAGCCTGGCCTTGAGCACCTCCAGGGATGGGGCAGCCACAGCTTCTCTGGGCAGCCTGTGCCAGTGCGTCAGCACCCTTGGAGTGAAGAATTTCCCCTAACCTCTATTCTGTATCTCCTCTCTTTTAGTTTAAAACCATTCCCCCTTGACCTGCCATTATCTGACTGAGCAAAAAGTTGTTCTCCATCTTTTTTATAACCCCCCTTTAAGTAATGAAAAGCTGCAAGAAGGTCACCCCAGAGCCTTCTCTTCTGTAGGCTGAACAGCCCCAGCTGTCTCAGCCTTTCTTCACAGGAGGATTTGGGCACCTGTCACCAGAAGCCCAGGGCCGTGAAAGCCCAAGGTCTAGATTTCCTTTCCTGACAAGCTGTGTCACAACAGCTGCTTTGTGCTGCCAGCATTTCCACGTCACCGGCAGGCCCATGTGGAAATCAAGAAGTGTATTTCATCACAAATGCTGAGGCTCTGGTGCTTGGTTTTGTTCCACAAAGAGGACAGTATCAAGAACTTCCACAGAAAAATTGTGACGCAACATGCAAGCTGAACACACTTCTCCAAAACAGTTATGAGCAATTACCTTTGAGATGAGAGACGAAGAAGAAAAATGCACAGCATTATACATGCAGCTGAAGGCAGTCCTGCTGAATGCCCACAAGCTACCGAGTTAGTCACTTTCTCCATACCAATCCGTAATTATTTGGTGTGCCCCACCCCTTGCCAGCATTTTAGAGAGAATTTTCTCTTCTTCTTAATGCCAACATGAAGAAATTTCACTGGATAGACCAGAAAGTGGTCAAGGAAGAGAACGTAATGCTAGAAAAAAAAAGATCTCAGCAGCAATATAAAAAGTAAGCAAAGAACAGCAATTCAAAGGAATTTATGTTTTCATTTATTATTGTAGTACCTTTCTTTACTCAGAGGGAGATTGAAAATAAATGACGTGCTCAAGTGAAATACTGAAAGGATCAAGTTTTTGTGTTGTGAATATAAAATCATGTCTGCTTTAAAGTACTCTGGGAGAATGAATGCTTTAGATGAAATTCTGTATTTTCATTTTCCCATGAAGATCCTGCTGCAATAGCAACAGGATGTACGCGTTGCAGATCAGGGAAGACAGCTCTTGGATGATTTACTTTAAATCACTCGTCCCTCTCCTCCCTGGTGAGCCGACAGCCAGTCCACTGGCTGGGAAGTGAGTTAACCCCATTAGAAAGTTCCGTGCTGACAGGTTGAAGCTACAAAGTATCAAGCTGCAGACCCCGTGTCTTAATTCAGAGATGGATCCAAAACTTCTTAAAAGCATCAAAGTGACTATATAAATTTATATCAAGCATTCCATCCAGTATGTTGTCTCTGACAACAGCTAGCATCAATGCTTAGGAATGCAGAGAGGAAAGTGGTATTTCCCCTCATGTTGGCTGTGCAAAGTTTAAAAATCGTCCCAGCAGGAGAAGACCTCAGCAGGATGGACCACAATGCTTACCAGGCATGGATTGACGTACACTCTACAAATGTCGCTAATGTCATTTCCTGACCCCCACAGTATCCTGAAGCAACAACTTGCATGCACAATTTAATTACACCTGGTAAAGAGAAAGCCTTCCTTTTATTTGCTTTAACCTGAGGCCCACTTACTTAATAAGAAGCCACAAACTAAAGGTTCCCGTTCATCCTCCAGTTCTCATAATTTCATAAAAAGTCTCTCGCAATCCTCCCTCTGTCATTTCTCACCCCGACTAGGGAATCCTAGCCAATTTAGTCTCTTCTCAGAGAGTTCAGGGCAGTGTGGAGCCTTTTGCCATCTGGTCAGCCAGGTTAATACATTAATAGATGCTACATGTGCTTGTTGCACGGGCTGAAGTGCACCCCACCAGCACACCAGTCAACTGCTGAAAGAGTGAAGAGTGAAGGGGCTGGCACGGAGGTGACCTCTGCACACCTCAACGCTGGGCTATCTGCCCTGTGACTGAGGAAGGAAGGTGTGACAGCGGGGCACGGTGTGAAGGGGAAAACACCTTACATGGATTTCCCACTGCTTTACAGCTTCCACGCATTTTGGTGTGGTCTCCCTCCTCCTCTGCTTGCTGGCTGACCTCAGTCACTAATGACTCTGTTACTGCTTCGGAGTGACAGCCCTTGCCCTTTCCTGGCTCACTAATGCTCTGCAATTCCCCAGTTCAAATCCTGTGGTTGACCTACGTTGGGTCCATTATAAAAGCTGTCTAAAGCAAGCTGAATTTGATGGCCCTCCAAAGCCTTCTGCAAAAGCCGTTTGCTAGGCAAGCTGATAGGTTCCCAGAGATAACGGCGATTAATGGGATGAGAATTGGTGTGTGTGTGTAGCTGAGTCACTGGCTGACCAACTTCATTTGCTGCCAAACAACCGCTGTCTGAAGCTGCCAGGAGTATTATGCTGCTCAGAGGTCTGGTACATGTCAGCATGCCGCGAACTCCTGGGTCAGCATCATGCTGTGATACAAAAGGGAGCAGCACAGAAGCAACAACCAACACAGGAGCCCAGGCTCTAGGCTTACAGATTCAGCCTGTGATGCTCCCAGGAGAAACTGAGCCACACTGAGCTCTAGGCTGCTGTGAGGTGACAGCTACCAAGGCCTGTGAAAGGCACTGTTTGAGGGATCTGTGCTCTTCTGACACAAACTGCTGTGTGTGAAAAACACAGAAAATACTTAAAATGGTTGAAACAGCAACTGTTAGCAAACAAGAACTATGGACTTCTTGGCTTACGTACAATAACCTTGGCAACCATGCTTGTAGGGATGGATATTCAAGAGACACTGTGCTCCTTAACCTTCTGCTGCTTCAAGGCAAAGTGTTGTGCCAGTACATGGGAAGTCCCACATGGCCTCCAACTTAAAATGTCCAGGTAGCTTTAAAACACTTCTTCTCTCCAACCACCTCTGTTAATAAACCCATTTTACTCCTACTCAAGTGGGGCTGTATTTCACAGGTGGAGAATGCAGAAAATGGTCGGTGGCAGCACAGGTTAACGCTCACCTAGCCCACACTCCAGTGGAGGATGGCTTTCCTAGATTTAAATTTAAGAAGGCACTGATAGGGACCAACTGAGCTTACTGCCTCATTGTGACCACGAAGATGCTGTAACATACTTAAAATGAAAGAGAAAGGGGAAACAACACGACTGTGTGCAGCACATCAGCAGAGCTGAGAACCCAGTAGCAGAGCTGAGGACTCCATCCTCTCCTAGCAACAAATCGCTGGCACTCTGGCTTTTCTTCCTTCTCCATGCTCTTGCAGAGAACAAGCTGTAAAGTATTTTCACTGTTTCCCATCTATCTGTATTTAGTTATCCGCAAGTGACACCTATTTGTGCAAGTTGCCACAATGCGGGACAGGATCTCTCAGAAGTTTTTCTCTCATCAAATCAAAATCTACCCTCGTACTCCCATCAGGAAACACTGATAAGAAAGCAAAAATCAGTATTTTGATATACTCGAAGTGTTTATAAACTGCATTTATAAACTGTACAGAAATATCTGTAAAACAGTAAGCAGAAACTATTCTTTCCTTGATTTCTGCCAGGTAAGCAAGACTTCCCTTTTCCTTAGTAAACGATGGACACGCACATACTCATTTGATAGTTTTAGTGACTTACTTCCAGCTCTTTTGTTATTAAAAACATCACTGAAAGATGCAATGGCTAATATTTGTGCTTGATGCAGTTCTTTTTTTCCAAATTAAGGAACAGGTTGTTGATTACAATTTTAAACTCAGCGAGTAAAATGCTACACCACTGTGAATATATTTTCAGCTATTACAAAATTACATCATTAATACATTACACACATAATAACCACACATTTGATAATGAAAATTCAGTAGCCAGTGCTAACTCAGAAAATCAGCCAAAATAAGATTAGATTTCTAATACAGCTAAATGCATGACATCAGGTATGTTAAAGTTCGCTGAACCTGTGTGTGCATGAGTGTTTAACTGTTGAATATAGAACCATTTTAAAATATTGTAAATGAAGTCTCTTTACTGGGTGAGCTAAGATACTGTTAAGATCACTTGGGGATAGCCTAAACCGCCAATCTCCTGGTTAGATACCTAAACATAAGCTTGGGCAGATCATACTCTGTCCAGAAAAAAAGTCCACCACACATTTTTGTTTTTTCATAACAACCCGCGCAGCAGGCCTGTCTCTTGGCAGGTGGCAGAAGAAATTTGACGTCCTCAGGCTCTGATCATGCAGTGAAGTTTCCTTACCTGTACCAAACCCTCAACCTCCAGCCTCCAGCTAGGAATGAGATCCTAATGAAGCCTGAGCCCCTCTGCATGACATGCTGTAGATTACTTGACAAACATCATTTGGAGTGCTGTGGATTGCACTCCTTGAATTACATGACAAAACTAGGGAGGGAGCTGGTCATATCTGTCAATATGCATAGGTACATTTGATTCAGTACCACTGCTTTTGAAAATCTTTTGTTCCGATGGCAAAGAACCTAAGAGCAGTAAACATCCGTTTGTCTTGTACAACTCATTGTGTGAAAAAACACAACACCAAAGAGTGAACAAATTCATTCCATATTTGGGTGGCTAGATAATGTACATTAAAAAAGCCTTTATTCTAAATCCTTTAGTTCAATGGATGACATACATTGTTTAGGCTGTAATTAGATTGGAATTGTACCTCCTATTCCCCTGACTATTCATTCAAAAACAGCATTTGCTGTGGTTGCATTCACATTCTTGTTCTGCTCCCTCTCTACAGCTATTTCTGGCAAGTGAATTTCCTGGCAGGGATGTTAATGGAAGCAGCAAGTTTTAAATTAACATTGGAGAACACAGACAGAAAGTGGATTTGAAAACTCATAAACACAACTATTCATAGCAGAAGCTTGCTCTTAAGAATTACTCTCATTATAGTCTGAATTCAGTAAAGTGCTTAGGAACATACTTACCTTTAAGCATTTTCTGAAGTCCCTTTGAAATTTTTGCTTTAATATTTCCTTGAAATGGAACCTCTGTCTGGGGAGAGAAACAATACCTTGTTATAAGTGATATGTCTAATAAAAATGAATCAGCACAGCTTGCATTTTGATTGCCAATTACTTGCAATCAACTGCTCACAAAAACTCGCTGATCAAGAAAATACTTCTAGAAATATTCATTACAAAAATTGAGAACTTCAAGTGCATATAGGATAGACTATCTGTGAACAAGTTCAACCGAATATAGGAAAGAAAACAAATATTGCTTCCTAAGCCATGAGGTGAAACTTCAGGTACTTTAACAAACTGTTTTGTATCAATGATTTACTTGGCTGTTATTATAAGGCTCGACAAACTAAAAATTCAGTTCACTGTTTGAGTCTCTAACGGTGCAATTAATACCACTGGTAAGTTTTTAGAATATGTTACAATAAAATGTTTTATTTGAATGCATCTATACTCACCATCAAAAACCATCATTAAGTCTCAGTTACGACAACTGCTCAGAGCTGAAGTCAGACAAGAATATATCATAAATACTGAAGGAAAAATTAAGCCTATAAAAAGCATGGCAAGTAATTGGAAAGGGAAGCAAGATAAATATTCAAATCCATTTCCATTTCATGCAGATTTCTGAATAACTATGAGAATGGAAACTATCAGAAAAGCTCAAATGGCCATTAAAAAAGTAACTCTGACCCTAAAATGTAGCCCAGAATTGAGCTGAAAGAATATGCTTATTCAGCAACTTTGTTATGAGAGGATGTTCAAAAGATTCAAAGTCAGAAACGTTAAAGTTCCAGTGAAAGCTGAGAAGCTTTGCAAACCCAATTCTCATTTGGGTACTAAAATCTTTGACTGCTTCTTGAGAAGCTGGATAAAATATCACATGCAAATTAAAAGTTCAATTGTCCATTTTTTCCAGATTTTATTTTTATTTTTTTTCTGGAAAGTGGTTGTGAAACAAATAGAAGTTCTTAAAGGAAATTCCCCATTTTAGTAGAATCATTTTGAGCATTTGCTGAAGGATAACAAAATGGAGAATATTTTCATTTGAGGAAATGGAAGTTGTGGTGGGCTTTCTGAAGTCTGAAAAATAGGACCTTTTCCATAGAAAGCACATACTGCTCCATGCAGGGATACGAGATCACCTATTAAAAACACTGAGTAAACAGATACTACAAGGAAGTTTAATTCAGTGGCATCTCCATCTGAAAGCTATAGCATCGCCTAGAGCACCTCTGTCCAGGATCCTCGCTCCTCTGGATAATTTGGAGGTTAAGCAACATGCACAAAAGCACTGACTTCCAAGAGCAAAAATGTTAGGTGAGCTCAAGGATGCATCTCCTTTCTCTCATCTACTAACAGAGTCAAACCCACACCCAGTACACCACCTACGCGCAGAGAGCGGCACTTTGGTAAGGGTAGGATCAAGAGAGCGGTGTCACTGTTTCAGGAAGTATTTCTGAACGGACGCATACGACAGCGGTGAATTCAGACATTTCTTGCTCAGGCATAAAGGAAAAAAAGCCCAAGTGTAGATGTGAGCACAAGGAGAAAAAGCAACAAAGAGGTTTTACTGCTGACTCCAAATCTTGCCATTGTCTGCTAAATGTAGCAGGTCATGGCACATTACACTTTATCATCATGCTGAAACCATGGCAGAATTCAAGGCAGTTATTACTGCAGAAGACAAAAGCCTTGTACCACTGCTCCCGGTGACATTCCCACTGTTGTCTTACGGTGTGGCACCATTCATCGTTCTATTATTTCCTTCCTAAGAGCAAAATATCATTCGTATTAAGTAGGTGACAAAAGCTTTAACTTCTTCTAAGAAGGAGAATGAAATTAAGAAGAAGGGGAATTGGATAATGGCTGTATTATTCATAGGAATGCATACCTAATTTATATAGTGCTGCTAGTACGCCATCTAAAATTGCTGTAACTCCAATTAAGCCCATTTAAGTAATGAAAAGGACTACTCTACTGTGTCTGAATATTAATTTCATGGTCTGATTTTCATATTAGAAAGTAAAAACATATTCCTAACTCATACAGTGATTTTACAACAATTACTAGCAAGACTTTTCAAGGTGCAAAGGTCCTTCCAAACAATATTATTCTTAGTTTCTGTGACTAGACTTCTAAGTACTGGAGAGCACACTGGCAAAAACATCAAAGAGATATTAAATCTGCATGAAGGTACATAGGTGCCTGACTTTGTGAGGAGGGGGCAGTTTTAGCCACTTTAAATAGCCCACAAAGACCCAGAATTATCTGCAAAATCAAACCCACAAGTGTATCTAGGTTGGAAATTCATAAAGTCAGGTAATAGCTTTGAAAGACTTGGGCAAGAGAAACCCTTTAGAAAATGAAATAAAGAATAGTAAATAAACAAAAGCTGACTTCAAGCTTTACACAGAATTCTGTTTTTTCTAGAAGGATGATAAGGAACAGTAGACAATTTCAGTTCGAGAGAAAAAAATACCATTTATGTTGGGAACCAGATTTGGATACGAGGTGATCTGTGTGTTTCCAAAACACAGTATAGAAATCGGAATTAACTGGATGATATACTAAAAAGTATTTACTTCTGCTTCTTAACCAACAGGATTCAGCAGGGACACAGCAGAACTTACAGACCCACAGATGGAGTGGGAACTCTGCGAGGAGCTCTTTGGGCAGCTAATGACTCCTGCTGCTGTACATCGCATGCAACACAAGTAGGAACTAAAGCAGACGCTGTCTGTATCATTAGAAATGTTCACACACTTAAAAAAAAAATGCATTTGCACCTTTTTTTTTCTTTTCTTTTTTTTTCAGTCCATTAGTTCCCTGGTAAGTCATATGCAAGTAATTTTCTTTTGCTTTCTCAGTTTCTTATCCCTAATGCTACCTCTCACAGGCCATTTCTCCTTCTTTTTAGCCAGCAATAGATAAAAGAAGGCTATCGAATACAGTTACGGTGACATTTTAGAAAGCTTGAAACTTCTGAAAGCAGAGTAACGCTGAATACATCACAACAGTAAAATGTGGCATCCAGTAAGCAAGTACAGAGGGAAGCTGGAGGTAAGATGGATGCAGTGGGAGTTAGTTAACGCAAAGAATTAGGGATGCCACCATCTGCTCTGCTGGTGTGACACAAACCGTCCGGCTCACCTTACACAGCCCAGATCCAACTGGAGGTTTCACCACGAAGTGAGGTGGTTGGGGGACCAGCGCTGACACACTGCCTGCTCCTATGTGCCTTCAGGAAATGAAGTCACGGACTCCAGAGAGGCAGATATGCTCCTCACTGTTTAAGAACCAACTCTTTTTTTGTTCCTGGATTTGTGCATTCAGTTAATGGTCAAGAGAATAATTGCTAGGTGTATAAATACTTCTGGTCAGGAGTAGAAATAAAAGAGCAAGGATGAGCAACTTGCTCTGGATTTTGGTGCCTCAGAACATTCCGCTGTGCTTCACATTCTGCTATCAAAAAGAAACTGACAGCAGAAGGGCAGAACTTGCCACAGCATACCAGACAAGACTCTGCACAGACCCAGCTCTACATACAAGGAAATGAAGAAACAAAGAGGGAAACTGCATACATGCTACGTTTTTCTCGATCTTCTAGTTCGTAACAAGGGCTCAAGCTGTCTGGTCAGCCTTGAATCTTACCCACTGCCTTCAGAAACACGCGCCTTTGCACAAGGCATATCTGTGTGCCTGGCTTGCTGTGATTAAGATCCCTCTTCCGTACCTCATACCTCCCCTGTCATAAATCCTTCAGCTTCATTTTCTCTTGTTCCCTTCAATTACCACTTGCGTATGGATGCAATTCTCTTCCTGCTTAGGCAGGCAATTATGAAAAAGTAACTTTTTTTTTTTTTCTAAATTGGAGTAAGCATTGCGACCAAGAACTCCCAGCGGCCAGGTTGTACAGCCTCCAGCTTGTTTTTCTTGGAGTGAGGGCAGCCTCCAGTATTCTGCAGCCCAGCTGTGCCCGGGGGGGGGGTTGTTCCAGCCCTCCTTTTGGACTCCCAGGTTGGGAGACTGGGCTTCTGGTGCAGGCAGCAATGTCAGAGAGGCCCCTCCAAAGGAGGATTTGCAGCAACAAAGTCTAGCTCCTGCTCTGCCCCAAGGCTGGCTTCATAGCAAGGCTGCCAAGCTGCAGGAGTGAGGCACCTCTGTCTTGCCTTTATTTATTTATTTTTTTTTTTCCAGAAAGTATCTTGACTGTTCTTTTCCCCTACATGGGTAAGGCAGAAAGGCAATTTTTCTAATGATCATAGGACAGAAGAGCCAGCATGGAAGAGTACGGGATGACAAACATGCCTTAGAACAACATGGTCACACACATAAATCTCCCAGTTTCCAAAGGAAAAGCTGAGGCAGGGCAGCTAAACACATGAACACAAGGCAGAAAATGGCCTTAATTAGGAGGAACTATTTGAGTGTGATGCCCAGACACATATTTCAAGGATCTAAACCCCCTTCCTTGCCTATCTTGGATGTTTGAGCCTCTGCTGTTCCTTCTGCTAGCACTGCTCCTGCTTCACTACCTACCTTCGGTACCTTCAGTACCTGCACTACTAGCTACCAGAGCTAGCAGGTTTAAAACAGAGCGATGACTATCAGGTACCTTCCTTTAGGCACCTAGGTATAAAAAAAAAAACAAACAACACAACAGTTTAAGAATAAACTAACAGGGTTATGCCCATACTGAAAAACCTCCAAGCCCTCCTAGTCATTCCCCAGATATTGCAGCACAAGGCTTGTGAAAAGAGCTACAGAGAAAGAAACAAACAAAAAAATTAGCAAGAAATAGATATGTATTAAATACCCATTAAAGCTCACATTTTAGAAGTACAGGAGTGAACAGTTAAGGTCAGTCAAGCTGTTAAGAAATGTAAATGTCTAACGTTTGTGCCAAGAAAACTTTAAACTAACTAACACTGCTTTGTACAGTATCAAAGAGAGGTCGAGAATGAGATGCACACATTCAGCTGGTGATGAATGGATTATAAATAGACTTTTAAGATGGCAATAAAATCATTCATTACACTTTTTAAATGAAAAGTTGGAGCGAAAAAAGCAGTCGGTGTAATATTCACTCTGAATAGCCACAGCTGGCAAGCAGCTGGATTTCAAATGGGCTTTCTGTCCCAAATGCCAAAAGCACTAATTCATTGCTGTGACTCTGCCTATGTGAATTACAGCTTCTGCAAACACTGTCTGTTAGCATGATATACACAGCCCCTACGTGGTCTGTGCACAGCACACTGCATTAATCTGTGAAATGGCTAAACACAGGGGGAGAGTGGGACCTACGTCAAAGCCATCGCTACAAGCATGGCATTGACAAAACTTCCTGTCCAAGACAAGCCCTGATTCCTGAAATTGTCCTGCTGGAAACAGGAGCTTCAGAAAGAGGAGGTAACCTCTAGGAAAACCAAACCACCGCATCCACACTTAGGGAAAAATACCTTACTGTTGAAGACTATTTTTCAGATATATAGGGAGTCAAACACAAGCCCCGACTCCCAGCCAACCAGCATAACCAACTCAAAGTGGCAAAGCTGCGATGATTTACACTGAAGTTTTCTCTCCTTACACTGAACTTCCTTCTACAGTTACTTCTGGAATTAGTTATCAGATTCCATAGAAGTGAGCAGTACCCGAAACATATCACCATCCTGCCTTGAAAAAATAAAAATAAAATATGCACAAAATGAGCTGTGAGTCTCCACTGGCAAAGGACAAGCTTGTAAGAGCTGTTACAGCATCTACGAGAGCAAATTTCCACCGAGTATTCTGGATGAGCAATGGAATAGATTGCTTTGGGCTTCTCTAGACCTAAGGGGTCTTCAGGATCATCTGCCATAAATAACTTCACAATAATGCTGCTGCAGTTGCAGTCCTCTAAGAACACAAGAACATGATAAAGTTTGCAATTACGGATCTGAAGATCTATGTCTATCCTTCCAAAAAGAAGAAGAAGAAAACAAAACTAGTACATTCTTTTCAGCTATAAAGGATAATAAATATAGCTGGCCCTGCATCACTTCAGTGCAAAGAGACTAGAGAAACGACCTCTTGCAGTTCCTTCCAGTCCTGATTTCTGTGAACCTTTGACTCTGAGATCACAACACAGAATACATCCTTACCATTCAAGACGAGAAGGGACTAATAAGGAGCGTGAGTCAAAGGATCTGAGGAAAAGGGAGCTCAGATCAAAGAACTACAACCTCCTGCCACGCCAGGTCCCTGTGGACGGAGGTATGCAGCAAAGCTACTGCAGCTACCGAGATCCTAACTGAAAGGCAGGGCAGATGGATCCTTGCTGTGCCTCTGTAACATCAGCCACAGTAGGGCTTGGGCATCTACGCTCCACTGCAAATAGCAGTGACAACAGCAGCTGTGTTAAAAGCTTTATTTAAAAATAGAGCATATGGACACATTCATCGTGTGGCAGCACAGTATGTTCAGGAAGGCTGCCAAACAAAGATATGTTTGAGGAAAAAAGCCCCCAAAACAAAAAGGAATAAAAGCAGTCAAGCAACAGACTTATAACTGGCATCTTCTGAAATGATGGTATGAGTTCACACTTGGCCAAGACCCTGGAAAAAGCCTTCCTTTGATTGTTACAAGCTGCCCTAAAAACATTCCTTTGGGGCTTGTCGGTGAAGCCTGCTAACTAGCGTATTAGCCCATCTCGCTAAAGCAATGTTCATTTATCACAATTAAACTCAACTGGTAACCTTTGCCCGAAACCTACGGAGTGAAATAACAAGCACAAAGAAGAAATTACTGCGAGTTCAATAACGAATACCATCCCTACAGGTATTAAACACGTTTCTTAGACAGCATACTCTGCATACCAGGGACACAAGAGCCTTGTACTGCTGCCTATTGCTGCCTGTGGTACTTACGCATCCATTAGCATAGTATGAGGGCATCCTGTGGTCTTCAGCCCATTTCTTGCATGATTCCTGATGCTTGTATCCCCAGGCTACGACTGAAAGAGCTAAGGCACAGGCTGACTTAGCCACATTAAAACGAGATTGCTGCCAGAGCATGGAGTTCAAGCTACATCTCCCACCGCAGACAAGCCTGCTAGCACTGGCTAGCCTCCTTCCGCAGCAACAGAAGTGCTCGTATAAAACTTTGTCACTAGGCTGGGGTGGTGACGGGAATTCCTGCAGTATTTACATAAACCTTGGGCTATCACAGTTTCCCCATCTGGCCACCTAATCCATTTTCCAGGGGAAGAAATGGTTTAGCAGCTGTTCTGTGGCAGAGATAAAAGCTCACAAATAAGCGTAAGGTACATCCCTGGGTGACACCAAGAGCAGTATCAGGCTTCCCGGAGAAGGAAGCGCTTTGTCTAGAACACAACACCCAAGGAAGGAGCATCAGTAGAACAAAAACCAGGCCTGTTTTTAATTTGTACAGCATTAAGCTAAATGAGGAAGGGAACGGGGTCCCAGACAGTACAACCCATCACAGGGCAGCTGGTCCTACTCACGAGGAGCCTTGCACCAACACCAGGTGGTCCTTATGGGCACTTCCACGTCACGACCCTTCAAGGTTAGCTCGGGCACGGCTCAGCCTCTTCCCTAGCCACGTTCCCCACAACACACTCTCGGTCTCACAGCATCTGGGGTTCAGTCTTCCTGAGCCAGAGCTCCACATATTGGACTTACAAATTTCTGTAGCTGTTTTTTAAAATCATGTCAATTTTTGGCATTTATGTTGAGGCAAGAGTTTCATGGGAACCTGGGTAAGATATGCCACATGATACATGAGAACCATGGCAGGGAGAGGAAACATCGTTTTCATTCAGCTGTATTTGTAGCCTCCAAGTTCCAAACAAACCCTTGCAAATGTTGCCAAAGAGGCTATTTTGCTAACTTTGAAAGAACTCATATATACTCTATAGTAAAGCATTACCCTTCACTGATTTTTTAATTATTTGGAGTTTCTAGGCTGAGTCACTCCCGGCTTGTTTTTTTTATTATTATTATTTATTATTTTTTATTATTTTTATTTTTATTTATTTATTATTTTTACTATTTTTTAAAATTTGTTTTTATTTTATTTCTGCAGTTTCTAGCACAGTCCAAGACGTATATCCTAGGCAAAAACAGACTGACTTTTTGTTTCTTAACTCTGCTCATACAGGTTTATACCCTGTGCTGTAGTGTAGGAAGAGCAGACAAATCATTTCAAGGCTGGAAATAGTTTAAAAGCCTTACAGAGCCACAGGACAGACAGAAATCAGGAGTCCAACAAATCATATTTCTTGTCAGAATTTTCTTTTTGGACAAGTTTTGGATACCTGAATTGAGATCTGAGACGCTGAGACCTGAACATGAGGCACAGCCTGCAAAATCTGCCTTCTAAAGACAGTTAGTGGAAAGTACCTCATCTGTGTTCCAGGGTAAGATTTTTTCCTTTTAATCAACAAGCATTTGTACGTATTTCTTACAGTATTTCTTTTTTGTGTTTGTCTGGATACCTGACCTCAAAAGTGAAATAAAACCTGCCTGGTGCTTACGTGACCCAAATTTGGGTATTTTCTCTTCATGCATTTGGCATCAAAACTGTTTCCTCTCATCAAGTATTATATTTAAGCAAATAGAGAACTAAAGGAAAAACACGTGCATTTCTGTGCTTCCTTTATATCATTTTCACAACAGACTTTCTTTTAGAGGCTAAGACACCCAGCACCCAAACAAATCAATGTCACAACACAGACCTTCGAACAACAGACAGCCTGAGCTCACGCTTCACGCTCAGATACTTTTTTGTTCCCCACTGAAGAAAATTCAAGACTGAACGCTCTGATGTTGGAAAAGACATTCTGTAAGGTTCTGCTGTAACTCGGGCTGACAGCACACACGGATCCACGGCGTGAGGCACAGGTAAGCAGCTGAGACAGCTGTCTGGTTGGTTGGGTGGGCTTGGGGTTTGCAAGTGTAGCTGCCAGGACAATTTCAGTCTCAGGGCCTTGTCACAGCAGTTGCAAGGTGCGGAGCACACAGACATTCCTCTGGGTTCTTTTGGAGAACAAGCTCTTTGAGCCAGCTGATGGAAATTAGCACCACGGCAAGTTCACGGTGGGAAATGGAGGTGAGCAAAGCAAGCTGAGCCCAAGAGGGAGATCAACCAGTAATACAAGACATTCAGAGTAGCAGAAGCACAGGTACTGTGTCAGCTTGCAAGCCAGATGCGTGCATCTTGTGAACCTACAGCTGCATGAAAAAAATGCTAGAATTCAGGAGGTGTGTTGCTTTGGGCAGGTAATGGCGTGAATAAATAAGGAAAATTAACATGCATTTGCTTGTGTTTATATTCCTAAACTTCGTATTTCTTGCGTTACAAGAGAAGGCCATTTACCCATCTCTGCCTCATCCCAAACGGATTTAAACAGCGTGCTTTGAGCAGGAATGCAACCAGGGAGGTCAAACATACCTCCATGGGAATGGAGCGTGTGCCGAGGCTGATGTTTGTTCTTTCAGGCATCGGAATCTCCTCCAACAAGATGCAAAGCACATCTGGGAAGTTGCGAACTCCTCTGCATTTTCACCCTAGGAATGCAAGAACCTCACAACCTATCTCCCTGCCATTCAAATGTAAAGCATGTTCCCTTAGCTCCCTTTTATAACACGAACAGCATATACTTAATTATAATAATAACAAGAAAACCAGAACACCCTAAATAAAGCCCCTGTATGTGAAATTCTGTTCATGGAAAGGATAAGCCCTAAGTGAGAGATACTAGAAACATGACCTACTGCAGTACTAGAGGGTGCCTCAGTAGAAGACCTAGGAAGGAAGAGAGAACACATACAGAACATAAGGAGAAGCTCCTAACTGTTCAGGACAGCACCTGAGGACAAAACCAAGGGCACATCAGCATTATGCAGATTGCAGAGGCTTTCTTCACCTGGAGCCCCAGATAACAGGTTATTCTAGGACAGGACAGTAAGGGAAACAGCGTGAGTAATGCCGAGCATTTGACACCTGAAATATCAGATGCAGGAAGTTAGACATCTGGGAAGGCAATCTTGCTCAACAGTTTCCAGAAAGTAGTATGGAAATTGGTCCAAGCAAGAGAGACACTCCAGCCCCGTGAAAAGGGATCTGGCGGGGTTTGGTCAATAGCAAACTGATTATGAGCCAGCAGTGTGCCCTGGCAGCCAGAGGGGTAACTGTCCCCTGGGGTGCATCAAGCACAGCGTTGCTGGGCAGTTGAGGGAAGGGATGGTACCGCTCTGCGCTGATGTTTCCTCACCTTGAGTGCTGTGTGCAGTTCTGGGTGCCACAATATAAGAAAGAAAGAAAACTGTTAGAGAACGTCCAAAGGAAGGCTACAAAGACAGTGAAGGGTCTAGAGGGAAAAATGTATGAGGAGCTGCTGAAGCCGCTTGTTTTGTTCGGCCTAGAGAAGAGGGGACTGAGGGAAGATCTCATTGAGGTCTACAGCTTCCTCACGACGGGAGCGGAGGACCGGGCACTATCTCTTTGGCGACCGCTGACAGGACCCAAGGGAAGGGCAAGAAGCTGTGACGGGGGGGGTTCAGGCTGGATGTTAAGAAAAGGTTCTTCACTGAAAGGGTGGTCGGGCACAGGAACAGGCTCCCCAGGGACGTAGTCACTGCACTGACTGCCTGAGCTCAAAAAGCATTTGGACTACGCTCTCATGCATACGGTTTGATTTTGGGGTGGTCATGTTTGGAGGCAGGAGTTGGACTGAATGATTCTTGTGGGTCCCTTCCAACTCAATTTGTTCTATGATTCTGTTCTATATCAAAATAAAGAGGAACTTCAAACACTTGGTTTATTTGCCTGCCTTTTCACTGTACGGTTCTGCCCTCTATACCTTTTCAGACAGAACAGAGAAGGTAGAATTGTACAGTTCTGCTGGTCTCCAGCTGAAGCATATAATTCTCCGTATCAGCACCCAGCTCTGATGGCTGGTGTATAAGTAATTGCCACTTCACATTCATAGGAACCAGCCAGGAAAAGAGACATTATCTGTTTAGGAGCTGGAGAGAAGATGTCAGGGAAGCAACTGCACCTCCCAAACATTCATCATTTGTTACCCCTCATTTTCTGTCCCCTCTCTATCCCAGTTTCACCATTTGCTCTGTCTGCAACTGTCACAGCCAAGTGACTGATCTCTCTGCCTTACATGAGGCATCACAGGCTTCCTTGTGCCAGGCTTCCTCCCTCGAGTGGGAGCACAACGCAGAATACAAATCACTTTTTGCAGCTGTACCACCTTACCCTCAGAAGTGTCTCTCCAGGGTCAAATCCAAGCATGTTTGAGAAGCTGCACAATAAAAGCATGGTCAGAAACAGTGCAGTACTTGACTTCACAAGACACAAAACAAACGGGGTCCTGCTGAAAAAATGTGTGTAACTCAAAGTCAGAAGCCACCTCTTTGGGGAGCACGGGGACTGTAGATGAACAGGAGTTTTGCTAAGTCCTAGTCAGGGCTTACTTCCAGGACTGAGTCCATAATACCTCTAAAACAATTAAACAGGGTACAATTATCTGCATGTCCTTTAAGACTTCTGAGGATTACCTAAGATACAGGTAGAGATGACTACAGAGAAAATATTTCTCTTCTCCTCTTGCAAGGTTGCTCATTTTGACTGTAGAATCATTCAAACATGGATAGTTGAGCCCAGCTTTCATCAAGCAATCTGTAGGACAACTGCCCAATACTTGTTAGCATATTTAGCTTTCCGTAGTACTGAAGACCTGGGAAGGCTCAAGCAAGTCTTGTTGTCTCTGTGATAACGTGTGATAACAACTACATTCCTGTCCTGTCAGAATCAAAGCCAATCACCTGCAGCACATACTCATCACTCCATGTGTATGTATCAATTACACGTCATCAACTCACACATTTAACTCTCTTGAGACAGAAACTTTCATCCCAAAATGTGGACACAGCGGTAGCAAAATGGGAAAGTCAGCTTCTTATTTCAAATGGGATTATAGACCAGCTGGGAACAGAAATGGTTCCCAAACTCAAAGGCATCCCGTAATTTATTTGTAATTTATTTATGAGCCTGTAGGAAGAGTGTCCCAATAAATAGGTTTTGAAGGAAACACGTTAAACAAACTCTCTAGAGGACTCTTGTAAAGAGACAGGGAGTAAGACTTCACTTGTCCCACCAGAGAGGGTTCACTATATGAAATGCAGGGCAGACCAGAAGATCAAGCTCCTGACCACCAGTCAGCTGTGTCACAGGATGTGAACAGAGCACACAAAATCATTCACAAAAGAAAAGTGAGAGATGGGAGGAAAAAAAAAAAAAAACACCACAGGAGGCAAAAATCCAAAACGTCAACTTAAGTCTTCACTCAGTTCTAATCTAAAGCTAGTTTAACAATACGGGGATGAAGATTACAAAGAGATGTTAGGCGGATCTTTGGTTTAATAACCAAACAAACAACAACAAAAATCAGTATTGGGAACGACTGGCCTGGAAAAAGAACATTGCACCAAGGGGAACTCAGCAATTCTCTAAACTTCGCTAATGGCAGGTCTTCCCATCCAATTCCATTTTTTGTATTTTTCAGTTGTTTTGCTATCTGAGGTTGCTCTTCTTTTTAGAACTAGGGAGCCCTGTTTCATTGCAGACTCCAGACCCTACCACAATAAACTGATTATATTCATATTAATGAGAAACTGTCTGTATCATCTCCCTGCAATCAGTGCACTAAGGGCCATGGCCCAGGCCTGCTGTCACCTACACTGAATTAACGAAGCAGATGTACTCAGTTTTCAAGGTAGGAACTTAGAAGGTGAGAAACCAGAAGTGTGATTTCGTCAATGTAATCAGGAAGCTGCAATGGAAACAAGGGAAATATCAATTATGCAGAGCAAGTGGGTAATTATTTATGCTGCATTATTAAATGAGACGCTACAGATTGCAGAGATTTCTGGAATCAGATGGACTGCTACTCCGCTGAATACAAGCAAGAGCAAAGTCCCGGCAGCTCACGCAGATAGAAAATGCTTTAGAAACCCAAAGAAAGTTTCAGAATCCAAGTAGAAGAAAATCACTCCTGCAGTTGGTTTACCTTGATTTTTTTTCCTCAACTTCAAAGAAGAACTGCATAAAGAGGTGACAACTAAGACAGGATTGAGAAATAAAGGATCAATCTGAACCGCCTACATATTAATGGTGAATTAGCTAGGGCCATTTCAAGAGATAATATCACTGACCAGCGCACAGGATTGTGCGAGATCAACATTACCTGAAAAATCCTATTATGATCCTACATCATAAATACAAATGAAATAATTTCCTTCAAATAAATTTGCCATGAATAAACGTTGCATTTGAAATAAGATCTTGTCTCTTTCTCACGAGCCAAAAAACGTATTTGTAATAGCTAGGTACTCATTTCAGTTTGCTAGTTTAAGCAAGAAAAACATCTTTTGGTAGCCACTTTAACAAACAACATTGCACTTCTGCAAAAGAGGTCAGTGTGCCAGCTGAACTAGACCACAATTTCTAAGGAAGCCAGAGGAAGTTCAGCACTCCTGTTCCAGCAGCCTGTGACTTGGTACTGTGGTTGAAGAGCCTTTTATCCTCAGATGGATCCTTCCTCACAACCTTCTTGATAACAGGGTGGGTTTGTTTGTTTGGGTTTTTTTGTTTGTGTTTGTTTTTGTTTTTGTTTTTTAAGTCTTTTGCAATTGGCAACTCCTCAAATGCATTCATCCAAAATTAAAGTGCTCATTTTTCAGCAATTCTGCACTTGTGGCATTTTCCATTGCCTGGACTAGGTAGGTATTTTTGAACCCGGTACGATCTACAGGGATCCCTGTTTCTGGTTGTGCCCATGCATTTTCATACCCTCTCATATTGGTATATTGTTGTTGGCAAGGCAAGAAGATATGTGGACACTTTCAGTATGTAAAGTCACCATGCTTGATGGAAAAATTTATATGCAAGGTGCTTAAGAGGAGTCCACAACGTGGGCAGGTTATATTGTTCTGGGCTTTCTCCTAACATCTACAAAGTTTTTTAAAAGCATTCAGGAAATAGAAGTGAGCAATTATATTACACATAAAAAGCCATGACGGTCTACTCCTGCCTTTAACAGTGTGGAGAGCTTAGCACAATTCAATTAAAGTTTATAGTGCATTTTAATAAGAGGGTAATTTTGAAGTAATCATAAACAAAATCAGATAGGAAGGTTGTCATAATGGCATCAAAGTGTTCTGAGATGGTATATAGGGTCTTCTCTATGCATTTAATGTCTAAAACACATTTCAGATTATCCCTGAAGGCCTCTGCTTCAGCCTGTTAGCCAAATAAAGCCAGCTTCGACAGCAGGAGGAAGAATTTTACCCAGACTCCAATTTCTGGTGCTTTCTCAAAATGAGACAGTTTCACTTCACTTTTTCCCCATTAGGTTCTCTAAATGAGCTTTGGGATTCAGATGTTCAAGATTTTAATTAAAGAAGTTCAAATTAAAACCTAACAATTCACTGTCACTTTTGTTAAGTTGCATTAAAAATCTGAGTCTGCCCTTTGTCACCATTACTACCTGGTTTTCTTCAGAGTCCCTGCCACAGGATGTAAGGAGAGAAGCACCCCTCAGTATTTTCTCCCAAAAATGGAGGCGTAAAATACCTATTCAGCTCCTTCCAGGGACTTCTGCAGGCCCAAGAATAGCAAGCTCACAGCCACATGCAAATGATACACACACTTTAAAAGTGAGGACTAAAAACACCATAATCATTTATGGATAATTTTCAAAAGCAAAAACGACACCACCACCATCCCCAAAACACGAAGGCAAAGCACAAACAAGGACGTGACGTTGCACGCTCTGGTAACACTGCTTCACCACAGCGCCTAGGCCTAAGGGCCCATGGATAAAACACCCACTTGCTTACCAGGACGTGACAAAGCTGTGCGCCTGCACAAAGACCTCCGCTGGGAGCCGACTGGCTCCGGGGCAGTGGCGTACTGCCGCGGAGCAAGTGATGGTGGCGGGTGGGGCTTTTTTTTAGGGCTTTTTTCCTGCCCCGAGGCCCCTCGAGGCGGCCGAGGCAGCCGCCAGGGCCTGGCAGCCCTCATGAGGGCGGCTGACAAGGCGCGGGCGGAGCCGGCAGTGCCCCCTGCCGGGCCCTGCACAGCCGGGCTCGTGAAGAGCCCGGGATGTACGATGTAGCACTAGAAGGTGTTTTGAGTAACTTCACTGATGATATAAAACTGCGAGGAGTTGCCGATTCTGTTGACGGTGTAGCAGGATCCGCTGGCCTTCATGGCCACAGGGGCCCCGTGCTGGCTCATGGTTAACCTTTTGTCCAGCAGGACTCCCAGGTCCGTCTCCACAGGGCTGCTTTCAAGCAGGCCAGCTCCCAGCCTGCCCTGGTGTATGGCGTGATTCCTCCCTAGGTGCAGGACCCTGCATTTGCCTGTGTTGAGCTTTGTGAGGTTCCTCTCTGCCCAGCTCTGCAGCCCGTCCAGGTCTCTCTGCGTGGCAGCACAGCCTTGTGGTGGATCAGCCACTCCTCCCAGTTTCGTGCCACCAGCAGCCGTGCTGCAGGACTGGAAGCAGGGCACGTGCATACAGTTAAGAAGCCAGTGGTGCCAGCACGCTGCTAAGCCACCGCTGCTCAGGGCGCTCAGCTGGCATCTCTGCGTGGCACGTGGCTACACTGCACACACACGGCAGGTTGTTCCAAACCAGCCCAGCTTGTGGGAAAGGAAACGTGTGAGCCTGTCTTTCTTCTGCAGAGCTGCATGGCGGTGCACAGAGAGCAGCAGCAGGTCCCTCAAAAGGGTGACGCAGACAGCTGCTCCTCGGAAGAAGCAGAAGTCTACAGGTCTTGTGAACCCCTGTTGGCTGGGACCAATGACACCAAAGGAGAGAGGAAAGTGCTTTTACTGGTTGTTTTTTATTATTATAATTGTTCTTGTTATTTGTGTTGCGGCTTCATCTTGAAGCACCTGTTGGGCAGCCTTTTCGTCCTCAGACCAAGACACCCCCTGGGACTGAGGGCACAAGAGATGGCACCTCCTCATGCTCCAAGGGCAGGGGCAGGTGCTGGGGAAGACAAGGAAGGGCTGGCACACCACTCGAACACCAGCAAGGCTTTGATCGACTGCTGGCAGACCTAGCGCAGGCCAGCCACACCACCCTTTCCCACAGGCGGGATATCTGCATGCTTCACCCCATCCCAGCTCCTGTCAAGCACGGGGGGCTGCAGGGAGACACGTCTGTGAGAGGTTGGGGGTAATGGAAGACCCCCAACCCTCCCAAAACCATGTTGCCACCATCTGGTGGCACAGGGACCCCAGGAAGGAGATGAGGAGGGGGCTGCAGATCAGGGCACAGGAGGGGAGGCAGAGGGCAGTCCCTGTGCCCAAGGGGCAGCCTGTCTCCCTGGCAAGCAAAACGGCCCGAGAGAGCCACCCCCAGGGAAGGGGCCCTCAGCCCCCCTGACCCTCCTCTTCCTTCCACACCAGGGCCTCTTTCTGGCTGCACAAGCCCCCTCCCAACACGGCCATGTTGGGCCTGGGGCGTGGCGCGCCCTCACGGGGGCATCACCAAGGCCTCCTGATGTCACTGCAGAATCTGCCCACCCCCCTTTGTCCTGGGGCCTATAAAAGCCCCTGCGCCTGGCCCCCCACTCACTCATCTCCCAGGTGCTCTAGCGAGAACCAACGATGGTTGGCATTAAGAGATCCTGGGACGAGAGCTGCCCACTCTTTAGTGGGACGAGGTGGTTCGCGGAACCAGAGAAGAAGTGGAGGCGGAGCAGCGCTGGCCGAGACAGAGCAGCCGTGGCGGATGGTGTGGAGCCCATGGAGGTGGATCCAGCTGTGGAGGAGGAAGAGCTGATGGAGGTGGATCCACCTCCATCCTATCTGACATGGCACAGCGTCATCGTGCCAGGGCTCCCACCAGTGAGACCATACCATCGTCTTCACAGAACCGCCCGGACTGCTCCCTATTCCCGGCCCTGCCTCTGCCTCCACAAATAGGGGGGAGAGGCCATCCATTCACCATCACGCAGGCTTGCCTGCACGATGGCCTCTTCCCAACCCCGTCCCCCCCCCCTCCCCCCATCCCCCCCTCTCCTGCAGAGGTATCACCTCTTCTGCACGGAGTGCCAAGCACTGGGCAAGAGCGCACTCGGCTTCGTTTGGGCTGCTGCACTGGGGCGACAGGAGAACCCTTCCGAAGGCCACGCTGGGCATGGGGTGTCTCGGCCCGAGGACCAGAAGGCTGCCCAAGAGGTGCCTGAAGACGAAGCCGCGCCCTGCATGGCGGTGCACAGAGAAGAGCAGCAGATGCCTCAAAACGCTGACAGACAGCTGCTCCTTGGAAGAAGCAGAAGTCTTCAGGTCTGCCTGGAAGAAGCGCAGGAGTGCAGCGTAAAGGCCCTTCAAGATGCTTGGTTACTAGCTCTTCCCAAGCCAGGGCAACAAACTGATGGAATAATCATCAGAAAAATAATAAATAAATAAATGCATTGCAACAAGAACAACAACAAGAACAATAATAATAAACAACAACCAGTGAAACCGCTTTCCTGTCTTCTTTCGTGTCATTGGTCCCAGCCAACAGGGGTTCATGAAGGTTAGGTCAGGTTAAACAAATTTGATTGTCTTTTATGATAAGATCACCCATCTAGTCGATCAAGGGAAACCAGCTGATGTGACCTTTTTGGATTTCAGTAAAGCTTTTGACACAGTTTCCCATAGGATCCTACTGGACCAAATGTCCAGCATCCAGCTGGACAAAACCATCATACGATGGGTAAATAACTGGCTGATGGGCGAGAGGGCTGTCATGCACTAGAACAGGCTCCCCAGGGATGTAGTCACAGCACCAAGCCTGTCGGAGTTTAGGAAGCGTTTGGATTATTTCTTAGTCAAAGGTCTGATTTTTTGGATAGATCTGTGTGGAGCCAGGAGTTGGACTCAATGATCCTTGTGGGTCCCTTCCAACTCGGGATATTCTACGATTCTATGATTTTTTACCCACAATTTGAGTTGATTTCTGCTTTCCAATGTGAAATGAGCTTCATCAAACTCCCCTGTAAAAGAAGGAGATCAATACATGCGCCTTTTACAACAGACAAAAGGAAGCCCTGAAGAAACAACCAGAGTATCACAACTGAGTGAGAAAAGCCTTGCTAAATTGCATGCTGTAGGCTCTTGCCATCTATGTGCTGTTGGCAGTGAAAGTTCTTAGCCAGTTTGTCTAAATGTTATTTCAGTGTACAGACATCAAACTTTTCTAGAAGCCTTTAAACAATTATCATTTGGGGAGGACAGAAGAAGGAAGAAGATGGAAATTGTATTTCTTGCCCTCAGTTTATGAGGTGGTAAGAATTTATAAATACCAGAGAGACCATTTGTCTCTTAGGTTCAGAACATAAGGGTAGCACGCTGGGTCAGGCCAAAGGTCCATCTGAGCTAGTATCCTTTCACTGACAGCTACCAAAAGCAGATGCCTAGGGAGACGGGTAAGAACTGATCCACTGTATTTGGTACTTGCACCCCTGAAGAACATCCCCAGGACTCTGAGGAACCATTTACCTCTTGCATGTACTCATCATCCAGTGTTTCACAGAAACCAGGACATTTTAGCATTTACGACAGGCTGTTACAAAGACTTGTACAGTGGAATTAAACCTCACATAAAGAATCATTTTGTTTCTTTGGAATCTGGCCCACAATTCTGGTATTGAAGGAATATATGATTTCTGATCCTTGCCTTATCATTCAGTGTTTTTAACCTCCATCATACTTCCTCAAGTTTGTCTTCTTCCCAGAGAAGAGGCATGGAAGCCACTCCACAGCACTGCTGGGTTGCTACTGTTCTCTGAATCTTTTCCACACTCCACTACATCCTTTTTGAGATGAGGGGACCAGAGTCACACAATGTTTTCAAGATACAAGTAGGCATCAGCCTCTTACAGCACCTTGATGATGAATTTTATATTCTCTCCTATTCTAATTTTAATTTTCCCAATATTCCCAGAGGCTAATGGCTTGTCCGGAGCCTCGTAAGTTCCTTTCATAGTTTTTCAGGCAGCCTTCATCTTTGCTGTTAAGAGTAACATTTGCTGATAGTACTAATGCACATCCCTAATAACACCTTTTCCAGCTCATTTATGTATATACTAAGAATGAATAGATGAATACAAATGAATATCAGCATTGATCCCAGCACAAACCCTCCGAAAGTCCATTGGCGATCTTTTACTACTGTGAAAACAGATCACGGAGTCCTGTGCCTGTTTTCTACCTTTTAGGAGTTCTCTTTGCATGGCTAAATGAATGGCTATATATGCAACTCTCATATGCTGTAAATGCCGTTTTCTTAAAAGGCTTCAGGCTTGAAATCTTGTTGAAAGGTCTACTGAAGTGTAATTTCACTCTGCCTTCATGTTTCTTAAGAAACTTAGAGCAACAGATAGAGCAGTTTCCAATCATTATATGCATAGGGAACTAGAATTTTTTCTCTACTTGTGTAATTTAGGTTGGTTTTAAGTAGTTTTCCAAAACAAATTAATACAATCAAAAAAAAAAAAAAGTTCTAATTCAAATAGAAACCTTAAAAACTTAAACTTAGAAAACTTAAAACTTCCGTAAAGAGTTTTTTAGCAGAAATCAAATCTACAGTCTTGTACAGACATCTGTGTCCGCCCAAATCTTAGAATAAACTAAAACCAAAGAAGGCTGAGACAGTCTGCAGCTTCAGCAAGGACCTACCTTTTGTCTGCTTTGCACAAAACTATTCCTTGCTTACTGCACTGTACTTCAAGATATTTTAAAATATGGCATCTTGCTAGGTACTGTATAATAAATAAATAAAAGCAGGCTAAACAAAAGTATTTATCTCCAGGGCAGTTAAATGTTGGTTTTCAGTTATTATAATGTTCCAGCAAAGCAGAAATGGACATTGACCAAGGGACTAGAAACCGATAAGCATTCTGAGCCTCCTCCTGCTCTCTCACACCAGACATGAAGACAGAGCTCCAGCAGTGTAGTGCTCCAGCTAAAAATACCCAGGATTATGGAGGCTGCTCACAATCCAAGATTTGAAGTCATGATGCTTACCACAGTTGCATTTGGTTCATATGGAGAGCATGCGTTTCCTGGAGCTCAAGTGCCCACATGACATCTATCTCTACATGGAGACAGACAATTTAACGGAGTGAGAAGACTGACCTCTCCTTCTTCTCACACATATCTAGAGTTATCCCAAACTAAAGTTGCCTCCACTTCAATGACAACAGTACTCAAATGATCAAATGATAACAACCAGCTCTTCCATGTAGAACTTGGGACAAACTCTACTCCTGAACAATCTCCGTGCGGTGAACAGCAGCACCAGAAGGATGAACGGCGGTGATGACAACCAGGTTAGGCACTCTCTTGGGTGACAGGAATAGCAGCCCAGTGCAGCGCTGCTGCAGTCTCACTCTTTCATATTACATTCAGAGGGAATGCAGAGAATGACATTCAGAGTAATTTTTTGGAAGCTAGGTGCCAGGAAGTGTTTTGCACTTGAGAACAAGTTTATAAATTTCTCCCTACCTTCTGTCCTGAGGCCCCTGCCAGCTAGCAAGACAACATTATCAGCTTGGAGCCTGTATTGCCAGACTGAACTGCTGGCTGTGCCAACCTCATCCCATTTTGAAGCACTCAAAGCCATCTTGGATATTTCAGCCAGTAGAGCGTGACGATTTAGAAGTGCTTAAACCTTGTATTTCACTGATTTTAACACTAAAAATCTTGCCTTTTCATTCAGAAACGTTGACCATGATATCAAAAAGAAGTACAAATAACTCTTTGTATAGAGGTATGTTTGAGATAGTTACTGTGGAATTACAATTTCATAACTGAAATCTGAAAAAAAAAAATACTGATTCATAAATTCTCTGGCAGTTGCTTACTCTAAGGAAATTGGGTTCAATTTTCCTCTCACTGACACTACTCTGAAGTGTCAAGTAACTATTAAAGTCAATGGAGCTATGCTTAAATACATCCTCTGGGAACAAATTAGATATACAGTTTTCATACCATGCAAATTTCCAATCTATTTTTACATGATTAATTGTATTTTTGACATCTGCTGATGATTCGTTTAATCCAAAACTACCATCTTTGCAGTGGCTATTACTGCACTCTTGCAAACAGATCAGGCAGGTTTTTCACCTACACCTCATCACTGGGGGAGGCCAGATATCACAGGCTTCCATGGAATCTGAGCTCCTGAGCCTTTCAACTCTGAAAACCTTTTACTGAAGAAATGCGCCTTAAATTAATGAAAAGTAGCAGTCGTTCTCTTCAGGTTTTTCTTCAGCCCATCGCTGTCAGTTTTTTAATATTTTGAAAGGAAAACCAGAAAATTGCAAGTCAAGTCTCAAAACTGTAATTAACAGGAAATGCTTTGGATATTTATAGCTGGCTATTCCCACTTAGCAGGCTATATTAATTTGCTTTTTATTACACCAATCTCTTTTTTGTATGGAAGGAAAAGAGAAAGTTAATCTTGGCGTTAATGTTATCAGATACTGGGGAGGGGAACAGTCATAATAACTGCATCTCTGAAGATGGAAGTAATATTCAACACAGCCATGCAAATCCACAGAGCAAATTAAAATCTGCTGGCTACCTTCAGCACGGCAAGGATCTATACTTAGTTACCGTTACGTGCTTATATTGCACAATCTGAATCCTGGTGAAACACTCAAGAAAGCTTTGTTTTGATTAGGAAAAAACACCCTTTACAAGGCCTGCATTACCTGGTACTATAGTCCGCACCATTACCTTGAAAAACATCCAAGAGCAAAACCACAATGAACCATCAAATATATTTTTTCTCTTTTTCCTCTAGAAGAAGTAACTCCACGATAACTCCTTCCCCCTCCATTTATACTCCTTCTGCCATTACACATCTAATATCCACACTAATCCTTTAGGAAAACAAAAGCATAAATAATGACAGCAGCAACAACAGAACCCAAACAAAACAAACAAAAAACAGAACTAGTCTCAGAGCATCTCCACAGACCTTTCCACCTACACTCTCAACCACCAGCAGCAGAAGAAAAAGGAAAATGCCTGAGATTAATTCTTATCACCAGCTCTGCAGGGCTGTCATGTTAGGGGCTTCTGAAGCAATCTCTTCTTCCTCTTCCACCTGCAGACACTGGAGGTGGCAACAAGGGAAAAAAAATAAATAAATAAATAAAATAAAGTTAAAGCTTTATCTACCAAACAGCAATTAAATACAAAGTGGCAGTGCCTGCCTTTACTTGCAACACTTGGCAGCAAGAGCTGAGACTACAGCAGGACAGAGGCTTGCTTTCCAGTTCCTAATTGCTCTCTGCAAGAAAGAAGACTGAGCAGTGGCTCTTACCTTAACCCCTTCCTTCTAGCCGTATTTCTCATCCTTCTCGGCTTTCCCATCCTCTGCTGCTTTCTGTCCCCAGCTTCCCTGGATTGTGCCGCTCACCTTTTCAGCACCATCCTGCACCACAGGAGGACAGGTTGTAACCAGCCCTGCTCCACCTGCAATTACGTGCGCTCACGGAAGCTCAGCAGGAGCTTCGAGATGCCTCTGCTGAAGGCAAAACGACCCTGACCTCTGCCACAAGAAGCCATTCAAAGCCACTGCATTGAACACCTCACGTTAGCCTGGCTGCTTTCCATAGACACCCCAATCCCTTGTCACTAGATCCTGTCTGCATGCTTAGGGTTGCTGTTCTAGGCCAGGCAGGTGAGAGTGGAGATTTGTCTCGCACACCTTCCACTTCGTTCCTGAAGGGGTCTGAGGTTTTGTTTGGTCATCAGCCAGCTCCTGAGAGTCAGACACTGCGAGGGACAAGTAATTGGAATTACTGCTTTTGGAGTAAACAGACCCAAAATAGGCAAGTAGGAGTACTTGTGCTGGGCACGGCTATTAAGGCAAGAAATCTTGGAGGGGAGTGGCAGGACGATACAAGCCTTTATTCAGTGGCAGCTGTCTTATCCCCCAGGAAATATCTGTTAATAAGCAGGACTGCCTGGCTTTGGGGACATTCAGAAAACCTCTTTGGATGCATCTGAGAGGAAGTCCACAGCGAAGGAAGGCAGAACTCCATGCGAGAGCCAGGCATGGGAATAAGGCTCAACCACAGCTAGGAAGCTCCAACAGAAATTTTCTTGGACTAACAGACCGAGCAGTCAGCCTGCACCGGTTACCAGAATACCCAGGTAGGTGCACACACTTGCACAAACACACAAACACTTCATCTCTTCACAGACAGTTTACTCAGCATCTATACATTAAGATAAACTTCCAGACGCTATCATTACTTTGCAGTTATTTCTGAGCAGCACACTCAGGCTTGATACTATCCCTGGCTCCTAATCAGAGGCAAAAAACCGGCTGCACGACGCAATTATATTTCGCTTTCAGCGCACACATTTCCTTCAGCATTACTGACACGGAAAATTCTAGCTGGAGAGTTACCCTAAGTAAGGCATAGATAAAAATGCTCAGTCTATGCCAAAGTGCCTTTTTATTTGTTTTGTGGGTTTTGTTTGTTTTTTATAACTTCAAAACCATGTGGGTGGCTCATATGCCACTTTGGAAAGGTTAAATGAATAGGGGAGTTTTAAACATCTTGAACTTCTTTCATTTAATCTCATCTCCTTTATCATCATTTCTGCAATGACTCCAAAATCCCCCTGGCACTCAGCAAGCGTTCAAAAGGGCAAGAAGTGTTTTAAGACATCACTCCTTGAAAATCAATTGAAACCACGGAACAAATGCCTTACTTTAGCTTGGACAGTTGTTCAGAAATGTTCCTGGGCATGACTCTACTTACAGATTTATAATTCACCGTGTTCCCAAGAACTAACATAAGCAGATGGAGAAATGAGATTCATCAGGCTCACACCCCTGCTTCTTATTCTCATGGAATCACTTGGCCGTGACCCCTAGGCTGGAGATAAGAGCCCTCATTCAGCCAAACAATCCAGACGTGCAAGATGACCTGAAGGACCAAATCCTCTGGAATTCATTAGCCAGAAGATGCCAGCTCTTCTTTTCTCATGCAATTTCTGGCAAACTTGACTAGTGTCAGGTAGTTCAGAGAAGCTGAACAGCCCTCTGTGTCCTTCTTTGGATTATCTATACAGAATTCAGATTCTAACTATCAAGTCTCATGACCTAATGGATGACTTAGAGGCAGTTTTGGGGGCTGGGAGGAAGGGTGGGAGGGTGACCAAAACAAGCATGAGTGACACAAATATGGTTATTTACAGGTAGGCAAAAACCAAGACAGATGTGTTCATGTTTCGTGTACTAGATTAAAAAAAAAAAAAAAAAAAAAAAGACAAAGCATCTTAAAGAGTTTAACAATTTGAGCTAACAGCTAAACAACTAAAATCACGTGCATACATAGTCAATTCATTAAAATAAGCCATTACAGCCAAGCATTTCCTAATCAGATAATTAGCAGCCTCTAATGCAATTAAGTTTACACAGCCAGCAAGCATAATTAAAAGACATCGCTGAAACAGAACCATTATCAAAGGATAAGGGTCTTTTGTCTGATTTTCATTTTTCTTTAGAAAGCTCTAGCCAAAACTCTATGTCCAAGGGAAACATGTAGATTCCATTTAGATGCATTTCCACAGATGATCAGAGGTTATTTTCCAAGTGTGAGATGAAAAAAATCCATGCAAGTGATACAGGAATATTTTAAAACATTATTATAATTATGCTACTGTACAGTTTTGTCACAGCTGTTGGCTGGATTTACCACCTATCTGCTCTCCCAAAAGCTGGCTCCTACTCTCAGGTCCTACACCAGGGACAGTGCTAGGCTGCAGCTCAGGAAGATTTAAAGAGCAGCTCCTCCAGCCATGGGACCTGCAAATGCAGGAGATGTGTGGCTAAATAGAGAACACACAACATAAGCCTTGCATTCAGTGCGGAAGAGTTTACCAGCAAGCATCTCCCCACAGTCACAGCATGTAGGAGGAAGCAGGCAGTTTCTGCCACTGGGCTCATTGAGTACATCTTTATTCAACACCTGGACAGGCAAGTAGCTGCCACTGGGATCTAGAAGAAGCAGTGAACTCTGCAGAAAGCCTTAGGGCTTATTAAAGTTTCAAGTCCCGCAGTTTCCTGCTCTTGGCTTTGTCACATGCTCACCACTTCCACTCTAGTTGAACCTTTGCAAATAAGGTCATCAGATCCCTGCTGCCCCTTGAAGCTTAGGTTGCAGCTGGATGCAAGAATGCCCCTGGTCAATGTTTTAACGGTTTGTTCTGGATTATATTTTCTTTTTCTTTCTGGACAGGGAAATTGCATGTATTTTCAGGCTTTGCTAAAAGTGTCCCTCTATTTCCCGTTGCATCAGCACAACCCACTTAGCTCTGACTGAGCACGTGAAGAGAGGAACATGTGAGAGCCTCCTTGTCATACAGAAAGTTTTCTTTAAAAGCCAAATCTTGCAAGGTCCCAGGGCAATCCAAAACCTTGGACTGAAGTATGTTACCTGCATAATAACAGCTCCTGAACAGTCCCAGCCTCTTTCATTCAGTAGATTTTTTCTTAATAAGAGTCTGTGTCTGAACTGGAACTCGCTTGAGTACCATCAAAATAAAGATATGGGGAGATGGATCCTGTCCTACCTGCTAAAGCTGCCAGAGAGAAATCTGACCCATTCTCCAAGCTTGCTGTCCAGGCTTATTCCCTGTAGATACAGGCCCACAAGGTATGATGACCTCTATAAAACACCGAAGCCATGACACCTAGCTTAGGCGTCATGCCCCACTTGTAGGAGCTGAGGCTGGGTGACTTGCACACTCTGCTCTGACACAGAAGGACTCGAAGACTGAATTAGGGCAACTGGTTGAAAGCACCTATGCTACAGAGGAAAAGCTATAAATTTGTACAGCTATCTTTGCACTGTGATAATAAACGTGGCTGTTCTCTTGCCTATTTGTGCAAAAATAGTAATACAATTTTTACTCTATTGAAATATGGAGGTTTATTTACAGTCACTTAGAATTGAATCAGGTCCAGCTGCCACCTGTGATAGTGCAATTTAAAGCTGCAGTACCCTGTGCAATGCAAAAGGAAATAAAAGGGCCTCAATAAACATGTAGTGCTCAAAATGAACCACAAAAGCCATGAATTCTCACCAGAGGAAGGAGAACTTGAGGAAAAAAATAAATAAAAACACTGTTCTTAGCATTCTTCTTAGCATTTGCAAGTCACTCAGCACCAACAACCAGGTTTAGCAAACCCAAAAGAGGCAAGTTCAACTGATGGACAGTGTCACATTTTAGGACTGTTTTGTCACACGTGTAACCAAAGAACTAAAAAGAAACAAAGAAAATTGCATGGCAGCCACAGCAAGACACAGGACGAAAGCTGATGTGACTAGAACATCTGTGAACTTTTAAACTCACACGAAAATAAATTCAGTGACACGTGATGACATTTAATAACTTTCAAATAGTTTTTAATGGAGGGTCTTTAAAACTTGAAAGGTTTTAAAGAGATATGTCATGCAGACCCTGACACATACAGACACCCTATTCATTTCTCACTCCAGGCTGGCACAAAAGGCTGTCTTCATGGAGGCTCACTCTTAGCTGACTAAGTTAATCATCTTTTCTTCCCCATAAAATAAACAGACCTGAAAAAATAGTTAGACCTGAGAAATCTCAACAGCGCAACAGCAATCCTACTTTACACTGTGTGGAGAAAATATAAGCATTATTTACCTTTTTGTGTATAATTAGAGCCCTTAGGAATGGAGGGTAGAATAGTATGATGATGTAAAGCAAGCACCCAAAGCCTCTGTCCAGCTCATGGTTTCCTTTAACACCGTGGTGACTGCAAATCACAAGCAAAGCTCCTCTGACCACTTACTAGCGTCACGGGACAGCATGTGTGCTCTCATCAGCTCTTTCATCACTTATTACATGTCCCACTGCTGAGCGCAGAGAAAGCAGTGATTCATCTTGCAAAAGCTGACATCTTTCTTCCCAGAACGGGAGCTTGATCTGAACACAGCTTCACAGGCCTGGTGGCTTTCTGGTCCCCTCAGGTAGGCCTTGTATGCTTAAGAGAAAAACGGAGCTGATGTAACAACCAGGGTCTCAGGAAACTGGCTGCGGTAGTTAAAAAGAGCAGGGGCCCACACTCTGTGCTATTTCTTTATCTGGAAGTTCTTTGCTAAACTTTTTCACCTGAAACCATTAAACCTTGAAAGAACATGCACATCCGATCTGCTCAAGTGAGTAATACAGACCTTATATGCCTTCACCAGCACCACCCCCATTTTTATAGGCGAAGACGCACATCGGATGGAAAATATCCAATCTCAACTCAAGATTAAATAAAGAGATTGCAGGGAAAAGAAACCAGCCATGCAGGACAAGAGAGAAGGCTGTCCATCACTCAGTGGGAATGTAGGCTTTCTTCCAATTTCCTCCTGCCTGCAAAGGGAACACGTGGGTTTTTGAAGCGCTTCCCCTCTTTCTACTTTTTCCATTGGCCTCCTCAGGACAAAATCCCAAGCAATGAGAAGGTGGAGCAGTCCTCCCTTCCGTTATCCATTAACACACTGATTTTCTGAACCATTATTTCCTGTACAGCTTTCTCATTTTGCAGCCTGCTGCACACAGTGATAGTGTTTTACATTTTTCCGTGCTGCTGGAGCAGTGGCATTTACTACTGCTTTCTAATTACCTCTTTCCGCTAAGCAGCGTTCTCTAGTCTTACACAGCATAACCTCCTACCGAATAAAGACCTCTTTGAAGTCCAGCTCCTGACTTCTCCCAAAGAGTTCCACAAAACCGTGTTATTCTTCGCTGGAGTATACAGCAGCTAATGTGGTAGCAGAGTTCTGATATTGATCTTCTCTGTCTAGTTAAATTTGTGAGTAATAGACCGTAAATTTAAGATTTTAATGGGTGGAAGTCAGCTCTCTGCATACTGTACTTGGTTTCTTGTCTTTCCTCTCATCTAGCAAAGCATCTGACAAGGGATTTTTAAGTATTTTTTTTAAAGTATTTTTCTGCTTCAGCTCAGCATATGGCAAACTTCGAAACAGGAGCCGAAGTTTCATGTAAGAAAGCGTAAGCAATGTTTCAAACACATGTTATGTCAACACCTTTCTCTGTCTCGGCAAACCTGGGAGAAAGCTCTCAATGCAAATCATCCCTCGAGCTGCTCTCAGAACTTTAACATGTTGACTTCAGCGCAAGCTTCCTCGGGTCTGTAAATACAGATTTATTATTCTTTGTGCGCTTCAGAGCGAGTGTGCCCACACTCCTGCTAAATAAATACTGCTGTTCCCTCTCATACAAACACAGAGATTAAAATTATTTGTTTCATCCAAAAGGATCACAGAAGCCTGCATGACTGATTACCCTCTGCACATTCAAACCAACCCCTTTTTTTTTCTTTTATATATGTGTATATATTTATATATATATATTTATATTTACACATATATAAGGAGCTCTACAGCCTAAGGGCAGCAGGATCTTTTACCTACCAAGGTTTTGCTCACGCACCTTTCCCCATCAGACTGGGGATTCTGAGGTTCCCAAGCAAAATGAACTGTTTTGTTCTGTCTTATTCGCAGGAGAGTGTGTGACCCACACAATTCATAGGAAATTAGTTTCAGGTCAGAAAAAAAAAAAAAAAAGGAAAAGAAGGCAAAGTTAGGAGAAGAACGGAGGCCAGGACTCTGTTTTAAGCATGGACTAGGCCGAGCAAAGAGTTAAATAAGATTTCTAAACCCCATCCAGACTTCCCTTATGGCAGAGTGGGAGAATGTGCTGCATTATAAACAAACTTTTGCTGCAAGCCCAGGGCCCCTGCAGGCTACCCTGTTAATAACAAGTAGCCTGAACTATGCAGCCTGGTTTCCTACAGTGTGCTCTGGTAACAGATTCTCCAGTGCCTAATTAAAGCGGCTGAGCTCCTGCTGCCCTCTTTGCCACTGCGGAGGCATCAATTTGGATGTCATTCTCCTCTACCCCATCACAGGTTCTCAGGTATGCTTTAGGAACATTTTATTTTACAATCCCTGCCCTTCAGCCAACTTTTGTTCTAAGTGGTGAGTAAATGCAAATGCTGCTGAGGAAGCAGAGAGGCAAGCAGTCTTCCTAGCCCCATGAACTTTGTGTCCTTGGGAAACTGCCTGCCATCTTCCGCTTTCACAGCAGTCTATGGCCCCGTGGTACCAATTGCTGAATGTGTAAGATATTGGCAAGGATGTTCTTCTATGGCTCGAGGAGCAGATGGGCGCATGCTGCCATGATACATTTGTCACTAGGAAGAAACGTATCACGGGCTGCACAAGAACCATTATTACTATTATTATTTTAAATCACTTTTTTCAGTACCTTTGAGATGGAGACAATTGCACTGTGTTCCCATGTCCTCACTTCACAAAAGGGTACAGGCCTGCATCTTACCTGTCACCTACAGCTTCATGCAACAAACTGCACGTGCAGTAGTCCACTGAAAAGTATGAGATCTTCTGCTTGAAAATCCTGAACGTGCTTTTCACAGAAATACTGTTTGATGTGGCCACCAGTCAGGGGTTGCAGTTCCCAAGAAAGCAGAGCTCTATCACACTTGGGGCTGATTTTTCAAGTTTTTCCCTCTCTGGCAAATCTCCCCCCTCCTCACCCCAAGTCCAAAAAGTCCACCTGTAGCTATCTGACTAATCAGGGGAATGAAGCCTACTGCACACGCTCACCTTGAAAGCTTACTTCAGATAGAGAAACACCACTGCAAGCCTACAAGTAGGCTCCTCTGGCTGTTTCTGGGTTAGAGTTATTAATTTATAACTTAGGGTTTCAACTTAATGAATTGCTGTGGTACAGTTAAAAGGGTATTTTGTGATGGTCATGACTTCACATCCACAAAGTGTTCGTCTCCTGCCAATAAATATAAATTGCTCTATCATTGCGGACAGCGTCAGGAAATGAACAGGAGATGATCAAATTGACTTGCTTTGCTCTTTTTCCCTGCAGCTGCATGTGGTATCCATTCAAAAAGTAAACAAACAAGAGTACAAACTGGTTTGATTGAATTACCTGTGATTGGGAGGATGTGCCTTTAGCCCTCCAGCTCAGTGCTGCCCAGCTGCTTTAATTGCAGCCAGTGGAAAAAACTCCCTTTGATTTTAATGGGAAGTAGCACAACACTGATGCTGTGCAAATCTTGTCCTGGACGTTGTAATACAGTGATTGCAAATCATTTGTGATCTCCATATTCAATACCAGGGACTGTGCTACGTAACGCAGACTTTCATGACACGTTTACTATACCCAGGTACCAACATTATATTTACAGTCCAGGAGTTTCTGTTAACCTCTCTAAGTTATATGACACAAAATCATTATTTAGAAATCACACAGCAATTTGACACGGGTAGGAGGGGGCCCAGTGTCCGCCTAATGATCTCAAACAGCATGAACAAGGCTAGATGAATAGGGATCGTTAGCCTGTTATTTACACAGCATTTCTCAAAGCACCACAGAACTCTACCAAGTACATGAAGAACATAGGCTGCAACACAAGGAAAGGGGAAATAATGAGTTTGGGGAAGAAATTTAAATTATTCACAGAAATCTCAATCCTGCTTCCTGCAGGGAGCACCAATTACTACTGCTTTACATGCACACAGCACACATATTCCTGTGCTGAAACAAAACACAACTCTCTAAATCTTTGCCATCTTCCTCGTTTAATAATACCTTACTCTGTAATACCTCAATATGTCCTCAAAATTACTGGTACACTGAATCGCATGGCTGGGCAGGAATTCAGACTTCAAAAGAGAGATTTAGCCTGTGAGATGATCTCAGTGCTCTGAAAATAAAGACATTCTGAGGAAGGAAGACGTGTCAGCGGTCTATAAAAACTCTTTTTGCATAATACATCCCCCCCCTCCCAAGTAAAACAGACTTCTGAAATCAAAAAGAGGATGTTATTTACCTGTTTTGGACTATAGCCTGCAAGTTTATAATGCTGCACTGTAAGAAAATTGTTTCCAGCTGTCTGCAGGAACTGTTGAGTCTTGGTGCAAAACTCAAAAAAGAAGCTAGCTCGTGGGCCAAGATGGCAGGGCTCTGTCACAACAGGGAAAAATGCAATTGCCCCAAATTACAAACAGTATAGGGACATTCAGTCTACCGCACCACAGCTGCCTCAAGCCAGATCTTTATTCCCAGCTTCTTGCTACCAACCTTCCACAGGCAGCAAGGAAAGAAACACACACTGTCCTCACATCCCTTGCCCTGAGATAGTTGCTGACAGCTAGCCAGTAGGTAGCATAGCTTGCTTATCCTCCAGTGCTTCGTGGCAGGCGTGATGAATGTATACTCCCTGTGCCATGTGCCAGGGGGAACGATGCTAAGAAGAAAGTCTGATGAGCAATTTAGCAGATGCACAAGCAAAGGAGGGCCTCCCTGCCAGGAAGGGGAGGTACAGACCTAGCAGGGCCTCGGTGCTCCTGCGGTAGGTACCTGGCCTCAAAGTGTGAGCCAAGATCGAAGCAAGAACAGAAAGAAACAAACAAAGCCATGAAAGCTGTGCCTCCTAGCAAGGGCTCTGCTAGTAATTTATTTATCTATCTATTTATTGGGGGGTTCTTGGGCTGGAAACCTCTGACAATGTTGGTTTATGATGACATTTCTATTTCTGACAGCCCAGGAACACTATGTTTTTCCAACAAACAAGATCAACCAAAACAAAGAAACAACGAAACCCCTATCTAAAACAGCTAATTTAGTTGTCTTAGTTCAGCCTCACACTTAATACAGCATCAGATACAACAGGTAGGCTGCGGGAGACATCCTAAAGAGCCTGCAAGCTGAGCAGACACAGCAAGAAGCTGTCTGGGATCCATCACGTCAAGATGCCCTGTTGCAATACATCTGCCTGTGCCCAGCTTCCAGTCCCTTCACTCCTGTTGGCATCAGTGTGATAACAGCATCAGTGATGCAGCAGTGACACCGACAAAGGAGAGGTAACCTGCCCAGTATAGGGAGGAATGTTAATTACAGGTAAAGTTTGGAGCATCTAAGTAAAGCTGCCCAGGTGCTTTGTGGTCATAGCCTTAATGCAGTGGCCATCCTCATCTCTCATAAATAGCCTAAGCACTTTTTCTCTCAGAAATGTACCAAGGACTATAAAATGAGGTGCTAGAACACTTAACTGCTAGCGCCCAAGCAAACAATATCATTACAGTGTATATAAAACTCTCCTGGGGGATAGGTTGGGCATAAAAATTCAGCTGGATCATTAGGAGCCGATGATTTAACTGAGAAAGCAATATAAGTCTCCAAGTTGGCAAGAGAAAGACATAAACTGAGTTGGAGAAATTATTTAAGGACTAGCAGGCCAATAAGGGGGGTATTTCATTGCACTGCAAGATGCTCTGTATCATAGGAAAACGGCAATTTATTAAATGCAAGTTGTTAGGGTTTCACAGCTAATTCTTGTCATGCCAGTGATGTTAGTATTTTTTATAAAAATCCCAAGACAAGCAAGCATGAATAAGAGTCAGAGGAAGCCAGGAGCTCCGAGTATCGACCCTCCCTCTGCTCTCAGACAGAGCAGACAGCTTTGGGGCCTACGAATGCTGTACGCAACTTTGTATGTGTGGGAAACAACCTCCTTGCACTCCACACAGCCTGAGGATGCAAAGAACATTGCACTTGCGTGCTAGGAACTGGCAAAGTCACTGGCATGAATGGGATGAAAAATTTTTCTTTGGCTCATGCAGACCAGAGTCCTAAATCTCATTCATTTGCATCCCAGAATATCCGATTCAACTTCTTGACTCAGCTTTCAGCACAGCTGTAGAGCAGACGTAAGCCAGCAAGCTTGTCCTAGGGTTGGAACCACACGATGAGCAGGCTGCGCTCTCAGCCCTCTTCCCCCTAGCCCCAGAAGATACGAGGTGCCTCCACCCTTCATCCCCAGCTTCTCAATTCCATTGCTCAGACAAAACTGCCTCTACCGCAGGGCACTGACAGGAGATCTGAAGGAAATGCATCACACCCGGTACGTTTAGGTTAAGATAAAACAATAAAACCTTAACTCTTCTTAAACAGCTGCACACATCAGACTCCCAGCAAGCTCCCACTGGCTCTCAAGGAGAGCTTAAGTCCAAATGTCACCAGAAGGCTTTGGGAATGCCATCCCAGAAACAAACAGCATGTACATAACATACAGAAAAGAAACAGTTTATTTTTCTACTGATCCATATATCTAAAACCAGCATGAGATGGGAACACTTTTGGCTTCTTTCCATTTTCTCTTCGGCCTGGAGGACTGAGGCAGAAGACACAAACACAGCAGCGAGAGTTCTTGGGTGCCAAGGCAGAAGAGAACACCCTTGCTGCTGCCCACAGCAGAGTATGAAAACGAGCATGCTACAAGAAACAGGATTGCTTTTGGCCTTGGGAGCCAAACCCTGTACCCTGCCCTGGCTGCAGAAAGTAGCACTTGGGTTTGGAGTTGACTGGAGCTCCACAACTATTTCCTACTGCCAGTGATGCTGCTGGACATTTGCATGGCCCTTCTTGAGCCAAGTCACTCCCTACACATACCTTCCTGATTTACAGCAACCGGAGTCACAGTGAGACAATTAAACATCAGCTAGCAATGTCAACAGGCAGTTTGAAAAACAGCCAGCATCCGTGCACTGAGTCCTGATGGAGGTGCTTCGAATTTCAGAATCAACTTTTCAATGAGATGACTGAAAGCAAAATGGGAAAATGGCACCTGAGAAGTAGGAAACCTGAGACACAGGACTGTCAGACTGCCATGAGGCAGAGTACCGTCACTTCTGAGCTACATTTTTCCCTGCTCTGGTCAGGGAGGATTCTTGGAAAAAATACAATGTTCCTAAAAAGCTTAAGGGAAAATATATATATATATTATATATATTTGATATTTGATATATATATATTGTATATATATTTGATACACATTTAAGGAGTTCTGTGAAATCTTTATTTGTCATCTTGATGCTAGCAGAAACACATGGTCTTGGTAACTGAATTATGGTTTAGATTCCCAGAAATCTGTGTTGAAATGGGAAATGTGAGCACTAGAAAGACCATGAATATTTGTAAGTATACAAATGTGTGTGCTTTGCGGTTTGCTCAGTACATGTTTGTAGAGTCACCCTTCTGATTTGTAAGCTTAAAGCATCTCATCATTAATCGCTGTAAGGTTTTCATTTTCTGCTGAGGATTGAGATTCTCTTTACTGCCACCCAAAACACAGATGAGCTAAAGCAAGAAAAAACAACGGGCATTTGATTTTTCACTATCAGTGAAGGTCCTGGTATGTGCCTACCTTACAAAAACGTCTTTCTGGATTGGGCTTTCAGGACGTTTGCAGCTTCAGGGATGGTCGCGCAGCTATTCATCAGAGGCGCGTTCTTCCAGGGATCTTTCCTGGTTGCTGCAATTAAAATTGTTATTAATCAAAATCTGTTCACTTGAAAAAAAAAAGTTAAGTACTTAAAAGTTTATTTTTAATATGCTTAAAGGAGTACACAAGAGGAAGTGGCATAGGATAAAGGTTATATAAAAAATTCAGAGAAGAGTAATTATGCTTATGTTCATTCTGAACATCCCAAACTGAAAGAACTGTTTAGCAATGAAATAAAAAATTTTGCTTCAACTCTGATACAATTTCGTTTATCAAGGTTGAAAGGTCTAACACTTCACAGCAATGACTTATAAATATTTGGAAAAATCATTCATTTTCTTGTTTAAAAATCTTAATTAAAATAAACATCACTTTTCAAGTACATAAATGGACATTAAAACTATCTTTAGCTGGAAAACATATTTAAGAAATGAAACACTGTGCTTCTGCTACCCAGTGTAATTTCATCTATATTTTAAAACTGAATTTGTCCCTGTTCTCTCAGTAATGCATATGTTACTACTGTCACAAATTGGGATCATGTTAGTATCCCAAAACTCCCATTCAAGAGAAGGCCTATTGTTATAGACTTAAAACACAGAATTGTACATGATTCAAGAAAAGAATGTATGATTACTTCCCCCACACACGTATTGCAAGGTCCACAGGTTCCTTGGGTTTGTATAACCAAGAGGAAAAAGCAAATTAACTCAGTACCCAACTGGAGTCAAAAACCCTCTACTCAGCTATTGTTTCCTATGTACCTGGCCTACTCCATTATATAGCAATTTCTGCCTAAAACAGCATTAAATCAGGCTTGTACTATTGAAAGATGTAATGGAAATGTCTTCAGAATAACAGGAAATCTCACAACTGAAGGACACGTCCAGTTATTAGGATTATACTTTGGGATCTTGAGCACCAGGGAAAACAGCTAATACTTTAGTTCTTGTGTGGTCTGGCTATGTTCTTAAGGTCTGACATCACCATCAATTAGCGAATGAGTTTGAGTGAAAGAAGTTATTTCCCTTCTTTGCCTGATGGATGCAGCCAACAGGTACCAGATTCCAGATTTTGAAAGTGTGTTGATTTTTTTTTCCTCTACAACAAAGGCAGATGCTTTAATTTGGGCTGGATTTTTCACAATTATGCATCTAGTATTCCCGTATCAAAATATTATTAAGTGTAGTGAATTCTTCTGGTGTAGCTATTACAGCTATCAAACATTTGCCATTCTGATACCAAATCAATCATTTTTGCTGCAAGGAAAGATCAGGCAATACTGGTGTGAGGTGGCTGTTGCTGCTGCTGATACGTACTGATGCAGTGCAACTAGTTATTTTTATTAAGAAGGAAAAAACAGGCTTGGAGCTTTCCAAGTGTCCAGATGGAAGAAAGCACATACAGAAATAGTTCTGCTATTCCAGTGTTTACAGACCCCAGTGGAAATGAGTGTGCCATTATGCCAAAGGTTCACTAACAGGGTGAAAGACAGCTTCCCATCTAAAAGGCTAACAGAGGGCACTGAAAGGGGAAGAAAAAGAAGCACAGACATAAGCTGGTGCCACAGAGAGATGGTCCAGAAGCCAGTAAGCACTGCTGCCCTACAAATACGGATGACTGTTTTCAAAGGTACTTCAATGAGCTCCTGCTTGCAAGAGGACACGGAAGCTATCATCTCACTGAAAAGCAATGCATTTTGCAGCACAGAAAGTGCAAAAAATGAGGTTAAGGAGGAGGAAGTTCAAGCAGTTTTAAGCACCTTGGTCTCCCTCTCAAAGCTAGAGGGCCCAGTGACAGCCAACAGCCCTTGGGGCAAGGCAGCATCTGCCATTCTGAGCTTCCCCATGGGCAGAGGGATTTACCAGAGCATCTGCAGCACTTGGAGCACGTCCCTTTGATGGTACAGGGAGAATCTGTGGAGCTGGATTGCACAGTGGGTTCCTGGACACTTGGTTTGGAGCTATTAGAAACCCTCAGTGGTCCTGTGTTCTTTTAATACCGTCCGCATAAAGCATCCAGATCCAGACCATGAGACCCAAGCGTAGGTGGGAGAGTTGAAGGCATAGCCCTACAGTGCCTGTATCTTACGATGACCACAAGCCAACTCCACCTGCGTCAAACCAAAAGCCGATGAACCATCAGCTTGTCTCAGTAGCAGTGCTGCTCACCTACAGTAATGCTATAACGCATGCAGCATGTGATCCTGAAATGACAGCACAGACACATTTCCTTCTTCATTCTGTGAAACATTCTATTATTGACTCATGTTTTCCATATACACTTAAATCCAGAACAATCATTTCTCAACTGAGATATCAAAAACCCAAGTAGCCAAGATACACATGAAATGAAAGTTTATGCCTGCTAGATATACTGTGCTTGGCTTTTCCATGATGCCTGCCTTCCTCCACTGATGACAGAAATCTCAAATCAAATCCAGCAGGATGCACGCCATCCCCACCTCCCTTTCCCCTTTGACTATCAAATCACTTGACTCAAGTCCAAACAACTCATTTCCAGACTTCACAGAATCACAGAAAGTCTAGGTTGGAAGAGACTTACAAGATCACCGAGTCCAACCTCTGACCTAACACTAACAAATCATCCCCTAAACCATATCCCTAAGCTCTACATCTAAACGTCTTTTAAAGACCTCCAGGGATGGGGACTCAACCACTTCCCTGGGCAGCCTATTCCAGTGACTAACAACCCTTTCTGTAAAGAAGTTCTTCCTAACATCCAACCTAAACCTCCCCTGGCGCAACTTTAGCCCATTCCCCCTCGTCCTGTCACCAGGCACGTGGGACAACAGACCAACCGCTGCCTCGCTACAGCCTCCTTTCAGGTACCTGTAGAGTGCGATAAGGTCGTCCCTGAGCCTCCTCTTCTCCAGGCTAAACAGTCCCAGCTCCCTCAGCTGCTCCTTGTAAGACTTGTTCTCCAGACCCCTCACCAGCTTCGCAGCCCTTCTCTGGACTCGCTCAAGCACCTCCATGTCCTTCTTGCAGTGAGGGGCCCAAAACTGAACACAGTACTCGAGGTGCGGCCTCACCAGAGCCAGGTACAGGGGGACAATCACATCCCTGGACCTACTGGCCACACTGTTTCTGATACAGGCCAGGATGCTGTTGGCCTTCTTGGCCGCCTGAGCACACTGCTGGCTCATAGTCAGCCGACTGTCAACCAATACTCCCAGGTCCTTCTCTGACAGGCAGCTTTCTATCCACACACCTTTCAGCCTGTAGCTCTGTTTGGGGTTGTTGTGCCCCAGGTGCAGAACCCAGCACTTGGCCTTGTTGAACTTCATACCGTTGGCCTCGGCCCATCGGTCCAGCCTATCCAGATCTTCCTGCAGAGCCCTCCTACCTTCGAGCAGATCGACACACGCACCTAACTTGGTGTCATCTGCAAACTTACTGAGGGTGCACTCAATCCCCTCATCCAGATCATCGATGAAGATGTTAAAGAGGACTGGCCCCAGGACCAAGCCCTGGGGGACTCCACTAGTGACCGGCCTCCAACTGGATTTGACTCCATTCACCACAACTCTCTGGGCCTGGCCATCCAGCCAGCTCTTAACCCAACAAAGCGTGCGCCAGTCCAAGCCATGAGCAGCCAGTTTCCTGAGGAGAATGCTGTGGGGAACAGTGTCAAATGCCTTACTGAAGTCAAGGTAGACCACATCCACAGCCTTTCCCTCATCCACTAAGATTCTTGAAGAACGCCCAGCCTTCCTGGGCTCCTCTGTCCTTCAGAACCACCTCCCAAGGGACTCTGCCAACCAGTGTCCTGAACAGCTCAAAGTCAGCCCTCCGGAAGTCCAAGACAGAGGTTTTACTGGTACCCTTCCTGACTTCGCCAAGTATCGAGAACTCTACCATTTTGTGGTCACTCTGCCCAAGACAGCCCCCGACCACCACATCTCCCACCAGTCCTTCTCTGTTAGTGAACAGAAGGTCTAGCGGGGCACCTCCCCTGGTAGGCTCACCAACCAGCTGCGTCAGGAAGCTATCTTCCACGCTCTCCAGAAACCTCCTGGACTGCTTTCTCTGGGCTGTGTTGTGCTCCCAGGATATGTCTGGGAAGTTAAAGTCTCCCACAAGAACAAGCACTGACGATTTCGCAACCTCTGTCAGCTGTCTGGAGAACTCCTCGTCCACCCCCTCATCCTGGTTCGGCGGTCTATAACAGACCCCCATCAGGATGCTTGCCTTGTTGGCCTCTCCGCTGATCCTAACCCATAGCGACTCCACCTCGTCATTGTCACCTCAAGTTCAACGACACCAAAACACTCTCTAATATAGAGAGCCACTCCACCACCCCTTCCGTGCTGCTGCCTGTCCCTTCTGAAGAGCCTATAGCCAGACATGACAGCACTCCAGTCATGAGAGGGGTCCCACCACGTTTCCGTGATGGCAACCAAGTCATAGCCTGCCTGCTGCACAATGGCTTCCAGCTCCTCCTGCTTGTTGCCCATGCTGCGTGCATTAGTGTAGATGCACTTCAGCTGAGCCTTTGCCTTCTCCCCCAGCCTAGCCACTGTTCTCCCTGGCACACCTCCAACAGGCTTTGTTTCTTCCCCGTCCCCCTTCTTACCTAGTTTAAAGCCCTCTCAATGAGCCCTGCCAGCTCCTGGGCCAGGATCCCTTTTCCCCTTGGGGACAGCTGGGACCCGTCTGCGGCCATCAGGCCGGGTGCCGAGTAAAGCGCCCCATGGTCAAAGAACCCAAAACCTCTGTGTTGGCACCAGCCTCTGAGCCATGTGTTTATCAGGTGGGCTTTGCGTGTCCTCTCTGAACCCCTCCCTGCCGCTGTAGGAATGGATGAAAACAGCACCTGTACTCCTGCTCCAGCCACTAACCGTCCCAGCCCCCTGAAGTCCCGTTTGATAGCCTTCAGGCTTCTCTCATCAATGGTATCACTGCCAGCCTGGACTATCAGTAGTGGGTAGTAGTTGGAGGGGTGAACCAGGCTGGGAAGTTTTCTGGCAACATCCCTGACCCCGGCCCCAGGGAGGCAGCAGACCTCCCTACGGGTAGGGCCAGGCCGACAGATAGGACCCTCCGTTCCCCTGAGAAGGGAGTCGCCCACAACAATCACCCTCCTTTCCTTCTTGCTGGAAGCAGTCTTGAGGCGCGGAGCAGACTTCCTCGCCCTAGGCTTCCTGGGTAAACTTCCTTCCACACCCTCATCCACCGCTCCCCCCAGCTCCAGGGCCTCAAACCTGTTGCATAAGGGCACCTGGGCAGGTGGGGCAGGTGGGGGGGGGGGGGGCGTTTCCTGCATCGCCGAGCAGGGACCTGTCTCCATTCATCCTCAACTCCTAGGTCCCCTCCCTCTGCCCAACAGCGACCGGGCAGGGGGTCCACCCCCATGTGGGGAGTCTCACTCCAGTGCCTCTCCTTCGGGCCTTGCAGGGAGTTGCTCCACCAGTCTATCTCCCGCTCGCACTCCCTGATGGCCCTCAACCTCTCCACCTCCTCCTTGAGCTCTGCCACCAGGCGGACCAGGTCGTCCACCTGCTCGCACCTCACGCACACGCTGTCTCTGCCTCCCTCAGACGGCAGCAGCAGGCTCTGGCACTCCCTGCACCCAGAGACCTGAACTGCCGCATTTGGGAGCGGGCAGTCTGCCTGGGTGCCTACAGACTTTCTGGGGCGAGCTCGCTGCCTAGCGAGGACCACAGTGGCCCAGCTAGTGGCAGACAGCCGTCAGGTGAGCTGTTCTGAGGGTCGGGATCGCCCTGCCCTCCCTGCTCGCCCTGCCTCAGGAACTGCCGCGCCCCGCGCTGTTTGCCCGTCCTGTTCCCCCGCTCCCCAGGGGCTGCCTTGGAGCGGCCGGGAGGGGGCGCTGCTGGCTCCGCCTACGCCTCGTCACGTCCCTCACAGGGCTGCCGGGGCCTGGCGGCTCCCTCGGCTGCCTCGAGTGGCCTCGAGAAAAGAGCCCTGCCTGGCCCGATCCCCGCTCCGCTGCAGAGCGCGTCTGCCCCGGAGCCGATCGCCTCGGCAAGTGGCTTGAAAAATCATAATCCATTTGCCCTGCTGGAATTCAAATATGCAATGCTGGCAGGAATAAGAGAAAAAAATAACTCAAGCTGTAGTACAGAACGCATAAAAACCATACAACCACGATTTGTAAATGGGGCACAGGGGTGCTCCTTGTTCTCCCATTCGTATTTACCACAAGCTTCTCACACCTTTCCATCCCGTTTCGATTAAAACAGTTTTCAGAGCAGTCCTCCTTGCATTTGTAAATGAATATTTGAAATATACAAAGAGCTCACTGATGCCATTAGTCCAATTATGTGCTTCTCCCCTGTGGGATGTGGAATACTTCCTCAACTCAGAAGCAACCAACAGTCATCGTAACACAGACAAAAAATATATATATAATAATACTAATAGAATAATAACCTTTTAGAGAGTTAATGGAAAAACAGAATAGGAAGTTCCCCATCAGGGAAGATTAATTGGGTTATGTCCAGATTACACAGCTGATTGCTGGGTAGAAAATAAATGTGCTGACACATGTGCTTGAACAAGTCTGCTGTTTTGGCTTCTGGAACCAGACGCAGGCAACTCTTAAAAATATTTCTACAGTTTTTTAAAGAGTTGGATCTCCAGGTCTCAAAATGAGCTGATGAAGACAGAAAATTTAATAACCCAACTACATGAAATTCTCTTCTGGAGTAGATCACTCAAAATATAAACAGGGAGAGTATGGCCCTTGAGAGAACAGAGCTGACTGCAGCACATGGGTAGCTAGATACATGCAGCCTCACCTGGAACTACATCCAAGAAAGGAATTTGGCACCACAAAGGACTGTAGCACAATTACCTACATCTGCAGCTTAGATTGAAATTAAATGAACTGCTTGACTGGCACCTAATTCAGGAGGTGCCACAGCTCAGTCGTTGCCTACCTGACAGCTGAAGCTGTCCTGCTGTAGACTCCTGGGGTATGTCCAGCCAGCACAGTGAGCTTCCTGATTAGGCTCACCATCCCAAAATGACCTCTTACGCACCAGGATGTAACTTACATAACAGATATGTGTCATTGAGTTAATTCTCTTTGAGCTCTCTTCAGGGACAACGAGCACCTTGGTTGTGGTTCTCAAATCCATTCCAAAAGCCATGCAGATTTTTAAGACACTTACATCCCTTGGATTGATCTTGAAATGCAAGGGACGACTTGTCCCAGATGTGGGCCTACATATTTGTATATCCATAAATCAGACTGGAAGTTCTGAAACCACCAGACAGCCTGAACAGTGTTGTGAAGTTGTTAGTATCCTTACAAAACGGACAGCTACATAGCAGAGATTCAGGGTGCCAAGGCAGGAACACATTGCACTTCTTGTGTTCCTTTAGAGAGAAAATTAGCTTTCAGATTGGTTGAAAGCTGATTCTGCTGGAGGCTAAGAAAGCACATATAGAGAAGTTGTCCCACAAAATGCATCATGCAGAAGTTTATACAGTAGCTGCACTGGAATGGACAAATAATAGCAAATTCCAAGGAAGAGTTGGTGGAGAAAAGGCTTGCTTTCATACACAGAAATTCTGAGCACACTCAAATGTGCAACACAAAGCAGGTCCTTGATGCAGAAACACCAATCATGCAAAGATCCAACCCACACAGAAATAAACAAACAATCCATGGAGAACTTGAGTAGAAAATCTGAAAACACTTTTTTTTTTTTTTTTTTTTCCTCTGTTTCCTTAAACCTACAAATTACTGACAAAATTTAATCACTTAGATTAGGTGTTCCAGCCACTTAGGAAAATACAACCGTATTCTTCTGTTGCAAGCATGGGTACTTCTTGGTGAGCAAAGGACTCACAGTGAGGGAACCTTTGTTGTAGTCATGCAGGGGCTGGAAAGCACCAGCAGAAACCATTTTTCTGTCTGAGTGACATACCAACATACCAGAGCAGAAGACAGGCCCAGCATTCCCTCCATAGCAAGTTTCTCATCCCAACATTGAATATTGTAGTGGAGTTTCAACTGGCTAAAAATCATGGCTACTGATTATCTGGAAATTGTCTTCTTTTTTTTTTATCCCCATCAAAATTTTGTTTTCAACTTCATTAATTCAAACTGAAAAAAAAATATATATATATATAATAAAATAAAAAGAGAAAGAAAAAAATGGTTAGAAGAAGCTGTCTAGGATCTTGCAGTTGATCAGCAAAATGGATTTTTCTCTTCCCACTGATTCCAGCCATGAAACAATGAAGCAGAGCTTTCCACCAAGTAGCTATAAGAAGGTATGACAGGAAGGATGCCACAAATTCTTCCTGATATATGCCTGGGCCTTTAGCTATCTACACACAAGGACTCCTTGCCATAAGTCCAAGATTCCAAACACTTTTGATTCAACAAAAATTTCAGTGACTACCAGACACTTAAAACTTAAGGAATCAGCTCTTCACAATAAAATGCCTTTTTGCTTTGGAGAGTCTGACTGCAGAACCACTGAGAACATTATGAAATGGCTCTGCAATGCTGATCAAAGAAAACTGACTGGTGGATACCTCTTACTGAGACCCCACAAGGAATATTATCAAAATTCATTCCAACAGCTACAGCCTCAGCAGAGAGATCAAGGGCTAAGTAAATGGCCCAGAATCTTCTCCCAGCTTTCTTTTACAGATAGCTGCACTAATGCAGCAGCTGTGTTGTCCTCACTTGCACATTGTCTGTGTTGTTTGGACGAAAGCAGGGCTTGAGCCTGTAGGACTGTCAACACATTTTCCTCTGGGAAGAGTTTTGTGCAGACTTCTCTTCTCTTCCCTTCCCTTCTCCTCTTCTCTTCCCTTCTCTCCTCTCCTCTCTTGATAATTCTGCTAAGTACTGTTAGTAGGGTATTAATCTATTGTCTGTCATTCACACTCTGCTCCTCTCAATTCAATACACTATTAACCCTGATGATTAAAACAAGAAGTGAAGAGTTGCCTGGCTCAAGCGGTGGTCTTAGCCAGCCAGCCTTTGTGAGATGTTTTCCATATGTATGTTAGGACTGAAAGAGTAGAAAAATTAATGACATAAAAGTCTGTGCTGTCCCTTTTAAGCAGCATTCCAAAAAGGCACAGTGACATGCCTCAGAGATGAAGTGATTAGATTATCACTAGAGAATATGGTATTAGTTTGGGGAGTTGTGCAGACATTATTATTTCTTTTATGACAGCAGTTAAAGAACCCATATCATGCACCGTGAGACCTGAGATGGTGATTATACAGAGAGAAGGAAAAAGAAAAATCCCCACCTAGGGAGTTTACATTTGAAATGATACTCAGGTACACTAATTATTATGTTGCCTGACATTTAATCAATCGCTGAACAATTTAAATGCCTGACAGAAATGAAATATCTCTGTTTTATTTATGTACGAGCAAGTTTCTAGCAGCAAAAACTTAAAACCCTATAAACCAATTATTATTCCCATTACCTCATCATGAGTGACTCTCTGGGATGATAAAACCCATCTTATTTGGACTTATTGCTGAGAAATAGACTTCTAAGGCATAAGGTTCTCTAGATGGATGCTTTTGGGGAATTAGTTGAACAAGAGAGATTTAATCCATCCAGAAGACGGTATACTTAAAATACATGATGAACATAAAAAACGTATTGCTAATCCAAAGTGACAGGTACTAATAGGGTACTTAGTGGATTAATAGCTAGCATGCTATGCTGCTAGGACCATGCTGTTTATTTCAATCGCGTGCTTGAACGGATGCAAAAAATAAACTCGGTCCCTTAGGCACATTTAATTTAAGTGGACAAAATGCACGGTTGTACATCTACACAGGCAATTGAACCTGTAAGTTTATCTTTAAGATGCCATGTTACTTCAAGCTCTTGAGGAAAGAGCCATAAACCAATTCTGGAAGAACTATCAAGCTGCTTCATGCGGAGGTTTTGCTGGTTTTCATAGCACTACCTTTTGGCAAAGAGAATTTTTCAGTTTTATAGCACTGTCTCCCCAGGTCTTAATTAATACCATGCACAGGTGGCATGCAGGATAACCACAGTAAATCACACAAAGGGTTATGATTCTCTGAAGAACTGTTACTGAAGAGAGTCATATCATAAAACAATAGGCTAGAAGGATGAAACTGTCACACACTACCCACTTCAGTTCTGGTTTTTCACGTCTGCAATCTTTCCTTCTACAGAAGAAATCAGACATACTTAGCCAGAGGTCCAACCCACTAAAAAAGGGCAAAGAAAGAAAAACACACCGTAAGGTTCTGTCTCACTAATGTTTTCTATGACGCAAGGTGCTGAAATCAGTTCACATGATGAGCAGATGATATCCCTCATACTCTTGGTGTATTTTTGCAACTGCTGTCTTGATGAAGGTAGTGTCAGGCCACTAACAGCTCGCCTCTGAAATCCCCTGACTATGTAGCACCAAAAGCTACTCGGGCCTGATGAGTAAGAAGAAGGCAGTCATTCTCTGTGATTAACAAATAACAATCCTCCTTTTTTTTTCCTGTGCCTATGCATTAGATAAGGTTCCAAATTTAACCTTCATGACTTAGGTTGCATGTTTTTTTACGGTCACATACACAAAGTCAGCAAAAACCTTCACTTTTCTAAGTACCATTCAGAGTTTCTGTTCTCAAAGGATTTTTTTTTTCATTCTGCTAAGAAATTCTGTCCTTGAAATCCAACTAATGGACTTCCATGCAGTGGGAGTTCCCATTCCAGCAAACTCTCAGCAGGAACAGTGAAGGATGCATACACACAAGACTGAAACAGAAACACTGATGACAATGGCCAACAAATTCAGCCCTCAAAAGCCACTGTTGTAAGCAGATTCAACATTCGTAGCAACACACTAACAGTTCATCCAGCTCAGTTTTCTGTATCTAGCAGTAGATACACAGGAAGACACTAGAAAAATCACAAACATATAGCAGTCCTTTTACCAGTTACTTTCCCATACTGTAGCAATCAGCACATTCTGGACCTCCTGAGCCAGAGTTTGTACCTATGCCTAATGTACTCAGAGCTTTCTAATTTGTTTAATCATTCACAATGTTTTACTTTGCACTGAAGAAAATGAATTGTAAGAACTAAAGGCCACATTTACATTAGGATTTCTTCTGCTTATAATGATCTTTAGTACAAGTGTTGTATTTTGCCACTGGTACCTTTCTAAATGAACATACTTCGGTGAAGCTTCCGAAGTCTTCTGGAGCAGTTACAAATGAGGCTTCCTACATACAGACAACGTATGTTTGGTTTGCCAATGGTCATGTTGGAGATTTATAATGGATTGAGGAATTGGTTGAATACCACTCGTCAGTTTTTTTTGTTTCTAAACTAAACACTACATAAATTAAGAAAAAAAAATAAGAAAAAAAATATCTGAAGACTTCACAGAAGCAAACTATTATTTTCAGTGAGAAAACTGAGAAGATAAACATTTTCAGACAGTGTCATCATGGTTAATATACAAACAACAGGAAAAGAAAGTTCACATTATAGACCAGAAAACAAAACAAAAAAAAAGTAATTTCTCACTATACAGAAGAATAGTCATGCAAAGGTATTAAAAAACATGTCTGCTTACAGAAAACTCAAGAATTCAAGTAAGTGAAAAAACAAAAAACAAACAAACAAAAAAAAAAACACAACCACCCACAAAGCTGTTCAGGAAAGCTTTGTATCAGCTAGCCATAAAGTCAATAAAAAGTAGCAGAAAATGCTAGGAAAAGGAAAAATACACAGTCAAAAACCTCAAAGACTGAAAACCTCTTTGACTGTGAGTCTATGATTTCACTTTTTTAGCAGATACCATATTTTACTCATTCCAGAAGCAAACCAACTTCAGCAATTTGTGTACTAAGATTTTGAGTTTAAACAAACAAACATACTGTTAAGCAGATTTTAGCAGAACTATGCCCAGATATTTATAATCAAAGGAATCTGGAAGCAAACTCAACTGCTTAGAGTACTAGATAAAAAATCCTATCTCTGCAACAGATTTCCTTCTCCTTGTGCCTCGGCAGACTCTCTCTAGACAGAAAAAGTGATCATCTGACCCAGCAGTCACTGCCCAAGCCAACAGCTGAGCTGTTGAGAATGTCCCTTCCTTAACTCAAAAGCTAAGTAAGACTGATTTTCCAAGATTTTTTTCATTTTCATCAAGAGCCTCCAAAGGAAAATGTACTTGGTATTTAGAACTTACCAACTGGAAGTTCCGAGCTAAAATTATGACAAACTGCAACCAAGCACTTGGTATTTATTTATTTATTTTTGCTGCTTCCCCGTGTTCTGGTGAAAATCACAGCACTAACTGAACACAGAAACATGGCTTTGTAATTTCAGGTTAATAAATATTTTATCTTTCAGTAAAGCTTTCAGAGAAAATCCTTTATAGTTCTACTTCAGAGTCCATTGCTACGTGTTACCCAAAGACTATGTGATAGTTCTTACTGTATAACTTGCACCCACCCTACTGCACAACCAGGCACGGTGCAAGGATGCTAAGAGCACTCTCAAGGAGAAGGATGACATGGAAAACAATTACATTACAGCTCTGACTTCTGTCAACCCAGCACAGAGAAATACACTTGGAGACTGAAGAGGCTGGTGTAAGGACCATCTCCTGCTGCCCCTTAGCACAAGCTGTTACTTTGCTGGCTCTGTCTGAAGGAGTGCCTTCGTTAGGAAACTTGTTGGCATTACCTCGGGCAGCCTGTTTCTGGATGTTTGCATAATATCTCAAACAAAATAACTCCATAACTGCATGCAAAAATCCAGATGCAGCATGAGGTACAGCAGTGCACAAGCCATAACCACAACTTCTAGAATCCCAAATGTGGACATTCCTGTACCACTACCAATCCGCCCAACTGCATTCATCACAAAACGTTTGGAAGGAGAAGATTTGCAGTTTGATCAGGCATCTGCTTCTGCAAATAAAATCTTGTCACAGCTGTTTTGCAAGGCTTTGTTGTTGTTTATTACTCTTATTCCCTAAACAAACTCACAAAAGAAGAGATAATCCTTTGTCCATCCCACCAATGCTCCCTATTTTATTTGTACAGGCACATACTCACAGTCTTTGCTAGAAGATCAAAATCATCCCCTTTCTCCTAAAAAGCTATTTGGTGGAGTGACACAGCATCAGCTCTACCATCACACCGTCTCAGAAAGGAAATCGGCAGGTACAGCTGTTCCCAAATGATAATCTACTCACACAAAGACTACACACTAATCAGAAAGGGTTGAATAGATTTCTAAAGAAACTGTCCAAAATGTCAATTAAACACAGCCAGAGTTCATTATGATTTTCACAAAAGTAGGGTGAATTAGTTTCATCAGCATTGTTCATTCTCACAGTCCTTCTGTTTTGAGTTCTGGCCAAGGATGAGAAACAAAAGCACCAAAAATGCCATTAAGGGCCAAAATGGTGTTCTTGTTGAACTTGTAATACAAACGTGTTCATTACCTAGGCCGCTCTCATTCTCTGAATGAACCTGATCTCTACCATGCCACATCAACCTCCTCTCTAATTCAGAATTTAAGAAAAGCTGCAGGGACAGAGTACCAAACTATGGCTCCAAGGTTCCCTCTAAGAGGATTTAAATGCAGAGACAAGGAAAAAAAAGTTCTAGTAATTCCTGAAAGCTTTTAAAAAACAATTTAAAGCACTGAACAGTATCTATTACTGATTCCCACAGAGAAGAAGGAAGTACTGGAGTTACAGTCCACTTTGAAAACATCTTTAGATTTCAAGGCTGTAGGGATGGTGAGCTCATGAGATCCGCTGTAGCATCGTGGGATTTCACTCGCTGAACACGTAACCCATAAGTGGTTCCACTCAGGAATTCTTCCCGTGGCACCACGATAGAAGCTTTGCAAGCTGGAAACAATACTGCTCTCTTGTGCTATCTAGAAAAAAATAGTAATGGACCAGAAACCGGGCTGACGCAAAACACACTGAATTCTGGCATATGGAAGTAGCAAACTAATTAGATCACAATAGCTTAAATGCTCCTTTTACCAGACTGTAAATTTGTTTATTATTTGATTTATTACAGACAATCTGTTGAGGAAAAAATTCAATCGCTGAGCGTTCAGTGAACCTTGTGTGGTCGATTATCTGCTATTTCCCTTCATTACTGTCTGTTGTATTCTGTTTGACTGTCTTCAAAAATAAATACCCCTAATAAAATAACTGTTTTCTTAAACACACACACACAAAAAAACAACCAACCAAACAAAAAAACACCAAAACCTAGCTGCTCAGATGTCTATGGGACTTTAAAACAGCCTGGAAATCATAGCTGCATGAATAGAACCTGAGGTTTAAAGTAATAATAATCAGAGAATCATAGAATGGCTTGGGTTGAAAAGAACCTTAAAAGCTCTCCATCAGAACATAATACATGATAGGACATAAGACATTTATTAATAATGGTCATGCTAAATGCAGCCCTTTACTGATAGCTGGGAGGAATCCAGATGCTTTGCATAATGGGATCCACTTCTTTGATTGTTTGCAGTGAAATCTAGGAGCGCTTGTTTCCTGGTTCAGAGGTTTTATGAGTGGAATTAAAAAATCCTTCCCAGTGGGAAAAGTCTGTGATAATGTCATCATTCTGTGTATGCGCTAAATGACCAATGCCGTGAATACATTTCCTAAACATTCCCGTGCCTGAATCCTGAACTTGTCAGGACTTGTCAAGAACTAAGACACATTTATAGACCTCTGATGAGTATAGAATCATAGAATCATTAAGGTTGGAAAAGACCTCCAAGATCGTCTGGTCCAACCATCCTCCTACCATCAACGTCACCCACTAAACCATGTCCCCAAGCACCACGTCCAACCTTTCCTTGAACACCCCCAGGGACGGTGACTCCACCACCTCCCTGGGCAACCCATCCCAATGCCTGGCTGCTCCTTCTGAGAAGAAATGTCTCCTCACGTCCAACCTGAACCTCCTCTGGCTCAACTTGAGGCCATTCCCTCTACTTTTATCACTGGTTATCTTGGAGGAGATATTGCTGGCTGACCCCCAGCTCCCCACACCTTCCTTTCAGGTACCTGTAGAGAGCAATGAGGTCTCCCTGAGCCTCCTCTTCTCCAGATGAAACACCCCCAGCTCCCTCAGCCTCTCCTCACAGGACTTGTGCTCCAGACCCCTCACCGGCTTTGTAGCCCTGCTCTGGACACGCTCCAGGGCCTCGAAGTCCTTGTTGTAGTGAGGGGCCCAAAGCTGAACACAGTGCTCGAGGTGCGGCCTCACCAGAGCAGAGTACAGGGGGGACGATCACCTCTCTGGCCCTGCTGGCTGCACTATTCCTGACACAAGCCAGGATGCCATTGGCCTTCTTGGCCACCTGGGCACACTGCTGGCTCATGTTCAGGTGAGCATTGATCAACAGCCCCAGATCCTTTTCCTCTGCACAGCTTTCCAGCAATCACAACTGCCAGCTCCCTTAGCACCCTCAGGTGGATCCTATCTGGCCCCATGGATTTGTGACAGTCCAGGTGGAGCAGCAGGTCTCTGTTTCCATCTGAATTATGGGGGATTTCTCCTGCTCCCCATCCCAGACTTCCAGGTCAGGAGGCTGAGTACCCCAAGGTTAAGTGGTGATGAGGCCCATCCCCAGCAAGTCAGAAGTACCCCACTTGCTAAAAAACAGGATTTTTTCCTGTTTCAAGAAAGATTTTACATTCCTAAAGCCACCCTTGTGCAGACTCACTGCAAATCAAACAACACTGAATTTAAGTAGTCCTCAAAGTGGTTATTACTTTTTTTTTTTTTTTTAATTGCAATTCCACAGCTGGAAATCTTACCAAGGTCACCTTGGTTAAATTATACTGACTGACAAGAAAAACAAATAGCTAACTACAATAACTCCAAAAACTGTGTAACAGTTCAACCTGCTCAAGACACTTAAAAGAGACGAGGGCTTCAGGATCTTGGAAGGCAGAAAAACAATGCAGTCTGAAGGGAGAGGCTCAACGCAATAGAAACTGGCAGGTGACACCAGCTTCATTATAGAAGCTGTTAATTTGAATGCAACAGTGTCAATAAGAATTATACTAATGAAACTGTCCTCCAAAATGTCAGTCAGTGACTCTGGTAAGGTTTGTGTACGATTTTCTAAGCTGGCCTAATGTTTACAGTTTGATTCACTCCCTACATAATTTCAGATGCCTTTCTAATTATTCCCTTCTGTAAGACTATACTGTGCAGAGACAAAAGCAAATAGGGAAAAAAAAATACAATGCAGAGAATAACTGAACATCTTGTTTTTTTTTCTGTACTGTGAGTGAATTTCCTTGGAGCACTGGTAACAAGATCCTTGTAAGCACAAAAGTGATGTGAATGTACTACAGAAAAATAGCATATTATACTCGCACAGAAAAATAGCTGTTTTATTACATTTTAAACTATATATATAAAACAGCACTGTTTATTAAAAAAATCACAGAGAGCAAAAATTGCACATCCTCTTAGCACAGCAGTTCTGTGGCAGAGCTGAAAATGCGTAACAGGCAGACAGGAACTAGCATTTGTGTTTCAAAGAAGAGACCTTCAATCTGGGCTCTGGATATCACTGCATCTTACATTATGATTGTTTTACTTGATCGGGATTGCACGTTGCTTTCCGTTGAGCATCCATCCCTGAAGCCAGTGCAAGTCTTTGCTTTTAACTCAAAGAGACAGTGGGTAAGGCTGCAGGATACATCTAGTTGTAAACAGGAATAGAACTTTGGTAGTAATCATGGACGTTAAAAGCTCTTTATTGATGGATAAGAAATATTTTAGCCATTTGACAGTGTGAACAATACCCTGTTGTTTTACACAATATATCACTTTCCACTCGGATTACCATGGGATGATGGTTTTGAGGAGAATGAGAATGGTTTCCAAGTGGCTGTTACAGTCAGCCTTCCACTGACGCAAGAATCAGGAAACGGGTGAAGCATTTCTTGGAATATGCAAACTGCATCTCAGACAGGGACACAAAAAAATACACGTATGGTTGCTGTGCAGAATCCTTTGCTGACTGCCATAGTTTGGAAAAGATTTAGTTTACACCTGGATTTAACTGCTTCCCATTCAGGTTCACCACTGACTTTACCAGAGTTAAGAGAAGCCCAGGCCAAACTGTCTGGGAAGTCCTACTGCTCCAGCACAAGCATGCCTTGCTCACAACATGCACATTCAGTTTCTTTATCTTATTTGTTCATTCTATTCAGATTGAACATGTTTTGATCTGAATTACTCCCTGGAGACACCCAATATACATTTAAAAAAAATACACTTTCCCTAAGAATTTAAGACTACCCCAATCAGATGTCAAGTGATTTTTGAATGAATTGATCAAATCTGTCCATGTTCATTCCAGTTGAGATCTGTTCCCATTTGGTAGATTGGACGAGGCTATCATCTGCAGTGAGAAGAATTTAGGAAAAGTGGATGCGAGCTGAGCCATGCCACTCTTGCTTAACTCTTACAGCTAGGAAATACACCCTGGTCTGGTTTATTTAACAGGAAAGGCAGCAACTTAGCATAGTTGGTTGTCGCAAGTTGCCGGGGCCCAAGCAAGAGCCCATGTGGTATGCCTGAAGTCAGCCCTGCTGCTGCTGCTGCTCTTCATGCTTCTGCACTGATAGCAGTCCTTGCTGGTGCCAGGCTGGACATACTCACCCATAGCTTCCCAAGCAAAATGTTGTCATGTGAATGGCCCCATGGCCTGTCGTAGACCGGTAAGACTTCACTCCTCCAAGCACAGCCAGCTAGATTCCTTGTGCACTGGGTCTCAGCACAGAGACTGCTGGGCAGCAGTCAGAGCGAGAATGCATCCTGCCCTTCTTGTCCTGTGATGGATGGGAGTGCCCAGGTGCAACCCAGAAGCCTCTCAGCCATGGCAGAGCCAGGACCTGGGCACTTCCCAGGGCAACTGGGAGGTCCATGAACCAGTCCAGAACACTTCCCTGTGCCCACCCATGTCCCTAAGCCCTGCAATCTTTGCTACATTTCCAACCCTAACTCACGTCTTCGCCTTGCAAATACAATACACTCAGCAGCACATTCTGCTGCAGGAATAGCGGGGTCCGGGATCATTTCTGACCCATCTTCATTTTTCTTCAGGGAGATGCTGGACTATAAACATCATTCAACAAGAGCAGCGTTTTCTTTCCTTTCCACAAACAGGCATTTAGCTAGGCTTGGCAGAAGGAGGTAAGCCTCCGGGAAGACATTATCCTGACAGCAAACACTGGTGGCTGGCTTTGTGTGTATGAATGTGTGTGTTTGGCAGGCTCTAGATGCTAAATAAATATGGGTTATTAATAAAGCGCTAGCTGGAGATGGAAAATAAGACTGAATGCTTCATCTTCCCAGAGCTGTTTCAGGATCTTAGGGGGGAAATAAAGAACAAAGACAATGGAAAATGGAGAGCCATGGGGGAGGGGTTGGGGGGAAGGGAATCCAATAAAGAAGAAAATAGCAGCAAGGAGGAGGCAGTAAATTTGTTTGGCTGTAAAAGAGGCTCAAGAAAACAAAGGGTAACAAAACAGCACTGGTAAAAACAAAATAATGCCAACCACCTCCTGCCTCCCAAGTCTGAAGCCAAGATGTGAAATCGCACTGCCTTAGCCAAAAATGCTTGCAAAAGTCTGAGAAGGAATGAGAGACGAAGAAGTAATCTGAAAGTGGAAAAACAAAATGCAAGAAAATCAGGCATAACACATGCCCGGAGAATGACACCCTAGCAGAGGGACTTTGAAGTGCTGCCAGGATCTACAGAAATGGCACTGAGACCAAGGGGCTCTGCTCCGGTGTTCACCCATGTCGACATCCTAGCCAGCACAGCTGTAGGCTGCACCTGCTGTCCTCTCTGGGAAGTCAAAAGCCTGAGCTTGAAAGAGCAGTACCAGTAGCTTTTCTCCTCACTGTGCCATTTCCGTAACCTTTTCCAACTCACAAAGTAAACAGACCATGGATCCACATTTTTGTATCCTCCTTCCTACGAACGAACCATTCCCCATGTGCACTATTTCTGTGTCAGGATGATAGTGTCCTGCAGTGACACTATGATCATCTAGCTTTCCAAACATTTCGTACTACAACAGTTTTTAAACTTAGCCTACATGTATTTTAGCCTAAGAAGTCTTTACTTTCTTACACTTTTCAACTAACAGAGGGCTACATCTATGGGTCAAAGGGCAAACTGCTACATCTACCTTTATATAGCTATGTTTCATCTATTTTTGCCAAGCAACAAAGGACCTCATTAATTAGGTCTCTTGGGCCTAGTTCTCTTCTACTTGCGCCACAATGTTCCTAAAGCTGTCATACAATTAATAAAGGCTACAGCTTAGAGTTGCTGCCCTATGTTTGACCAAGGCTATAGAGTGCTTCAGATTGGAGTGCCTGGACTTTATGGTCCAATTCTCTAGGCAGATGTCCTAGGATGCAGTCTGGTTTTCAGAGACAGTATCCACAACTCCACTGGTTTCAATGCCAGGATTGCCCACATAAGAGATTCAGAATTTGGATAATTTATAGTTCTTTCATGCGGAAGTGGAGTCCCTCACCCCCAGGGTTCCTGAAGCTTAACCTGCTGCTCATTCTTTTACTCTGCCATACACATAAACACATCATCCAGGCTTTGACAGATTACCTCTGTGCTCCAAGATGAGGAGCAAACTATCTTTCAGGACAACAAGGTAAGAAAAAGCCTGCCATGCAAAATTGCCTTACTAGTTCCATAGAATCATAGAATCATTTGGGAGCAAAAACCTCTAAGATCATCAGATCCGACCATTGATAAAGCACTGCCAAGCCTACCACTAAACCATGTACCTAAGAACCACAACTACACATCTCTAAATACCTCTAGGGATGGTGCCTTCCTGGGCATCTTGCTCCAATTGCTTATTGCCTGGGAGAAGAGACCGACCCCACATCACTGCAGCCTCCTGCCTGATAGTTGCAGAGAGCACTAAGGTCTCCCCCGAGCCTCCTTTTTCTGCAGGCTAAATAACCCCAGCTCCCCCAGCTGCTTCTCATAAGATTTGTTCTCTAGACCCTTCCCCAGACTCCACACCCACGTAACACTGATGGGCTCACTGTCTTGTTCTGCAGAAATCCAGCTGTGCTGCTCGTTACGCCAGGGCACAAAGCACATGCACGCAGCTGCTCCAACAGTCCACACGGGTCTGATGGCCCATGAAAAATTGATACGTACATACACAGAGAGGCCAGGACACGCGGGAGGCGTTGATCCTGCCTCACACATCCAGGTCAGCTATGTACGAGGAAAATGCAGCAAACCTACCTCAACCATCAGAATACCAACTATGCACCAGCACCCAGCAAGGACCTCCGGGGGAGGGAAGGAAAAAAAGGGAGGACAGCTGAAAACCTGACTGCTGCCAGCCTTACCGGGGAACACTGTACCAGAAGCAGGTTATTGAAAAACAGTTCACACTCCTACAAGTGCTGTTCAGGCAGAGACAATGTACAATTCCTTTGTCTTCCTCCTCGCAGAAGGAATACCTGATACTCCTGTAAAGGTCAATGCAAGACATTCAGTATAAGGCATTTCATGTGGCTCTCAGCTTTTGATGTTATTTTAGCACTCACTTCTACCCCCGTATTTTCTACTTGGGTCACTAGCCCCACCATTACGTGAAAACACTAATTAAACTTTGCAAACATCGCATGATGGTGCATGTACTTCATGAGCCTTCACACAGTTCTCAGCTGAAGATGTACGAACGGGTACTTTTAGTAGGGTTATACGAGTAGAGAAAAATGAATTGATTTTACAGAACTCCGTGGCTTTGCATGTCTTTTCATAAGTATGCCTACTGAAATAAAATATACTGGTATGGCTAGCACTCGTTATCCACTGCCAGCTAATTAAGTGGAGGTCATTTGTACCTTCAACTAGTTGTATATACTGTGTATCGCTCAGAAATCAGTTTTACACAACAGCTCTGTTTTAGAGGTGACTTCAAAAAGACAGAAATCAAGGCATTGCTACATACAGTGCGAAAACAACAATGGCAATTTCACTTTGTTTTATTATTCAAAGAAAGAATTTCCAAGAAAAACACCACTGGAGACTAAAACACTATTAGAGACGTCTAGCATATGAAAAGCTCAGTACAGTGAATGCCAAGCAAGAGCCCCTGCAAAAAGTTACTGTAAGCTGCAGAGGTGGTTTCAATTTTTCAGGCAGAACATTTGAAACATCTTTTTCACAAAAAGCAAAGAAACAAACAAAAAAGAAAGGTCTTGACAAAGCTTCTCTTCTGCAAAATGCACACTCCCTTTCCTCTTTAGTTTGTCCCACAGAAGGACAATTTGTCTCATTAGCAGACAAGGGAACATTAGCTCAAAGTCCACTGGAAAAAAAAAAAAAAAAACTCGAAGAAACAAACAAAATAACCCACCTTTCTCTCTTATCAGTTAACTATCAGTGCATTTCAGCATCAGTATGTATATAAGCATTTTGGAACCCTTCTAGTAAATAGGCAAGCGCCAGCTGAAATCCTTCATGCTAACAGCTTTCCTTTGAGCCTCCTTCCCCCTAAGGCCATCCGTATTCCCAGCGGGGAGAAGCCCACTTGCTCACCGTGCTCCCACAGGTGGCTTTGCTTGGGGTCCTGCTCTTGTTTTGCAGGGTGCCACAGAGAGGCCCCCGGGCTGCGATGCTGCCTCATGCTTATCCTCATTTCAGCCAGTTTGCTCTCTGGGAAGGAAAAGCAAGGTCACTTGTCTCTTTCTGCACCCAGCACTGGCAGCAAAGCAGAGGTGCTATCCTGCAAGGTCCTTTCCATGGCACTTGTGGCACGAGCGGTGGGGGCTCTCTCTGCCCCGTAGCACTTCTGAGCTACGTGCTTTCCTGAATCCAGCTCAGCACCAACACACCAAGTGAAGGGCCTGATGCAGGGCAGCAATCAGCCCCACTTGCAGGATAAGCCCTGCTACAACAAAGGGATTACTCCCATGAGTATAGGCTGCTCCAATGACAAAGAGCTTGCAAGATACAGGTTGCAGGGGGAAGAAGCGTATCTGAAAGCACCCTGCGCTCCACATGTAGCCATTCGCAATTACTCTCACACCTGAGGACATGCTGCTACCACCAAACTCTGTTTGACATCTGATGTTACATTCCCTGCCTGTCAAATGTTTCCCGCAGCCTAAGATGGGAGAAGGATTTTCTTTTTCCCTTCAATTAATCTGGTTACTATCAAAGGCACACATATCACACAGAGTGACACGCAAGGCAAAAATTAAGAAGATTGGTGATGAATCCCCTGAGACACCTCTCTGCCAGGTATCCCACCCTCCTTTCAGCCCAAATTTCAGAAATCTTGTAGTGCACGCTGCCTACAACAGAGAGCAAACCTTCAGATGATTCGTGGCTGGGGATTTCTGTCTGCCACTGCCTGTCACCATATTGCTCAGCGGAGCTTATAAGCTTGCTGAAGGCCATAAATAGCTTCCTAAACCCAGCTCATTCATGTAACTTATGCTTTGATTTCACAAAACAGCAGAATCCATAGCCAACATAACCCAAATAGAACAAAACTCTGTGCGCACTTTAACAAAAGCCTTTAGGCTGCAGGAATTAAAAATGTGTACAAGGTGATAAAACTTGGTAATTGGTCAAAAGGCTTCCCTGTCCGTGATGGATGGGCTTGGATTTGTTTCTCAGACCCATTCTAGCTACTACACTGTGGCCTAATATTGTTCTTACCTACCACCATACTTTCCTTATAACATGTTGTGATGTTAAAAAATTCTACCCCTGCTGGGGAACGAGGCATTGTTAGAGGAAAGCTTGTGACAGAATCCTGGAAGAGGTGTCATGTATAGCACAGAAACCCCAACCCAGATAAACTAAGACAGGGATTAAATTTGCACCCTGCAAGAGGCTCCAGAGATCAACAGGTTGCTGCAGGATTTTACTGTCATTAATTCATTAGTCAGAAGTTCATCTCTCTGAAAGATGGAGTATATTAACGATAATTGCCAAGCAAAACAGAAAAACAAAGATTTGAATTGTGTACTTTCTGTCTATTCTATTTCCAATGATTTTCAGATCATTTATTCTGTCCTACAGAGTTAAAGGGATGCTTAATAGATTGGACCAATTAGTACAGGCTTCTTGTTGACAAAGAGAACAAAGCAGCAGAAATATTCTGCCAAAAAAAGGAGGGGGTTCACCCAAAGAAACATGCACGCAGACTCCTGTAAGTACATCTACCACCATTTGCAGCAGCTACTCATGCAAGCAGTGCAGCAATACCCAGGAGAGCAGGACTCACGGGCACCAGCAGAAACTGAATGACACTGAACAGCCCCCATGGCTGACAGAGGGTCCTGTGAGAGCTGTCCTTCAGAAAACCAAAAAGCCCCCAGCCCCTGCCTTACCTACATTGCTTTGCACGCCTCGGGAATCTGACCCAAAGCAAATGGGAAAGCAGGAACACCAACCACCTTTCTAAAACGGTATTATTCCAGCTTCCTTGGGGAAAAAAATATTTATCCCCTAAGTACTGATCTCAGAGGATAACTACAAGTGCAGCTGTTTCTGTTTAATCCTCCCCACTCTTACAGACATACCGAAGCCTCTCCAGGCATCTGGCTCCTCGCTACTGATAGGAATATTCATGCTACGAAAATTACCTTACAAAAGTAGGGCCGGACATGAGAGGCAGAGGAACAGCAGCACGTCAAAAACCTAACTCCTGGAAAGAGCAGCACAGGCTCTATATATACAGAAGGTTTTGCAGCATGAAGCTGTACCTCAGAGTAAAGAATACCTTGGAGACACAGAGACCATATGCTCAAACTCAGTCAGAAGTTAGAGCAGACGTGAAGGCCAGGCTCTTCTAACAGCACAGGAGAGCACAGCTCAGCCCAAGCTCAGGACTCTAAAATGGAAAAGATTGGCTGCAACATCATCACAACATTGATCTCCTTCCCACCTTCAACCGAGAGATTCCAATTCTTTCTCCCTCAGTTTCCCCATACTAAAATGATGACCTCCCCTTTTCCTACTGCTACTCTTAAGCAGTCTTTGAGCCCACAGCAGACATTCTGCAACTACAGCCTCTCGTTTTCCATGCTCCTTTCTGCTCCTCACCAACAGCCAGACTGATGGACTACCAGCTCTCCTTGCCCTGGCCCACAAAGCTCCCCATCAGGCTAACCCCTGAAGTGCCAAACACACCAGTGCAGTTGGTTTATGTCTGTATCTGGGTGCCACATACACTAAAACCCTACCTCGGGTCCCTGCTGTAAGAGTTTTCCATGAGAAGGTTCATCAGGAAGGTGGGATGCAAAGGTGGACCAAGTGGTCTCTGAGGCAGAGTTCCTAGGCACGGTTATCAGGAGGATGATACCACCACCTCTTACCATGCCAGCAAATATAAATCAAGCTACAAAGACTCAGCAGAAAAGCGTGCCAAATGTACCTGCACTCGAAGCAACAACGCTAGTGATTTGTACAAGAAATCAGATAAGTTGAGAAGAGTGTATTTTCTGTTCATGCTACTGATCTCAGTCTCCGGGCTTATCTCTGCACTATCAGATGAAGTGACTGTTAAATAACCCAAGCTGACAATACAGGCTCATGAGAACACTTTTTCTTGGTTTGGTAGTGTTAAAGTAATCTCTAAATATGAATTTCAATAATGAAGGGCACATGCCCAGTACAAACGTATTATTTGAGGCACAGCAGATCCCTGCACTGAATCAGGCCTACTTACATCTGATAAATACCAGGGAAAAACACTTCAGAGGAAGAAGCAACAAACTAACCCTTACAAATTGCTCCTTGTTAGCAGTTCCTGAAGCAGTTAACAAAATGCTGTTTAGGCTGTGCTACCAAGGAGGGAAGTAGAAGCATAAAGGGAAATGGCTTGTAATCAGGAAAAGAAATTAGATCTTCTGAACCACCCACAGTCAGTCAGCTGTTTTCTCCACCAGGATGCTCTTCTAGGCAAGCACATCTCTAAATGTGATGCCATCTTCTCCCACAAATACAGAGAAGAAAGATCCCCAAGGTCACTTTAAGAATATGAAAAATATCTTCACAGCATAAGTCAAAATGTTCTTATTAACCACGCAAATGAAATCCTGTCTGAAAGAACACAAAATGATTAAAGAGTATTAAAATATTAACGGGGCACTAATCTGGTAAACATTTTCAGTATGTGGAAAAAAAGCATTCATGGAAAAAACGCAGTTAAGACTTCCCCTTACCACCGTGTCACTTGGGGAACTTGAAGCAGAGCTGAGCGACTGGTTTTGGAAACTAACATCCCACACCTTGCTCAAGTCTCCTCCTGTGAAGACACGGGGAAGCATTTATTTTGCTTGTGGAATCGGTGAGGCTTTTTCCCCCCCACACTTTGGCACCGGTGTTTGGTTGTGCAATGATTTCCATGTGGTTATCACATCTAAAGAGGAACGAATCAGTATGGTACCAACTGGTTCTGCTTACTTTATGATTTAGCCATGACATTTCTTGTCAGAGAGGATGTTTGGCAGGGGCAAACTAATGCTTTTCAGAACAGTTTTCAGTCTGACACTGAAATCAAAGGCCCTGTCAGTAGGAAAGGGAAAAATCTGGATTCATTAAAAAGAAGCAAGGTCAGAACAGCATGGAGAGAACGCTGGATCCTATAGATGGAACTGGCAGCAACCCTAACATTTAAAGTTGTCTGACATGTCTCATTATAAGACCTTGTTTTCAATTACTTACAGCTTTACCAAATTAACTTTTGCCAGCAATTTCCTTTGCTAGGTGTGTACCTCAGACTGTTGTTTTGTTGCTTTTACTTTTTTTTTTTTTTTTTTTTTTTTTTTTTTTGGGGGGGGGGGGCATGTGGGGGAGATGGGGCTTCAGAAGAAAATGTTCCATTGTTTTGGAAGATTGGAAACAGACTTTATTACAGAAAACACATTTGTTGTCCCCCTTTTAAAAATAAATAAGCAAATCAAATTTGAACATTTTTTTTTTCACCAAGTGGCAGTCATGTTCTGGAATGCAGCTCACAATTTTGCTGTAGTTTAGAACAGAGGAAGTTTCCATTTCCCTCACAGACAAATAACTAACTAAATAAATAAAAATCCTGGAATGCAACATGGATAGTGAAGTGTTAGAAGAAATTAGCAACTCTGCAGCTGTGTCTTGTGAAAGAGAGGACCGGGCAGTGGGATTCACTCCTGAGAAATAAAGGAGGCTGTTAAAAGGAAGCATCTGAAAAGAGGAAGAGACGTTCGCAAAAAAACAAAGCCAGATGAGAAGCTCCAAGAAAACTGGTGCAATCAGCTGTGACTGAAGACTCAAGAGAGCAGAAAAATGGGTGAACTGAAGAGGAAGCATATGATAATAAGGGGAAACCACGGGGCTCAGAGGGAAGACTGCTATGAAAATTGCACCACTTGGAAAGAATGACTGGGGGGAAAACCAGCAAGGAGGATCCCAGCATACATCTGAAATGGGAATTGGGGCTGCATTTCCATTCACAGGCTATGACAGCCAAAGGTCTGTGCTGTTCACCCAGCAGTGTCTGTGTAGCACCATACAGTAGAATTTCAGCTATTTTATATTGTTACAAATAATAAAACAAAGCTGAAGAAATGGTTTTGTTAGAGTCAAGCACTCAAAATCTAGGCAATGCGATGTCTATATCATCTTGATATGGACCATTTAAGACACTGCCTTTGCTGCACAAGGTGCTACTAGAGCTGATCTCTGTTCATCAGCGAGTACCATTAGCAATGTGTGCCCTCATGGCAAGCACTGGGGACTTCAGTCAATCCAGAAGCTGGGCTTTAGGAAGGAATAGGAATTATTGACAGCAGTTTAATGGCACCACGACAGCTCAATCCCAGAAAGACACTGTTTTTGAACGAACCCAAAATGCATCCTTTCCTTTTGATTTTTTCAATAATCAAAACAATTTAAATGGATGCTTTCCTCAATGAATATACTCATTTAAATATCATATTTCTCAGCAAGAGTCTGATTCTTAGCACTAAAAAGCATGTAAGTATGATTGTCCAGACCTTGAAGAGCCAAATCTAAAAATAAAAGCAGAACCAGAGAAGTGTTTCTGTACTATGGAGCTCAGCTCTGGCCAGTGACAGCTGGGGGGCATGCTCAGAAAACATGGTTGTCTCAAAGCACAGAAGAAAAATCAAATCAAATAAATAATAATAATAATATAAAAATAGTAAAGGTACAGGATGAGAAGTACTAGTTACTGCAGTTACTGCAGACAACACTGACATGGCCCTTGCTCCCCAGAGCGTCCACGAGATAAATTCTTTAGATAAATCCACATGACACAGGCTGAAGAACATATGCTGCCGCCCCCTATAATAAACTTCAGACCTCTGACAAAACAGATCACCATCCACAGAAACTGTAACATGCCTTTTGCAGAAATGTGGTAAGGACTCATTATATCACCGGTTTCCCAGGGGTGGGCAACAGCGGTAGACTTCTCAGATGAAAATGCCTGGTTTTTCCTCTGATCATCTCAGGCTGACAAAGATATCCAGGAGCACTTAATAGGGTAAATCTGGCATAACGTGAGGTGAGGTTCGAAGCATAAGACATGTTTTCTCCAGCTTTCACACACCTGGGATGGCCTCAGCAGCACAAGGCACCTACCCCTGACAGAGCACACCTAGATGCGGCAGAACTGGAAGAAGCAGCAGACTGACACAGCTGTGAATAAACTCCCTACTTACGCTTTGCTCTCTTAGCATCACCAGCAAGAATTTCTGGAAAGGATTAGAAGTGTTTGCAAAATGTTTTACACCTATTGGCATGCTTTTCCTGCAGCAGCCCTTGAGCTATGAGAGGAAATAAGCATAAAACCAAAATTCTGTTAATCAGTTTCCATAGCTTCTCTAAGAAAGCATTTTCTAGTTCGAAAGGGGAAGATCATGTTGTCACTGGAAGCACAATACACATATTTTCTCTTTTAGAGGGCAGCACACATTCCTAAGGCAGTTCTCATCACTGCACATTAAGAAGCAGGCTGAATCCAGCACTGCTGGTGCTGGGAACTATGCAAACATTTAGGGTTTTTCATTTTTCCCAAGCAAAAATACTTAATTATGGCAGCAGAGGTAATGAAGAAAATAAAACCCATTATCAGAAGGCTGATATTTACTCAACTGGGGCCCACACCTGCACTGGAAAAATTCCAAAGATCTGCAAATTGAGAAGACTGAAACTCAATGGTCTAGAAAAAAAAGCACCAGTGTAGAAGTCATGCATAATGTGGGACACAACCAGCTCCCTCTGGAAGCCTCGCTGCAGTATAAACTACCTCTCAAAAGCCCCTGTTGTCTCCCCTTTGGCTTTCCAAGTTTCATAGCATACCAGTGCTAAACAGAACATCTCACCAAGTCTAGATCACGGGTAGGTGTAGTGGGTTTACGTGGCAAGGTTTTGGTAGGAGGGGGGCCATAGGGGTGGCTTCTGTGAGAAGGATCTAGAAGCTGCCCCATGTTTGGTAAGGGCCCCGCTGCTGACCAGAGCTGAGCCAATAAGCGATGTTGTTTTGCGCCTCTGTGAGAGCATATTTAAGACAGGGAAAAAACGCTGCGCCACGCAGCAGCTGGGAGGGTGAGAGGAGTAAGAAACAGCCTTGCAGGCGCCAAGGTCAGTGAAGAAGGAGGGGGAGAGGTGCTCCAGGCGCCGGAGCAGAAGTCCCCTGCGGCCTGTGGTGAGGACCATGGTGAAGCAGGATGTCCCCCTGCAGCCCATGGAGTACCACGGTGGAGCAGGGTTCCACGCTGCAGCCCGTGGAGGAGACCACGGTGGAGCCTGTGCCCCGAAGGAGACTGCGGCCTGTGGAAGACCCCTGCCGGAGTAGATTCCGGGCCGGACCTGCAGCCCGTGGAGAGGAGACCACGCAGGAGCAGGTGACCCGGCAGGAGCTGCTGCCCGTGGGGGACCCAGGTTGGAGCAGTTTGCTCCAAAGGGATGGACCGCGTGGTACGGACCCATATATGGAGCAGTTCTTGAAGAGCTGCTGCCTGTGGATCCCACGCTGGATCAGTTCAGCAAGGACTGCATCCCGTGGGTGGGACCCCACAGCACAGGGGACAAGAGTGACCGAGAAGGAGCGGCAGAGAAGAAGTGCTGTAGACTGACCATGACCCCCATTCCCCCATTCCCCTGCGCCGCTCAGGGGGAGGAGGTGGAAGAGGGTGGATGGGGGAAAGGTGCTTTTCGTTTCTTTTCTTTGTTTCTCACTTCTCTAGCTTGTTAGTATAAGCAATAAATCTTACTTTCTCTCTATGCTGAGTCTGTTTTGCCCGTCACGATAATTATTGCGCGATCTCCTAGTCCTTATCTCAACCCTTGAGCCCCGTTCATCGTATTTTCTCCTCACTCCTCTTTGAGGAGGGGGAGTGAGAGAGTGGTTGTGGTGGAGCTCGGCTGCCCACCCAAGTAAAACCATCACAGTAGGTAATTAAATCCTGGTAGGGCACGTGGCAGATGTCTTACCTGCCTCTCTCGCTGAAGCAATGAAAGATTTTGCACTGGGGCTATGCATCACCACAAGGTCACACACCAGTACTTCTATTTCAGGACCAAATAAACAACTCTAAACAGTTGTGGTGAGGATATTAAATTCTTGCTTGAAGGCTTAAGGCATAAGAGAACAAAAGAAGTGTGGGACAGCAGGGTATACCCCAGCTGCATCCTGCGGAAGGACAGACACCTTCCCCTGATGTATCTGGTGCTGTCCACTACCACAGCCAATGATCCCAAGTAGACAGGCCTCAGGTCTCATTTGTACCAGTCATATCTGTGCTTTTACTTTGCAAGAAAAGCTATTTTTATCTTTACTCTTCTGTTTTCTCTACAGTGTACATTGATATGCTTTGGCAAAGCACGTAAAACTGGCTTTATGTAACAAGAAATTAACATACCTGTTCATTTGAGAGCACAGCTGATCAAGAAACCAACTCCGATCCTTTCTGGTCATTGCTCCAAAGAGAAAGAAGCTGCTAGCATCATCTCTGAAGGCAGTCTGCTGCTTTGCTTGGTTCCAACTCTGGGGAGCTTCCTCAGGAGGTTACTGACTTTACAACCGTTCTGGACACAAAACACATTTCATGTCCTGGAGCTCAGAGACATCCAGAAAGTCCTGAAAGACAAAGGTGTTACCCTGTGAGCTGGACTACAAACTTCTGCCGTATCATCATGGTCTATAACTTCCTCACGGAGGGAAGCAGAGGGAGAGGTGCTGCTCTCTTCTCTCTGGTGACCAGTGTTTGGACCTGAAGGAATGGCATGAAGCTGCATCAGGGGAGGGTCAGGCTGGGGGTTAGGAAAAGGTTCTGCACCCAGAGGGTGGTCAGGCACTGGGACACACTCCCCAGGGCAGTGGTCACGGCACCGAGCCTGTATAAGTTCAAGAAGCATTTGGACAACACCCTTACACATATGGTCTGATTTTTAGGTAGTCCTATGTTGAGCCATGAGTTGGACTTGACGATCCTTGTCCTTTCCAACTTGAGATGTTCTGTTCTAAAAATATGCTCCAAAAGTTTACTAACTTGTGCATGATTTAAAAATGATATTGTAAGTGAGGAAGACGTCTAGCTGAAGATACAAATACATCTTTCTCTCATGAGTATAGGTACCAGCAAGAGATAAAAAACACCACTAAGCCCCTTGGTCAGGTTGATGGTTGGACGTCATTATCTTGATGGTCATTGCCAATCTAAATGATTCTATGATTCTGTAATCATTTGGCCAGACCCAGAAACACTGCTCAACATCTGTGAAGATTTTTTGGGGGGGGGAACTTTTCAATTCAGTCAAACAATAAATAGAGCATGAACCTTTGGCATTTTAAGAGTGAATGTGTCTGAACCTTCCCACACAACTTCTGCAGTGTGCAAAAACAGTAGTGTTCAACATCCTATTAAGAACAGTAGCCAGAAAACTATAGGGCAGATTTTATAATCACTAACATTTCATTTACTTGTGCATTCACCCATTTCATTTTCTTTCAGAAATCATCTTCCAAGGAGAAAATTTGCAGTAATTTTTATGTGCAATGAATTACTCACACCTTCTAGGACAATAAAAATCAATCACCGCATTGTTCAAATTCCTGTTGATTTGTGTTCCCACTAGAATACTTACTTTCACTTTTATTTTAGACAAAAAGAGAATTTACCCTAGTAGTTCCACTCACTGGCACCTGAGAATACTGCTAAGATCTACAAAAGTAATAAGAAAACTCACTATAATACAAAACCAAATAAAAACCACACGTTGACAGCTGACACCCTCAATACAGGTCTTTTCATCTCAGGGCTCAGTTGTATTCTACAAAGGAGCAAACTGAAAACAAACAAGGGGCCTAGCTGCCACATCCTTCCTGCTGATGGAAGGACCATTTAGTCCACCAAGAGAGAGTAGGGTTCGTGGCTTAATTATATTTAATATTTGTTATTCTCAATCTTAATACAAAAAAAAAAAAAAATCAAGAAAGAAAAGAACAGGCAAAGCCTGGAAACAATGGTCACAGGTATGTCATATTTAAATAAGAACCAAAACAGCTAACCCAAAGCAAACAGACCACCAATAAAAAATATATGCGTGTGTGTAAACACATATTAAAAAAAAATCCAGTGAACACAGAATGAAAGAGCATTTCAGTTTTGAAAGAACATAGATAATCAATCCTACAGAAGGAAATTCCAGGGAATTTCCAGTTCAGCATTAAAAAAATATATTTTCTATAAAAAGTTCAATTTAATGTCTGTAGTTCTCTTCACCTAACTTTTTTGGCACCTAACTTTGCCACGGGTTATTAGGTTTCTGTAAATTGCCTTTACAAACCAACCAAAGCAGGCACGAGAAAGAGCACTTTCTGACACAGAATGCCCAATTCTTACACTCCATTACTTCCAAGTAAATTTTTCACCAAAGTTTTTAACAAATTGATGGTTAAGTCTGTTAATTGCAGTAAGGCGTATTACAGGAATTTCAGCACAATACAGTAAACAAGTTTGCAGCTATATTTATCTCCTCCGATGTTTTGAAAAATTGCACATTGAATCAGCCCTGGAATAAGTGATACAGCTATAAAACCTGACAGGTCACACAAATGATTTGAGAATGTAAGTTACACTTTCATGTATGACTTATATTTACTTTGAAAGGTTATTCGAAGCACAACAATGTGAATATATACTTAGTAAGTCAGATTACCAAGAACGGTCCCAAAGAAGTGTTTCTTACTCCAGCATTGTCCGCTGACAGCCTGGACAAAGGGACACGAGGTACTCTTCCAAAATTCACACATGATCTGTACGTGGTTAGGGGTCACAAGCAGGCGGAATGACAGAATCCAGGTAAAAACAACCCTGACGAACAGAAAATTGGTACTTTCAATGTAAGAGATTCAGTCTGCATGGGAAGGTTTCTGCTCCTGGAAAGCGATGCACAAGTTCAAGATTGCAGAACAAGCTGGCTGAGGAGCACCTACAGCAGAAAATCCCTGGGGGGCTATCAGGTAGCGTAAGGTCTCCGCAGACTAGCCCTAAACAAATCAAAATAATCTGTCACAGATAAGACAAATGTTTTGGCAGGAGATGTAAAAAGAGAGTAACCTAAGCAACAACAGACTGCTCCTAGACTCAACAGCAGCAAGCCCACAGAAGAAATGCTCGGTATGGTTTGACAATTCACATAGGACATGGACAGGGCAAGAGAAGGCCAGAGGAGGACAACAAAAGTCAACTACGAAACATGTAAGGAAGGACTAGAAGACAGGCTATGACCTGTGAGGCCACCGCTAAAGGTCTGTAAAATACACAAAAGGTTGCTGCAAAGGGAATGATCTGTTTACCACAGCCATGAGAAAAAGGTCAAGAAATCACAGTCTAACACTGCACAGATACATCGGACTTTGGGGAAAATATTCCATCAAGAGTGAACTAGAATTGCTTAATAGGGATGCCAGGCTTTCAGCTCTGGGAGTTTGGAAGGATGGGTCCTACTAAGCTAGCTGTGCAGAAGCAGCAGGAAAACTAGGCTAAGACTCCTCTTCTGCAGCTTCTTAACTACAGGTAAGTAGCAGTACAGCCTCCGCAAGAGCGGGAGGTGTCCCTGCCCACATCAGGGGCTTGGAATTAGACTATCTTTAAGGTCCCTTCCAACCCAAACCATTCTGTGACTGTATAACAAGGCACATAAAAACCAGAGTTAGAATTCAGTAGCTCATACTCAGTGACGCAGCCTTCTCTCTTCCCACTGCCATAGTCCCACCAAGGCAACAAACACCAGGCTTGCTTGTGCCACTGGCCTGAGATGCTCTGACCTGAGCTCTTAAGCCATTCGGTAACAGAAGTTACGGAGGGATCACTGCGGGATGTAAGGAGGAAAGGAGTCCTGATGAATGTTCACAAAAGGCTACGGGTTTACAGAGACCCCGGTGAAGATTAGAATCCCCTATCTTTTGCTCTCTCACGAATACATCATGCTGCTCATTTCTCTGCCTACAAATACACAAAGGATTCCTCAGAGAGGCTTACATACTGTCCGAACACACAAAGCCATACTTCTTCCCTGCTCCTTCACATCACAAGAATAAACAAGTGGCTTGCTCCAGGATTGCACCTCCCTTTTTCATCTGTTTTGCATCAGCTCACTAGCCAAGGACCAAACGTCTACATCTGAGCACCTAGTGATTTTATTTGCCATTTCAGGCAGTGCCTGCTTAGTTAACCTCATTTCCTTCGCACTTCATTTTGCTAACGGGCACCCAAACCTTTCCAAAGTGTGCAGTACCTTCAAATATTAGTACACAAATGAATCGTGCTGGCACACACAAAACATTTTGCAGAACACAGGGCATGAATTCTGGCAAGCTAATACACATATACTGTAATTTTAGCTTGATGACATATGGATATTTCAGACTAGTTTTCAGCAATGGCAGTGCTATACACACAAAATATTGATATCATATTTTCCCAGATACCAAAAAATCCAGAACACTACTAAAAACACAATTAATTGACTCCTTAATCCAGATTAAGGAGTAATTCAAGCGGTGCCCCGAAACACTGGTCAGGACACAAACATGGGACTCAGTCTTTCATTATACAGAGTGCCTTACATATTAATAGGTTTCCAGCCTCAGACTTACCAGAGAGATGCCACAAACACTGTGTGTGCCAAATACAGAACAGAAAACGTCAGGGAGTTCAGGCCATTCACAGCTTCTTTTGCTGGAGCCACGTAAACTGCAGCAGCAGGGTGTGGAGGGGCTGTCACAGACCACTTACATAAGGCACAGGTCTTCATGCTGGACAGCACGTGTAGGTTCCTCCATCCCTGGTGTGAACATCTCTCCTTTTCCACAAAGCTCTTTACACTACAGTAGGGTTTGGCAAAGCACCAGTTAGCATGATTTAGATTTCTCATCCAACTATTTTTCGTGAACATGTTAATTTTAAGTGCTCTAAACATTTTTTAAAAATGGGTTTGTTTATTTAGAAGCATGAGTAAGACATGAGGATCCAAACTGGGGCCTTGAGGAATGTTTTCCGGATCCTACCTAAGTTTCTGGAAAGGTATCTGTAGACTGGCTCTAGGCTGCTTTCTGTCTAGTTACTGATTTAAGTTATTAGACTCACTCCATTGAAGTCTACGAGGGCATCAGGCTTCCTCTACAGACTATGCAAAAGATAATCAGACTACCGAAATATGGTCCACAGCTTTCAAACCTTCACCTTCTTTCTCATTTAGTGGTAAGAAAAAAGGGAGGTACTGAAAACTCAGGAGCTCCATGTAATATCCAGTGCTGTACCCAAACAGCAACCAAAACAATGAAAACCATATTTCAATGGATGAAGAGTTAAAGGTTATAAACCATACGTACTCTCTTTAGTAACATCTGATTTTTATCCAGTGAAAGATATAACAAAAAACCACTGTTGTACCACTGTTATTTCTCCTTACTGCAAAGCATGCCTGGAAAATCAGTCCAAATCACCACATCATCTTATAGGGGTGCTACATTTATTGAAAGATTACTCAGAAGTCTGGTAATACTTGTGTTGTAAGGGTCATTCCTTTACATACAACAGGTATTAATCACCTACTTCAACTTCATCATGTTCAGCAAAATCACAGCTGGGTAAGCCCTGAGCTGCTAAAGCTCTTCTATAACAAGATGTTAATTACTTTACTTTGTTAAGGGGTGAAAGCTTAATTATCATGGATTTGTAACCCCCTGTTTGGCACTTTGGAACAGAATTTATAGTATTTCTTTCAATCATCAGGTAGTCAGGCTGTGTCATACACAAGGGGGTAGTATAGCACAAAGGCATAATCCTAGTTACATCACGTTGTAAGGCATGCAGAAATAGAAAAGCAATGTGGAAAACATTGGAGGTAGCAATTTCTTCAGCTTTCTTCTCTTCCCTCTCGCAAAAATAATCCATACCAAATCTGGATGCACATTTTGGATTACATTCTCCACAGTTGTAAACCAGTCTTTCAGTGACTTCATGGAGCTCTGCCAGCTGATGTCTGCTCCAAGCCTGAGCCAAATGTGAGTACGAAATGCTGTCTGTATTTTACCCTTATAGAATGTTCTCCCTTCACCTAGGTAAACATCCTCTGAAAGAACACACAAACTACCTCGTTCCAAAAATATAACTCTTTCTGCTTCTTTTGCAGTTATCTCATCAGTTCCACTAGCAACCAGGCAGAAGTTACCTGTTATTAGCCATTGGGCCTCAACAGAAAACTGTTCTGTGTGACCACATCATACATAAATCCTGGAGGATCAACTCTGAATGAAACCGTAACAGCTTCCTTACTGGGTTTAATGGTAATCTTTACGTTGTCATCTTCATGTTTAGTACAAAACTCACTTTCCGACATAAGGAGATTAGAGTTATAAGGAAATGAAGTGCAGAGCAGAAGATATCATTGCTCTTCGGTGGGAAGTAACGCGAAGAATTTCCATGCAAGGCACGCATCTCAATAGGAAACCCTTACTGGCCAAACGACTTGTAAATGTTTTTGTTCCCATCTCTTGCTGTACACTCTCAAGATCCTCAAGTTGGTTTCCCAACCAACTACAAGACTTAAGGCATGGCTAACATGGTGAACACTGCTGTATAAAAGAATACAGCTGCGTTACATCCAGGCAGCCTGGCAACGCCAAAAATGCTCATTTTCACCTGGTAAACTTGCTAATTGCGTTTGCAGAGTCTGTAGCAACTTTTCTCATCTTCAGTGCTATAATGCATGTGAAATATTATTTTAATTTGCTGTTTTACAGACTGAGGGCTTCTGCTCCTCCACACGGGAAGGCTGTGCTATACTTTAAAATGATGACCAGAGACCAAATGGCAACTCCACTCCCCACAAAACGGGTAGCACTATTTCCTGCTATCTGCAGCTGGCACTGCACAAGTTCAGCCCCTGAAGGATTCCTTGGTATGAAGAGAAGGGAGGAGGCTTTCCCTTTGCATACTAAATTAACTCTGGAGAATGGGGCAAACGATACTGAAAGAAGAGAAAGCGGCACTGACCCAAATGCCTTCCTCATTTGTAGCCTAAAGGATTTAACACAGGGTTTCTATCGTTCCCTCGAGAGACTAGTGAACCTCATTGTTAGGAAATCTTACTTGACATTTTCTTTAATTCTCCTTCAGCCTATTTCTCTTAGTTACTTTGCCTTAGCACAGCCCAAAAAGCAATTCTTGACCTTTTCTCTGCATTAAACTCTTGAATTTCACTTTAGAAACACTTCTTCAGAGGGAAGTTGACCTCTGACAAACACGCACACAGAATCAAAGCTAAAAACCTCACAAAAACAAACAAACCATTCAGTGTGAAAGCACTGTACGTGCCTGACCGTGGCTTTAGTTTAGCAAGCCCCCGTGCCCACCAACAGCTCAGGTTCCTCGAGGCACCACGACCCTTCCTCACCTAACGTCCTGGCAGCACACTGGGGTGAGTCTCTGAACCGTGGGGTTTGCAGGGAGGATTTACAGAAGAAAACAGATGGACAAGTCACCTGCACAGCAACTTCCATTGCAACAGATGTATGAAAACCTGTTCGGGACTGCAGTAAGATACACACACAAATCCTTTGAAAACAAGGTACCTACATGTACAATACATATACTGAGAAATAAGATAGGTGTTCTGAACTTTTCCATCTAAAGTGAGACCAAAAACTTGTAGCTCTGAGCTATACAGCTAGGTTATCTAGCAAAAATACAGCTGTAAGGGATCACGAAGTCTGAACAGAGTGTGATTCACAACACCTGTGTCATCGCAATTAGCGTGGCAAGATCTAGCATCTACACAATGAGGGAGTCAGTCCCTTTCATTTTAAGGGTTCCTTTCCCTCAAGTCTTTTGTCCTTTCTTTGCAAGAGACAATTTATCACATTTGCTGAATAGAACATTATAAGCTATATCATGAGATAGCAAATGCAGCACAAACTACTTCTGAACATGACCTTTCTTATACAGGTACGATTTATAATGCATATACAATTTACAAAGTTTTCTGGAACTCATGCTTCAAAAAGCAAAGGTGAAAAGTGTTACCATGGCTAGCAATTCTGTTATTCTTAAAGGATGTATTTCCTACGACAGAAATGTTTGACCTTAACTGAACAAGCTCCGGTTTTACCAAGGAGTCCACACTTTTAGATATTTATATTAAAAAATAAAAATAAACATCTTTACAATATCCTGCATTTCCTAGGAACCTTCCTAGGAATCATCAACATTTTAGGATGAAGACTGTGATTTTGTCATGTGTTTATACGTAGTGTCACTAAAAGGCCTCCTTGTCACCAGTCAGGTCTCCTAAGCAGGTAATACGAGCAGTGAATTTGTAGAATTCTTGTTCCATACCTAGACATAGCAACTGCTTTGAGACAGTCTCTGAAAGTTTCCTTTTAAGGAGCTTTCTCATTTCTGTTTGAAAGTTAAACCCCAAATTGGTGAATATCGGTGTGTGGCTGTCCCCAGCTCTTCTCCTCACTCCCCCTCCTCATGGGAAAATGACCACTGAAGGATGTTGCCTTCAGGTATACGTTAAGAGCACTACTGCTCGAGGATATATCAGGGAAGTTTTCTCCCTTCCCATCCAGAAGAGCAGTTCCTTCAGATAATTACGAACTGAGTTTAAAATACTGTCTTGCTGTCACTCCCCATATATCTCATGGAGGTTTCCACTGCCATGGTATTTCATCTTCATGGACTCTTTGATCTATGTATCACACAACTACTGCAGCTAGCCAAATTGATTGGTTGATACGATGGTTTTAACAAGGATTTCTCTCCACTCTCAAAGAGAATTTTAATCCATTTTGATAGTCTGCTTCCTGCACTGGGTGCTTTTGTTAGCACGTAACTTCACTTCCAGGGAACTAATACTCTGTCATTTGTATAGACTTTGTATCCAAATATAGGAGAGTCCAATTTTTTAAACATTTCACCAAGTTTCTAAGACAGCTGTTGTACCAGCATCTTCAATTATATCAGACATTTCTATTTGTTCTGGCTACTTCTAGTCTTCTAGGAAGGTTGCACACATTTGGAGTCGGGCTGGATGTCTCCATGGCCTCATAAATTGCGACTTCACATTTTTCAAACTTTGCTGTTGTTGTTATTCCCCATCTTCTCAGTTCTTGTCCTGCTTATTGTCTAGTAAAGTATTTTCGTAACTTCTCCCTGAAACAATGCTTCTCCCATCGCCATCTCCCCTCAACACATCTAGCTTTCCCACACCTTTGTTTTGAAAGAGACATCTAAATGAGCTTTAAATTTCAAACACCACCTGGCTGGTTCAACATAGGTTCTCTGTCCCCATACAGCCTCCATCTATTCCAATTTTTCTCTCCCCCCCCGCCTTTTTTTTTTTTCTCCTCTAAAGGATATGATGTCCTTCCCCTATGTTATTTTCTTTTACCCTGAGACCTGAGACTTCCCCACTCCATCTGCCCCTGCATGTGGCACTGGCAGCATTTCAGAGAATGCTATCACAGACTCTTGTCTCAAATCTTCCACCTAAGGCCTTACTATTGCATTCAGTAGCTCTTTTTCCTTTCCACATGATGGGAAGGTGCATGCAGAGACCACAAGTAACTCCGCTACAACACGACAAAGGCTGTGCTTGCCAGACACACACAAACATCCAGCTAGTCTCCACACAGCTTGCACTGGCATAAAATATCTTTTAATCTACATGTGTTATAGTCAAATTCCCAGTTTGATAACCTACCTCCTTCCAACAGCTGTGACACAAGTCCCACCTACATTATTTTCCTTAGCTATCATCCTTGTCAGGTCCTGTTACTTCCCCACATGCCATCAGCTCTGTTTCCCCCTCAAAGAATTTGGTTTCTGCGTCATCGCTGTCTTTGCTAATGCCACCACATTTTAAGGGATAACACATGACCTTGAAACCAGGACTGAAATGAAGTGAAAATTTCTGAGCTACACACAGTTCTGGTCTCCACAGCAACAGAGTGATCAAATCCATGCCCCCTGCTGTATTTCAAAAGCAAGACATAAATATTGCTTAAATAATACAGGGCTGTGGAATCAACAACCACACACACTTCTAGTTTGAAATAAACAGGCTCTTTACCTTCTTTTTTAGAAGAATTAGTATTACCATTGGCGATACCAAAAACTAGACCTCCTTCAGCTTTGCCTTTCCTGTGGTTTCACTGCTCAGTTCAGACTCTCTCTTGGGTATGAATGCAATTCTTCCATAAAGTGTAACATGCACAAGGAATACAAACCCCTCTTAAATGTCAGGACTCTCCACAGAAGAAAGAGCTTTTGAGGTCTAGCTCATCTCCTCTAACGTTTTCCAACATCTAAATACAATGACATCGTGAATTAAATTAGAAAGCCCGTAACGGGTCAGGTAACATTTAGAGGTGAACTTCGGAGGTGGATATGGCGTTGTGTTCTTATGACAAACGTTTATTTCACCAGGGAGACGACTGATTAAATTTTGGCCTAATCTTCCTTATCTGCTAGAAGAATAGAAGGTTGTAGAGGTAGTAGAGGTTGGCCAATCAAAAGAATAAAGAGACCCCAAAACAACAGCCCCTCCATCAATGCAGGTTTTAAATACCAAAGGCGTGTCAGTAGTAGGAAAGCAGACTGTATGTGCAAGTAAGCGGTCTGATTTAGAAGCTAATAGACAAAAAAAATCTTTGCATGTAATGAGGAACACTTCTAAAATTACCCCTTTCAGACATCAATAGCAGTACTGCGGGGCCTTGCTAATCTCTCCCTCCCCAAATCACAGTCACCTACTTTAGATCATTACAATTAGCACCAGCACCAGATGTTCATTTACACCTTCAGAGATCCAGGTTTGTAAACTGAACGCTCCTGTGTTATGCTAATGTGATTTTAACACCCTCAACAGGCTTCTTGTTTCTTTCTCCTCCGTTTTAGAATCTACTGATAATTCTAATCTAAGAATACTACTCCTGGCTCTAGAATAAACTTCAGTCCTGGTGTCATTTACTGGGGTGACCCGGGCGCCTTGCTGGGGGTGTTTGTCAGCACACACTGGGTGCCAAGGAAAACTGCACACAGATGACAAATATAACTGAAACCGTGGGGAACCTTCAACTTTCTGGATAACAAAGGCATTCAGATAACACAGTTATCTCTTACATGCTTCAAACTTTCCTCTAGAATCTTTGATAACTATAAGGCTGAACAATATTAATTTTTCAAGTGAGAAGTAGGAGGCTGAAACCTTAGTTCAAAGCCAGAAGCACATTTGCCGAGCACATACATATTAGGATTTCCAAATTTCCTGCAGCCTGTGTCCCTGTGCACCCCAGCACTTCTGAATATTTTAGGTTAACCTCCTTTCTGTAGGCAAAGTTCTACTCTGTTTAAAATGTAGGCACTGTAATGCTTGACCAATGTCCATAACTTTACCTTCTGAAATCCGTTTGATCCAAAATCCACTGAAAACCAAGATGTGTCCCTTTGATCGAGTCAGTCCTGGACAGGCATTGAGACTGCAGTATACCCTGAAAGCCACTGCATTCTGGTGATGACTCGAGTTCTGGAGTCAGAAATACCTCTCCGAAAACATGACAGCTCTTCCATCCACAAGAGTTTTCTAGGATGAGTGTTTCAGATTCTCTCTGCTGGAAACTGAGGATGTTGGCCTGGTCCCACACTACCTCAGGAGGTGTTATCATGACCTTATTAATAACACATCAAGCCACTTCTTCACTTCAAAAAATTAATGGGAGAAATCTTTTTTTTTTTTCTCTTTGGCGTGTGGTCTTTCCCAATACCTCATTTTCCCTACCCCTTCAAGCATTTTGTGTCACAAAAAGTCCTCAGCTACTCAGCCACCTCTTAGTTTAACTCAGCAGAGGTTGATGTTGGACAGCAAAGCATGGACGTGAGCTCCTTTTAGCTCACCATCAAGTATAAGATTATTGGCAAAAGCCAAGTTCTTCATTAGAGGTCTAGCCAAACAGTTCATCAAGATATTTCCTTCTGAAGTCAACATGTAAAATGACACACACCTTAACATAAGCTTTAGGGCATGAGAGGCAAGCTTCCTGACCTTACAATATCAGCCAAACCAAGCTCCACCACGTAAGGCAAATACCTGGCATCCCCGAGAGTTTTTAGACCAGTTTGCAGACGGGCATGACAAGACTTCCAATAGCCCCAGCTTTGCACTGAGATGTACAACAGGGGTGGGCATTCAGGTGAACCTGGGGACACCTCAGCATGCACAGCATTCACCTCCTCTGTCCTGATTCAAACTACCTCTGTGGGAATCAGAAGCAATTTTATTCAAGCTTGGGTAAGAGAGAAACCGTTGCTGAAAAATGAACAAGCTGAATGAGTTCCTAGAGGAGCCCCGGAGAGTTACCAACCTGGAAAGATGGTCACCATATAAAAAGATGCTTGCATACTTCTGAATCACAGAAAAGAGACAAAGATGCAAGAGGAGCACAGAGATAATAATCAACAGCACTGCTTGAAAGGTACTAATGCCCGATAGATAAAGAAACTGTTGAGTGTAAAAAAAGCTTTTGCTACGTATAATGGGTGATATTTAGGTAGGGAAGACATAAGGTGAACATCACAGTGGAGGACTAATGCTATGTAACAGTTTGACAAACGAAGCAGAAGTTTCTCTACCGGCACACCTATTATTAGACCAAATCAAAACTTTACAAAGAACCAACTCTTCAAACAAGCACAGCAACCTGAAGCTCCCAGCTGATCTCCTGAAAGCCAGAACAGCCAATTCTGAAATTTCTGTCACTTTATTTACTCGGTGCTCTCAGCAGGAGCTACAGCACAGAGATCTGGCCCCAAACTTCCATTATCCAGCCCACGTAAGAATCCATTCTCCACCCAGAGTTTTACCTCTAACACTATTAAAAGGAAAAACAAAGCACTCAGTGAATTGCAGTGCCTTTTTCTTTTCTCCCCTCCTGTAAAGATGTTGACTAAGAAGAATCAAAAGGAGTGTGATAGAGAAAAACAGCTGCTGCTGTTTTAGATTAGCCTTACAAAAACCTGTTTAGTCTGAACACGATGATGATGAATTAGATAATTAAACTGCACTCAAATTATAATTGGAAATACCTTTTCAATTACAGCCAACCCTGAATATGTATTCCTGATATCTGTTCTTTTACAGCTTACACTGATGGCAATCTCCAGCGCGCACCTTCTCAGTTAAGTTGGTTGGATGCATTAGACATTGCTCTCGTGTCTACATGTGCAGAGGTAAAAGGACATAGAAAGGGTTATTATTATAGCCAACAGGTCTCCAAAGCTTCACTAAAAATATCAGCCACTGGAGTGGGTTAAACCCATGAGTACTGAGTCCCAAACCCAAGCACTGACAGCGGTTAATGCCAGGTACCTCAAAAGAAGATGCACGGAAGACTTTTGGACCAAGAAACAGAATGGCATCCTCCCAACTGTGAATATGCAGATGGTGATCACTGTTGAAGTATGTTTTTGTTGTTGTTGTTGTTGTTGTTTTAACCTCTTCCAAAATTCTCTCTTTTGTTTAGTATTTTCTCTTGCCAGTACATATTCTAGTTATCACTGTAGTATCCAAGTTTATCTTTAATTCTATTTTCACCTGAAATGAGTTTCATAGGTGGCAGAGCGCAGAAAAAAAATCACTGCCTTTATACAGATTTTTACCATGTCTGTTATCATGGCTACCTTCATCTAGAATTCTTCTGGCCTACCTACAGCCTAAAGACAAAGCACAAAAATCACTGAAGGGGTAACCCCTTCCTGGGGACATCCTGGGCATTTCAGCCGTCAGCTGCTAGGCTGCCATGAACTTCAGGCTCCCCAGTGAAGCGGTCACTGCTCCAAGCCTGTGTGAGTTTAAGAGGCGTTTGGACTGTGCACTTAGTCACATGGTCTCAACTTTTGGGTAGACCTGTGCAGTGCCAGGAGTTGGACTTGATGATCCTTGTGGGTCCCTTCCAGCTCGGGATATTCTATGAATTTTCTTCCTGATATACTGACAAGTCTATGAAAAAAGAAATTAGGCTGCAATATTCCTTTTGACATTGGACAAAGGTGAGACTGAGCAGTTCCTGAGGTCACCAGGCTTTTTTTTTTTTTCCTTTTTTCTTGAGGGAGTCTTTTTCCACAGATGGGGAAGCAAGGAGTTTTAGTTTATAACAAAACCCCACAATGCTGGAACATGAAAGGGTTTTAATAGCTTGCTACTTTGCATTTATTAGGAGTGTACTGAGCATGTATCACACAGGTGCTAATGAAAAAAGAGAGGCAGAAAGACCAGGCATTCTTTGGATAAATAGTTAGCTATTTGAAGTAACAAAACAAAGAAATAACTGAAAGGCTTCAGCAATAAATGCTTAACAGATGATGCACTGACAAACCACTACAATTACAAAATGTATTTTCAGGATAGTATGGTTAGCATAATGTACCCTGCATGCATTAATGCGTTATCAAGGCACTTGTAAATCACTTTATCAATTATTGAACTGCAATAAAATATTTATAAATGGGCCCTTAATATCAAATGCAACCGTGACAATTTTTAACAGTGGAAAATGTAAGGGAATGTGTTTATCTTTTCATTAACGGAAACTTGTGGGGTGTTAATAAATGGCTTTGCTTTAACTCACGCTTTGCATGCTTCTATCTTCAGCAGTTCTGACTTCTAATGAAATACAAGTGAACAGCCTTGCCATGGTGTACCCAATAAAATAACCCATTTACAGGAGCATTTTGATATTGTCGTGAGTTACAGCCACTACTAGGTAAAGAAACTACCTGCTTTAAGAGAGTAAAACTGTAAGGAGCTCTCCTATGAACTCTTTTTGGACTTGTTACTCTCCCTAAGGACTGGTTTGAAACCGTTGCATTTTTTCCATTTGATTTTGAGGCAATCAGCAGAACACGTGATAACATTTTTGATGAAATGTTCGTGTGCAGAATTACTCTGTTCCAAATAAATCAGAAAGTTTTCACCAAGGAGCAAGAAGTTTGATGACTATCATCCTGAAAAGCCTGAGGAGATGCAGGGTTCTTCCCCTGCCCCCTTCCAACATCTTCCTTAAAGAAAAACGAGTAAACCATGAAATACCTAGGGTAAAACCCGGCCTTTCATTCCACAAAGGTGATTTGGCCAGATGCCTGTCACCCAAAAAGCCTTCTCAAAGGTTCTGTATAAACTCCGGTGAAAGCAGACATCGCTGTTGAAACAACCTCAAGAGTCATCACCATTATCCAGCTACAGTAAAAATAAAATTCAAAATTACAAAAGCCAAGCAACAATTATAATAGTAACAGTTAATAAGGTGTCTCCTGGATCCCTGAATGAAAAATCATATACTTGCTTTTTATTTTTACAAGGTTAAAATTTCCAAGATATTACTCCATAACCAAACTGGAACAAAGTGGTCAGGCTGCTATTAAATCCCACCTTGGTGGAGCTGGCAACAGGGCAAAAGTGAGTGAAATCACTGAGTAGGAATCTTCCCAGCAAGACACGACTGACTGCATTCTGAAGTGGGAATCTGCTGGTTTGTTCAGCACAGCAGACACGACAGGGCTTCAGTCATCCTGCGCTCGGGTTAACAAAAGAGAAGGCAAGGGTATGCAAGAAAGGAGGACTCGACTACCATTAACAAGGGACTGCGGGCAGAGACGTGTCTGACAAACTTCCACAGTCTCCGACAGACTGTACGAGACAAAGCATGCAGCCAGCTGCACAAATTCTTCTGCCAAGCCCTCTGGCCAGAGCTCAGAGGCTCTTTGCAAGATCACTGTCAGAAAAGGAGTTTCTGAGAACCGTCTTTGCTCCCGTCACCACAGTCACAAAATTGCAGCTGTCAGAGCGATTCTGTACTGTAAACCAGCTAATCACAACCTGATTGCAGAGTCCAAACATCATCTGGAAGCCTTAAAGTGCTGCAGAGAGCATCATTCTACATTGTAAAACAAATTGCTAAATACGGGTATGCTTGATGGGGTGAAACCACCAAACTGAAAAAGTCTGTGTTAAACTCCTCCTGTTAAACTCTGTTAAACTCCTCTGAGATACCCGCTGCACTGCTTTGCCTGGCACTTTCTGGAAGGGTGTCCAGTCTACCAGGTATGGCTTGCATTGGGAAGTGCCAAGACCTGGTGAGTAGATCAAACCTCCTTGTATTTTGCCCTTTGGGAAGATTTCTACTATTCTTTTCAAGTCAGTCTTCAGCCATTTTTAAAGGAGATAGGCAAGGGAGGAAGAGAAAACACATTTATGGCCACTTCATCTGGTCTCTTGAACTTTTGGGCTGACCTTACGTTTTTTGATGCTGGGCAACAGTGTTTATTGCCAGAATACTCCTTCATCCTGATCAAAAACATGGAGAACTACCCATGTTGCTAGCTAAGTTGTTCGATGGTTAATTACCTTTACGCATGCCATTCCTAACAATGTTTAGCTTTGACATCCATGCCCTGAACTCTTATCAAATTTAAACAACATTTTGAAAACCTGCAGTAATGAATTAACCTTGAATTAACTTTGCTTCCACTGAAATTAACCCTGAGCCTCTAAGACTACGCAGCGATGTTCCCCACATACTGGTGGTACACACAAATTATACACTCCCCAACGCCGTGCTGACTGCTTTACTGCACACAAAGCGTACTAGTTCTTCTAGTTCACCATGAAAAGCAGTTCAAGAGCCTTAAGTCTTAAAGCAGTTCAAGAGGCTTCCCTTTGCCACATATCAGATACACAACCACAGCAAATTCAGTAAGAATGATGGAGTAAAGTTAGATGCTACTGGTAGCGGTTGCTGACCATCCTCGCAGCAAATTCTGCCTTCAGGAATTACTTGACCTCCTACGAAGAAGCTCCACTGTGGCTTGCAGCCCAATGTATTATGGTAAATCTAAACCAGTACTGATTTACTTTAATGCACTAAACAGTAAACTCCAAACTTTTTTTTGGAAAAAAAAAAAAAAAAAAAAAAAAAAAAAAAGACTCCTTTTTGGGTAGCTTTGCAAGAGCTGTAGCTTCTCTGCAGTGGCATGGAGAGGCATGACCTCAAGGTAAGAAACGTAACAGCAAGGGACAGAAAAACAAGTATAATACATATACATTGCAAGTCCAGATGTGCCCTGCCAGTTTGCATACGCGCTTTCATTCGAGCCATCTGACAGCTGAGCAGTTCTAAGAAAAAAGCCCAATTCATCCACGTTCAGTGTCTGCCTGGTTGCAATAAATGGGCAGAAGACACTGAGAAATGTCAGTATGCGTATGAAGGGTCTACAGCTGAGATAGCAGTAACTGAAAACATGTCTTGCAGGCATTAACTGAAAACATGTCTTGCAGGCATCTGTCTCCCTTGTCGTTATTTTCCCTAGCCAGCGCACGGTTGACTGTGGGAAGAGCTGATGCACATCAGAGTCAACAGCATCCTGATCATAAGCCGCAGCAAGAGCCCGAGCTGCCCATAACCTTTCGATAACTAACTCGCTACTTTGGCGTCTTCGTGTTTGTTGTGCACAAAAACCAGGGTGAACAAGGAGTATGGTGCCTACTGCTACAAGACCAGCACCCATGCAGGCTTCATCTTGTAGGAAGGAAGAGATTCCTTTTAGAAGCTGAACAGGTAGAAAACGAGTACCCTGGCTACCCATCACCCTTCTTTATTATTTATTTCTTAATTAAAGCTCTGGTCTGAGATCCAGTTCTTTTTCTAATAAAGCATTATTGTTTCACTAGCACCACAAAAGTAACTGTCTGCAATTTCCTAAGTGGAACAAAGGGTTCTTCTATTTTCCTCTAGCAATTTCTGCAACCTTTGTTAAAGAACTCATTACAGAAACACTTCTGAATGAATGACAGCACCTAATGATATTCTTCTTATGCCAGCTTACTCAAGTGGGACTATTTTACCTAATTTTTCTGCAATGGCAGAACACCCCTGCCACAGTTATGCTAGCTCAGGCTACCCTCATCTTCCCTAGTTATTACAATGACATTTTAAAAGCAGATCTTAAATAGACCCAGCAATTATCTGGGGTTTAGCTAACAATGCCTACATGATAGTTATGCCACACAGCAAAGATTGTGCATCCTTTATATTGCAGAACAGTCTCTACCTCACAAGACAATAACTGAGTTAGAAAAAGGGCTGTGTGTACCTAATGAAAGTATGGGGGAAATAATGGTCAAACGTGGTATTAAAATAACCCTAGCCTAATAACTTTTTCGATTTTCTTATTTTACTTTTTTATGACAATTAAAACCTGATTTTTTTATTGAAAGTGTTTTTTTTTATGTTATTTTTTTCTCCTTGCTCTGACCAATTCTATTTATTGTCTGCAAGTCCTGTTGTAAGCCTAGACTAACTACCACACGTTTGGAGCTCACTGTGTCATCCTCGCAAGTCTTAGATTAGAAAGACGCTGTGTGAGTCTTTAAAAAGTAAATCCCCTAATATTTAAAATTTACCAGTAAGAAGCTTTATTTTCTCAACCTCCTTTCTCAACCTTCCCCAGAATGCTATCAACTCCTCATTAACAAGTTTTTAATCCAGTTCATCTCATATTCTTTCCTTAACATATTCATCCTGCTTTATTAGGCATCTGCTGCTTTTATGATTTACAAGGACCTCAACCAACACTACAGAAAGGAATAGAAAATGTACCTCCATTAACAAACAAAAAAATACCTGTACATTCCCAGTGTCTCATACAAACAAGAGTCGGCCCACCTTGAGGGTTAACCAACCTAAGTCTCTCTGGGCTCGGTGGCATTTTTTTCAACTGTCATTTACACACTGCTATGGCATGACATTCATTAAAAAAAGCAGCGTGACTGAAGTTCAGCAACAGATAGCGGTGTCACAGGAGAGATCAAATGTTCCAATATTCAGCACTTGAGATGGGATGCAAACAGCTAGCTCATTAAACCCAAGCTAACACAATTGTTGTCGTGTCTTGTTTTCCATCTGCTGCTGAAGGCTTCCTTGCAGAGTGTGGCTGTTAACTCAACTCTCCTGTTTTACCACAGTTTAGATTTGCATTTCTGCTCAGGTGTAATGCTCCTATTCAAGAGAAAATGCCATCTCTACAAATTTTGAAGGGAAAGTCTGATCTCTCTCCAGGTTACAACACACCTCCAACACAACCACCAGCACAAGAATGACATTAAAGTTATTCACTGTTTCTTGTGGGTCACACAGAAGTTATCCATGTTCAAATTCCCCTCCTGTTCCTAAGATGACAGATCACAAATGCTCACATCAGGGCAGAGGCCTCAATCTTTGAAATTATGAATGAGTTCTTTTATAATCTGTGCCTTGAACTAGCACCAGCATTTGGAAATTAGAGAAGCTATAACATAAACGAATGTTCACTCTCGGTGCACTGAATGTATGCCTGCAGTACACATTCAAATGCACTGGTCCAAATATACAATATGTAATTCTCAACAATCAAAATAGTTATTAAATTGGCTTATGAAGAAAGGAGCTTTGAGAAAATGCAGCTTTGGTTTACCATTAAAAACAGGCCTGCATGAATAGAGAAAGCTTCGTAGAAAGCAGCACGTTACTGGAAAGGCAGCAAATAGCTGACACACCGTCAGGAATCATACCCTACTTTCCCTGCTTGGATTGTGTCGCACAGCTGGAGAGAAGTCTTGTGCAATAAAGATAATTGCCCACCAGCAAAGACGTAAGACGTATACAGGCAGCCTCTGCTAGCCCTAAACAAGTAACTGCTGACTTGTCTCTCGCCATGCAAAAACAGAAGGAATCTGCCAAAACTCTGAATTGAAAGAAGGTGCCAGAAAAGGAGAGAAAGCGGGACTGGATAGAAAGCTACGGACATATTAATGCATTAACCTTTGAAAACTCAAGCTGCTTTTGTTTTTTTAAAAGCTCTGAGTTCTGAACACGGGTTATTAGAAGTAAAGCAATGCCAGCTCAAGCAGAGGTACACTTACCCTATGGTAATTTCAGAGTCACTTGCTCACAACCTGAAATACACACAAAATCTGATTCTACACTCCTGCCTGTTACACCACAACCTGCCTCAGGCTAAGGCACGTGGCACTTACAAACATACTTGCCCACAGGTTTGGACATACGAAGGTCAGCTTGGGACAACAGGGACAGAGGAAGCTGTGAAACTGCAGGTTTAGGATGCTATCAGAGACTTAAAAAGGTGAGTCCAAGAAAAGCTATTCTAGAATAGGAAGCAGAAAAACATGACATTTAAGAGAAAAATACCATCTCATAAAAGCCATGTAGGCTATTTCAAGTATTTCAGTAAATACTCGCTGCGATATGTGCATTGTCACTATCTCACTGAGTTTGTTCTTAACGTTTAGACTGATCCAATGAGGCAAAGGACAGAAATATAGACAACAGAGGAGGAAGTTAAACATCTGGCCTCCCTTGAGGACATTTTTACTCATAAAGCATTTCTTAGCCATTTCTTATGTTTTAAAACCTTTTTGATCTGAGCTTTAAAGGGCTTTTTCTTTTTTCTAGCTACGTGCTCCTCATCACCAGAGAAGCTGTCACTGTACGGCCACTAAAGCATATATAGCCCCAATACCTTTAAAGCAGAGAACTATAATATCTGTATTTTACTATTTTCTAGAATAGTAAATCACCACTCTGCATCTTTCACTGAGATGGGAGACCCCACTTCACTCAAGATCACCTCCACTGCTATGAGCTGCTTTGCTTACAACAGAAGTAATACCTGTGCTTTTCAGAATACTTCGGCACTGCTGTCACTGAGCCCATGTAAAGCTTTAGCTATATTTTCTGGAGATTCAGATCTTATTTCAGACACCAGAACCTAAAACTCCCCATTTTGTAGAGGCTCCTTCTACCTTCCTTTTTGAAAAGGCTTTGAAACAGAACTGAAGTCCAGTCCTCTCTCCTATATATTGACCATCACAGCAGCACTTCGGAATCCCCTTTACATTTATTTATCATAAAGGGCTGACCAGGTAGCACAATTTCTCCTGATTTATGGGGTGGGGCAACAACTGCAGAACACAGACGTCAGGGACACCCCCAGCTCTGCTGGAACCCAGCGGTCAGTCAGTCACTCCAGCCATACCAAGGTGCTCGGTGGTGCACTCTGTCCCAAACCAAAAACAATCTCAGACAGGTGCACTGGCCACAAGCACACCTGCAGACTTTCCAGTCTGCTGCTTCTGGCCAGAGATGCAAAAGCATACGATGGAAGTACTCCTAGAAATCATCCTTCTATTTAGTGCAGCTCTGGTCTCCCAGACAGCTTAGGGTGTGCCTAAAACACAAAGCTAACAAGCCTTGATGTGAATCCTGTAACAGGGCAACAGGATGCCAGTGTCTCTTCTTAAGGCTGTATAAGAGCAATAGCTGAGCTGCACTACACAATAAATATGTTTATACAAACCTTTTTTTCTTGGGTAACAGAAGGAGACCAATTATCATCAGCTATTGAAATGAAGCTGAGAAAGAATGTGAAAGAAAACTGCCAGGAAAGAATGAAGATCCCTACTACACTGAAGTTTTTTAAAAACCACCTCCTGAAACCTCCTGTAACTACTTGGCAAGCCTGGAGACGACCACTTTAAAGCCAAGCTGACCAACTTCAAAAGGAGATGAGTTTTGACATCCAGAAGGAGGAAGATACCTAGGAGTAACCAAATCAAACCAAACCATCAGCTTTCTACAGCAAGATGGGAATAAAATAAAGGGCTACAGGCATAAAGAAAATTTCCTGCCACATCTTTGACCTGAACTCCCAAGGAAAAAATCTCAGCAATCCTGAGAGCGACCACCTTGGGTACTCTTCACAAGAATACACAAGAAAGGAAAAATGCTTAAGGAAGGAGAAATGCCAGGGGTGGTTCCAGCAGGATCAGACCTCAGGTACTCATCCTCTTTCTAATATGATATTCCTTTCTTGTTACTATTTAAGAAAAAATGGAGTTTCATTTAAAATAAACAAAACCCACAAACATTTCCAGAGATTTCATTTCACTTGCAAAGCTCTTAAAACTGGCCCGTGGTCTCACAGCAAGTTTATTTTAATGCAAATTCCAAATGAAACGCATGTGATGATGCAAAGGGTATTCATTTCTGAATAGTTTCCAGCACTGTTTTGCACTGAAAACAATTTCTATAAATAAGGAGAAACTACTGCATCATTTTGCTACAATCTGATCTGGATTCTCATTCAAGATAAACAGGCACAAATTTACCAAGGCAGTGGAGCTGAACCCATTTACACTGCCTGATACTCAGCTCCTTCTACGTACCTTAACCGTGTGCAATATAAAACGCAGGCTTCAGAGTGGTGCTTAGGAGGAAACACGGTTCTGCTGTAAAGCCCAGTTTGCCAGGACACTAATGCTCCTCACTACCACATCTTTGAAAGACACGCTGAGAATTCCCTCATGATGTCACTGATGTAAACCAACATGTATAAGTTACGCCAACCCTTTTCCTGAAGCATAAACATTGTAGAGAACCAAGGAAGTCAGGGCTTTAGGAGCTTGGGTTTATTGCTTTTTAAGCACCAAGGGTTGCAGGCACTAATAAACAGAAATACTTGCAACGAAAGAATTATTTGGGGCAAACACGGAAAACTGAGCGGTCCACTGATGCCCTGCTCAGTAAGGGTACCATCCGTTTTGGAGCTATTGTTTGTTTTATCTTCAGTGCCAACGTATTTGTCTTGCAAAGCGATTCCCTCTGGATTGAACTAGCAAAGCTCAGCACTATGGACAACGGTGATCAAAAAGGAGAGAAAGTCAGATATACCATGTGACTGAAAAACACACACTTTCAAACAGCTTGATCGTAGATACCCATATTTTACTGCTCTGCAATGGCCACAGGGAACTTGATTCCCTTAGTTCCTTGAAAAATTCCAGAGCATATTGCTTCAGCCAAATCAGTTGGCGTATCTCACTTCAATGCTGCAATTCTGAGGAAATCCTTCACTTTTAATCCTTTACAGTGTGAGAAGCATCATGACTGCAAGTGGGCAAAACAGAAAGTTTGGGTCTACAGAGATCTGAAACTCCTTCCTGCTAGCAACAGAGCTGCCTTAGCTCAAAGCCCTTCGAGCTGCAAAACCTACCCAGCACAGAGGGTATCGTCACATGCAGTCAGCCCAGGCTGATCCTGCACTGTCAGCCCCTCTTTGCTGAATAAAACCATTCACAGCCACTTGAGTTCCACCAGACTGGTGTAACTAAAGTCAAAATATTCATTGTGGTTCAACGTGCAAGGTTTCGAGAACATAAATTCAAATACAGGACGGAGTTCCTTTATTTCGGGCTACCCTGACACACCGTTTCCTTTTGGAGTATCTTTCCCTAGGCAGAAGAAAATCATGATACATCAGCAGAACCTGCAAAACCAAGAACCATTTCTTGTGTGCTGTAACGAGAAACAGGGTTAGTCTGTTCTAACTCGGAGTGTCAAAAGGGAAAATTCATAACTCATGAATTCTCATTAAAAATCATCATCCTGTAATGGCAGTTAGTTTACAGATGACAAACCTTATTGCTTAAAACTCTCCCGAAATGAGACTAAGTTGATATATCCAGATCCAAATCTATCCTGTTTTGCATGCACTACTTTTTACAATAAATAACTGAATTTGCTGACAGTATTCTCCCAAGAATTGGTCTTTGTTCTTCACAGAATGTTGCACCTTTCTGTTTTATACAAACACCATGTAATTTTTATTTACTCCTGTTCCCACAGACGCTCTATTCTTGGTTAGAGCCGATTATGTGATATACACCCAAATGCTTCCTGCTAGGTCGATCAATATTTTATTTACAAGTTAACTGCCTTATTTACATTGTGGCAGAAGCAAAATGTTTCCTCAAACACTGGTGCATAAATAAAATGCCGAAGAAGCCTGAAAAGGAAATTTTATCTAAAGAACGCTGCCTGTCCCACACAGAGTACAACTGGTACCTTGAGTAAACAAAATCACAGGGCTAGCATTACATCATGTTATAACATCTGCTGCAGGGGCCTCGCACACAGCTGCCTACATCACAAGTACTGAAAGCCTGCTAATTACAAGGCAAAAACCAGCACGAAGAGCTGCCCTGGCATTTTCACTAGCTATGCAGGGAACAGTTTCCCTTTCTTGGGACTCTCCTGTGTTCAAGGATCTTCTGTCCTGTATCCGGACAGCACGGGTTTTTTTTGAAAGTGTGCTTTTGTTTGGGGAAATTCTGTTTTTGCAAGGAAGTATTATTGATGGGGAAGGGGGAGGTCAAGATAGAAAAGGAGAGGAAGAAGATAAAAAGAAAATGAAAGAGGGAGGGAGAAAAAAAAAAAGAAAAGAAAAGAGAAAGAAAGCCAATTCCCAGAACAGCAGGTATCTCAGCTGATTAAACACTCCCTTTCATTAGGTGGCAGGAGAACTCATATGAATTATGTTCTGTGACAGCACGTCACTTCGCTTTCCACACCCCATACGTTTATCTTTCTTCTCTTGGCCTTCCTAAAGACTTTTGGCTTGAAACTCTATCCAGAGCTTGAGAAACCTTTTCCATAAAAGCTATTCTCAAAAATGGCACCTTGTGGTTTCGATTCAAAATGAGCTCATTCAAAAATTCCCAGCCAGTTGTAATTCTACAACCTAATGGTCCTGAGAAGATGTGATGTGGATACCACTAAGACCAATTCTGTGCGATCAGAGTCCTTTTACTGCCTAGTTTCTTCTTCCTGTAAAGGTCCTTCAACAGCAATCAGGTCACCTCCCAGTCTCCTTGATAAGCTGAACAGATGGAGTTCTTTAAACCTTTCACCCACCACGTATTTTCTCCAGCCCTCAGCACATTTTTATGGTTGTTTCCTGCACCCACACCATTTTTCTAACAATTTTTGTGCTATATTTAGGTATCTAAATAAAAGCTCAAGTCTACCTTCCAGGCATCTCTTACCAGAGAAACTGAACACTGTCCACCTTCAGTGATTATAATTAACATAGAGTCTCACATTCTGTACAGCTCAAATTAAGCCTTCCAACATGCACGGCACTCCAGCGCATTACTTATCCTACAAACATCACTATGTTTTTCAACGTTGACTGTTTTCGTTGTATCACCCAGTCACAAAAAGTTTAGAGGCACAAGAACTTATGTACTAGGAGCAGCAGGTCAGGAGAAGGAACAAGGATAGGTTTCTTATGCTTACCGTAACAGGACAGCTTCCCGGATCCCCTGTTTTTTGTGTGAAATGCCATAAAAATCCAGCATTGCTTCCTAGCAGCTCAGTTTCTCTTGGAAGAAAGTAATTAAATAAGGAGTTATGTTACTTGTCTACTCCGTGTAACATTTGCTGCTATCAAGGGGCAACTGGATAATGAACTGCATTACAGTGCGGCACCTGTGCAGTTCTGCAGCTTGTTCTCAGTAGCTGACCTGTTTTTTGTTCTAGAAATCAATAAACAATGACCAAGAAAAGGGTGAAGACTGGGTTTGTCGCTTATATTCTGCAGAAAACTGAGAAGACAGCGCCTTAAAATAGCCAACTGCCCATCCCACTAGCTCCACTCCTGAGAACCCAGCCAGAAGAGGCAAAGCAGATTGTGGAAGTATCCTCACTTGACTTGCTAAAAATATTTGCAAAATAAAGATTTGCAAACTGCCTGGAGTTTTTGTTTTAAGTTCCTCCTTCTGCTTATCCGCTCCAAGCAGTATGTTTCACTTCTCAGTGCTTTGATAAAAGAGATTCTGGTGGGAGTTTCAAGCTTGCCAATGGAGAGGAATATTTATACAGGCACTTCTGTTATTCTAGTTGGCCACCTTGTCTTCCCAATCTTCCGTGAGCACTGTGCAAGGTCCTGGGCAGTGATCTACAGCAGCTTGTCTGTGGAAGCACTGATCTCATTACAAATCTTCGTGGTTAGGGGGCCACACATTTTTAGGCAATTTTGAATGTTCCATGTACCAACAGTTAATGTGAGCACTGCTCACTGGAATGTATATTTTGCAAGAAATATGAACCCAACTGAAAACAGAGAGAGACCAGGACTTGGGAGGGAAGGCCAGAGGACTCTGCAGATGGTGCATGGAATATCAGCAGGAGTGCAAGGACTGTTTAATCAACAGCCTGTGCAGAGGTCACATGAATATTCAAGAGCCTGATGAAGCCACAGAAATCTATGAGCAGGCCTTGAAGAAAAATCCAAAAGATCCAGCTTCAGCAAGCAAAGCTGGAAAAGCCCTAACCAAAACTTGTAACTGTTCAAAGGTATTCTATAAATACTCTATCAGACTAATTAAGCATTGATTTCATTATTGTCGACGTGGGCTTCGCCAGTTTCTGTTTTGTTTTCAGGTTGAGTAGAAGAAACCTTTAAGTTTGTAGCAGTAAACAGACTTGTTATTCTGAAAGTAAGTTTGCAATGTAGTATGTATCTGGCCAAAGTCACAGATGCTGGTGGCTATAAACCCAACCAATTGTAGTTGGTGACACGCAGCTGGTATGGGCTTGGGCCAAACACTCAAAACCATGGTCAGATACTTCTCCATCAACCTAGCTTCGGCTTATTGTTGGAAAAATAGAAGACAGTTTTGGGGAAAACTTGTAAGGTTTTATGTTTGTCGTGTTAAAGTCCTTGCCTCTGTTCACGTTATTGTTATGATCAGCCCAGTATGATTCCTTGTGCCATGATACTCCAGGTCTGTGAGGAATAATCTAATGTACTGTGATTAAAGGTTGGACTAGATGATCTTAGAGGTCTTTTCCAACCTAAATGATTCTATGATCCTACAAAAGGGAGGACACTCAGACCCAGACTTGCCCCATCTGACTCATGGTGCATAGTTGAATCACTTCAAGAATCAACGCAGAGAAAGAGAAAAAAAGATGTGCTGGATCACCCTCTGCAGAGGCCAGAGATTTGAACTGCTTTCCATGTCTTGTTTTTCTCTGTTAACAGAAGATGAGCAATGTGGAAGCACCCCCAGAGCTAGCTAACGCACTCCCAGTTAAGCATGCAGCAATGGACGGGATAAGCCTCAGCACGCTGCCCCGTCCTCTACAGGCACCCCAGTAAGAGAAAACAAATTTACTGCACAGGCACAGAGGACTTGAGCAGAAGGGTCTATAAAGCTCAAAAGCATCAGCCTGAGAACCCAGGGGAAAAATAAAGGATCAAGATACTCGTGTCAAGACTCAGATTCTTAGAGTAACCTGACTGCATGATAGAGGCTCAACATATTTTTCTTCCACAGCCCAAGAGCTGAATCTCAGGGAAGGATTCCATTAAGCCAATCCCTTCTCATTTTCTCCACTGCTGCAGTAAGTGGCTGTGAAAAATTAAGCACAAATGGTAAGTTCCTCTTCAGGACTTACTCCACTGAAGGCCACATTCCCTTATGCAGGGAGCTTCTCTTTGACATCTGCAGCCAGAAGTGTTTGCATCTTTTTCTGTCATCCACAAGACAAAGTGCCCTGTAAATTTTAAAGAGGTTGCAAATGGACTTCTCTGTTAATGCCCTGTCTTTAACTATGGAGGAAAATGCAGGCCACAGTATCACAGTGAAATTACCTTAAAAAAAAAAAAAAAAAAAAAAATTAAGGCTTTGGGCTGAGAGTATTTCAAATGTGTCTGTATTACATTCTTGGTTCTCAAACTTTTCTATATAAGAAAATTTGTCATCAAATGTGTTTCAACAAAACCCTTTCAAATTCTAACAACAACAACAAAACTTTTTGAAAAGGCTGAGAAAACATTGTAGCCCTGTAAAAAAGCATTCCTAAAGAACTTGGATACCCCAGAAGTTTTCCATTAAGTATTTGAGTTGATCTAAAATTGCATCTGTGGGTGGAATGAATCTACTGAAGAATGCCACTTGGCTTTTACAGAGGAGAAGGAATGGAGTGCCTGAATCTTGCCCCAGGCAGGTACACTAAAGGAGCACAGGGAAAGGAATAGGCTGGGAAATGTGACCTAGCAAAGTGCAGAAGCAGTAGAGTAACAGAGGGAAGCAGTTCTATGGTTGGACACGTAAGCTACATTTGGTCAGAAAATGCCCACTGAAGCATGCAGCAGAGAAGGCAGTGATTCTCGCTGTCCTACAGGAGCTGAGGACAGAAAGCAGCGTAAGATTTGCAAAAGGAACTAAGGTCCAGGCTCTCACCAGTGCTTCTGTTCATACTCACCCCCTAAATAATACAAAACAGGCATAGAAACACAGGGCAGCCAACCTGACACCGAACATAATACTTGGCAACCACAGCACCCTGAAGAGCGACTAGCAAAAATCACACACCTGAGATGCAGTCCTGAGAAACCCGCACCCTTGGCAAACATTGCCAGCAGGAAATACTGAACATAGCTCACCTGCACTCGCATCCCTCTCGGGGTCATAAGCCCTACATCCACACCCAAATATCTCTGCAAAGAATAACCTCTATATCTCTTTTTTTTTCAAGGCTGCGGTTTCAAAGTGCAGTAACCACAGGGAGTCCAATCCACATCACTCTGGGTGTCTTACGGACTCCTCTTCTTGCTCTCACCGGTTATCAGCCCCACTGTTTTCCGCCTGCATGACTGAAGATGAAGAAACTTTAGACAACAGTTGAGTCATCGATGCACTTTCCAGAATGGCAATAAAAGGAATTTAAATGGGATTTAAATCCCCTTTAAGCTGAGGAAGAACTGTCTGGAGGTTTCCCTGTCACCTAGTGAGTGCTGTGCACGTGAAACCCCTCAGGAAAGTTGGAAAGAATTTAACAGAGCTAAGGGTGGAGCAATGACAGTTATTGAACTGGGTCAGTCCTGGACGTAAGACAAGTCCCAGCTACATTTCCCTGAAGACCCTAGGGAAAAAGAAAGATGATACTTGCAATACCTTTGGTCCATGCATACAGCCTGCAGCTTTTTCTAATGACATTTGGGGATTCTGATCCCTAAATTGCTGTGAAGTTTTGCTTTCAGCACCTAAACATATTAGGAGGCTATTTCTGAGAGACGAGCAAACTCAAGGCTCCAGGAAGGACAGCAGTACTTCAGACTGATTGGTACAAAAATCACTCTTCAAAATAGGACACGGGCTTCTAAATAGCCCCGGGCAATCAGATAGTTTGAGCCACTACAGATGTTCTCTATATTAAGCCCTCAACAAAGGTTTCAATCAGCAGAAACCAAGGTTCAATGAAGGGCTGAACCAAAGGCCTCACCCTTTAAACAGACAATTTAGTGCCATGAAAGATGACATTTATTGAACTCGTATTTCCATCCCAGCAATCCTATGGTGCTTGAGTCTTAATCCATTGTTCAAAGGCTGATTGGAGCAAGCCTGAAATAAAACGTTTGAATAAAATAGAAATATCAGCCATAAAATCTGCTTTCAAGTTTGCTGGCAGCCAGCGCAACCACAATAAAGCGGAGGGCTATGGAAGAGTACACTGGAATGGTTAAGACATGCTGTAACCATGCCAGCTGTAAGCAGTCTTCTCTGAAGAGACCTCAACAGGGATAAACACACAGGGTTTTTTCAGCTTACAGTGGGCAGTTTCAGAGCACTGATGCAGTAAGGCAGCTTTTGTTCCCTTCCTCTCCTGTGAAGCCCCGTTCATGACAGCCAAGCTTACAGGCCATTTTCTAGTGAGAACTGTGGGGTCTCTGCAGCTGACGGGAATTAACTCCTGTGAGTAAGACCCCATCAGCAGCGCAGGAGTACAGAAGCTTCGGAGAGATGGGGCAAAATCTGGCATCTTCCTTGCTCACCTAGAGCCAAAGTGGCAGTGCAAGCTCCTAGGGATGGCCATTGCAGTCTGCAGTAATGCTGCACAGACTCATGTGCAAATCAAAATCTAGTGACCCGTCACCGCATCTCGAGAGCTAACCCAGGCCTGCTGAGGTTAGCAGCAACAATCGGATGAAAGCAGTAATGAAAGGCAGTTTCTGAGAATTTGTACTTGGGAATGATCTAGCAAAGCCCAATTCTCCATCGTGCTGCTCAGCACTCCAAGAATCCCAACGAGAGGACTGCCCAAGAGACCATACTCAGAACAAAAGAGACTTCATAGACCTCCCGCTGGTTAAACGGGTCTTCGAGGACAGGAGACAAAACAAGGCCCAGCAGCAGCTACCAGTCCGGACAAGCCCCATGGAGGTAACTGCCTGGCCAAAACACAAAACGGCACACACATGCCCCTTCCTCAGCTGTGCAGGAAGATCAGAGGGTAATGACCCCATCTCAGGAATGCCACCAGCAGTTACCCATTTGACATCAGTGACAAATCAGACTCCTGAATTTTAAAGGCAGTACCAATTACCCAACCCTTTTGTGTACCATTAACAACCTGGAAGCTATTCATCTACCTAATTGCAACAGTAGCTTTGTGTCTGAGGACGGGACTTCAATCGTTAATATCTGACAGCCACAGACTTCTAATTACTATGTTTTGGAGTTAAATGGAAGTGGGGAAAATTGACAGGCAACCCTTCAGCTATCTCCACCTCAACCTAAGAGAGCTCTTACTCACCATCCAACCTTAATATCCCCTCTTCTATTTTTCATCCTGGAACAGCACCCCGTGCTAATCTAGCATGAGATCAATATTCCAGTAGTCATTCGCAAAAATATTCTTGCCTGTCAGCTGCAGGGAAAAAAAAAAGGCAGTTCAACTCTGCTATCACAAAATATACCTAGGATGAATAAGATTCAATTTTCAAACTCTAGACAGTAAGAAAATTAAGGATAGATATGAACTGAGATGAAAATTGAAGTACAATGTAGATTTGTGTTGATGAAGAATCAGTTAATAGGAAAATAGTGAAGGGATAAAATGTGAGCACGTGTTAACCGGATAAGACTTAAACGAAGCTAAAGGAAAAGGTCATGACAGACCACCAATGACCACACTGTAGCCCATGAGATTCATTCAGAGACCTGAAAAAGCAGAAGAATCATAGAGCAGGAAAACCTACAAGTGTGCTTTTGAGACTGCAGTTCTAACAGGGGAAGAAGATGTTGCAGTTTGATTTTCTGAGGAAGAACCAGTTTTCGTATGGGAATAAGAAAGAACATGAAATATGAGAAACAAAACGGAGGTCTGAAGCTATATTGCAATAGTCAGCAGCAGAACCAGGACCCAAACCTTAAAGATATATTTATCATTATATTATCTAGTAATTGGGATATAGTGATACAGTATTTATATTACATACATACATACACGCACAATTTATATATTGGCAATTCTGCCATTATACTAACGGGTGAAAGTCTTCCCTTTCCCAGTAACCATCACAAGACCACAAGAGGTGAAGAAACCATGACTTTTTATCTTCTTTTTTTGAGTGTAATGGCCACCTGACTTGCAACTTGCTTGAAAGACCCATTACTTTCTGCATTTATTATCACTTTATTATTTTACTGCACCACATGGCTGCACACATAATTAAGGATTTAAATAATGAATAGATATTAGCATTATGTAAATCATCATAACTTTCCATTAATGTGAACTGGTGGTAACTGCCTGTGAATCACAAGCATTAGAAGTCAGACAGTCATACATTTTTTAAATTTCAAACTATATACCTGTTATAAATTACAATCAAAGCAGCTCTTTTGACTACTCTTAGACTGTTCCCAACTCAATCTGTTGCACATCTGTTAGCAAAACTTTATATCCGAGGCCCTCAAGAGAATATGGAATATATTAGTGTCTTGAATTAAGACAGCATGGAATGTTCAAACCATGATTATCCCAACCCAAATTAAATCCTCTGAGTTAACATTATGTATGTCTATTCAAATTACATTTAGCTAAGGTCAGTTATGAAAAACAATTGCCATCTCACCACTTACTGCTCTCATCCATCTTTTTTAATAAACTCATTACTGAGATATAATTGGAGAGGTTCGCTAAGCAGAGCACTGGAAAGTATTACATTTCTTAATTCTTCTTGCACTTCTTGCTCTATTTCCACTCTGGCTTGGGGCTTAGCCTGCTGACACCCCAAGTAATGAGTGCAACAGGCAGGCAAGACAACAGAATCTATTCTGGACAGTACACTGCACAGTTTTCTTGTTCTACATATATATATTTATGTATATATTGCCAGTTTTTATGTATTTTACCAGTTTCAGTGAAAGATACTGAATGAGCAGCAACCACCCTTTTACACCACTGGAGTGCTCAGGATTCAGTGATAAGGTTCACCAAGGTTCACAGTTATCCATATGCAAACTGTATCACTCATAAGGAATGAGGTCCTTAAACTGTATTCCTTATGACATAACCTCTTCTCACGTGCAAAGAGACCAGAAAATCCAGTGCTAACAAGACTAGTTCGATGATCATGAGAGGATTTGTAGAACAGGGTCTGGAACTGGAATCTAGGGACTTACTCTCTTCTCTGTGTTTTGCTTTGGTCAGTCCAACAACAAAATAGTTTTGCAGTCTATAGTGTTCTTCTATCTGATCCTACCCTGTTCAGCAGGGTTGGACTGGCTGTGGAAAAGCCTGCTGAGAGAAGTTCCACATACCATTGTTTTACAACAAGATCACCCATCCAGTTTTGGTGTAATCTTCATGGATTTCAGAAGAGCTTTTGATACTGTCTCTCACAGTATCCTTCCGGACAAAATGACCAAGCACGTCATATTTGTCTAATTGTGCCACGGTTTCCAGCTCCTCCTGCTTGTATCCTGTGCTGTGTGTTGGTGTAGAGGCAGTTCAGCTGGCTATTGGTCATATCACATCTCCAGAACCCTTCCTGGTTACACTGGGACAGTCCACAAGTATTTCCCTGTTGTTACTTGGAGCGATAGTGTTCTCAGGTATTTTTTCCTCACTCAGAGGTGCATCCCATTCCCCCACCACATCTAGTTTAAAGCTCCCCGATAATGGAAGAAACACTGAAAAGCATCTGTGTCCACCCTTTAGCTATTTATGATTATATAGCCCTACTGTATATTCTGCAAAATTATGTCTTTCAGAAACAAATACACAACTTGGTAAACTACTCCTTATTCAGAATCCTATCCATACCTCTGATCTTTGCTGTCTGTCTCTGAAACTTCCTAAGCCTCCAACATTGTTTCTGAGATCAGAGGACAAAACCTGCACACACTTCTCAAGGTATAGCACAATGATGTTTCCTGTATCACTACTTCACATAGCACACAACTCTTCCTCCCCTCCCCACCACTTGAGGTGATGTTTTCATGCAATTAGTTTTCATAGCTGCAAGACTGCTGCTTGGCAGTAATGATTCACTCAGAGGCCATTATTGTGTTGTTCTCCCCCAGTGCATCCTTCTGCTTTTTTCTATACTGAATTTCATCTGCGATTTTAATGCCCATTCACTCAGTTTTATAAGATCATTCTGTAAACCTTCAGACAGCCTTTGTCCTTGCAAACCCAAGTAACTTCATATGAGAAGCCAGCTTTATCGCTTTAACGCTCACACCCTTTTCCAAGTTGTTTATGAACATCACAGACCTAGCAGAGAATCCAGCAATTGCTAACCTTTCACCAAAAGAGCCAAGCATTTACTGATGCTTTACCTTGCCAACGCATCCAAGTGCACAGAGTGCATGCCGAGGATTAATCACAAGTGACAGGGATGCAGCTGATTTATGTGATGCAAAGCCCTAGCACCAACACTCTGAGTAAGGCAATAGTTTTAATTACAGTGGATTATAATGTTTGTAACTTGGAATCACAGAATCATGATCAATAGAACTTGTAGTCGTAGATCACCACTCAAGGGACGGTAGCCTGCTTTGGCAGTGGAAGTGAAACCTCTTCATTAGTCTCTGGGTTTGTCAGACTGGTCTTAAGCAGTTCAGATGCCAAGATCCCCCTCCACCAGTTTCCTAAGCAGAAGCACTAGCATGTGCACTGCAGTAGAACCAGCCTATCCAACTATATCGTAACTGGTGTGCATGCAGATATTTCAGATCGAGGTTCAGCATGTCTTAAGATGCTCTGGAAAATCATGGGAGGTTCAGGTTTTCTGCACATGCACTGTAAAGCTGATCTGCATAGGTGCAGGGCATTTTTGTGTGATTTCTATCAGACAGGAATCTCTTTAAATCAGCTGCCTGGCCTGAACTGATCAGCATCCATGAGCACTTAGTAAACAGCCCTAAGCTCTTTCTTGCCCCCCCCAACACAAGATTTCTGTGGAAGACAGACAAGATGTTTGCAGGAACCCAGTCAGACTGTAGCAATACATGATATAGCGGCCCTCCTAAGTACTCTATGTTAGTCCCACGAGGTCTTGTCTTTTCTCAGATACAGAATACAATGCTTGATAAAGCAGTGACATTTTGTAATGAGAACTGACAAAACAGCGCTGAGTGCTATCTGTATTGCTTGCTTGTGCTGAAACTGCTGCCCATCAGCCCAATAACCCAACGCTACTACTCAGTATTACAAGTCGGCTTTACCTTCTAATGGATGAACTTGACTACATCAGAAAAAGAAGTAACGCCCAGAGAAATTATCAGGTTAAGCTAATGAAAGGCAGGCATTAGATACTGGCTCACAATTCTGCCTGCTTCTTTTCCTGGCACAACTCCCATAGATGATGCACAACAAAATACCAGAGGGAAGTTATGTGATCATGCTCCAACTGCAACACTGGGTTGACTGCCAATAATATGCTAATTCTAATTAGGAATATCAAAACAAACATTTGCAAAACGTCATTCAATGAGCCAGTGCTCCATAAGTCCCTGCTGCTAGTTAGGAGCTAGGGAGTTAAACACGAAGCCTTTCCATCTCTCAGTTTGCCCTGCTTTAGCTATTATTGCCACTCTGGTAAGTTTCAGCACACACAAAAAGCAGACACGTTGTTGATCAATAAATTTATGTATTTTTAAAATAACCACAAGAATCCACTGACTTTCAAGATATAGATAAACCTCTTGAAATTTTAGAACGATGAAAAGTATTGCTGAAGGACAATCTATAATCTATTCTGTTCCTCATATTCCACCCTGGCAAGCTTATCCCCTGTTCACACTTCTACAAACCCTTCTAGCTTTTGTTCTTATGGGCAGTGGGAATGAGAAGCATCTCTTTAACTGACCACTCCCAGGAAGAACACCAAGAACAGTCTTCGCTGGTCCAGAAAAGCAGCACCGTGTACAGATGGGCCACCTCTTTTCATTTCACAAACAGAATTTTCATGACTGATTTTCACTGACTGGGAATTCTACTAAGAGCTGCACTCCTTTCCAGTCTACCAACCCCATACAGCTAGACATGTACATAATAACATGGATGAACAATTGGCAGACATTGAGCCCAAAGAATTTTAGTAAATGGGGTTACATCAGGCTCATGGCCAGTCACTAGTGGGGTTCCCCAGGGCTCCTTTTTAGGGCCAACTCTCAATGTTTCTATAAATGATCTCAACACTTCACACTAAGTTTCTGGATGATACTAAACAAGGAGCTGTTGAGTCCCCCAAGGGTGGACAGGCCTTGGAGAGAGGTCTTTACAAATCAGAGGGCTGGGCTACCAACAGCAATATGAAGTTTAATAAGAGCAAGGACTGGATTCTGTGCCTGGGACAGGGCAATCCTGGATATATGTACAGACTGTGGGATGAGACGCTGGAGAGATTAATGTAATTTATTGCCTATTATTAACAAGTTAGACCAGTGAGAAATTCAAAACAAACCAAAACCACCTTCCCCTCCATCCACACTCTTCTACATCCTACCTCCAAGAATTGCAGGGGAACAGAGAATGGGGGCTGCAGTCAGACCATGGCACTTTGTCTCCCGCTGCTCCTTCATGGTCACTCTCTGCCCCTGCTCCATGTGGGGTCCCTCCCACAGGATGCCGTCCTTCCTGAACTGATCCTGCGTGGCCTTCCCACAGGCAGTGGCTCTTCAAGAACTGCTCCAGATATGGGTCCGTATCATAGGGTCCATCACCCAGGAGAAAACTGCTCCAGCACGGGTCTCCCATGGGTGGAAGCTCACCCCCAGACCCCCTGCTCCTGCGTGGGCTCCTCTCCACGGGCTGCAGCTCCAGCCCGGGGCTGCTCCTGCAGGGGCTCTCCATGGGCCGCAGCCTCCTCCAGGCCACATCCACCTCCTCCATGGGTTGCACCACAGAGATCTGCTCCATGTGGGACCCATGGGCTGCAGAGGGACAGCCTGCTCCACAGGCCACAGAGGAACTGCTGCTGCATGACTGGGGCACCTCCAGCCCTCCTGCTGCACTGACCCTGGGGCTGCAGGGCTGCTTCTCCTCACTCTCCCAGCTTCTGTCGTGGACTAATTTTTCCTCTTTCTTAAATACAGTCTCACAGAGCTGCAAACAACTCCACTTGCTGACTTGGCTCTAGGCAGTGGCAGTTCCCTTTGGAGTCATCTGAAACTGGCCCTTATCTAACATGGGGCAGCTTCTGGATTCTTCTCACAGAAGTCACTCCTGCAGTCCCTGCTACCAAAACCTTGCCACGTAAGCCCAGTACAGGGTGCCACAATATGAGAAAGACAGAACTGTTAGAGTGTCCAAAGGAAAGCTAAAAAGGTGCTGAAAGATCTAGAGGGCAAGACATGAGGACCAGCTGAGGCCCCTTGGTTTGCTCAGCCCAGAGCAGAGCAGGCTGAGGGGAGGCCTCATGGCGGCCTGCAGCTCCCTCACGAGGGGCAGGCGCTGAGCTCTGCTCTCTGGGGACAGCGACAGGACCCGAGGGAACGGCATGGAGCTGGGACAGAGGAGGGTCAGGCTGGGGGTTAGGAAAAGGTTTTTCACCAAGAAGGTGGTCGGGCATTGGGACAGGCTCCCCAGGGCAGTGGTCACGGCACTGAGCCTGTCAGAGTTCAAGAAGCATTTGGTCAGTGCTCTCAGACATGCGGTCTAATTTTTGAATGGGGCCACAAGTTGTATTCAATAATCCTTGTGGGTCCCTTCCAACGTGGGATATTCTATGATTCTATGAAAAATATATCTTCTAGAAACCAAAGGTGCAAGTGATTTAGTTGTCAATGAATCCCTGCCCAAATCAAGTTTCACAGTGTCTTTGCTCTCCAACAGCAGCAAGATCAATAAGTGGCCAGTCTTTTCAAAACTGCCCTCTTGAGATCAGCCATTGCCCTGGGCACTGCTGCCAAATCAAACAATCCTCTGCAAGGCAAATCTGAAAACCACTTTAGCTCCAGAGAAAAGAGAAAAACTTGTAACAAGATCATCAGACACACACAGGCAGTATGGCGAGTTTCACGTCTCCCACAGAGGAGACCTAAGGAATCTTCCCTAAGGGTCTCCTGAGCTTTCTTGAGCATCGGTAATACTGATGCAAAGCCTGTTGGAGTTTAAGAAGCATTTGGACTGTGCTCTTAGTCATATGGTCAGAATTTTGGGGTTAGGCCTGTGTGGTGCCAGGAGTCAGACTTGATGATCCTTATGTATCCCTTCCAACTCAGGATATTCTATGATTCTACTCACAGCCTTATCACCTCACTCAGAGGGAGTTCCAGTACTTCTCCTTCTAGACCTGGAGGGAACCTCTCACAGCAGAAATGAAACAGACAGTGACAAGAAGGTTGTCATCAACACAGCAAGATGCATTACCAAGTTCAGGGAGTCCCACACCAGCAGCAACAGTTACCCTTCTCCCTAGCACCATAACACAAACTTGCAATCATTCCACATAAAAAGGCAAGGTCTCAAAAATTACAGCACGCAGCAGAAAGAGCAAAAGAGATGAGAACTATACACCAATGTTAAGATCCCTGAGGTAGCAAGGGAGTTGTTAAATGAAAATGCTCAAACAGTCTTGACAAGCAGTCTCAAATACAACTATACAGACAAAAGAAAAAGTTTGGACCACCATTCAGCTGAGACATTAGCAATATTGAATGGGAGGAATAGTCTTCTGTATGAATTTTTATTATTCCCTTTGAGTCATGGAAAGAATAAATATGAGGTTTCATTTCACTTTAATGATTTTCAGAATGAGGCTCTGAAGATAAAGTCAGAAAATAAAAATGTTTGGGTAACTATTTTAGCTTTACTATCATACTGCTTCTAATCCCCATTCCTTGATGAGGAGCTCTCAGCCTGGAGAAGAAAAGGGCCTGCCCCACGTGTAATCTATTAGGTAAAAAATGGACAGGCAACAAAACACAATGAAGCAAACTTGTCAGCAACATTTGTTGGACTGAGCACACCGAGGGGAATAATTAGACCACTTTATTTTACAGTACTTAGTTAAGAGCCTTGGAGAAGTACAGTGGGAAAAGTAATGGTATTTAAGTGCTTCAGAGTAATAAAAAGGATGTAACTAGACCAGAAATTAGTGGATTCAGAGAATTTTCCTACCACTGCCCAGGCACTGCATAACTACCAAAATGAGCCTAAGTCCAGATTGCAACAGAAATATTAACTTCCTGGTTGTGCATCATAAGTATCCATGAAGTCTAAACATAGTCTAGAAAATTCCAGTCAAATATCTTTATCATGGATGAGCATTTATCACAAGCACCCCTAGACAGGATACAATCAGATGAGTATTCAGCCCCAGTCCTTTCATCTGAATATGTATGAGTGGTGGGTGGAGACCTCACAGCAAAGAACTGTCCCTTAAACATTGTGAGAACTGCAGCTACTGTCAGCAGATGCTGCCAGTCAGTGCTGAGGAGAATCGTTCTGATTTAGGCCAGCTTGAGCATTGGGCCATTAAAGTTTCACTGAAGAGGCTGAAATTCAATACATTACACTGAATTTTAGCCACAAGTTTGGTGAATTTTAGAAACATAATACCTTCAGAAAATGCACTGATTTCCCTTTTTTCTTAGCATTATCAAAAAAAAAAGAAACCTTATCTATGGGTTCTGATTCACATCTCACCTAAAAACAGCTGTAGCTTGCTATTTTTTATTAAGGAAATATTTTGCATAAGGCTTTAGAAAGCCATATTTTATATATTTTATATATTTTATATAATTATATATATTTTATATAATTAGAAGCTGTAATTTCTGCAGAAGTGCAATGCCTTGAAATCTCACAGAACCTTATCATCCATGAGTACGAAGCAAGGAGCATTTTGTGTCCCATGACACATAAAGGAGCAATCTTATCTGGATAGCTAACATCTCTGTGACTATTTGCTCAAGTTCAGACCAGATCATTTTCCTGATCTTGTCAGGCGACACAAATCCATGAAATAAGCAGAGACAACAGCTCATATAAAAATTGCAGTTGGGTCTTTGTGTAGTTGCTAACCTGTGATTAAAGATGTCCTGAATATATCTTTGTCATCATGTGTATTCAATTTTAAGCATTTTTCCATAAACAGGCCTTATTTCCATCTTCTCTCCCCCCCCTTTTTTTTTAATTAAAGCTTTTAAGACACTTCCTCAAATGATCCGAGGAGTATTCCCCAATGATATTTTACTGTTGAGCAATAAACTCTTGGTACTTTCCCAGATCTCTTGCCAATGTAACCATGGAGACCTTGCCAGCTGCTAGAACATCTTGAGGAATTTTGTATCTCTCAGTAGCTTCCCCAATGACAAAATCATTATTCAAAAATGGAGTCGTAATGGCTGCAGGATTTTTTGTTGTTGTTTTTACAACATTTATTAGCTTACATGCATATTTTGCCAACTGTTGCATTCATTGCATGTTATTAAATAACACTATTTGCTATTTGCGTAAGAACAGCATGAAGGGGAAACGTACAGAGGTTACCAGGTAAAATGCACGTATTCTAAACTGCCAAAGATTCCAACACAATTCATGATATAAAATTGTACATAAAAATGATCAGTTAGCTGAAACAAAAACCTGTATTCATCTGCCTTCTGATGGTGTTAGCATACAGCGACTGAATTAGAGCAGCTTGGACTTTCAAGTCAAAGAATCTAGAAGCACCTGCCAAAAATCAAACTTAACTGCTGAAACTATAAATGTAAAAACAGGTTCTGTTTTTCATCACCTCCTTCCAGCATCCTTCATGTGGAACAGGTCAGGAAGCATAATTCAGGCAGGATGCCAAGAGAAAAAGTGGCTGGGGGGAGCACAATTTCCACCATTTTCTTAGACCTTAATTGTGATGTTTTTCCGCTCATGCTGTTACTGATGCCTCACTGGGGTTCTGATTCCATAACAAGGCAGAGAAAAAGACCCTTCTAAGTCCTTTCCTTTCCCTTTCTTAATTTATTCTTTTTCTTACCACTCTTCTCTTTCCTCCACACATTAAGGGCATGGCTTGCGTGAACAAGGCAGAATCTTTTACCAATAGATAAAAGCACAGTGAAAATCAAAGCCCTAAACATCCCGTAACAAAGTAGCCCAAACCAAGCTAGCACAAGGTAGCCACGACGAACAATGAGCCACGTCCATTTCTACAGCACTTAGGCTACTGGTAATGCCAACACCAGGTGCAGTTTGTTTATTTTGCTCATTTCCTCAACCCTCTGAGAAGTATTCATTCCTAATTCCTTTCAAGGAAACCTGATCACATTTTAGGAACAAGAACTCCAGCAGTTTTAGCCCATCTCACATATTTTGTGTTCTTTTTCAATCTTTAATACCAACAAAGGCTTCAAAAATATTCCTCCTCTCAATCACTCCGAAGAAAAAAAATAAAGTAAACAATATTGGCTAACTACGACTTACTGTTTAACCCTTTATATTTCAAATGCTGCAACCATATATACGTATTTTTTTTAGCTTTCCCTATTGCATTTAGAAATGAAATGTGGCAACTATTTTTAACAGGCATTTTTGCCTATGCGCTGAGAGAGTTCAGGCACATACAGAGCTCCTCTACTTCTGGCCCTATTAATTCACCGGTGTTGTGTCCACACTCAGCAATAGGCAGCCTCCACCACAAACAGCTTGCATACGCTAGAGACGCACAGATTGGGTTCATGGAGAAAAAATATCTCTCAACAAAACCCTCTGCAAAACTGTCTCATAGATCCAGTCCACAGCAAGGCACGTTTCCTGACGTGGTCTGGGGCAACTGATCCTGCTGGCCTGTGGTACAAGATCCAAGAGAGCACTGACATCTTCAGACCATTTTAAACAGCAAAGAGTGTGTCGGGAAAGGGACAGAACAATGCAAACACCATGAACCTGCCTGTGGTCAATGGCAAACCACAGCTTGGCATTGCTGTGGTCATGGCTATTGATTGAGAACAAGGAACACTGAACGTACTGTAAAGAGAAGGCCTGTCATGAGACGCTGAGACCCTGCTGAAGAGCCTGTCAGGATTGTAGCGACTCTTTAACGAGAATAAAGGGGGACAATCTGCCTCAGTGAGCCCTACCACAACCACCACCACCACCACCAATGAGCTATGTCGCAGGGTTTAAGGGAACTGCAAAACACTCCTGATAGTTTAAGGTACTACAGCTTCTAGGTTATGTTTATTTCTAGACTTTCCTCCATTCCTGCAATTGGTTTGAGACTGAGTAGGAGCTGCACAGCTTCTGGGGCTTTTGTAGCAAAGACGAGTCATTCCCACACCATGCTGTCAGGGAACAGCACTGCCTCTTCACAGCCTAAAAAGACAGGGCTTGAGATGTATTACAGGTAGCAGAGCATGTGCCAGAGCTCTAACTTCCACAGTATGCGAAGGCACCCAGTTATTACCTTTTATTTTATTTTATTTTTTTTTTTTTTGCTGTAAGTTTAGAATCTATTCTAATAAGAGATATGCAGTTCTCATGCTGTACTAACATGCTGCAGCGATGTAGAGCTGTCCAACTTAACAGCTACTCTTGTTCTACTTCAAAGGTCTCAAAGGAAGCTGAAGCATATCTGTTAAGTGCACAGCAGCTTGTTAAGCATGGGTGATCTTTGCTGAAGTAGCTCTCTCCCTGCATTTTACTAAGATATATTTGTCAGTCAAGAAAGAGGGGGATACTGCACCTTTTTGAAAGCTTCTAAGGAGAGGATGCTAAACAACAACAGCTCAGAAATATCCAAATCTGTCCTAGCCAAGCATTTCACTCATTTATTAGCCAACAGTTTTCACACAGATGGTGTGAGCAGGCCCTTCATATGAATTGGTCAATGGACTCTACAGCAGTAGCCCTCACAAATTTTGAGCTAGTTCCCCCCCCCCCCCCAAAAAAAAAAACTTCTCCCCATCCCATCCACCTGAGCTGGCATAGGACCTAGTCAGAAGACGTAAGTGAGCCTCACATGCATACTTGCCATAAATATTTGATCAAATATTATTTATTTTGATGGGAATCACAAGACTTAGGGTAGGAAAAGACTTCATACTTGATGTCTAACCATTGCTTTACAAGTGGAAGAGAGCAGATTCCTAACAGTTCAATCATGCACAGAATACATGCATACCTGGGCAGCCAGCCTTCCAGGCATCCAGGTGACGTGCAGTACCGGAGAAGGGCGGGAGGTATCAAAAGTATGGGCTGAGAAAGGATTAATAAACTGGAGTAGAAAATGAGAAATTGAACAAACCCCCTACTACAGCTCATTGAGCATGTTCTCCTGCTCTACAAAATGTCTGCTAAAGAGACAAGGATAGAGCATTCTGTAGGAGCAACCTTCCTGCCCTACGTAGTCTGGTATTAGCCCCAATTTTCCATGTGAGAGAAACAGAGAAGAGAGAGATTTAACACAAGGAGAGACAGATTTAACACAAATACCTTTCAAAAATGATCTTGCAGCAAGTAAGCATGTTTTTTCTTTTCCTTTTCTTCACTTTTGTCACTATAAACTTCATTTGCATTGACTTCGCCTATTTTGTATTTCTTTAATATCTTTAACTTGACCTGAGTTAACTTGACCTGACTTAAAACTGCATAACAACACGGCAATCCATTCTTCTGTGCTGACAAATATTCAAAGAAGAAATATCTTCCAGTGAGAGGTGTAAATCAGGACAACCCTAGCAGAGTGGGGCAGCAGGTAGAAAACCCAAAAATAGAGTCTTGGGAGAGCACATAACACCCTGAAATCATGAACTTATTTTTAGCTTAAAGGGCGAAAGCCGTACCTTCTCTATGGGGGAGGAAAAAAAACAGTCCTCTCAACCCCACCTGGATATCTTAGCTTTGAAAGGACAGCGAAGCAACCTGCATTTTTTGCAAGTGTTAGCTGTGAAGGTAAACTCTTCATTTTAAACTCACCCTGCTAATTCATGAGAAGATTAAAAACTGCTCTGGCATGACTAAGACTTTAATTGAAGTTCATTACCTTGAATTAAAGAACATCCTTTCTTCTCCATCACAGCCCCCACCCCTCTCTGTAGCAGCAATGGCAAGAAGCCATCCTACTCTGAGCGCACATGTAAACAGGCTCCTCAAAGTGCCCGTCAGCAGCCTGCCAAAACTGCTAATCCCAGGAACTTCAGCAACAGGAAAGCAAGCCCAAGGCCGACCACTTCTGAAAAGCCTGCCTGGTTCAAGTACATACAAAATTGTTCATCGTGATCTACGTAAGTCTGCACCTTTCCTATTGCCCTCCGCTCTTAGACGTGGTCCCTGTGACTCCGAATTTTAGGACAGCCTGGAAAGTTTTTCTCCTACATATGCATATGACACTGACTTCAGCTTAAGCTAGAATTACTACAACAGATTTAGGCTAAAATGTTAAATTTTGATGCTTCCTTTTTCTCCCCAGCAACAGCAGGAATAGTAGCAGAGAAAGATAGCAAGGCCATCTGATCTTTCTTAAGTAAACACCAGCTATGTAAAACATATTCACAACATATAAGATTTTTAAATTTGCAGTACATAAAGAACTTTTAATCAGACTTCCAGAGGAAAACGTAGAGCTGAGGCCCAGATCAAAAGGGTAGATACCATGGGAAAACATATCCCAGAAAAAGAATTAGCAATCTCTCCTTCCACTAACTACTCATTTTAGATCACTTTCAGCCATGTAGCCTCCAGGTGATTATCGCTGGATTCACAGCAAATGAACCCCTCACAGCTCTCTTCAATTTCCAATCCTATTTTCTACCTGTAGGCTTTACCCCAGTGATTGCTGGACTCTAAACACCACAGCGCTTCAGTTTAATGGCACTCTAGCTTAGCAAAACTCTTCATGGTCATTAAGAGAAAATGATTGAATTAATTCAGGAACTCAAGAGCGTTCAGCTGAACTGATATTAAACCTCAAGAATACATGAGCCAAAGTCCATTTAGGAAAAGAGAAGGTAAAAATGGATAATAAGAAATAGGCACAATTCAGTTTTAATCGAACCAAAGCATCTTAAGATGAAAACACTCTAATGAAGCACTTAATGACTACTTAAAATTATTTTAACAACTGATGACTTCAGAGAGTTTAAAAGATAATTTCCCATCAAAAAGCTTTATGCAAAGTCACACCACATATCCATTAAGTCTAGGAATTTAGGTTGAGCAACCCTACACAGCTACTCCACTGCATGTCTTCTAAAGGAGATGGTGGTGTTCTGTGTTTTATTTGTTTACATACACACAATGAACTAATGGGATTACTTTCACAGGAACATAAGTTCATCAGATATAAGAAATCAAGCCCAGTTCTTTACAGTCTGCACAATGCTTACCGAGTCCATTAGAACCCACAGTAGCAATAAGGCCAGACTCCCCCTCATTTTTGTCTAAATTTCACAAGCAAGAAACTTCTCTCAATGTGATATAGAAAATTTTCAAGTCCTTCAGTAGCAAACAGATCAAGACTTCAGAAACCAGACTGTGATATAAAAAGAAGGATCGTGAATGCCTAAAATCCTTGAAATGCCACGGACGTTCACAGATGGAAATATTAAACTAGTTCTAGTAGTGAACCAGGCTCCATGTTATAGAGAAATCTGACAACTACTTTAAAACAGAGCTTGTAGCACCCTGGGGGTTCTGAGTATGGTAGGTGTCCATCCTGTCTGTCCCCACTCCCCATTTTTCCAGGTCGTGTCAATATCCAGTCCTTATTAGGAAGGTGGATATGGGAAGGAAAAAATAAAACAAAACACCACCACCAACAGAACTTTAATGATACCTTCATATAGGAGGCTGCAGTATGCTCAAAATAATTAGTCCATTTGCTCAGATAAACTCACACCCTTTCATTCTGGCCTAAGCTGTAGGTAGCAAAATCCTATTTATTACCTTCTCCTATATACGTTTTATTCCCTCCTATTCCTCCAGTAGCTTAAAAAGGTAGAATGAGGAGAGGTCAAAGGTATACCCACACCTACTTGGTCCACTGGGTTAGCTAAGTTATTTGTTTTCATAGCAATGGCACAAACAAGTGAAATCTGGCCAGCATTACAGTTCATGTTCGATCCCCTATCCCAAATACTTTTCTACTCAATTTACAGCTATACCAACTGCACACAGTTCTCAGCAGAAGCAAAGGTCAAAGTCACACGAGCTCCTCAGCAGAAGACGTTGTCCCACCAGACCCCATGAGACTGCAAGTCCCAGACAACTGTTCCAGATTTCTCCCTGTCAGCCTAAAGTAAGGAAAACTTGTTCCTCAGCTGGTCCAATCTTTGCATTTTTCTCCACTGCAACGTATTCTCTTTCTGTTCCTTCCAGAAGTCAGACAATCCCACCAACCTTCAAATATAAATGCCCTCACTCTTCTCTGTGACCCTTCTGACGTTACAAGGACTGTAACAATTACAAAGACTGTAGGAAGATGACTGTAAGTCGTCATCTTATTAACCACAGGGCTTGGAATTTTCCTGTATGTGGTAAGCCTTGCTCTACTCAGGCAAGCATCCAAGAATCTGGACTCTAGGCATCATAAAGCTGGCCCTCAGCTAATGTGTCTGCATTAGAATTATGTTATATTACCTCACAGTATGAGGAGTGCTGCTCAGCAATTCAGCTTTTCATCTAAGCTAGTCATGTACTAAAGTGGCAATTCTTATACCTGATTCTCAGCAAGACAATTCCTTTACAGATGTTTTCACGGCAAACTGATTTCCCTTGTGTTTCACTGTAGTTACAGTCAGCACTGTTAATTTATTTTTCCTTCTACAAGGCAATAAACTGTTGCACATTTTCCCTGGAAGGGAGAGATATTACTGATTTATGTTGCATAACAGGGAAGTCTGATACCAGCCATTGATACAGATGAGCAAAGGCCACTGCAGAATCTTGATGGAGTCAACACAACCTACTGCAAAATATCACTAGCTTAGCAGGTGACAATGACATCTTCTGCCTTAACATTTATCTTCACTATCTTCAGAGCAATTTATTTGCAGTATATTACTACTTAAGCCGTATCTTTAGGGAAGTTATGATGCTTAATGTTTCATGCTTGCCAACTGTCTGGAATTCAGCTCAGCAATTTCCAGGTTATAGCAGCCATTTGCAGCACAGCTCCATGAGAAGTAGGATTTGTCACGGTTGCAGCAGCTTGCAGATGTCACGGACACGTACAGCACTTGCAAAGAAGAACCCCTCTCCCAGGTATCAATACAGAAAGGCAAGGCTTCCCACAGTCTTGAAAGTGAACAGGAAGAGACTTTTCACTTCAGACATGTCAGACTGCTCAGAGAAGAAGCACTCTTCACCGGCTGTCTTGAAAAGCCTAGAGGAGGTTCTCTTTGAAGTTTGGACATCTCTGGTATCTCACAAAAAAATTACAACTCCAGATTGCCTCAACCCACACACCGTGTTTAGGTCTGCCTTTATTTATTTATAATACCCCATGATCTCCCACTGAGCAATGCAGGCATAGCAAAAGCACCGGAGTGGCCATGCTTCCTGTCACAGCACTTCCAAGTAGCCTTGCCACTAGGAAAACAAAACAAAACAAACAAAAAACATTGTTATGTGATGACACAGGGTTAACTCTGCATTCACGGGTTCATCATAGGCCTACTAGGAGGCAGTCAAGAAGGCAATGCAACGGTTCCAGATAAAGAACCTCCCAATAAGCAGGGCAGGAGGCTAGTAAACAATGCCTGCAGTCAGGTGAAGAGACTGCTTTCCCAGCGCCATGCTGCTCTTATGCCAAGCTTAGGAAAGAAGAGATCTAATTGACCTGGCTCATGGGGATTGGGACCCAACCTACACGAACAGGGAGACTGAAACAGGACAACAGATTTCTGCTCAGGTCTAAGACAACACTAGTGTTTTCCTAAGTTTCCAGGAGATAGCAAGCCTTAGAACAGATGGAAGTATACGTGTAGTCTGTTTTTTTTTATTTTTATTTTGCAGGTTCCTCCCTCAGTCTTACCTGTTTCCCTTGTTTCACAATGCTTTGGTTCAGTTATGATACCATACTGCACAATTGATCGCCTTTGCAGCTTTCTTGAGAAAACCTGTGTGTTGCCCACTGAGAAGTCATTGCTGATCCACACAACACACTTCTCTAGGAAAGAATCCACGCTACTGTATGCCTGCGCCCAGATGGCAGGCAAGGTCACCACCGCACCTTGCTTGGCTGATTAACAAAAACACACGGGATGGAGAGGAGATAAGCTATGTTTCACTATTAGACCAGTTACAAATGTTTAAAGTTTTTTTTTTTTCTTTGAAAATAAGTCAGAAAGACATTTCCTTTTGACAAAGAAAAAAAAGGAAAGAAAAAAAAAGAAAAAAAAAATGTTTTGGAATATAATACAACAAAGACTATTTCTTGCAGACTTCCCTCTTGTGATTATTTTCAGTAAGAAAAGAAAGTAACAACAGCAAGAAAAAAGCAGAGATGACAGATGACTGAAGCCAAAATATTAATCTGCCAACATTTACAGCTTTGTCAAATTATTTGTTAAAAATCTTACAGAAAAGTCCATTGCCTCACAAATTTAACTACCTACAGAAATAATTTTTCAGATAAAGAGAGCCTCACCACTAAAGGAAGATGCATTCTGTATAAGATGGTAACAGTGAAATTACTTATAGGTAGGGACAAAGATTGTACAGTTAGAGTGACGAATTCAGTGTCTGAGAGACAGTAAGCAAGCAGAGGCCTTAGGGTTGATATCTATCATTACATGGCAAACTCAACTGACTCCTTACACCTTCCATTTGTGAAGAAGTCAGCTATGCTTTGTCTGTGCATTCACCCAAAATGCTCAGTCTGCTTCTTGTCAAAGTAATACCAGAGGCATAGCCTCACGCGTGCCCTGAGACTTTGGGAGAATTAAAAAAAAAAATCATAAAAAATTTTTACCCCTTCGGTATCAGAGTCACTAATACCAGCACATCATAAAAGAAGCATGCGAGGAACAAAATAAAGTCTTTTGTTCTTCTAGTTTTATAACAATGTTTCAAAACTGTTTTTGTAAATTTACCATTTGTATGCTATAAGCCAAAGAAGTTGCCTGATCTCCTTATAATGTATTATTTTCTTGCTCTGTGTCTTAAGGAGCAGAAAAGTATACAATCACCGTATGTGTCCCTATTATGCCAAATAATGTCTCAGACCGTAAGACACATTAAACAAGAGCTGAGAAAGGTTTCAGAGATGGATTTTCAAGGTCTATGAGGGAAGTGGCATATCTATAGAGAAACACAGGACCAGTGGTTCCACAAAGAATAAGGCTAGTTATTCGTGCCAGGGAATCCACAAAGGTGAGAGCAGTAAGAAAGTGGATTTCATTCATTCTGCTGCTCTGAGTAACTGGCTGGTCCTGCAGTAGCTTTTACACTTGAACTTGCTGAGGTGAGGTCCTCTGTTACCAGAAATGAAGCACTGCCTTCAAAAGAGCTTGATGATTATTTATTCGGGGGTGTATTTGGATTTGCATTTTTGAATTATTTTAAAAGTCTGGGTGCACCTCTCAAATAAGCACTTCCTCTTAGATACCTAAAAGACAGATGAAGTAAGAACATAAATATCTGTCCCACAGCGTCCCCATACAGATCAAGGATTTTGTTTTATCAGCATTTCACAAAACAATGCTGATGGAGAGGGGGAAGCAATGTGCAGTGCTATAAATTTCTCCTCTTAAAGAGGGAAATTAAAGAAGTAAAGAACAAGGTAAGTGAGCAAGATCAGAGATTTAGCAGTGGAAGAAGGCAGAAGTTCAATGTTTCCTACCAGGAACACGTTGGGATATCTCCAGACTCTGCTAGGAAGTAGGGACATGGATTTCATGTATCAGGTATATAGCAGATCCATCAGTGGATGTTATCATCTCTACAAAAATTGTTAAGGGCAGTGACTTGTCCACAGAATATCCTTAGAGAGGTAACATTTTGTGCAAAAGAAGTAGATAAGATCTTCCAGCTGCCTGCACATTGCATTTAATATGGCTTTTCATTGCAATTAGCAATTTATCCAAGTAATTTCTTTTCTCTGTGGAAACTAGGAAAACTCAGAGTTCACTGAATTGACTCAGCCCATAGCTGAGTCAAGAGGTGAAGTTTTACAAAGCAGTGAAAACACATTCAGGCAGTTAGCAACAGCCTGGGGAAAAATAAATATAATAATAAAAAAGCCTTAATCAATAAGAAGTTAGGAGATTGGGAGGATTTCCTCATTTCTGTTTCAGTGTTATTCACCACATCCACCACCATTTTACAGTGCCATTTCCCCAGCAGTGCTATTTCTACTTGTTCAATATGCTGATTAAGCCTCCCACAGTGCTTGCAAAGGTCTAACTGCTACACCTATTTTCCAAGAACGCTCACTAAAAATTAACAGAAAACTGTTATTTTTTTTGTTAATAATCTGCTATCATAGACTGTGGTGAAGCTAGAATCAGCTTTAGTAAACTGTATGTGCGGCAACCAGTAGGTTTAATAACTCAAAATCAAGTAAAAGAAAAAGGACCAAATAACTTCCACCAAGTAACACAGTACCCCCGCTAGTAATTTTTTGTTCTTGTTTTTCCTGGCAAAAAAGGGCAAAGCTTAAGAACATGAAATCCTCTGGCTGCTTTAATTTATGAATGCTAGTCTGTTAGCATTTTTTCTTCCCTGACTACAGGGACAAAAAAAAAAAAAAGGAAAAAAAAGTTTTATCTTTTGTGTCTTGCACACTTTTACTTGCACAACAGGGTGCCTGACAGCACGGTGCTGAGCCGAGAAAAATAAACTCTGTCTCCTGGCTAGGCTAATTACAACAGGTTTAGTTCTATGTTGACATGGTTATACTGCCTGCCTCCCGACTTGGTGATAGGTCTGTCAAATGTAACTTGTTATTTCTGCTTCACTACTTGTGCACAGAGAAGACATGTCCAGCATCTTCCTACACACACTCAGTTGCACCAGTTTAATTTTACTTCTGATGAAAGTGGGTGCAAAAAAAGTGGGTGTCCAGGCACAAGTAAGAAATCAGCTCTAAATATGTCTTTTAAACTGAAACAAACTACCTTTGACCAAAATGCATGTAATCATAGAATCATTTAAGCTGGAAAAAACCTGCAAGATCAAGTCCAATCATCAACGTGACCTACCGAGTCCCATCACTAAGCTATGTCCCTTAGTGCCACACCAGCAAATTCCTACAAGCTGACTTAGGTGACTGAATTAAAGATTTGTGTAGATCCCAAGGCTACTGCAAGTCAGCTCCTTCCCCTTCTCCTCATGCTGTAGTGCAGTTATTATTTCATGATGGTTTACAACAGAAACAAATGTCCCCACTTGATAACTTGCTCAGGCAGAGAGTGAGCAGTGTGCTGGCTACACTCAAGGCAGATAGCAACCACAGTATCAACTCAAGCTAGGTGCTGAGAAACAGACAGAGGTCTTGCTCAGCAGCTGAGGGCCAACGGAGCATGTGCCAAAAAACAATATGACTATTAGTCCATCATCTTACTCCATAAATAGTGAGCAGACCAAGAGTCCTCTGAGCCCTTCTGCACGACATCCAGATGCATGCCAGGATCTCCCTTTAAGTACAATCATTAAGGTTGGAAAAGCCTTCCAAGATCATCTGGTTCAACCATTCCCCTACCACCACTGTCACCCACTAAACCATGTCCCTAAGCACCATGCCCAACCTTTCCCTGAACACCCCCAGGGACGGTGACTCCACCACTTCCCTGGGCAACCCGTCCCAATGCCTGACTGTTCTTTCTGAGAAGAAATGTCTCCTCATGTCCAACCTGAACCTCCTCTGGCTCAACTTGAGGCCATTCCCTCTAGTCCTATCACTAGTTATCTGTGAGAAGAGGCCGACCCCCAGCTCCCCACACCTTCCTTTCAGGTACCTGTAGAGAGCAATGAGGTCTCCCCTGAGCCTCCTCTTCTCCAGATGAAACACCCCCAGCTCCCTCAGCCGCTCCTCACAGGACTTGTGCTCCAGACCCCTCACCAGCTTCGTAGCCCTTCTCTGGACACGCTCCAGGGCCTCGATGTCCTTGTTGTAGTGAGGGGCCTAAAGCTGAACACAGTGCTCGAGGTGTGGCCTCACCAGAGCAGAGTACAGGGGCATGATCAGCTCCCTGGCCCTGCTGGCTGCACTATTCCTGACACAAGCCAGGATGCCGTTGGCCTTCTTGGCCACCTGAGCACACTGCTGGCTCATGTTCAGGTGAGCATTGACCAGCACCCCCAGATCCTTTTCCTCTGCACAGCTTTCCAGCCACTCTGCCCCAGGCCTTTGCACTGCATGGGGCTGTTGTGGCCGAAGTGCAGGACCCGGTACTTGGCCTTGTTGCCTCTCAACGTCATGCCTGCTGCAGAGATCCCTTCCCTCCTTGTGGGAGATTCCTTGTCACAACAGATCCTCAGAAAGTGATTAACGGCTTGCTAAACCTTGTAAGTTTCACTAAGATTATAAGTATTTTCTGTATATTAAGCTAGTAAAAATATATTTATTTTTCCAGTGTAAAAAGTGATTTTTTCACTAAAAAATTAATAAACTATTATATATTCTGTTGTCCCAAGACCGTGTTTTCCAGGTCACATAAAATTAAGAAAAATATGATTTTACTGAGAATTCATTCTGTCCCAAGCAACTTTGCTTTTGAAGAGGTCTGGGTTTTGACAGAGAACTAATTTTTTGATCTAAAACCAGCTCACCAGCACTGAGTGCTTCCATGTATCCATTAGTTCGCATCAAAGAAACTGAGAATTATACTTGGAAGGGACAAAGAAGAGTTAAAAATATGTACCATTTTCCAAGGAAAAAGTGTAAAATTTCTTTAGAGAAACAAGTATAATTGCCAGGCATTGATAAATTGTGTAAGGAACGCTATCGATGATTCATACCAGTAGAACTTGCTGCTAAATAAACTCTGACCTTGATACTCAAGAGACCCACTTAGAACATCCTGCAAGACAATGATATATTTCTCCCCACTAACCTTTGCAAGCAGTCTGCCTCTTCAGCTCCTTGAAACAAGCTAGTTCCAATTAAAGAGGAGAAGTGGAACTGTTTCATACATTTGTTTCAGTGACAGGATACGCAGGGGTTATGATGTCACAGTGCCAAGAATATCGGGCAGGAAAAGCTGGGTATGGGTTTTTTTTCAAATTTCAAATATGTATTGTCGCAACACTGCAGAAAATATTTCCTTCTTCATGAAAAAAGCTGAGCTGTCAGAAGGAAGGTGAGGGAGAGAAAATGATTCAGAAGATAAAGCCTGGAGCTGAAGGGAGGTAGTTGTGTCCACATTCCTGTCCCATGCTCACTGTGCAGAAACAAGCAAGTTATTTCACCTTCCTGCCATTCAGGTTCTCAGCTGCAGTGTGGAGAGAATAATAAAAACTTTCTCCAACTTCTACAGTGCTAGGCCCTACCTTCTGCATGGTGCACTCACAAACAACACGATTTGGTTTTATGTTACCAAAGGGGTAACTCCCAGTAAAGGAATACTCAACAGAGAAGACAACCATGAGATGGCATAGTCTTCAAGGACAACTATCTCTATGAGAAAATGGAAGTACTTCCCACCGAAGGCAAGAAAGACACTGGGGAGAACAAGAACAGAAAGATCAGTAAGCTTCGGATGTCAAACCCCTTGGACTCAGTGTCTGAACCTGAGTGAATCAAGATTTTGGAAGGGAGCCTGCAGCAGCCTGGAGGGAAGGACCCCACACTGCTACTCTGTTGGCCATGCTCTTCTGTCCCATTTGCATTATTTATGCCAAAATATTGAAACCACGTCCAAACAGCAGAAGTAGAAATTACTACCTGTGGATCTAGTTACTGAACAAGTTGTTTGAATTTCTATCGAATGGATAAGGAAAGGTTTAGGGTGGCATCTGTGTCCAGAGTCACTTTTCCTTCACAACTGGAAAATTAGCCTGTAAAAGTCTTACCAGGTGTATTTAAGGCTTTCAGTAAGAAGCTGTTGAGCATCCAAGCCACGAAACATGGCCTTGATCCTAGACCTTCAGGCAGTCTAGGCTTAGGATTCAAAGAGCAGCTGGGATGGACTTGCTCAGTGTTGAGCAGCAAGTTCACGCAGCAAGTGGAAGACAGGTGCAAATGTACTTCGGGAAAAGAGCAGCCAAGAAATTGGCACAGTTTGCTTAAGGAGTTGAAGCATGGAAAGAGGCAGGAACATAAGAATAGGTGACAGCAATGGAAGTGAATGGGATGTAGGGGATGTTTCATAACGTAACATTAGAGAGGCATTAGCATGTTTGAAAGCAAAAAGACAGTGACTGATGCAGAGCAGCAGTGGAAGGATGTAGGAAACAGCACGGCTGGTGAGGACAGGGAACAAGCAGAGTCAAGGGATTTGTTTTCATCCTGATGTATGCTGAAAGGAAGTCTCAAAATATTTATTTTCTCCTGTGAAGGAAACTATTCTCCAATCACATTCAAAAGGAAAAACAAGGCTAGTGAGGACTCAGTTCTGAACTTCCCCAGGATGGAAGGTGATTGATTCAGGCTTTCTTCTCTTTGTTTTTAAAGTGTGAGTGGCATCCAGCTATGCCTATTACTATCAGTTAATGATATCAGAAATCAAACCGTAAGTTAAAGACAGAAAAATCCTTTGCATCATGGCATTTCCTTTATGAGTCATTGTTGCCTGCAAATGAGGACTTCTTGCCATACTCCCAAAGTACATCAAGTCATTAACATTTCTGCTTTTGCCTCAGTTGTAGACAAATAGAAACAGGACAATTTCAGATCCTTCTCAGAGGTCCAGAAATATAATTTAAGAGATTAAGTTAACTGAAACTTTTTTTCCAATTACCATGCTATTTTCTTCTAAGATCAGTCTTGTTGTGCCATTAAAAACAAACAGCAATTTCAGATATTTGTGGTGGATCCCACAGTTACTGTACTTGTTCAAGTTAACTAAGTGACATTCTCTTTCTCCTGCAAGCAATGACAAGGACCATTTAAAAACACTGATTGCTAATCTTACAAGTAGAAATGCAGTATACATAAGCAATAACAAGCAGTAAATAAAATTTTCTTCCTGTCTCCATCCTTACTTGTACAGAAAAAGTAACTTCAGCTGGTTGAATGCTGGATCCCTGTCCTCCATCTCAGAGGTTTTGTGTTTGTTAAAGACACTGCAGGAAGTTTCATTATTAAATGAAATTGGTAAATGAAAGTCCAAGCTATTAGTTTCAGTAGAAGAAGAATGGTCCTACTGATCTGTTCGAACCTAAAGGCTGTTACTACAGACACTAATTGTTGTAGGCTGTTTCCTCCTGCCTTCCAGGTCTACTGCTACTATTCTTAGAAGATTCAAATTAATTCACTTGGTTTGTTGCTAACCCTTACCAGAACAGACTTTTATACATTGCTAGTGCTTTAAAAGTGGGTTTCCACAGTAAATTTTATATCCTAAATAATAATAACAACAACAACAATAACAATAAAAAAGTAGTACATATAATGCACAGAAACTTAGTATGTAACACAGGCTTTGCGGTAACCATCTGTTTACTTGAAGGGGTTGTGCATTTTCCATTTCTCTATAGCACAGGCTTCATTTCCTACATGCTGAAGGTTTTTGCATTCATATGCATAGATATTTCAAATCTAGAACCAAGCCAAGACCAAAGACATGTCTCTGGCTCATAGCAGTCCTGTAAAAACTCCATTCTCAGTTTAATATGCAATGTTAAAAGTGTCCTTTTTAAATAGGGTATACATTATATTCCTATTTTCATAACAATGATAGTCTTCACTTTACCACCTACAGCATATATCATCTTAGATAATATTAGCAATATAAACAATCTGGGCCTGATCTACGGAAGTGAATGGGAGTTCTTCCCACTTTGAAAAAGATGCAGTGAAATCAAAATAGAAAATGACCTACTTTTAAACTAAAGATGTGATGGCAAATGTTTATGTTCAGCATAAACATTTTAATACGTAAATGAAGAAAGACCAAATTTGCTATTATAAAACTGTTTGTGGCATAGGAAAGGGAATGAACAAAGAACGAAAAAGTGGTAGTAAAGTAAAACCAAAACAAAAAAAAAAACCCTCAGAATTCTTATTGTCTCTAAAGCAAAATCTTTGTTACAGCAGATCTGATTACAAAATAGAAGCCCTTCAAAATAGATGCCCTTTCCAAAGGAAATATCTATGTATAAGAGTGTTTAGGAGGAAAACAAAACAGAACAACAACAAGCCAGCTTCTCATTCCTGTCCCAAGAATTCCATCAGAAAAAAATGGGAATTTGTTGGGTGTGGGAGTCCAAGCTGGACTCCCAATCATCTCAAAATCATTTCTGAAAATGTCAAGATTATGCCTAACAAGTACGGGACAAAGGTTGAAGATGCACGTCCTTTAGAAGAATTTCAACTACATTTCAGGTGGGCTTTCAAAACCATTGCCCTGACCTGGATTAAAACCAAAACATCTCACCAACTGCGTCAGCTTGGTACGGAGATTGAGACATCCACCACACACACATAAACATTTTGAATTAAATGCTAAATAAGCACGTTTTTCTCTGAACTTCAGCTGTAACACTACCTCCAAACTGAAGGTATCTGTAGGCCAGAAACTCTGAGGCATTGACTACATCTGTATTTTCAAAAAGGTGTGGCAGACCAGCATTAACCACATCCAGAGCAGCTGGTTACACAGATTGCGAAGTACTTTCCTTGTATTGCTTCTGCAGAAGAAGAAATACCTGCAGTGAATCTGGCTGAGGAGCAAACACCTCGATGGCAACTTTAAAATATGACCACAACACTCACCTCAGCTTCCTAGTATAAGCAATGAGTATTAAATAAAGTTTAAATACACACAAAGTGAGTAAAAGATGATCATACAAATGCCTAAAAGTGGAGCTAAAATATCTCTATCCATACTTTGTAGTAAGCAAATTCACTAACACAGACCCAGCAGGCTGCAGAAGTTAAAATGACTTCAGATAATTGGTAAGATACAAAGAAACTTCTACTCGGACAAAAACATAATAAGAGTGTCCTGTCCAAAAGGAGCAGCACAAAGCAGGAGATCTCAGAGCCACTGTGGTACCATGGAAATATTTTAAAGGGGAGATTTTTGTCACATCCTTCCACATAACAGGAAGCATTCCGATATATAATACCACTTCACAATAAAAACGTAACATCTTTGAAGCAGCAAATATCTTAGTATCCTTTGGAGCGTGTTGGGGAGAAGGTAGCAGAGTACCGGACCTCTTTGAGAGTTAATTTAACACACCATAAAAATGATTACACTCACAACAGCAAGAATCCAGAGATGAAACAATGACGCCTGATACAGTGAATTGCAGAGATTATAGTAAGTGTTGACATTATTGGCTGTAATACTGCAACATGCAATTTGCAGCATCGTGCCCTAGTTTATTTCAACACAGAAGGGAGTCTAATGAAAGCAAATCAACTCTCACTGGACCTGCAAGTATTTCTCATTTCCCAAAGCAATGCTTCAATCCTTCAAATCCTCTAAGAGAGGATCAAAATTGTGACTAGGAAAGCTGGCCAAAACAGCACTGACAGCCTAGGAAGTGTTAGAGGGCTAGGGCTGGTGGACTTATGGGTTTTTTGTTTGTTTGTTTTTCATTTTGGATTCAGCTGGAATGAAACTCAAACTTCTTCCTTCTTTTCCTCTCAGAAAACCAAGATGCCCACGCTGATTCCAGCTCCGTGCGAGCACACAGGTTCGATTCAAGCCTTGCCCCACCTGTACCAGCTCCCCAGGGGTCTGACTCCCTCTCTCAGAGCTGCCTCCCCTTCACCCAGAGAACCCCAAGGCCTTGATATAGAACTAAACAGCTCACAGGAAGCAAGCTCTATTTTCCTTACACGTTTACTTTCAGCCCAAGCCATTAAATGTAGAGAAAGCCATAAGGCCAGCAATGACAAACACCAACATTTGTCTGCAATCTCAGACGGTTTTGAAGTGGCTGTGAAGAAAAAGGTCAGCCCCTCCTGACACCGGTTTTACATCCCCACTAATGAGGCCATACATACACATTTGGTAGTTTTTTGCTCTAGAAGGCTGGCAGCCTCATGGAGAATAGTCTTCACCACAGCTGGAGATTTATAGTCTCTGGGAGTTCTCAGCTGGACACCACCTTCCTTTATAAATCTCTTTTCTTCTGGGACATGGTCATGAAAACAGCGACATGACAGATATGTAGCTATGGGAACACGGAGTTTATCGGTAGTCTCCGTATCAGGAGACAGAAGTTCAGAGAGGAGCACAGTAACTTGGTCACGAGAAACATGAAGCTTCATTCAGGCACCTCAACGGTAGCAGGAAAGGAATTTTCCAATCAATACGCAAGCAAAAATCTTCATTGATAAATCAGGTAATATAAGGGATAGCCACAAGTGTCTTAAATATGCCTAACCATCCTGGATAATCACTGATCTCACTGACACAAGAGTCAAGTTTCCAGCCCTTAGGCTCAGGATCTTCCACCTTCAGCTCTGGAGGCACAGCTACGCCGCACCTCATCCCCCACGGAAACTGTTTTCCTAGACAGAAAGCCATCCCTGCGAGGTCAGGGATGCCATTAGGGAAGCACTGATAGGATTCTCGGTGGATGTCCCATAAATAGCCCCCCACCTCAAGTACAGTTCTGCTCTTGTACCACACCACAACGGTATCGATATTAAAATAGGTAATCAAGTTAATTGAGAAGAACCAGTCTTCTGACCACTAAGCTCCTTAGGGAGCAAACTATAAATTCAGATACTTATCCCTCAGGCAACAGTAAGAATTACAATAATCCTCGTGTTAAAAAGTCTTTTTTTTTTTTTTTTCCACAAAGCTGGTGGATGGGAATAAGTTGTTGTAGGGACTAGAACACCCAAAGGGGGAAAAGGGGAAGGAGAGCGGAAAGGATGAAGGAACAAAAAAAGTACATCTGGAAAAAGACTAGAAAGGTGCTTATGTAGCATGGTCTGGAGGGCATCCTTTGTCAGGCACGTTCCCTGTCTTTCCTGACTAAAAACATTTATTTTTTCTCATTACAGAAAGAACAGAGAAGACTCCGTAATTATGCATTAGATACAAACATAGAATAAATTGATCTTTGCACATCATATCACTTCAAACTTTAAATACACAGAGACATGTGGTTAAATCAATATTCTCAAAGGAGACAACACTCTCTAATAGCTGGCTTTAATAACCATAATTTTGCAACCCACAGTGCTTTGAACACAAGAACGAATTAACCATGGCAAAGCCAAGTCCCCCGAGGAAGGAGGTCAGCATTAGTATAGCAGAGCTTTCTTTCAGCTGTGGAAACTGAGGCCAAGGGATTACTGGCAGCATTTACAAAAGGAGGAGGCATTTAAATACCATGATCCCACCGGCTTTCTGTCTACACTTACAGGCCTAAATGCCTATTTCGCTTCTGAAACACCATTTAGAAAATGAATTATTTTAATGGTCAAATTTCTCTAAGGACATTTGAAATCCCTCAAGATACAGGTAGTGATCCAGAAGGTAAGTAACAGCAGTCACTAGGAGAAGACTTGCTATGCACCTGTCTCGATTAAACCACAAATTCCCTCTTGGAGTCATATAAAGGAGAAGCACTGGCTCTAAATTGAAACTGAATTATCTCTTTTTTTTTTTTTTTTTTTTTTTTTTTTGTCACATCTCCATTTGAATTACGCACTCAGGTCTGGAACTGCACTCACAGAGGCTAATCTCCTATTGGTTTCCTTACTAGGCAGCTCGGTCCCTATCTCCAGCTTTAGTAACTACCAGCATGTGACATTTGTGGATCAGGATGTGAACAGATTTAATGATAACATTGGAGCAAGCAGATCCAAACAATCCCAACATGGACACAGCATTACCAGAAGATGGAACAGACCCATCACGTTTCTTCAAGAACACAAAAAGAAGAACAATAAAGGCCACAAAAGGCTGGGAAGATCCTCAAATTAAGCATCTTTACTACAAAGCACAGTGGTAAAAATTCCACACCATTTTCCACAGCGAAATCTATTAGCAGACAGAACAGAGCCCAAGAAACAGCTACATCTGGGAAGATTTTTCCTATAATACAGAAAACCAGGCTTTATTTTTCTTGCAGATAAGTGTCCTTTAACTCTGCGGTCTGTCAGACACCAGGGCTGTATTTTTGTGATGCACTTTACTCAAGAGAATATTGCGTTAGGATACCCAGGACCCCATCTCTCTTCCCAACATAACATTTGTCTTTGTACCATTCAGAGACAACCAGGGGAATTCCAGATGGCACCGCACTCAAACCCAGCAGGAGGATGCCACAGACAAAGATTTCTAGGTATCAGAAGCACAACACCAGAGAAGTAAGAGGAGTCACTCGTGGCAGCACCCACAGAGAAAGCAGCTGGCTCCCGAGGACTCATTCCTGTGCCGAACCAGCTGAGCACAGCCAGGTACAGCGGGAGAGACACACAAGCAATTGTCTGCACTAAATGCCACTTTCTGAAGTACCGGCACCACAACCAAAGTTTTCTATGACCCTTCTGAGACTCAGCACATGCTGAAATTACAACACAGGGAGGAAATGCCATTTAGTTCAAAATTCATGCACAAATACCACTGCCATTACTACGAGTTAACCGTTTAATTGTATCGCTCAATACTTAACTCCAGATTTTTGACCTCACAGGTTCTCGGAGGGAAGGTCTTTCTCTACATATACAAGCATTTGAAGAATTAGATGCAAGGCAGGGGGCAGCCGTGCCATGAGTAGGAGGAGTATCTTAGTGGAATATCTGCCCTGTAAAACTGAAGCCAAACAATTTAGCTGCATGAGGAGAGGTTTGTGTTTGCAGCAAGCAGTAGAAGCCGAGAATAAAGCCGTAGCACCACTTTTTCAAGACCGGTTTATCAGTCATAAAACATATCCCCTAAAATATCTGTCTTAGAGGTACAGTCTGATCCTGCATATATTTATTTTGTGACACTAAATAGTGCAGATAAAGTTTCCAATATGTCCTAAATCTGTATGTGCACTCCTTTGCTTTACAGCTGAAATTGCTGAAGATGTTCTGGTGCCTGATAGCAAATGAAAGCAGCAAAAGCTCTGTAATCTCTGCAGTAGTGAAAGGTCTCACCGAAGGAACCCGATGCTATGTCAGGGACATTTGCAATAATCACATTTAGGAAGGGGATGTGACACCACTTGTTCGATGTGATTGAGTCTGTTGCAGAGACATACTAGCTAATTAATCACTGGGATTGCTGAAGGGGAAGAATCCTTTCCAGGCAGATTTATAGGCGTAGCAGGAATATGCCTTAGAACTTTGTGCTCTCCTTCTGCGTGTGCAGAAAGGAGTCAATTGTGAGGCTGGCACTCGCATTGCTGATCAGCAAGTGTGCTAACAGCAAAACACAGTTCTGCTGGAGCTGGGAAGCCTACCCCAGCCTTAAATAGATAAAGCCCTTCGACGAATTTCCTCTGCAAAAGCGGAGATCAAAGTTGAAAAATTGTATCACATATCAGGCTCTGAACTGTAGTGACAGCTGGAATAATCTGTTCAGTATTTAAAATATTTTAAAATTCACTTCTATTTTTAGAGATCCTGATTTTTGTCCTCCTTAAGCAATACGAAAAAAATATGCAGATTGTCAACTTCCTACTATTAATGCAGATGAGATCTGCTTTTATTATCAATAAAAATTAGCTGCGTACCTTGCAAAATCTTCCAAATCACCCTTTTCAACTTTAAGGCCCAGATACTATAAAATTATATTCACATGCAAAATGGCAAGCTTACAAACAGCATGGCTGCCTGCTGCAGGAACACCGCTGACCCAATTCCCAGGGGAAAATGCACCCTTCTTTCTCCAACGACTCAAATTCCAGTAGGAACGGGATTTGCCTCGCAAAAGCCAAGTGTATCTTAATCAGTGCAGTGAGAAAAGTGCAGGAAAATACTGTATCAAAAGGAAAAGAGGAAGGGTGCTTTATAGAAAAGATAAACACCAAAGCAACAAGACGAGAGTCAGGCAGACTCGTATGTTTGTTCAGCAGGTTGTGTAGACACCTACAGCCTTCGAACAGGCTGGACTGGTTGGAACTTGTTCCAAACTGAGAAGTCTTTCTAATGAATGCAGTAGATAAGATATTAGACTAAAAAGTTACCTGGCTAATTATTCCATACTGAGGAAGATGGGTAGTACAACTGCGTTACGACATCAAAACAAGCCACTACAACTAGTAAGTGTTGATACAGATGCAAAGAGTAGACAGAATAGCAAATCCTTCCGATTGGGTTTCTGACAGAAATATCTTTATCTTGAGCCTCACAAGACAATTCTGCTTAATCCAGCTAAACGCACAGGTTTTCAGTATCTCGGTCATCCTCCTTGGCTGTTGCTGCATATCTGGACTTCCTCTGAGCTTCCCTTCTAGTAGTTTGCTTTCAGACCACAGAATTAATGTTTATTTCTTATTCATAAATTTCCCATAGCATCCCAAACCGAGTCATTTCTTTTCTCCAGATGCTTACTACTACCCTAAAAAAAAGCTGTACAGGTTTTGTTCAAGGGAAAAAGATGAGTGATTTTCAAGAAACATGACAGCATTTTCTGAAAGAGTCTATGCCTTGAGGCACAGCAATTGTGATTGCCTGATTGCGTAGCAGCACAAGTATCTCAGGGCTTATACTCTTTTGTTGTTAAATATACCATCAAATTGGATTTTAAATACACCATCAAATTGGAAATGGAGGAGGGGGGCAATCCTTATTGTGTTGCTTCTTCCTCCTCCCTCCCTCCCCCTGCCCCCTCACCTTCTAACAAAAAAGTATTCCGTAGCATTTCTCAGGTGACAATACTGAATATAGGTTTGCCCGTGATGGTTCCAAGCGAAACAAACATGACTTAAGTATATTTACCTGAAGAGCAATTCCAGGAGACCCTGTACTTCAGGAAAGCAGCGAAGCATATGACTATCGCAGAAGAGATCAATATATGCTTCAGTAACTTCTCTGTGCTGAGGTTTTAAGGATATAATCCAGAAAAATTCTCTTGCCCAAGTCCAAGTACCTTTCCTAGCTGGCAAAATATATTTTCTATTTCAGCTTGTATTCCAGTCCACAGCAGGTTGAGCACGATCTTTTGGAAGATTTTTTCCTTTCTTTATCCTCCAGAGAAACACAGCTTTCTTATAACCCAAGCAAACTCACACACTGGTATGGCCATTCAAGTGGAAAGATGTTGTTCGAGATATTCATTTAACTCAGATGAAGCAGGATCTCCTAATCCCATGAGAATCACCTCATCAGCTACCAGAAATTTAGGAGCAGGTGTCCCCTCCTTGATTTGAGTCACAGACTCCTCACAGGGCACATGGGGATTATTTTGCGCAAACTGCAAAATGTGGTGCAGTGGAAGGCATCACAAAAGACTGAACCCCTGAACTGCTTATATGTGAACGCACAGGAAGTGTCTGTGTTTGCTGGCGTAGGGTCTTCTTAAACCCTGCTCCAAGGACCTGGTGCTTAGGGACATGGCTTAGTGAGTGATATTGGTCATAGGGTGATGGTTGGACCAGATCATCTTGGAGGTCTCTTCTAACCTTAATGATTCTATGATTCTACTTTAAGGACAGTTCAGTTCTGGTTGGGAAGAGGAGTACTATCTGTGTTGCGATGCACAACTGAAAATGATTTAATGGAGTCTTCCATGAGGTTCCCATCTGAAAAATTATAAGGTAAGAATATGCATCTCCCCAAGAATAAACTGTGAAATTTATTTAAAATGTATTTGAGAATGCCTACAGTCACGTTTCTGAGCCTCCTGCTGGTGGCAGCGATCAGGATGAAATAGTATCAGTGACATGAACAGCATGACAGCATTATGTAAGAGATTATGAAGCAGTTTCAAACCTTCTTTGATACAGCATTCACAATCAGCAGGAAAAAAAAAAAAAAAAAAAAATTGTTTAATATTTCAACAACATGTTTAAAAGTTAAACACTTTCATTCCTCTGATGGTGTAAAATCCTGAGCAGTTCCGAGATGGAAAAAGAAGAGGGAGACATGTTGAGTCTTTTGTCTACAGTGCAGGACTGTCACAGAGATCTTTTCAGAAAACATCCTTGCATTTTCACAAGATGGCCAATATCAGCAGAAAACCTGACTAGCTGCTGTTTCCACTGCATTTCCTTATGGGTACAACGTTGCTTTCCTTGTCATTCTTATACCATGAAAACAGTATATGCAAATTAAAGCAATTTTATAGAGCCTGAATGGAGATCTCCCTCTTCACTTCCCTCCTCAGCCAGCTGCAGAGAACAGTGAGGCCATCTCTCAGCCTCCTTGTCACCAGGCTAGTTCACCCAAGTGTCTTCTGACTCCCCTCACAGAACACGCTCTCCAGCCTTTTCACCAGCTTTCTCTCCCTCCTTTGGACACATTCAAGCCCCTTCACATCCTTTTTATGTTGTGGAGCCCACAACTCCACACAATATTCAAGGTGAGACCACACCAATGGTAAGCGCCATGGGAGAATCACCTCTTTTGACCGGCTGTGTTTAGCGCACACCTCTATCTCACAGCTGGACATCTTGTCCAAGAAGGGTGCTCTGAGGGGCCGTGTTAAAAGCCTTACTAAATCCAGAAAGATGTCTACTGCTTTCCTTTCATCGACTAAGTGGGTGTCCTTATCATAGAATGAGATGAAGATACTAAGGCTGGACTTTCCCCTGATGAACACATGCTGACTATGCTTGATAACAGCTTTGTTCTTTAAATAGATTTTGGTGGCACCCAGGATAACCTTCTCCGTATTTTTTCCAGGTACTGAAGTTTTGACTAATAGATCTTTAGTTTCCTGGGTCTTCTCTCCCACTCTTCTTGTAGATTTATATAACGTTGGCTAGCTTCCAGTCAGCACAGACCTCACCAGACACCCAGGACTGATCCCCTCATTCTGGATGGTGGGTGCATGTTCTCCCACTATTTTAGCCATATGGAAGACAGTGTCTATCTCAAAATGGGGTCAGACATTTTAAAGCCTCTTGAAAAAATGTATCATACTCTGAACCATTACAACTGGCTTCTCATCAGACATTTCATAACAAAACGAGAGTAACATACTGATTAACAATTATTATTTTTTGTTATTGTGTGTGAATAATAATCAAGCAATGAGCCTACTCCATCAGTAAAGGAATTGCACCACTGTCGGGACACACATTGCCATTTTGGGACTCCAGGGATCTTTCAGATCCATTCAAAAAATTTAAAACACCGGAAAAAAATGTTTCTTTCCTTGGCATAAATCTGGCAAAGTAAATTAGCCCTGTTATTGTGAAGCACACGGAAATTGTTTTGTTGAAGTCACTGTGGAATTGTTAACACTGGAGCTGCCTACTGTAGAAAAGGTCACGGGTCTCAAAGTCTAGATCCTGGCAGGTATTAGGGAACACTGCTAGAAACATTTTCTTGCCGTTCGCCCATGAAAACCCAGCCCCATCTTTTCAAATGTCTTTGTCATACTTCATTCTTGTGCTCTATGAATCAAATCATCACTCACAAAATCATCATTGCATTGTTGTGCAATTAACTAAGTTTAGATAATTTTAGGTAACGACTGCTATATTATTTAAGTATTCTTACTATGAGGAAATATGTGAACAGTCCATTTCCTGCTGAAAGTTTAATACATTTCTAATAGGCAGTTTATACAGTTTTTGATGGCACACTAAATCATCTAGTATTTAACTGTGGCACTAAGATTGATTCAGCTTTGCAGTGGGAATAGAACAACTGAATGCAGACAAGAATGTCACCTAAAGCTGAAACATGCACAAGTTGAGAAATAATGCCACAGTACTAAATCATAAAAGAATATGGAATCTTATTCTTATGAAATTGAGCTCAAGTAGGACAAACAGCTTCCTGGATCAAGATACAGAATCCTGACCAGGGTTCTGATTTATTTTTTTTCTCCTCCTGGCTGTCCACTTCAGGTCAGTGAAGATGGAGGGGGAGGAGGTGCTTCAAGCACCAGAGCAGAAGTTCCCTTGCAGACTATGGAGAGGCCCATGGTAGCACATGCTGTCCCCCTGTAGAAATTGGTGTACCACAGCAGAGCAGATAGCCATGCTGCAGCATGCAGGAGCCCATGGTGGAGCAGGTAGATCTGACCTGAAGAAGGCTGCAGGCCATGGAGAGCCACACCTGAGCAGGCTCTGGGTGGACCTGCAGCGTGTGGGAAGGAGTGGAGCAGGCAATCTGGTGGGAGCTGTTGCCTGTCAGGAGGACCCATGTTGGAGCAGTGTGCTCCTGATAGATGGACCCCGTGGTATGGACCCATACTGGAACAGTTCTTGAAGAGCCACTGCCTGTGTGCAGCAGCAGGATCAGTTTGGGAAGGACAGCATCCCATGGGAGGGACCCCACGTTGGAGCAGGGTAAGAGAGTGAAATTCCCAAGTCCAGTAAAGAGGCTGGTCCATCCAGACAGATCTGAGCATTTTCCATCGCTTCTCACTGCCTCTTCTGCTGAAAGATTTTGCTGCCTTCCACCACCAGAGTGTCTTTCTCCAACCTGGCTTGGCCCTCATGCAATATCCCAAGCAGACAAAAAGCCCAGCACGCCTGCAACTTGCACTTCTCTGGTCTTTCCCTCCTGATAACGTTAAGAGGACCATGCTCAGCTACTTGCTTAGAACCTCTTTTCCTTGCTCCTAATCTTCTCCCCATACTGTAAGGAAAGCCCAAGACCACTCAGAATTAAGAATTTCCTTACACTGCATAGCCCTATGCATTAAATATCACCATATTTAAACAATCATCCACGTGTGCAAGGACTACAAACAGGGAGATATTCAGATGCCAAACAGTTGCTTATTTATTAAATGCCTGAAGATACTTAATTTTAAAAAAACTTTGGGTGTGGTGGTTTTACTCAGCTGGGCAGCTGCACCACCCCTGCAGCCCCCTGCTACCAAAACCTTGCCGTGTAAACTCAATACAGGGTGCCACAACATGAGAAAGACATAAAACGGTTAGAGTGTCCAAAGGAGGGCTACAAAGATGGAGAAGGGTCTAGAGGGAAAGACATACGAGGAGCAGCTGAGGCCCCTTGGTTCATTCAGCCCACACAGAGCAGGCCGAGGTGAGGCCTCATGGCGGCCTGCAGCTCCCTCATGAGGGGAGAAGAGGGGCAGGCGCTGAGCTCTGCTCTCTGGGGACAGCGACAGGACCCGAGGGAACGGCATGGAGCTGGGACAGGGGAGGGTCAGGCTGGGGGTTAGGGAAAGGTTTTTCACTAAGAAGGTGGTCGGGCACTGGGACAGGCTCCCCAGGGCAGTGGTCACGGCACTGAGCCTGTCAGAGTTCAAGAAGCGTTTGGGCAACGCTCTCAACATGTGGTCTGATTTTGGGGTGGTCCTGTGCAGAGCCAAGAGATGGACTCGATCATACTTCTGGGTCCCTTCCAACTCAGGATATTCCCTGATTCTATGACTAACTACAGGGGCCCCACAGCTAAGAACTCCTACGGATTCCTCTAGGAGCTCTGTACAGTAAAGCCTTCCCTTCTCTACCGGCACACTTTGTATTTCCCTCCTAGGGAGCTCAGTTGAAAACGTCAGTCATCCCCCACTACAGAAACACTTTGACACTCTTAAGTTTAGAGAATGCACTGAGAGAATCTATACTTATTTATTTATATTTCTTTTATTTTTAATCCTTTGATTTACAAGAATCACTGCCTAAATTTCCTGGCACAATAATTATAAATACTTCATGATAGTATATGAATGTAAAAAATTCTATTTGAAGCTTTGATGAGTCTGTGATGAAACATTCGCGCATTGTGTTTTCGCACATCTGGGGACTTCAATGCCACAGTCATTTTCAGAGGATAAAACTTCTACGTTACTTCCCCCTTTCCTCATTATTTATCGTTCCCTTTTCTCAGCTCAGGGTACCATTTCCCAGCAGAAAATTCTGTTGATTTTATTGTAAGTTACACACTTAAAAACTAGAAGTAACTGAGGTAGGTTCAGCCAGACAAACGATATACTTGGCAAGAACGCACACATATGAAAGCTTATTTCAGCGCCAGCGACATCAAGCAAATGACAAGCTGGAATCTAACTGTACCCCTGACAAGTGGAGATGGCTTTACAGCCCAAGGGTACAAGACAGCCCACTCTGTACACAATTCTGTGGGGAAAAAAAGATAAATAATTTCCAAGACCAAACCACTGCTTAGCCCTGAACACATCACAGAGTTGTACACTTCTATTTCCTCAATTTTCTCTGCTGGTCTCTAGAGGCTAAGTGACAGGATTCTTCAATACATGTCACGTAAAACCCAAAACAAAGTACTCATGTTAGCTGCAGCCCCTGAAAATAAAACTGTAAAGCTACCAACAAGCAAGGATGGTTTCCAGTTCTGAATTTTGAGATGAAGCTACACAGTGTATAATCTCCTCTGAGGAGCTCCTGCAGAGGATGTGTGGTGATACTGAGGAGACAAATCCTAAAGGATCACCTTGGACTAGACATAGAGCATAACAGTGCAAAGGCAACCTCCAGGCAAATGCAATATGGAGCAAGTAAATTACAGGGAGTGAGAGGGAAAACAATACATAGAATGTAAATTCCTACCTGTTTATCACTTAAAATGTATACAGCAATTAACTCTACACAATGAAGTCTGCAATTCATGGATACTAGCAACTCACAGTCTTGAGCCCACTTGCACAAATGAGAAGCCACCTAACACAAAGCAAGATCTTCCTTAGCAGATAGACCATAGGAAGAAAGCAGATGCCTTTCTTTTTCAGAGATCAGACGGGCAAAGGCAGCATGGTCAGAACAAAAATTCCAGTCTGTATGTACAGCTTAAGTGGAACCACGTAGGTGACTTCCCTATGAACAAGGAATTTACTGATTTGCACATATAGTCATCCATTCCACTTTAGCAGCAGCCTTCTGATAGGATATTGACGAAGTTTTGAGATTGAGAAGTTGCAATGTGGCCCCTATACGCCTTTTCTTTCCCATACCACACTAACACCCATTCATCAGGCCACTAAGCAACCTTTGCAGTTCATACAACAAATGGCTTGAAGTAGGCAATATGGAAGCATCAGGAATCAGGAAAATGGGCTTCTGAAGTAGCAGTATCAAAAGCATTGGCAGCAATGGAGAAAAAGAAATGTTATCTTAAATAATCGCAATGATGACAGGGGTTTCAGGAAAAGAAAATAAATCCTCAGTTTTATTTCAGCTCCTCAAACATCACATTGGTAATTCTGAGGCAGAGACTAAAGCGTATCTGTAACTAGCTTTATCTTTATTACAAAGTAGAGCTTTTATTGCAATTGTCACCTAAGCTTAGAAGTTCATATTTACATTTTACACAGTGCTTATGATTTGTTTACAATGCTGGCATTTTCAATCCAAGCTCCATAAAATATGAAGACAGAAAGAGATAGTGTACAACCAGCTACAGAAACTTTCAAGCAGTCCACTAAAGCTCCACAAAAAGGCCACTAAAGTTACCAGAATTTAAATGCTCCAAATAAATAAATTAAATTAAATACATTTAAGATGACAAGGAACAGCCTTGTTAAATAATGTCTCCTTCTGCTTCTTCCCTGAAATGATCCATCTCAAATTTGCTTTTCAGGTTAACCCAAGAAAACAGATCTGTCATTTTTAAACTAAAATAATAAAAATAGTTTCTCCTTTGAAATCTTCATTAGCATGCATTATATCCATTCCTAGCATAGTAGCAGTACTGACATTTTTAGATTTTCATGATTCTGAATGTCAAGCTCAGAAAGAAGTAAAAACCACAATGAGATTATTCCTTTTGAAAACATTCTTTAAAAATAAAAGACAGAAATTCTGATGAGAATGGTGATAAAGCAGCCAAATCTTGATATGAATAACTATCATTATGCTGAATAGTGAAAGGAAAGACGTATAAAAAGACCTTTAAAATCACACAGCCAGTTGCAAACCAGACTGTGACTACTGGATTTCTTACGTGATGATTGCTCTCTGAGTCAGGAAAACCACACGTGCAATCCCATATGCATAAAAGGATGGAAAATCAGAGACACTTTTCCTTACAAAGAACTTGATTCATTGGGCCTTTACATAATTCACAGCACTGAAAGTGCAGAGGATATCCAGAGAAGTGTCATTCATGACATTTTTCCATTGCCCCAGCTTAAAAAAAGCTGCTAAACAGGATTATGTGAATTACGTGAATAGGCGCACATTTATGTATGGACACAAACCTCTACCATTTCTGAGGCACACGTGCCCTTTCACATTTTTTATTTCACAAAGAACATAAAAACACTACTGCCAAGTTTTCAAGTCATCACCACTGCAAATGAGCTTTTTCCATTTGACCATTAATTAAAAAAAAAAAAAAAAAAAAGAAACAGAAATAGTAATGGAGTACATGCTACTTTTATCCCTTTTAAAAATACCTTCTATTTGATGCATTATGTTTTGCTATATACCAGTCAAATTAAGCAGAGGCTGGCAACTACATATGGCAACCTGATTAATGACTTTTAATATGATTTATGGGCTTCACTTTAGAACATTGGGTCATTCTGATATTTTAATATATTCCTACAGATGTGAACGAGCACCACATTAAGTTCTGCCTGAGTAAAAAATTTCCCATTGAGATTGAAATGACTGAACATTTTCATTTAATGAGGATTGTCTAAGGGTTTGGGATGACTTTTTTTTTTTTTTTTTTAAGGCAGCTCAAGTGCCATCTAACAGAATTTTCAGAAAAGCTGATACCAGCAAATACCAGGCATTTTAAAGACACTAATAGCTATTGAAGTGCACATCTAGGTACCTGAAGCCTACAGAAGATTCATGCCTTGGCATATTTGCTGGTTCTCTGGGGCTGTATCAGTCTGCACCAAAGTCCACTGACACCACTTTACTACAGCTGAGGTTTCTGCCCAGCCCGTGTATTTTCGCATTTGTATTGAGCAACAGAGCCACAGGATGTGTATGCCCCAGCAACAAATGGTTCCAAATCATTCTGCATCAAGATCAGCTATCAAAGACACAGAGGCAGAAGAGACACCACCAGTCTCTCCGTACTTTTTTCTCCTTACAGCATGTAATAATAGCAAAAGAAGAAACAACAGGATCCAACATCTCTCTCCATCTCTCACCCACTTTCAGCAAATGCTTATAATACACACGGAAGAATCTATCTGGATTGAATGAAATGCTTTGTTACACCACTGGTTGTCTGGAATGATGAGGATCAGTTGATTAGAAGTCATAACTTAGGGAAATGCAATTTTTTTATTTTATTTTTGCCCCAAGATCCTGCACGTACTTCTTTTTGTTGTGTTTTACTGTTTTACAGTTCTGCAAAATTGAATGAGAGGAAACTAGTTTTCTTGTCTTTAAAACAGCTAAAAATGCAGCATTACTTTGGAGCTTTCTCCTGGCCCTAATACTGCTTTTCATGTCAGACGATGAAAAGAACTAGGCCATTACTAAGAACTCTGAAAATCGAGCTCACTATTGAATACTTGAATTATCCAGCTTTTTTCTTTTGACAACAGTTTCAAAAATAATATGAGAAAGTAACCTAAAAAGAGAGCATAAACACAGCAGCAAAATATTTGTTGGAATTCTGAAAATTTATAACCAGTCTCTACAAACCAGAGGGTAGAGGGAGACAATGGGCTAAAATGGAACCACCACATTTTCATTTTTTTTTTCTTTTCTTTTTCTCAGTAAACATGCTTCGGTCAATTGCAGATATTTCTATTTTAAAGAAACACAATTTTGCAATACCCTTGCATTATGCCTGCAAAAGTTTTCATTATATCTCTTTCCCTTACAGTTTTAGGCAATGTTTGGGCCTATCTGGCAGTAAAGACAATTCAATTCATTAAGCTTAATTATATGGGATTGGAGTCAGGGATTAGTTTATTGCTTAAGTGTACACAATAATTATTACTGATGTTAAGAAGGATATTTAATCACTAAGAGGATCCTACTGCATTATTGTTGGTGACACTGGCACCAGATTACCAAATTTTGTCTTCAGGGTTCATCAGCATCACAGGACGTTTCTCATTTTGTTCCTTTCAACATTTTTTCCTTCCCTTTGTTTTGTGAACCAACACAGAAAATACGGGAGCAGGCCTGTTCATCTCATTTCATTGGGGAAAACTAGCAAGCACTAAGAGTCAAGCAAACCTTATAGATACAACAGGTTTTTGTCCCAGGACTTCAAAGTCCAACAAGTCAAAAGAGGCAACGCACAAAGATGCTTAACGTTGAAGTCAAAACTGATGCAAGTTTCTTCATCCTTCATTCACAAACCGATGCAGAGTTTGCAGTTTACAGCCTTAGGTAAAACCTTGTGGGACATTTTCCCACCCGCCACATAGTTTAGTCAAGAACCAGGCTGCGTTTTATGTCCTGGCAGCAATTCTGGATGCTTTTGTCTAGTTCTTCTGTAGTTGGGTCAGCATAGTGTAGGAAATACTGTCAGGAGAGTCTCCAGACTAGGGGATTAGGAAATCAGTCTTCTATTAGTGGTCTCTTGTCATCCTCCAAACCAGGCCACGTGACACCGAAGCAATAATCTGTCATAACAGAAAGCAGCAACTCAAACCTTTCCATGCCTTTGACCTTCTGGAATGTTTCCAGTCTTCACAAAATCATTGTGATCTCGCCTGTGTTTGTTTCAGAACAGTTATGCAATCTACGTCCATTTTAAAGGGCATGCCAGAACGAAGTTGATGTGCCCTATTCTACCTTGTCTAATTTTAAGCAAAGTTGCTGGACTCTGCCCTTCTTTATACCTAAGATATATGAACCTGTCAAGTAAGTAGGATTGTTTTTATAAACTCCCTCTAAAAAGAAACCCCCATCAATCCTGAAAACAGTAATACACGATAATATTCTACCACAAAACTGAAAGTGCATCATTGTTATATAATCGCGAGGGAATAGAAACAGAATTAAGTGTGAGGTTATTTGCTGTGTGTGTTCTCACAGCAGGTAATGCTGCAGCTCACTGTTCTGTAATATACTGCAGGAACAGTTCAAAGCCAAGAATGATACTTTAACTCAACTGTTCATCATAAACTCATTTGGCTGGTAATAAACTATTTGTCTGGAATGCATTACACCAAATGATGGTAAGCTACTTGATGGGCAAAAGTATTATAGAGCTCTTACAAATAGCTTTCTTCATGAATAACTGAGAGGTTGCTTATTAAAGAAAAGATTTCCAAATATGGAGAAGGAAGAGAACTTGCAACCAAATCAGTTTTTTATTTATGATACATTAAAAGCATATTTTTTGCTCGGGTCTACTAAAAGAGTTTAATGCTAAACTAAATCTTGTTTTCTGTAAGGTTCTTTAACTGCTTCTAAAAGTTCTCTTCTGTCTAGACCATTTGTTAAACAACATCCTGTTTAACACAAGCAACCAAGACATTTTATTTATAAAGTCTTTCCTCCATTTTACTGCTATCAGCTGGTCTCAAGCTCAAAATACCTCAAGATACATGCTACCCCCACTCCCCTCATTGGCAGAGAAAAAATACAGAACATTGCAAGCAGAAGATCTAAGGGAAAAGGCCTAAGTATCAGTAACCTTGGTCTCATTTCCCATCCCCTGGGGCTGAACTCATGGGAATATTAATTGGTTTTCACTGCAGATTCATTTTGCAGCTTCTCAGCCTTTGGAATGACATCAACCATGCCTCTGCCAGCCACAGGAGGAGTCTGGTCTATGCTTCCAACTTAGAGCAGAAAGGGAAACTCAAACCAGCTATTGGACGTTAGCCGTAGAGGCAGTAACTGCTAAGGATGCTACTATTATCCTAAGCTTCTGTTGATTTATTTATTTAGTCTAATTAAAGATGTGTGAAATCAGCAACAATATTACTCTGGGCAAAGAAAACTAACTGATCATAAAAAGGCTTCTCATGAGAGAGAGAGGAAAAAGAAAAAAAAAAAAAAAAGACTTTGGAGAGCAGATTCCTTCCTTCTTTATTTTACAGAAAACTAAGCAAGTGAGTAAAGCTCAGAAGAAAGCAGGAATCGTACTTCTTTCAGCTGTAGCAAGGAATTTTCTCTTGCAGTTTCTCACAAACCCATCCAAGCTCTGGAACCCACATGCTTACAAAGGACAGCTTCTCATCTTGTGCTGTTCTAATACTTGTTGGCAGGCCTCAAAGACTGCAGAGATATTACCAAACCATTGCTCTCTACATCTGTGTTTTTTACCACAAGCAGTATTAATAAAAGAACTATTAATAGACAATAACAATCTGTGAAAATATTAACATCATCCTATTACTAGTCTATGATTCAAGCAAGGCCAAGTAATCTGAAGTACTCGGGTTTGCTCAGGGTATGTATTTCCTCCTGTGGACTACACAGCTAGCCTGCAACTTTTAACAAATCATTTTCGGGGCACACGCATGACATCTCAAGGTAGTCCCATCTGCTCCCAGAGTGCCCTTGTCTTCAACCCCATCTATTTTCACTGTATCTCAAGGCTTTGGTGTGTGCTAACTTGTTTAATATGGTGTCTGGTATTTTTTTTTTTTTTTTTTTTTTTTAAGAACTTACTCACTGGATATTAAATTTATCTGTAACAAAATTCAGAAGGGAAACAAAAAAATGCTTCCCACATAAAACACAAAAACACCCAAAGCTTCCTAATTGCACTCTGTGGGCCCTACATTTCTAGGGTTACAGAGAAAAATGAAGCTGCAGCCTAGTATAAAAGATGACTTGTTCCACTATGCATTAACAGCAAAGCTACATGACTTTCAATTGCATGACATCCTCAAATGCTAAAAATCAGGAAACACACGGTGCCTGAGATTAGGAAGCCAGGAGGAATGATGACCATTTCCTTCATCTGATCTTCTTCGTGTCATCATCCATGCCTCCTAATAACCATGACAAGCTAATGATGACTGTCAAATCCTTAGAAGCTACTTTACAAAGTTAAAGAGTTCATCCACATGACAGTGAAGTTGTACTAGTGCTTAGTTGCCTTCTCTGGCAAAAGATTTGCCTTATTCCTATCTGCTTGCTAGTTTTTATTCAACAGGAACAACTGTGATTTTTAAAATTAGAGTTTGCTGTTGTTGCTAAGTTTTCACTCCTGCTGGTGGATGAATAAAATGGATCCATTTAATTAGCAAAATAAGTTATACGGGGACAGCAGAGTCACCAAAAGAGCCAATACTGTAGCCTGTAATTCCAGTGCAGAGCTGGACAGCACATCTGAGGACACACTCAAAGAAAGGAAGAACCCAAGGGGTGGGGAGGGCAAAATTGGGGGGGGGGGG
>CM021768.1:33855898-33924958 GCA_011076525.1 Nettapus auritus | reverse complement strand
CCCCCCCCCCCCCCCCCCCCCCCCCCCCCCCCCCCCCCCCCCCCCCCCCCCCCCCCCCCCCCCCCCCCCCCCCCCCCCGAACAGCTCAAGCCATTTGATTGCCACTTCCATATGGGCACGTTTTCCCCCACGCCCTAGCAACTTGCACTTGGAAATATGCCTGACTAATTACCTTCACTTGACAATACTCAGAGAAATAGAAAAGTATGTGCACAGAGTGTGCAGTTTTTATACAAGTGCACATACTTTGCTGTAAAAATGCTCTCTTTGTTCCTTACTTAAGTATAAAGGTGATAGCATCATCCAATCAAAGAAAGAAGCAAGAGCAGTTCAAGGAGAGAATTATTTTTATTGTAAATTTCCAGAGGGAATTAACCAATTTTCTGTATTATGATAGAATCAGCATATTGTAGATTGAACCTGTTGATAATGTCAAAGCAGAAGAGGCGCTCTCAGACTTGTGTGTCTGCTGAATCTCAAACACAAAAGGCTGCCTTACTTTTGTTTGCTCGGCAGTTTTTTCATCGGCGTGCACATTATTGGACCTTACCTTGGTTGCGGCGAGCACTTCAGCCTGGCTGATGAGAGAAGTGAAAATATCCCTTGAACCTCTCATATGATTCAGTACTTGGCAACGACCGCCCGTCCCAGCAATGCATGGGCGATGGAGAAAGGACAGGAAGGAAATGAGATCATGGCCATAGCCAAAGAATTTTGAGCGTGACTACATACCATGCTGTTTAAAATAAAAATACTTATTATTGCTATCCTACAACCTAATCCTGAATATAATTACTTTATACAGAAAAGTTGGCAGGCAACCAACATGAAAATAAGGGCAAACACAGAATACCTAGGAAAAGCAAGAGAGCTCATAACCTTCAAATCCCACTTTTCTACATTCAATTAGCATATATATTTTAATGGCTGCTGCAATGTTCAGGAAAATGACATAGTACCCTTCTGGATATGTTTTATTGAAACCGGTGGATTCAGTGGTAGATTTAATGAAATAAGCATTAGAGATGATATTTTACTTTTAGCTTGAATTAATTTTTAGAAGAACAGGTATGAGTGAATAGGAAAGAGAATGGTACTGATCTACTCCAGTAGCAAGCTGTCATTTTAATCTAATAGACAAGTAAATTTAGCAATATTGCAAAAATGGAATGCATCCTAACTTCCTGCCAGAGTTCCTGTATTTCTTACTGTTCTCCTTTCTTGGAGAACAGATGCAGCAGACCACTGCAGCTTCTTGTCTTGAGAGCAGCAAATAAGACAGATCCAGTTTGGTAGAACTGGAAATAGAGAAAAAAAAAATCAAGTAGCCACAAACTCGGGGTTAAGTACTGCACCAAAACACAGGTGGTACAGCCATTTAAGGACCACTTTGACCTTCTACCCTTAAATCTGGTATGAAACACCCTCTAGGACTGCTTTGTTATTTAATCTTCAATGTGGCATAGGAACACAATAACCCCTGAAAACTTGTTTCAGGCATTAATTACCCTGATCATTCAAACCAAAGCTGCACTTTCAATTTATAGTCACTGTATATTGCAGCACCTTCATATGGTAAAAGGTATCTGGCTATCCAATTTCTCAGACTTCCAAATTAATATTGCTAGACTGTGATCAAATTATTCCACTTTTTCTTTGAAGAAATAAAATACATCAAAAAGTGTGCTTATAACAAATAGCTCAAGTCTCAGGATCTCAATTAGCCTCCTTGCACTTCTCAAATTTCTCACTCCTGCTTATGCTGTGGACATGAAAATTAAAGATGCATTCCATTAATGGTCACACCAGCACCAAAGCACAAGCAATATAAACGCTGTTCTCCTATTGTGAAGTGCCATTTATGTATTCAGAATTCATATAAGTCTCTTGACTCATAATCACAGTAGGGCATCCATCATTCAGTATTGCATCCATCACCCATAAGGACCAGCCCCTCTAGGGTCCTGATAGACACACATGTACTTCTACAGTGATTCTACATTCACTGTTCAGGACAGAGTGATCAGATGAAGCCTGTATGGGGGTTTGTAGAAAGGCATGTCCTTGCCAGACTAACCTGATTTCCTTCTATGACAAGATGACCCACAAAAGATAAAGGAAAGGCTGTTGATGTTGTCTACCTGGGTTTTAGTAAAGCATTTAACAATGTTTCCCCACAGCACTCTCCTGGAAAAATTGCCTGCTCATGGTTTGACCAGGTGTATAACTTGCTGGGGGAGGAACTGGCTGGGTGGCCAGGCTCAAAGAGTTGTCATGAATGGAGATCAATCTAGTTTGCAGCAGGTTACTACTGGCATTCCCCAGAGCTGGCTATTGGGGCCAGTTTTGTTTAACATTTTTGTCAGCGGTCTGGATAAGGAGATCAAGTACACCTTAATTAAGTTTGAGGGTGCTAGCAAATTAAGCAGGACTGCATCTCAAGTAATGTGTTCAGTTCTGAGTCCTTCACAAACCAGATAGTGAGTTTCTTGAGCAAGTGCATAGAAAAGCAAAGAGACTGGTGAAGGGAATAGAAAACAAGACATGAAGAGCAGCTGAGAGAATGAGTTGTTTAATCCAGACAATAGGAGGCTGAGGAGAAACCCCATCGTTCTCTAAAACGACCTGAAAAAATGTTGCAGGAAGGAGGGTGTCATTCTCTTGGTCCTGGTGATGAAAGAACACAAGGAAACAGTCCCAAGTTGTGCCAAGGAAGGTGTAGGCTGGATATTAGGAAGACTTTCTTCATGGAGACGGTGGTCATGCCTTGGAAAAGACAGCCCAGGGCAGTGGTAAAGTTGTCATCCCTGGAGATACTTAAGAGACAGGTGGCATGACACTAAGGGACATGATTTAGCTATGGGACTTAGTAGGTCAGATTGATGGCTGGGCTTGATGATCTTAAAGGTTTTTTTTCCCCCAGATTAAGCGATTCTGTGATTCTGCTGTAGTTTCATATGGACCACATTGATTTTGTACATTTCTGTTTAAGTAAAATGTCACGCAATACCATCTCTGCACTAAATCTCTTCTGAAAAATTGATAGTAAAAGTTCTTTTCTGCTTCACAGAGATATGAGAGCCTGTACTGAAACACTTTCATACTGTGGCATTAACGGGCAGCAAAGCAATGCAGATATCTGTTTTACATTAAGACCATTCAATTTTTTCCACACAAAAAAAAAGTTCTGAAAAGCACTTACTGCTTTAGAACAAGACCTTAGTGGTGGGAAAGCAGCGTGTAGAGATTTGTGTTTCTGAAAAGTCAGGCCCAAAGACTTCTGTGAACAGTCCTGGAAAGAGAGACCAAGTACTGGAGATAGTGCTTAGTCAAAAAAGCAGGCAAAGACCTGGTGTCAGAGGGAAACGAATGTGAATGCTAAAGGAGAAATCCTAAGCAGGTGCAGCGCTGAGGCAGCAGACCTGCACCAATCTAAATCCCTTGGTGCTATTGCCTGTTGAAACCACATCTTTCTACTGGAACCTTCAGAAAGAATCCCTAATAAAATACCCAGTCTATGGGTGTACAGACAAAGTTTCAAACATGCTCATCACCTTGCAGCTCCCTTTGTTCTCAGCGGGGAAGCTCTTCCCCATTGTTCTCAGTGAGAGCAGCTATGAGCACTTCCAAAAGTCTAGCCCATAATCTCAGAACCCCTTCAATTTGCAGGATCAAAAATAACTTTCACAGTTCATAGCTTTACAGCCAAGAGGAACGTAATTCACACCGACGCTGGGTAAATAATTTATTCATGTATTTGTTTTAAGTCTTAATGCCTCCTTTAAGCAAAGCAATAAGGATTTCTCTAGCAATGTTAATGTGCAGTTTTAGTACTCAGAAATAAATTAAAGGAAGCGAGTACGTACTCTAACAAAAAAGGGAAAGCATTTTTTTTCTTCTATGCAGTACGTAAGCTGCAGAATTGAATGAAGTACACCAACTGATCACCAAAAGCTCATATGAAAAATTAGGTGCATTTTTAACATTTGAGGGAGCTGTGCGATGTCCTATCCCTGTAACAAAGACACACCAGAAGGTTCTTGCAGTCTTTCAAATCAGTAGATTTAAGTAACAGATTACAAAGTCACACAGAAGGTTAGAGTAAAAACATGAAGAAAATGCAAGTCCTTCTGTGCTCCCTTTAGTGTTCTGCCCACTAACAGTTAAGAAATCAAAAGTGAACAATAATAATGAAAATAATTTAATTATCAGAAGGCATCTTCCCTTTCAAGGGCCAAGAAAGGTAATTAATATGTGCACCCTCTGTAAAACAGGCAGATTAATCTTAAGTTTGAACAATTTTTACATGCTTTTGTCATTATCCCTGCCTTCCAACCCCCTTTTTAAAGTATCTATCCATCAATGTTCAGATACTCCACTCAACTTCAAAAGGAAAGTAGAATCCTTCTGCACGCAGAAAGGAAGATCGTGATGTCCTGTAACAATCTCTCAGTACAGGTGTATCTTCCAGAGCCAAAGTCCAAAGTGCTGTGACAAAGCTCTCTAGCCTGAGAGCTACATTACTCCCCACCTGGAGTACTGCGTTCAGCTCTGGGGCCCCCAGCACAAGGAGATGGAATTATTAGAACAGGTCCAGAGGAGGGCCACAAAGATGATAAAAGGGCTGGAGCACCTCTCTTACGAACACAGGCTGAGGGAGTTGGGGTTGTTCAGCCTAGAGAAGACAAGGCTCCAGGTAGGCCTTACAGCGGCCTCCCAGTGCCTAAAGGGGCCTGCAGGAAACCTGGAGAGGGACTTCTTGTCAGGGAGTGCAGTGGTAGGCAAGGAAGTAAGGGCTTTAAACTAAAAGAGGGTAGGTTTAGATTAGATATAAGGAAGAAATTCTTCACTCAGAGGGTGGTGAGGCCCTGGCACAGGCTGCCCAGAGAAGCTGTGGCTGCCCCACCTCTGGAGGTGCCCAAGGCCAGGCTGGATGGGGCTCTGGGCAACCTGGTCTGGGGGGAGGTGTCCCTGCCCATGGCAGGGGGTTGGAACTGGGTGATCTTCAACGTCCCTTCCATCACAAGCCACTCTGTGATTACCTGCTCCACCTGGCAGCAAGCACTAGGCTCCATGATTCTCAAACTACCAAAAAAAAAAAAGGATGAACAGCCTCCTGAGGTGAGTCAGATTCCAGGCAGGAAGTCTCAGTTTGCATGTGAACAAATAGCTCTGCGTCTGGGGGTCAGGGTAACTGAAAAGGATCTTGGAAGACTGCCTAAGCCATCCCCTTCCTCTGCAGAAGTATGTCCAGGCTTTTCCTGTAAAATCTCTGCTACCTGAGACTCAGCATCATGCCCATGCCGTCCAAGGCCCTTACCTACTCCCACTGTTGCAAAATTTCACCTAACAAATCTTATCCAAACCTTCCTTTCTGAAGTTTAGGCCTACCACTACTGGTCCTATCAGTAGAGCAGCCTTGTATTTAGCTGCAAAAAGTCAAAGCTGTCCTTTGACTTTTCCTTCGTAGGAAAACCCTTTCCCTTTACCAACAGCAGAATATTACTTCTTCACAGTGAGACACAGACAAAAAAAAACTTACTAAATGGAACAGCAGAAGCTCCAGTAGTTAGGATGTGCCAAGACAAACAGACCAGATAAAAATCAGTTGCATTGGGAACAATTTGACATTTGAGGGAAGGTATTTGAACAGAATAACCCACAAGGAATATCCCAGTTCTTTGAGTCAGGGAATGGCTCTTGGGACACTTTTCATTTCCTTTTTTTAAGGGTCTTGTTCATACAGATCTTATGCTGAATATGTTTTGTCTGTGCTAATGCTAATTAGCATTTGCCTAATGCTCAGAGGCCTGACCTCTGCTGAGATTTTTAATTGTCTTTTTAGCAAGAATGCAAACTAAGCTGATATTTGATTCCAGTAAGTGTCAACAGCTTATCTTTTGGGCATCCTGACTGTCCTCGACCACCTAGAAATACCATCTGAGTTATGATCCATGTATGTCTCACATTTACCGAGCACTTCAGCAATTCTGAGCTAATATTTACTTTACAAACCGATCTTGATTCTACTTGTTTCCTTCTACTAATTGCAATATAGTTAATTTGAAAACAAGGTTATATTTAAATCTTTCAAGCTAGAAAATTATTATGCAGCAATGAAGGGGGGGGGAGCAACAGAGAATTATTTCAAGAATCCAGCGTATAACATGCTGTGTCTGTGAATAAGCACGTTAATCTTTTCTTACTTTTATATTACAAGGACTCAGCACCAGTCTATGCAAATGGACTGTAATTATTCTTGTAACCTACAAAGACCTCAGATGTCAGTATCTGGTGGAAAATCCACAGAGCAGGTAGCTGTGATTTTTCTAATTTGACATATTCCTGTTTGCTAAGGATTTTTTTTTTAATTGGAAACTTCTCTGGTGTTGGAGAGATGTTTTAATCAGGAATCAATCCCCAACTTAAAGATGTAAAGCAGGAAAAAATGAATTGTAAAACTAAAACACTTCTACATGATAAATTCCCAACTAGGTCCATTCAGGAAGATTTATGAGGAAAGATTTATATTTAACTATCTTTTTTTTAAAAATTAAGTCATATGTCTTCTGAACATCTTGCTTTTCATTATCACCTACCAAAATAATCTATGGCATATCATCTGCACATTGTCTCTTATCACGTAATCTGAATAGGGAGGGCTATGATTTTAAAAGATTTTAGGACAGTTTCCAAAGAAATGTAAAATAAAATAATTATCCTCATAATTAGGTCTGTAAAAGACAGGTACATAGATTTTTTGCCGTATTGCATAAGACAGTCTTGCTTTGAGCAAGAAATCAATGCTTGACATTCACAGCTCTTCTTCTATATCAAGCCTGTTTAAATCATTTGGCAAACTGGGTCTTTCCAGAGTGATTTATGGCAAGAGGGTCACAGTCAGTCCTGGATGCTTTGGGAAATTCCACCAGGAGCACCCATGTCTTCATCAATCATGAGGTAGTGCTCAGGATCTGCCGTGTTCTTACTTGTTGTACAGTGTCTGCCATCACTAGCAAAGTTTGATTTCTCTGTCGCTGGCGAGCCATAACTTCACCTGATATGATATTTGGGCTCAGGAAGACCCCCCCGCCCAGATGGATGAAGACAGACATCCACGAGGAGGAACAAGACAATTCCTGCAATTTTGTTTCCCAACTTAAATAGAGCCTGAATGCTTGTTGGAAAAGTGAAAGGGCTAGAAGAGTTAAATATGCTCCAACAACATTTTAGATTGTGATGAAACAATCTGATTGCTATAAAAACAAAAGGGCTACAGAGCTCCTCATGCTGTCATCCTGGTAAGACAGCTGCTGCTCTAAGGAAGCCAGGCTTCTGTCATAAATTAGATTTCTCCTGTTTTTTTTTTTTTTTAATTGATTTGATTTTTCTCTCTCATGCAAGATGAGATCATGGGAGCAACCCGAAACTGACCAACAATTAGAACAACAACAAAACACAATAGTTATTTATCAACAGAAGCTCAAAGACAAGCTGAGGAACATGCAGGTGTGTCAGATACTAGGGCTTTTATTCCCCTCTCATGCTCTTTCAGTGCTTTTCCACATTTCCCACAGCGGACGACAAAAGCTGGACCTTATCCAAAGAAGAAAGCACCCTAGCTAATGAAGGCATGATCTTTCCATCCCTGCTTCAGCTAAAACAACGATGACTAAAGGCAATGTGACCATATTTCTCTGCACATCCTTCCAAATCCTCTCGACTCTCTCCCCATACCTTTTATCCCTTTTAGCCTGCTTGTGTGGCATCATGCTCGATGAGGGAAAGAAGCATGGCTGAAGCATGCAAGCACCAGACTGATACAAGGAGATAACGACCACAGAAAGCTCCAAGGAGCAAGTGAAGCATGACAGAAGGAGCAGTGCATCAAGAATTACACTGGGTTTACAGCCACTGCAGGTCACCAAGGAAGCACTAGTCAATCAGAGACTTCACGCAGCTCAGGAATACCAGTGATCCTTATAGGAGACTTTTTGATCTAGCACACAACACAACATTATCTTAGCTAGCATATCCATTTTTAAAACATAAAGCTTGAGATAAAGTACTGAAATATACCTCCATCTTCAAAGTGTACTTTCATAGTTCGTGTGCTTTTCATAGCCTTTGAAGTTCTAGAGCCAAACTTCAAAGATAAACGAATAAACACATTCCATCTCTGCTTGGATAATTTTTCCAAACTTGACCTATGCAAAAATTAAATGAAGTCTAGGTCTTATGACTCTCTCAGTCCCCCTTTTAGGGGAAGTATTTCTGAAACATTTCAGTCATCTAGGATCTAGGGCAACTTAATGTGCATAGACTTTGGAAGAACTAGGAGGCTTAAAAAGCTTAGATCCTTCTGAAAATCCCACCGTCCCCACATTGCAATCTACTTTGATCCCTATCAACAATTTTCTGTGGTTAAACTGTCTCCTCAAAAGTAGCAAACTAACCGTCTCTCTGAACAAGGCACCTCACGCATCGGTCATTTCAAATTGCTGTGCTAATGCTTCTGTTCAATACATATAACTAATCTCAGCAATAAAGTCCCTGTTGGTATGGGCAGGGTAACTAGTGCCAAGTAATCATAAATTTGTGTGAAGGAAATTAAACAGATACCCACGGACTGATGTTAATCCTGTTATGATTGACAAATTGACACAGCAGTGAGCTGAGAATATTTTTCCTGCCATTTGTCTATTTGTTCATAAGAAACACAGCAGCAACTCTGTTTGCAGATGTGCTTGATATATTTAGATTTCTTCACCTGTGATACAGACTTACAGAAAGTTCTTATTTGGAATAAGAGGCAGACAAAATAATTCAGTATGGAATAAACTGTAAATAGTGCTAGATTCTCAGGGCGACATAGAAAAGCAAAAAAAAGGTGAACAATTTCTTGTGAAACTAAGCAAATGCATTATTCAGTTACCTGCTATTTAATTCACCCACTGGCATTCTCTGCCTCTACCCAGCAACTGCCAGGACAAGTATTTCCCTTTGACACACACATCTGCTTCAGACAAAGGACTTAAACCACCTGACTGCATTTTATTCCTGCAATCTCTCCCATTTCATACAGAAGAGGTAAATATTTCCGAAGTTCATGAACTGCTAAGGAACCCCAGTTTCCAGATGAAAGTCACTGGAAGTAGGGACCCAAATGCCTTGAAAGATTTGGGTTGTTAGGCCCCGCTGTGCCACTCAGATGAGCTTTGGTTTACACCTAACTTAAAAGCCTTTGAAAATGGGTTTAAGTGCTTAACTCCCATTGACACTTAAAAACTAGATCCATGCTCAGAGTAAGAGACCAAGCAATAAATTCTCAATATTATCCTTGCTGTTCTTCCTAGGTTGGATACTCACTGGGGACCTCATCCGTTCGTTATAGCTCTCCAAATCAGGTGTTGCCAGAGGGTACATCTTACAAAAGAATCACAGCACAACAAAGCATCTTCTTGTTATTCTCTGCAATGGGCACATCTCCTGAAATTACCTGGAAAGCATATGACCAGAGCACCACTCACTAATTTTACTTGGTGCTGAATTTAAGGGAGAAATTGCTCAGTTCCAATTACCTAGTTAAATTCAGATATTACAGAAGATGAAAAAGCAGAAAGCCTCTCTCAAACATTACATCTACTGTAACTCTTGATTCCGGCTTTTGGACACTCGCGTTGTGTTTTGATGCAGTGCATGAAACAAGCCAGCATAGCCTATGCCAAAGGCGACATACCAGACATTGTCAGGCCACATGAAAAAGCATGCTGGGTTATCGGGAGAAGATTTCTACCAGCTGTAGCATTTTACATTGCAGGTAAGTTTGCCTCCACCTCCAACTCTGCTTGTATTCCGTGATGCTGTTACCAGGTTGAACCAGCCTAACCAAGACTCCCTCCATGCCTTTCTCTTCCTTCTCCCATCACAGACCCCTCTTTTCTCATTTCAGCATAGAGGCTGCAGGGGCTGTGGTCTCACTGAGCGAGAAAAGCACAGATCTACTTTGCAAGAACATAATACCTGGCTGTACGATCTGAAAGATCCAGCCTGTCCACCAGGATGCAAAGTTTTGGCCCAAATGAGGCTTTCTCTTGGGGAATAAACCACGTAACTTGGCAGAGGCTACCTCACCTAACTTCAGTCAGCTCTCTAGCCTGTGCCCGTTAAATTATCCTCCCATTAGGACCCAAGAGAGGCATCACCAAAAGGCAACTCAATTCACCCACCAAGATATATTTTGCTCTAAGAGAAATCTTACTCAGACATAGGAAGGGCCTAGACAACTCGCTCAGATGGCTGCCTTACCCTGGGAGATCAAAGTCCCTCTTGGTGACCGAAAATGAACTCTGAGGTTCCCACAGTACCAGTTGGGACTATTCAGATTATTCTGCTTTCACCACAGAAGACAACTGATGGGCCTCTTAGGACAAAGAAAGAAAGAAGGAAACATCTTCTCACCTGCACTTCATCTCTTCTCAACATGTTCTTCAACTGCTGTGACACTAGAGAGTAGACTGGGAGCAAACACCCTCTGAAGTGTTCCTCTTATCCTGAAAGCTGTTTAAACTCCCCATTTTTAAACTGTGCCTGAAATCAGCAGTACTACTCATGTTAATCATATTTTCTCCTATGTTTTTCTCCTATGTTTTCACGCATAGTAGCAGAGTCATCTCAATGGGACCATTGCACAGGTAAGACTTACCGCCTTCTCATCACCAAGTTCCCAGTGCATCAGAATATTATTGTCACACCTAATAACCTATTCCTACTTCCAACCTAACTGTAAAACATGCTGCACTTAGCTCTTTCCTACTCTTCTTTCCCTGTGCCACAAGTCTGGGACGCATCCCTGCAAGGCGGAGGAAGTGAAAGCCTCCAACCATCCCCGCCAACTTCTTATCTCACCCATTCAAACCAAAGAAAGAATTCTGGCAGAAGATCTCCTGAAAAATGAAGACATACTTCAGCATGTCTGTGACACGTGAAGTTTTTAGGAACACCATGTCCAATTAAAACTTCTGTGATTTAAAAAAGGAATGTAAGAAAGGGAAACATACATGACAAATTCTAGAAGCCAGATTACAGACATAGGCAGGTTGCCATGTATATGAGCAATTATTACACGGTGACTATTACCCGTTGCAACAGATTACTTGCATTGTAATAATTTTTTCTATAAAATCTGTGGTGGGAGCAATCACCAGGCTCCACCACCACCAATCTTGTTGCATTTTAGAGAAAGCCATGTAATAACACAAAAGGGCACCACAGACTCTGACCTTGTGGAAAACTTGTAAAATGAATCACGGGAGCAGGCTTTGCATGCAAGGCCAAACATGTATCACTGACAGACACACAAATATTTTCCTTAAATCCTGCTCGGAGACTTTCAAGACCAAATCACTTCCCTTCACACTTTGAATGTGACAGTAGAATCAAGCACTGGTTTTGGTCTCTTCTTCCATTATTTTAATGCAAAAAATCATAGAAATAAAGCATTAACTGCTTTACAGAGGTATATGCTGACAGTATGCACACAGGTGAAGGGCAGGAAAAACTGGCTTCAGGAGGAAAGCCAAGTATTTGCATGAAATTCAGCTGGGCCAAGAGTTCAATGAAATAGAGAACAAGTTGCACCTCAGTATTAAAACCTTGACACAAACACCTTCCACTCATGGTTGGGTACTTCAGAAACACTCCTCTCTACCAAAAATATCTGAAATGAGAATAAATACAAGGTAGCTATAAAGCTATATGTAACATGGGATTATAAACCAAGTGTGCTGCTTAAAAGACAGTACGGAAAAGCTCAGCATGCTTTCCACTGCTTTAGAGTGAGGAAACAAGCTTCAACCCCAGCAGAGCTCCAAATTGTGCGGTATTTGAACACAACTACCGTGCAGAGACCTGCAAGAAGAATCTCATTGAACCATGAAGACAGTGAAAGTAATTCTTGTTTGACCCTAAAGAAAAAAATGATTCTATAAGAACACCACACTTGGACTTGGCCAGCCTCTTGTGTCCTAGGTGCGTGTCCTAATTTACAAGCCTAGAACCTCAATCATTTTAACCTCTCTATGGGTCAGTAGCATTTACACAAAGTATAGTAATTTCTTATAGGACAGGCAGCTGAGAAACTCACACTAGATAATCTTGTAGACTGATTTTCAATAGAAAGGAGAAAGAATAAAAAAAAAATCCTAGCCCTGGCTCTGAAGCATGTAAACCAGAGCCCTAAACCCTACCTCCAACAGGGGCCGAGAAATATCCCAACTCATAAGCTATTCAATGTTCAGAGATTTTCCACTATGATTGAGGGATAGTGCCAAATCCCTAATATGAATTTTTACCACTCCCCAAATCAACATTTTGGATTTAACAAACTTTGCCAATACTTTCAGCAATCACAAAAATAAAGTTAAAAATTAGTCATTAAAAGCAGTTTGTAATTCTGCATTAAGCCTGTTATCTGCTCTTCTGAGATGTTTCATTGTTTCTGAAAGGGGTTAATTCTGTTGCCAGTGGCAAGATGCTCTCTCCTCTTTCTTGTTAAGTAACCCAACCAATCAGGCCAGAAAAAACACCAGGCGCATGCCTACAAAAGGAACTCAATAACTGTTCAGCCTGGAGGAGGCTGACAGGAGAACTCATTGCAGCCTACAGCTTCCTCACAAGGGGAGCGGAGTGGCAGGCACCGATCCCTTCTCTTGTGCCCAGCAATAGGACCTGAGGGAACAGCTTGAAGCTGCAAGACGGGAGGGTCAGGCTGGATATATGGAAAAGGTTTTTTACGAAGAGGGTGGTTAGGCAATGGAACAGGCTCCCCAGGGAAGTGGTCACAGCACTTAGCTTGCCAGAGTTCAAGAGAAGCATTTGGACAACTCTCTCAGACACGTGGTCTGGTTTTTTTTTTGGGTGGTCCTTTAGGGACCCAGGAGTTGGACTCGATGATCCTTGTGGATCCCTTCCAACTTGGATATTCTATGATTCTATGAATTCATACCTCTCTGCATCTCTAAGTCCTTAAGATAAACTACAGAGATAACTTTATTTCTATGCATCTAGAGATTTGTACCTAGCCAGTGGAGCTGCCCAAGAGCCAAGAGAAACTGATGATGCTTGTGTATGCCATTCAGAAAGCATGATGATGGGTTTTTAAAACACAGCAGGGAGAGCTACCAGAAATGACGAAGCGGTTAAACGTTAAGTATCTGCTGTTGAAATGATTAAGATGCCCTTACTGATATTGGCAGTAGGGTTTTTGGGCTGTGTCAGAAAGCCACAACTTCATTAGGAGTAAGCTTGAAAGAAAAATTAAGCTTCTCCTCTTCTACATTGACATAATGAAAGCTTTTTACCTCCCTGTTCCCATCCATGTAGGTACAGTTACAGGTGGTTTTCTTTCCTAATCATCCTTGTAAAACACTTTTGCAGGATGATTTCCTTGGTATTGTCTGGCATTTGAATAGCACTTTTACAGTTCCTTTTCATCTGTTCAGGCTGCATTATTAGATTAGATGAGCATCTTTATGGAGTATTCTCTGAAGCTATTTTTTCATCCCTGGCTTTCCTAAGCACTTATAGGCACAATCCGTAACAAGGTAAAGGGTAAGGGAACTATTGATTATAGCGCTATCACCACCAATACCATCTCCATAAATAATGGATGTTAACACAAATTGGCCATAGGACAAAACTGCCAGGATTGGTTCTGCTATGCCTAAAGAATATATATGCATGCAAGGGCTGTTGAGCAACTAACGTTCATCTGCAGACTTACCAGTCACACGGATTTGAAAAATTAATAAAAAATGCTAAGCATCAGCCTAAAGATGGACAAATCAAGACAGAATGAAGAAGCAAACATCCAAAGAAGAGGTATTAGGTACCTGCCTCACTTCGGCCTTTTGTTCTTCAATTCCTTTGGTGAAAGCTGTGTGTGCTGCCATTATCCACCTGGAAACATAGCTAAAATCTGAAGGAACGTGGATATCTTGGGAGAAGGATTAGATTAGATATAAGGAAGAAATTCTTTCCTATGATGGTGGTGAGGCCCTGGCACAGGTTGCCCAGAGAAGCTGTGGATACCCCATCCCTGCAGGTGTTCAAGACCAGGTTGGATGGGGCTTTGGGCAACCTGCTCTGGTGGGAGGTGTCCCTGCCAATAGCAGGGAGGTTGGAATTAGATGATCTTCAAGGTCCCTTCCAACCCAAAGCATTCTGTGATTCTTCACTGAACACTCTTCAACCCCATTCAAGGCAGCATTACCTTCTTCAGGGGCCTGTCACAACTGCAAAGAATTGTGGTATAATGATAACCAATACACAGAAAATTGGTATTATCACCATTACTCAGGTAAGGACCAGAGGAAAGCAAACTAACATGCGAGGAGCATTGCAATTACAACCACCTAAACTGAAACATGAAGTATTTTGGATTTTACTCTTCAGGGCATGTAAGATAATGCAACTCTCTATATAACCAGACCTGTTCACATCTGCTGTAAAACTAAAAATGATTGACCACTCACTCAGTGCTATAAGCCAAGTTACTACGTGCACTAAATTGATTTAAAAAAAATCTGCTGGATAATATTACACTACAGCTTTTTATTTACTGGCATGAATCTAAACCCAAGGAAACTTTCGTCACAACATCACTAAACCCAGGAGTGGTGGGTGCATCAGCTAAGCTCTGCTTTGAATAAGGCCTACTACTGTATTTTTTAAACAAACACGTGTGGAGTCCAGTTTTCCACATATCCAGTGATACCAGACAAGGTTAATGCTTGCTCAGTGGGCAGCTAATGGGTATGCAGGCTGTTTCTTTTTTAAGGGTCATCCAGATCATCCAGAAACATTTGCTACGCTTACCTCTTCGACTCCTGAAACTCTCTGCAGCTATGTCAGTGAGTGAGCCTACCAAGAGGTGGCACTGGAAGGACACCGTTTGGAAGGAGCCAGGCAAAACTGCCCCAGTCAAGGCTGGTGAGAGCTTGCACATAGAAAACCCCAGGAAACCCACGGTTAATCTGTTTCAACGTCTAACTGAAGAAAGCACTTCCACCCAGTTCTGCAAGCACATCACAGTAAAACAAACCATTTTTTGGAGTATGCATGTATTTTGTGTGAAGGGTTCATGAAAGGTCCTTTCATTATTAAAAAAAAAAAAAAAAAAACAAACACTAGGCACTAAGAAAAGCTAGCTTCCATTAAGTTATCTGAAGAACTATTTTGCTATTTTTTGAACAATGCTGATAATGAATTGGAAAGAAAAAGGCCAACAGCAAGACATTGAAGCTTAGCTTAAAGCTCTATTTAACCTTACAACTCTGTACAAATCTATGACAATGTCTAAGGTTACCAGTTTGTTTTTAGTGAGTTTAAACCTAATCTATGGGAATGCATATTTACCGTGGAAAAATTTTAGCTACCTACACATGGGAGAAACAAAAAATTACAACTCACGGTGTTAAAAGAGTTCCCATAATATTACATATGTCAGGGCACCCATACTTGTAGTAAGCACAAATTATCATCACAGTATCTAAATTAAATTTTAGACACTTTGCTAATGAAACATTTCAGTAGTATCCATAACAATACGGACCGATGATCCTGAATCAACTTATTGGAAATTTGTATTCTGTGGGAAGTTTCAGAGGCAAGTTTTTCTTTCTGGCTGGTGAAGAACAGCTCTCATTTCATCAGCCTTCCCTTGATCTTCCCCAGCTTCTCCACCAAAACAAACCAACACTTTCTGCTCCGGCTGTTTTTGTTTGTTTATAGCCATTCCGACAAAACAACTTACCGCAATATATTTAAGTCCCAATCCTGACGGAAATTATACACACGCTTTAGATCATTGTAAATGAACAAGCTGCTGCAGTTAATCTGCTCCTAAGTAAATCTAAGGGTGTATATTTGCATGACATGGACTCTAAAATCAGACAACAACTTGGCCGTGTTCAATTTAATCACATGTAATAGCATCTATGTAGGCATTTGATGCATTTTGTTTATAGTTCATTTTGCATAATATATTTCTGAATTAAGGTTGTGTGCAGTAGCCCAACTGGCTTTTTCTCCAGACATATTACAAGATGGAAATAAAAACATCTGGCTTAACTGACATTTCAGGTTAGGTTGGTCACTCAGTTTCATCACAAGAAAAACGTTGTAATAACCTTTATAAATGTTTATTAAATATTGAGCAAAGTCTTTAATTGACTGCATAGTTTGCAATTCATCATAATCAAGAAGTAATTCATTTACAACATAAGGTAATTCTTACTACTAGCACATAACTGCAACAGCAGAGTTTGGACTTGCCATAAATTCCTTACAATCCACACCTAAATTACACCTCTGTATGTGCACGCTTAAAATGTTTTATTGTCATTAGGCAGTAACAAATTTGTTGCTGGGTTAATTGGTTATTTTTGGTTGGTTGGAATTTGGTTTGTTTGATATTTTGCTTCCAATGGGCATCACAATGGAAAGAAATAAATAAGACAGTGAAAAAAATATTAAATGCTTCGTAACCATCTGTATGGCAAGCAGATGGAAACTCATTTCTTTTGCCTGTGTGAAGGCAAAAAAAATATCTGAGAAACAAGTTGAACTCACCAATTTGTTCCAACAAAATGTTATCAGAGTCTGTCACATTTCAATTACCTATGTAATCAAATCATAAATGAAAATCACACAGCATTCAAAATACCTCTAATGTTCCAAGTCAAAATATCTTTTTATAGAGAGGGGTAACTCACATCGTTATGCTTCAAATTGATTACCACAAACTGTACCTATAATTAGATATAACTAATGTAATTTAAAGAAAAGAAAACTAATAGTTGAAACTAAACACTGTAAGTAATCTTGTTGCCTTCCAGTCAGTTACCATGTAGAAAATGTGCTGTCTCACTAATTTATTATTATTTAAAACATCAGACTCTTAATCAACTCTGAGGACATAACCATGTTTCTAAGGTAGTATCCCACAGCTGTATTTCAAAGGAACAAATTTGTTTTTTTGTTTGCCTGTTTGTTTTCTGGAGTAAAAAGCACATGGTTCCTCCATATTACTCTGAAAGGACAAACCAGAAGTAGCAGACTGGGAGCTGCTGCAGTATAACTCATATTATAGAAATCTGATTTTTTTTTTTAAAAGAGGATCATTTCTATGAAGGTTAAATGACAGCTGCTGTTATATATCCAAAGCAACGTTTGGCATTATTACAGCTAATACCTTTCTTAGAAACCTCAACAATTGCTGCAAGATTCAGGTGACAGGACACAACCTTTCAGGCAATATTCCCTAAGTACTGCCTCCCCCAAGTCTGTCAGATGCTTCTCTTCTCTATCATTGACATGATTAGGACTTTACATACAAACAGTTTTTCCTTCCTACAGCAGGTATAATGGGTTCCACTACCTTCACACTAGTAATAGCTGAAGGAAGAGCATCACATGCCTGCTAGTCCCCACAGCTGAAATTATCACACATGAGTATTTTTCATCAGGAGGACTGAAAGAAGGGACCTTCTGTTAGGATTATAGTAACAGTCTCTGGACCCTCTCAAATATTAAACGACAAGGTTTCTTCTTCCTCTTAGCCACCCTGCAAACTGTACAGAGTTCTCTCCTCCTGCACTTTGCTTCCTACAGCCATGTCAGGAAAAACAGCTGAACCAGGAATTGTCCTGCTCTTCTGTGAGCAGCAGCTCTTGCTGCCCCTCCCCGCTGCCTCCCAGGGGCCCCTGGCTGGTGACAGAACATAACCCAAGGCAAAAAGAAGAAAATAGTGCTACCTAAAAGTAGCATTATTTCTCTGAAACAGCAGCAAGTACAATTTCAGCAGAACCTCAGGAGTGGTACAGTTCACATACCAAGTACTACTCAAGCCTATGCCTCACAGCACAATTTATCAATTGCTTAGAAGAGTCAAACTCACACTTGGCACAAATTAGCAACACGGCTTTCATCTCACACATTACTGGAATACAGTAAGACTGTGCTCTTTTCCACATGCTAGAAATTATGATCATCTCTGTCTAGTTGCCCACAGCCAAAGAAGAAACAAAGATTATGTACCGCTTATTACCAGGGCTAGAACAGCACAGCAGAAACAGGTAGGGCCTATACCGTAGACTCACTCTGAAGAACTCTAAGCAGGACCAGAACTTGGTACTTCTAGATTCACCTGTAAGGAAACGGCCTGAGACCACCCACTTCTACAAAGGCCACCTTCTAGCATATAACTTGCCAGCGTAACTAAATTTAAACTCCTGGCATCACACTGAAGTACCATCATGCCTGAATTCACCACTACTTACAGCAGCAGCAGCATTCTGAGGAGTACGTCCACAGTTTTCACTTTAGGGTAAGTACTGAATGCAGACCCCTTCTCCCACCCAGAGAAATGGAAGAGGAAATCTTGTTACAAAGATGACCGTCATACAAATAATTCTGAGCTTTTGCGAGGCACAGTGCTCGCTTTAAAAGCCAGTTATACAGCATCCAGAGAAAAAAAAAAGTTATGTTTTTCTACACAGCTGTAGTTATTCTATAAAATTGAACAGGAAAGAGTAGCACTAACTTGATTTCCAAGTGCCCAAAAGCCAACTGCTCTAAAGATTCCAGTTTGGCAGCGGGGCAAACCATACAATTACAGTTCTTACTCTTGCATCCATACGATCTGATCTAACGTGGGCAAAGTATTTTGACAGACTCTAGTGTTCCCTTTTTTTACCTTGCAAGAGCAAACACCTGACTATTCAACAAACAAAAACGACAGAGGTGGGCAGCAGCAATACTGTAACACTTGATGCAGGTTGGGCTTCAGCAGGTTCACTCAACTGACCCACAATTTCCCCCATTGCAGGCTATGAGCAAGCGCCAATGTCTGCGGTCATGCCCAGACCTAAAGCCTTCCTGTCCAAATGTGAGCCTCTGTGGTGGAGAAGGTAAAATACGTGTTTCTGACTAAGAACCAGTATCCAGAAGGATGAAAGTGTACTATTAACTCAGAACAACAGGTAAGAACACTGCTCCCTAGTGTCCCCATGGCAGGGTGTCATAGGGTGAGGTAGCTGCTAGGGAAGTGGCCAATATCTCCATCAAGCCAAGATCTTGTTGCTCAGCATCTGTCAACAGTTTTTCTGTTGGACTAAGTTTAATTCCATGGACAACAAGCTAAGAAATATAAGAACCTGGTATCATATAAGCACACACCCAAGATATGAAATGAACAGAAAATCAGTTGTCTTCTGCCATAGAAGAAACAACAAAATACATAAGCACAGAGCAACACTGAGCATGTACATGTAATTAAAGAAATAACCAAGTTAAAAAGTTAGACAAAAGTCTAACACTAACATATTACAGGTTCTTTTTAGCGAGTTAATCCACACAACAAGGATGGTTATTCACACTTGATGTTATGCGCACAGGAAGCATGCTCTTTCAAGAATTTTACCTCAGTTTCAACTGCTGTGTTTTGGGGGGTGGTCTTCCCCCCTCTAAAAATCTCTTGCTCTAGTAAAGGAATAAGTGGGCATCACACACCGATATGTGGAATATGACCGTAACACTGTGAAATAAAATATAACTGGAGTGGAGCAGGGGAGAGGAGCAGAGCTGTCCTCTGGGAGAAAGAAAGTAAAGCGGCATCAAAGGAAAAACTACTTTCTGTAGACTGAGAACTGTTATTGCTCCAATATTTCATTTGGGGATGTTATCATTGAAATTCTCAGGAACTGCAACTTGTCAACCTTCAGTGCGCTTTTCCAATAGTGCGATCACATTAACCTTAACCTAACTGAAGGTCACCACACACACACACAGAGCGAGAGGGAGAGAGAGAACCGGATATTGCAATTAGGGATTATATGCAAGGAAGAAGAGACAGACGTGGAGAAATTAGTATTATGCTCTTATAGCTCCCATGTTGATATTCAATGGCTGATGTTGAGCTTTAGTGGACACATCATTGGTTTGTTAATAGCAGCAGCCATCAAAGCCTTAATGAAGCCCAGGCCACATAAGCTAAAATCCTGTATTCTTGTTTCAGCACCTCAGGGAGGGAAAAAAAAAAAAAAAAATCTTTCCTATGCATTCTTATTTTTAATTATTTTGTTGGAGCGTTAGGTTCATATTTTGTTTGCCTCTTCCTGTCACTAGCTTTCACTTTCAGTATTCTGACATCCTGAACTGTTAAGAGTCAATGTGTAACAGCTCTCAAACTTGGTTGTCAAAATACTGGAACAATTTTCTTGTGTTTATCTTCTTTGAATTTGGAAGCAGGTTTTATTGCAAACGCTTAGAAAGCAATGTTTGTGTTTAAGAGGCTGTAGTATTAGCTAGAGAGGCTCAGAGTGCAATCCTGGTGATATTACATAGCATGAAGCTAGCGCAAAAGAACTCCAGAGCTTTCTATAGCCAACTTTTCACTATGTAACGCAGGAACAGACATTTTTTCCTTCTCTCGCTCCCTCTCTGAGAGAGAGTTCATTAAAAAAAGCATCAGAAATTGCTTTCTCTTTTTTTTGTGATGGATTTTGTGCTCGTAAGAAGTGACAGATAACGTTGGTAGCTGCTGTTCAGTCTTTGGGATGTTCATCTGCCCAAGAAGCCATCCCAATTCCCAATTCACCAGTCAGGTTTATAAATCGTGCAGCATCAAGTTGTGTTAAATGGAAAGGCGATGGTGTTCATTGCCACAAAACACCATCTCTGAGCCTTTGACACCAGTGATTTAATAAGTTCTTCTCCATGCTGTTGCCACGGGGTTTTAAATAGGTCTTCCTTACAAATTATCATCAAACAAGACACAGGGCACTAAATTGCCTGCCATAGAAGAACTGCCAACACTCAAAGCACTTGTCATGATGCCATACAACAGTGACCTGCCAACATAAGGCTGTTAAGGAGAATGCAACGCCTTTATCTCATTCCACTGGAAGCACTGGCAGTTCAGCTCCACTACCTCCAGTGGCAACACTAACTTCAGAAAGTAAAGATCACAGCTGAATTTCACAAGACAATTCATGCCATCAGATGGCACAATTAGATTAAGTCATCACAGATTCACACTGGAATAACTGGTAGCAGAGAACAACCACGTTCCTAGGTTCTTCCTTCTAGGTTCTTCCTTCTAACCCAGCGCAGACCTAATAACCCACCATCCTTATCCTCCTCTGACAAGTCTAGATTGTTTCAGAACGTGCCACACAGCTGCAAAAATTCCAGTGAGAAAACTGTACACAGCCCACCTCAAAGTCATTTTGCCATAGTCTGAACAGAAAGATGTCTACTGGCAAATATCAGGATTTAGTAAGGCTTTTAACACAGCCCCTCAGAGCATCCTTCTTGGACAAGATGTCCAACTGTGAGATAAAGAGGTGTGCGTTAAACACAGCCGGTCAAAAGAGGTGATTCTCCCATGGCGCTTACCATTGGTGTGGTCTCACCTTGAATATTGTGTGGAGTTGTGGGCTCCACAACGTAAAAAGGATGTGAAGGGGCTTGAATGCGTCCAAAGAAGGGAGAGAAAGCTGGTGAAAAGGCTGGAGAGCATGTTCTGTGAGGGGAGTCAGAAGACACTTGGGTGAACTAGCCTGGTGACAAGGAGGCTGAGAGATGGCCTCACTGTTCTCTGCAGCTGGCTGAGGAGGGAAGTGAAGAGGGAGGTGCTGGTCCTTCCTCCCTGGTAACCCATGATCAAACAAGAAAACAGCACAAAGCTGTGCCAGCAGATGTTCAGACTGCACATCAGGAAAAACTTCTTTACTGTGAGGGTGGTCAAAACTGGAATCATTTTCCTAACAAGGTGGTTGATACCCCACACCGCTCAAATGTTTAAGAGGCCTTTGGACAATGTTCTAAATAACATGCTTTAACTTTTGGTTAGCTCTACAGTAGTCAGGCAGTTGGACTCAATATTTGAAGGTTCTTTCCAACTAAACTATTCTAAGAGAACACAACTGTTTCTCTTCTACGAAAGAAAAAAAGCATTCTTGCAACAAGCACAACATCCACTGAAAGTCATATAAGTGGAATGAAAGAAAAAAATGAAGTGTTCTGGTTTTCTGGTTTTTATCTATCAAAAAAATATTTGAGCATTTGTTTTGCTTCATTTTCGTGATTAGTTTAGATCAACTAGCTCTGCCCATGCACTTGGAGCAGGGACAACTGAAAAAAAGTGCTTACCTTCTTGTTAAGCTGAAGAAAAGAAGAAGGAAATGCCCAGCCAGGTGCTGCAGAGCACTTGCCTGCCTTTCAGCTCCTTCTCCAGTGAGTGTTTAATCAGTCATAGAGTGGACAACATCTCAGGAGTGAAAGTTTTTCCAGAAAAAGCACACCTTCCTTGCTGCTTCCACCTCAAGCCGTGCACTTGCTAGGCATCTGTCAGTGAACATGGCAGCTAAGTCTCTGTCCAGGAGCCAGCCTCACAGTGAAACCAAGCATGCTGGACCAGCCCAGCCATCAACTGGGCAAGCCAGCTGGGGGAGAAACTCACCTTAACATCAGCTTATCTAAATGTGTTGTACGTAACTGAGCTCACCTATGAGGCACTGTCCAGCCACTATGACAAATAATTTGCTTAAAAACTGTCCAAACCACTTGAAAACAAACAGAAGCTTAGAGACACGTTATGAATGACACCTCAGCAAGAAATATTCTGCATGATTTACATTAATTGCAGTGATTTATCCTGCATGATTTACATTAATTGCAGCAGAGCTTCAATTGTATCAGGCCCTAAACCACAGCCTGGGATGTTAAGTGCATTTTGCAAGAACATTTACATGTTCATACGTCCTGAAGAGATCTAATAATTAAATTAACGCCTATATGGTAATCTGGAGGTGGAAGAGCATATGGACATCCTCTCCTGACTCAAAATCCAAACTTCTACCACTGTAAACACAGTTAGAACAGCTAAGTGATCTAACTCAATTTAAAAGCAGTTTGGCAACCCCACTGCCGCCCTTCCACCACACACACACTCACTGGGAGGCTGTTCCAGAAGTTCACTCCTCTGCTATACAGCAAAATCTCTTCTACTTTCTAGTAGAAGCTAAACCTACAGTCAAGTCGAGGCTATTTTTCCCCCCCCACCAGGTGTTGTCAAGGAACTCAAGTAGCTCATTTCTTTCCCCAGCTTTTAACTCCATCTATTTAGAGACAAGCTTACTTGGCCTCTGTCACAATATGCCTGGTAAAAAAAGTCACCTTTTCCTAGTTCTCTAAAATGAGGCAGGTCTTCCCTTTCAACACCTTTGCCCCCAATGGGGAGCCCACCTTCCTTGATCAAGGGAGCCAATTTGCACGTGTGCACACATTCTCCATCCTCACTTCAAGTAATTAAATCACTTATTCAAGAACCAAATAGTACACTGGGAAGAAAAAGTCTTCAACTGTGGCACGCCTTGCATAGCTCCTGGTGATCACTGACCATCTTTCTCTCCACTTACTCCTCCCACAAACTCCTCCACTAACACAAAGGGCTTAGTGAGTATAACCCATATGAAGACATTGTTCACATGGACTCAAGAGGACACCTATCATGCACTTATTTGCACATCAGAATTAAAGTCTACCAATATATATACAAGTACAGGATGGGTTAGCACCCGATGCATGAGTAGCTGTAAGTCAGCTCCTTGCAGAAGCAGTCTCTGGTCTCTCTTAGGAAACCATTGCGACCTGCATTTGACTTCTCAGGAATCTAGGCTCCCACCACCAGATGTAAATGCTAGCTACTCTCCTCAATCCATACTGGAAAAATGACACATAATAAGGTCTGACTTTTTGCATCTGTCAAAGAGTAATCGTGAAATGCTATTTTATTTTTCCATCACACCTCTAACACCAGAATCAGAAGGTACTCCTCATTTATCTGTTGACACCATAGCAAAGTTTTAAGCTGGTGCCTCAGAGAGTAGAAGCTGAATCTCCTCTACTCCATAAAACCTGAAAGGTATATCTTCAAAGTAAGTACTCCATTTATCCAGAACTATGGAGTGTGCAACTTCACACATCTATCAGCCAGTCTATAGGTTACGCTTTGCAGTGTACTGCTGTGTTTTCTCAGCTAGGATCATTTTGATGAACACAGTATGAATGACTAGCAGAATTTCATTCGAGCCCAAACCGGAGGGGGGAGCAGACTGATTATGAAAGCGTTTGTCTTCTTGAGCAACTTTGAGGTCCTCCTTCCCAAGAATTAGCCTAACATTGCTTGCTTATGGGAAATAGACAATATCTTTACTCTTCTTTTACTTCCAGACAGTTTTGGCTTTTTTCCTTTTCATTAAACTGCTCCTATCTCAAACCCACATTTTTTTTTTTCCTCCATCTCTTTCCCCCACCATCCTGCTGAGAAGTGGAATGAGAGAGCAGCTGTGTGGTAGTTAGTTAAAATGGGGGGGAGATGGATCCTTGGACTGTGTGCAAGCCAAAGCAACTGAAATCTGTGAAATTAAAGTGGGACAAAGAAACTTGCTGAGCAGCGTGGAACTTTTTAGGATTCCCATTAAAAGGCTGCTTCACTCAGCAGATCTAAACACTCCTTCTTTAGAAGCTTACCTTGCCTCAGTGCACTGTTTTGTCCTTCAAACAAAACAAATGACTAGAAGTCTTCGGATACTACTAATTTGCCCATATAAAATAAAAATAGAAATAAAAATAGAAATAAAAAGAGCAGACCAGCAAACCTAGAGACAGGAAAAATACGGTAGACTGTCCCCATTTTTCTGTAGTGTACTCAACTCTATCAGGGTTCCACGGCCACATTGGTCACAGTTTGAGTGTTTACAGTTAAGCAGCTTTTCCTAGTATCAACCATAGATTTTTATTGCTTCTAATTAGGTTAAATACTTCCTGGCTTAACCTCAAAGAGTGGCAGAAGACATGTTCATTGCCCTCCTCTTGCAAGTGCTTTATACACTAAGATCTCATTTTTAGATTGAACAAGCAGTTGCTTTTCTTAAAGGTAAAATTCAGTAATATTTACAGCTTACTATTCTTAGTAAAAAGGGATAGAGGTCACTTTGGGACTCCAATTAATCTATACATTCTTGCAACACTTGCAGGAATGCTTAAACCAGTAATCTAACTGGGTTCTTCTAACAAATAGTAGAGTAAGTACCTCTCCTGATGGGTACAGTCTTATCAATGCATCTCAGGATAAGAACTACATTTTCTGCAATGGCGTTATCTCATTGCCTTTACTATGTACTCCAGTACGACAAAAAGATTGTTCTCGCTGTTTCCCAACCTGTTTTTACAGCTGCCTGAGATTCCAAGGGATTGTACGTGTCCAAACTGAAACCAAATGGCTGAACGCCTTCAGGCTCAGACCCTCTTTGTGGCCTCGGGTAATTGTTTTACCACTCATCACTTTGGAAGGCAAAAAGCTAAACCAGAACACTCCAAAGAGAACTAGAAAAGTTCATGACAAATTAATAATGTTTACACATAGCAGCTGGAGGCAACATCTAGCAAGAAGTCCCATAACTAATGATTAGTGCAATGTCATTCGTAGCTGACCACCTCTTACTACTTGTCAGCTCCAGTCCCCGTCAGACAGGATCCAGGGCTACCAGACAAGTTCAGCTGTCTGCTTCTTACATCTGCCGTATGTCCACACAATGCATGGAAGCAGATCTCAGGAAACATGTGTTTGCTAATATGGACATCTGTTCCCTAAATACAGTTGACTTCTCTGAGATGAAACCATGGCTTCGCAACCTCCCATGTCTGCAATTTAATTAGCTCCCCGCACCTTCAGTCCGTTCTTCCACGTTGCAGCAACTTCTCCGTGGGCTCAATTTAGAGAGCAGTCAGGGTAGCTGTGTGAAATAGCCAGCAGTCACACTAGAGACAGGCTAGCTTCATTTATTCTGCTGAGAGCAAGTAAATTGGTCAGGAAGCTGTCAAGTGTTGAAAAATTGTCCACAACAGTTTCTCCTTATTTTTGAAGAATGCATTACTCATTTGATCTAGGTTTTTAAGCCAATGAGATTTTTCAAAATATCAACAAGAAACATACACTTTATTTAGAGAAAAAATAAACACAATCCAAGTATTCGAACAAAATGGTATCAGCTTTAAGTTCCAAACTGGATTAGTTAATTCTGAAAGTCTCTACCCTGTCACCCTTCAGAGCTAGATGAATGACTGGAAAACAGCTTTACTCCAAGTCCTGCCCAAACTTGCACTACTCCACTGAGAATTCAGCAACTGGAGCCTCCTCAGAGCAGGGACCACAGGGCTTCCAGTGCTCTGACTCCCAGTTTCACTAGAGCCCAAAAAGCAGGATGCTTTTGGAAGGAGGAGCTGTTAGAGGACAAAAACACCACCTTTTCACGATCTTCTCAAGAGTCCACCTCACAACAGGATCACTAGAGAGCTGGAATCCACCTCTACGCCAAGCCTTGGCCCGGATCCTGAGAATGATCAACGTCCTGTGTCCAAATACACTGTCACCTTGCTGCACAAAGGAATGCATGCGCTGCCAGCCCTATAACCAAATTCCTCCGATATACACATCCTTGTGACACACCTGTGAAACGACTGAGTGCTATAAGCCCTTTTTATACAGGGGTAATGAGCTAAAAAGACCAAGGATTCATCCACAAGGAAAAACTGATATGTTCAAGCAGGTATGGAAACTTAACAGTGTGACCAGTACCTGTAAAAGTTTATGTGGAATGGCAGGTGACATAAAAAGCCAAGGTCTTCATACGCTGTAGCTCTTCTACAAGAAAATTAACACAGTTCTTCATTACTCAGCTACTCACTCATTACTCACTGAATTTTCTATTCAAAGTCCAAGCAATGTGTCTACAGAGTCATAAGGAATTCATGGCGAGGCCATCTTTCAAGTGTATGCCAATTTCCTCATCCAGTGAGCCTCCTGTATACATCCTGGAAGTCTATTTATAAATCAATTCCAAGAGCAAAGCTTCCTCTTGACAAGGATATTCTCTGCATGCTGCACCAGGCAGGTGAATATGGCTGAAGTGACTGCAGTTACACCTCCTAAAGCCTCTTATTTCCACTGTAATTAAAATGCATTCACAGACAGATAAGAGGCTTGTGGTTAGATTGAAAGGAACAGAAAGATCAGGCTGCAAGTGCTGCGCGTACTCTTCAAAATTGAAAGGTAAATCAAGTTTTAAATTCAAGGTGCTATTTTTGGAGTGGATTTGGACACATTTCCCTTTTTTACCTCCTCCTTTTTTTTTCCTGGTTATGTCAAAGTTTAGCAGCACAACATTCAAATCAGAATCTCACTTTGGCCTCCCAGCAACTGATTTAATAACAAAGGCAGACAAGAAGCACTATAATGCACTTTGGCTCATTATTATAATACAGCGCATTTAAAGTCTGAATTATCTCTAAGTCTAAGTTGTCTCATCAACCCCACAGCATGGGAAATTGAGATGGGAAGCAGTGGTCTGATCTGCTCCAAGGCAGAAAAATGGGAAGCACAGCATAGTACCCAACAGGCTGTACCTAAGGGGAGCTTACTGTGGACTTGGGCCTTCTACTGTACAAAGAGATGCCCAAGTTCAGCATTCAAGCTCCAATGTTCTGCAGCTTATAACTTGTTAATGACAAGTACTGGTAGCAAGGCTTAGAGGGCTGGATACAAGTCTCCAGTCCTCACAGGTCTGTTTCTGCTGTTAGTCCATTTCTATGCTCATGAACTGTGTCGGGTTGGGCCTAAACACGAGACAGCCTGCTGCAGGAGCTCCTGGACAGTCCCAGATGGACAGCAAGCAGATCCATCTCTACACGGATCAGATCCTGTTTCTACTGCGGTGTCTAACAGGAGACAAGACAATTTGCAACACTTTCACATGCAGGAACTCACTGCCCAATACCACTGCCATGCAGAAGATAAACTTATCCTAGGGAAGCATAATTATCGTTACAGCAAATCCTGCACAAAATTTCCTGAGGCATTACCACAGGGTAAAATGGTTATGATCGCTATCAGTGATAATTACAGCTAACGGAGAACTCCAAAATAGAAGCATGCTTTGGACTAACCAGCACCATCAGATCATTCTTATGGACAGGACACGACCACATGGAAAAATTAAGACATTTCAACACTGCTTCATGCTAAGGTGTATGAATTCTCTGGTTCACAGCAGGTGCAGAATATCGATCAATATTCTATTCATAATTCTTTTACCAGATAAGGTTTTATTAATTTATTAATATATGTGGCTGTCTCCCAGATAGGAGTGCAGCAGACATCATCCATATCTAACCAGGCTCAGCCCTGATTAGCATGTTTTCCTCAAGCTCTAAGCTTTCGTAAGTCTGAAAACAGAAAAACAAAACCAAACCATTGTTTTCCACCTGTTCTCATAGGGAAACAAATGCTGACTTATATACAGGTTAGAAATCCAGCATAACTGGGGGGTGAACACCCTACCCGTATGAATGCAATCTTAAATATCAAGACGTCCTCAAGACTACTCATTTATCATTCCAGCCATTCCTGATCATTCTTTGCTCATAAGTTCCATGGCATACAGTGCACTTGATAACAAATTATCTCCCTTTGTCTCCTTGCCAGAAGAAGAAAGCTGTCACTAAAGCAGCATACAGTATATTTAGTTTAGAAAATACATTTATATCCTTAGAAACGAAGCCTCCTTGCCTAAGTTTTGACAGGCCCTGAAACAACTCTGCCAGGCACTTAGTCTAATTTAAAAAGAATAATAAAATACACACACACTGCTGTAACAGGCCAGTAAAGTTATGTACTGAAAAACATGGCAATGGGAAATGCGTGATTAGATCTGAATAACTCCATGACTAATGTATATTTGGAGTGGTATGCGTTTCCAGTGGGTATGTAGACACCACATCAAGGAACAGAGGAAGAGATAAGAAATGAAGGAACAAAACAAATCCATCACTCCCCCATTTGGTACTGGGGTGTCTGGCACTCATGTCTAAAACTGGCACAGAGACAAAGAAAGAAGTGCCATTCCTTCATATCCCACCACCTTGAAAATCCTTTTTTGGTTCCTCAGAACCAAGACAATCCTCTAGGTGACACAGAGATGTTTGCACACCCAAGCAGCTCAGTCTCATACCAAGCTACGTACTGTGGTGTAATACTCTGACTTTGCTTTAGAGCTTACCTAGAAGTATCTTGCAGGTTTAAAACAACCAGAACTGAGAAAGCATGAACACAAAGCTAAAGTAGAAGCATCTATCTGCATCTGTGACCAACTGGAAACAAATTTCTTGTAGCTGTGTATGGTCATACGCCTAAGTAAAAGCCAACAGCATCCTTCAACTCTTCACAACACAAATCCCCTGCTGCAGACACTACAAACATCAACATGTGCACAGAGTTCTCAATTTTCCTTCAGACCCTACAGCAGATATTTCATTTTTCCTGTCCATCTTCCTTTCACAAACGTGCCTTGCATTTCTACTACTTATTATCTTTGCCTGTGGTAGAATTAATTGCACTTCAGTGTCAGTCTCTACTATGCACCATGCAGTTGAGTACCATGAGAAAAGAAGTCTGAAGCTATTCAAATTACTCAAAGCTGAAGCTACTCAAATTATATTATTAATTGGCCATCTGACTGCCATTTGAGTGAGTTTTGTTGTTATTTTTCTCAAACTGATCACCAACGCAGCCAAATGTCTTTCAATGATCAGAGTTCCCTCTGCTTTTGAAGAGCGTAGTAATGAAGGGGTCCTGAACACAATCCTTCAGCAGTTATGCTACAGATGCTCAGCTTACACACGGAATGGAAGACAGTACTCAAAAATCTCACTAACAGAAAAAACACGCACCCCAGAACACCCACCGCATCCCTATCCTTTGGCCATTCCAGAGACGATAGCTGATTTCTAGCCTGGGAAACAAGGCATGTTGTTTGAAACAAGTCACAGTGCAAAGCACTACGTGATGTTTCCCAACAAGAGTCAAGGATGCTACATTTTTTGGCTCCTGTCTGGACCACTGAACTCTTATTCCCATTTTCAAATAAATGGGAAGGATACACACTTCTCACATGAGACAACCAAAACCTATGCTTTGGAGACCCTACCAACAGGGACTGCTGCAAAAACTCTGCATAGGAAAAACTGTAAGGGTAAAGGTGGCAAAGTCAGTCTCAGTTCTCCTGTGGTAACTTCACAGTTAAAAATACAAAGCAAATGCCAACACACCCAGGAATGCCTTAATACCATATCTGAGCTTGTGTCACCTTTGACAGACCTGAATCTCAAAAAAAAAAAACCACCTGAACTTATTTCTGACTATCCAATGTACGTACTTTAGTCTGGATTAGACACATCTCCAAGTCTTTTCTTCTCAAATCGCTGCTTATGTCTTCACTTTTCTTTAGGTGAAGTCCCTTGATCTCCCTGTCTCTGTTGTCAAGTAGCTAGAACTACTGGGGTTATTTGCTGCTTCCATGTGCAACCAGTAGAGCTGACAGAGCCTCTTCCCTGTGAATCCAAGGAAGGCATTTTAAGCTACAGTTTTCTTAAAAGCTAAAGATTTTCACAAGGGCCATCTCTTATGAATGTTCAGGCTCACTGTTCAGATATTTACATTAAAGTCATTCCCAAATATCATTTCAGCACAGAAATCTCTAAGTCTACATTTTAGGAATCTCCTATGCCAATCAAGCCAATAAACAGATCTTCATTCATCAGAATGAACGTACACTGATGAGCCAAGTTCTTCTTGTCATTGCTATTAAAAACTGTAGTTCAGATTTTTTAAAAAAGTTATTATCTATTCTGTATCTCAACATAAATAGGTCTCCTTTAAACGTACGTATTCTGCCAAGTAGTTGTGAGGCTGAGCTTCTTTTTAACTTGAAGAGTATCAATCACTATCCAAGACACACTAGTAGTAAGGGCAGCCAGTGGACAAACTGAGAAAGACAACCATAAAGCTTCCTGGGCTTCCCACTCCCCACAGCATAGTATTCCCTGCCCCTGCTTTATCATTTATTCACTGGTTGTTCAGAATATCAGTTCCTGAGCAGGCCTGTGAGTTCAGACAGCTCAATACCCAGCTGTGCAGATGGACAGCACGTAGTGCTAGACATAAAGCTAGGACTCAAATTAGCGGGGCTAGTATGATAAATTGTCAATGCGTGGCTTGTCAGAACATTCATTTTCAACACAGCAATTTATTTTCTCTTGAAGATATGCTGCTTGTACCCATTTGCATTTGAAATGCAAATGCAATGTACTTTATATTCACTAGGGAATTGTTTCAGAAAATAAACATCAAGTCCCAAGCCAAAGCCATGAGTTCTGTGAGGGAATCCAAAAAGGGAAGGATAGCTCTGCCCCAGATTTTGAAAGCTAGGGTTGACGATTTCACACAGATAACATTAGCCATCCACCATCACCTGCACATCACCCTGACAAGTCAGCTAGGTACCTGCATGGAATCAAGGCTCCTGATCTTCAGTAATACCCACTTTAAGTTAGATTCCACCATTGTTTTCATTGAGGTGGTGTCATGGCAAAACAGAAGCAAATGAGGATCCTGTTGTCATAAATACATGATGCAATAAAAGTTTTTTGTGCACAGGAGTTCTCAAAGGAAGCCAAAGTCAATCGTAAGCAAAGAAAAGAATCAAACAAAATGCCAGAAGTAGGATAATCAAATAATTAAACAGCACCAGCTAGCACCAGATCCACATTCCCTCCACTACAAAGACTTCACAGCTCCATCTCAGGCCTTCACAGTGAGCAATCAGCCACTGCCAGGAAGCTGAGCATTTGGGAGTAACACCAAAACATCCTACATACTTGAAATATTGGTATTTCTATGGGAATGTAATGATCTGCAGCCCTGGCAAACGCATCATGACAAACTATTATCCATACTGAGACTCCAATCAAGTCCCTGTTGGTAAAATCTGAAAAAACTATTTGATAAAGCTTTTTGTCAAGCTCTGTCAATACCAACATGTAATTATAAATTTAGGGCTTCAAAACCCTGGAAAAAAAAATCTTTCACAAATCTAGCACTACCCATTCAGCACAAGGAAACCGCAGTAAGAGAGGGATTGGTGGTTGTTCTTGTTTGGTTGTTTTGCTTGGATTTTAAGAGGGCACTAGATGGCAGCTGACTGCTTAAGCTTAAGTTTTGTTTTTGAAAAATCTGCTAAATCAAGAGAGATGAGCCATTAACTTTAAAAGGCCCAAACATTACCCCAGATTGTTTTTAAACTGAGTTGTTCTGCATACTCAGTGGTAACCATGAAGCTTTGACTTTCCTTGAAAAACAAAGATGCACTCATTTAATCTCCAAATCACTTGTAAATCCTGAATCACTTTCCTCCCACCTATTCAAGGGGCTATTATGGTTGCAGGCTTTATGCCAAGGTCATCAGTTTGCACATATTGTAGATGTTAGGATATTTTACTAGAGTTTTGGGATGGAAACCATCCCTTGGCTATTGCTTTGATAACTAAGATTTACTCCTGAAAAAGCTACATTTTCTTTCCAAGTTGAAAACCTAAGGCCATATGGCTGTTACATGAACACTTTACAGTGTCAGGTACATACAACTATTAATTACTATGGGAGAACCCTGCTTTCCTAGCTTTCAATCTGGACTTTATTTAATGCCACGCATCTTGTCTTTATGTCTTCTTGTATTTGACATGCCCTGAAACCGCTTAAGTGCCCACAGAAATGTAAACAAAGCCATGAAATACTTCAATAATTACTGTGCCTGACCTCTGGCAAAGGATTCTCCTAAATTAAAACCTATTTGAATGAGCAGACCTTGTACAAAAACATCCAGTAGGGATTAAAAAACGTCCAGAGTCAGAGACAAGCACAGCCTTTGATAAATTGTGCCGTGGCTCATTACCCCATAGTAGGGTTCTCATTCTGTTTCACTACTTGAAAGTCCTCTCAGTCCTACAGACAGATTCAATGCTTGGCATTTTCATTCCAGTCTGCCACAGCAAGTCTCTACAGCTCAGAATATGACCGTGTGCTGACCCACGCTGGCTCCAATTCAGCAAAGCACTGAACAGCACACTGAGCTTTAAATAGGCACTTATTTCCAAGGCTTGACTGCATGGAGTCACTGCTGCCTTGACCAGTAGAGACCAGGGGTCTGATCAGGACACGTATTAAAAGCATGAAGATAATCTTTTAGTTGGGACTGTAACAGACTCCATCCACTATCAACCAGGGAGGACCTCTTCTATCTGTTGGTAATTCACTCCTACCAGAAGATTACATGGTCACTTCAAGAATTCTGCTCTGGTCTGTTAGAGAAAGGAAGGATGCTGTATCTGTAACATGCTGATTCACTCAACTCAGGAAGAACCTGTTGATTTTCATACATCAAACAATACCTCTGAATATAGGCACTGCTTTCCCCAGAGCTTACTGTCAGAGGAACAGTACTTTCTATACACACATGCAAAGGACCATTCCACAGTTGTTTCTTAAGAGTTCAATCACACAACTCCAAGAGTCTAATAGTTAAAACCTCTACTCAGCTGATCCAGAGATCTATTTCATGTCAGTGGAGCAGTTTTCCTCACAGGGAAGTTGCAAAAGAGCTTAGGTTGTCTGTGCCGTGGGCACTACCTCTCCCCATGACCCTCAGAGGAACTGAACGTTGACTTCTTGTGTCCAGCCACGACCAAAGAAGAATATATGGACACTCCAAAACAATGCATGTCCACAGAGACAGGAAGCCTCTTAAAGAGAACATACTACTTCCCAAACAGCCTCATTTACCACCTTTCCTTCCTGAATGAACACCTCTTTCATCTTTTTCCTGCATGCTACCCCACATTTTGCCTTTTCATTATTTCCTTTGCCTTGAAATTAACCTTCTCTAATTTTACTTTTTGTGCAAGCAATTTGTGTTCCGCAACTTCTTATCCCTTCATTCAATATGCTAGAAAGTAGCTTAGGTTAGGGACAAGAACAACAACAAAAAAGAGAAAATAAATTTCTCCCAATGAAAGCAGGCTATGAACGACTTGCATTGTAGCTTAAAAGTCTCCTCCTCTACAGAGCTGCAAGGATAGCTAAAAAAAATAAAAATAGTTTGTATTGCATTATGCTACGCATTTGAATGAATGAAACTCAGGTGAATGCACCACCACCTTTAACACTAGTATTTTGATCAGTCTGATTATTGATCAGTCTGTTTAAAAAAAATCAAACCTCCTGAAAAGACAAGGATACCCACAAATACATGATTCTCCACAACATCCACAGAAATATATATTTTACACAAAAACCTTATATAATCTATAACGGGTTAACTTTATATCCTTCTCTTTTCTCAAGTATTCTTATTAAGCAGTCTCAATCCCCTTGTAAAACCAGAGCAAAACCTGGTTTCTGTCACAGAAGCCACAGTCCAGTGAAGGATTTGCTTTCTGTTGTGTCTATGTTAGCTCTTAGACTACGCTTTTCATTCCTGCAGAAATTTTAATTGGGTCCATAATTAGTCTCCACCTCCCTGCCTTCACATACCTTTTCCCAGCTCCTTTTTCAGAGTGCTAGATCCTAACAATATTAACATTCTCCTCTGGAACCTCTTGAGATCCTAGTAGTAATTTCATGCACCAATAATATTTTGCTGAAAACAAACAGACCTAAAAAATTAGTAACTTGGGAATTACCCAGAAGTCGCACGTGTCCTGATGTACAGCCAAACTGCCTGGTGACCTCTGTGATTACATCACTCATTAACATATCCCTAGCCAGTCCAGTTTGCCTCTTGGTGATGGAAAGCATACCTATCCAGCTAAGCAGACTGAAAAGGTGTGACCGACAAAGGCAATGAAACCTAATTGGAGAGAACCCAGGTGCCATAAAGACTGAGGCACACTGGATTGTTTTCTTGTAAGGGCTGATGTTCAAATTCCAAGCCTACAGCAGGAAACTGTTGTTTTGTCTGGCACAGCTCTCATATTATACTTTTTAAAGAATTCAAGTCACCTCTTACATTTCTACTAATTACAGGCCAACCTCTACCAGACCACTCTAGACGGCGACGTGCGAGACTTCACTGCTGTCTAAAATGCGGGAACTATTCCCCTGCAAAGCACTAAGGTCTCCATATCCATAACCCTCCTTCTCAAAAGGCAACATGGGAACATTGGCCACATGCTAAGGAATGGGTAAATGCAAGAAGAGTATGTTAAAATAATTAAAAAAAAAAAATATCAGGGCTTTAATCCTCCAAGCACTGAGATGCATTCAGAAGAATGAGACAATCTTCATCCATATTATATTCAGTAATCTCTTTACACCAGTAAAACACACTTCCTGCCATCCTTTACAGCTTACATGTCTGGTGTTTCTTTTCTCCAAATTATAAAACTTTACACATCTGCACCAAAAAATAAATTTTAAAAAGGCAGTTGGCTTTTTAAACTCTAGACCATCTTTCTCCATTGCAACAGAAGCTCCAAGGTTTCAGACCTTCAAAGAGATTGTTTTAGGGTGATGTGGAATCTTTGTTACCAGTGGTTTTTTTTGGAACTTTCCAAACAAACATGCACCAAAGAAATACGCAAGAGTATCTTTCCCAGGTCATGGGAATGGAGTACCTGGCCTCTGAGATTCATCCTTAAATCATTTGCCTCTGATTCCACATTTCTTGAGGAATTTTATAACAAAATAAGTAGGAAATGGACAATGCATATTTTCCCCTAAATTGTTCTTTGCTTTCCAAAAACTCAACCACAAAAATGTCTCAGTCTGAAAAGGTCATTTCCCAAGGATTACCTTTCTCATCTAAAGTAGTCCAATGAAGAAAGACAGGTACTCCAAAGCTCTGTTCAGATATTGCCTCCTAGATCAGGCAGCTTGAATCAGCCTCAGACACATTGTCTGCCCAGAGACTACTGGCAGAATCTGATTCACTGCTTTAGACCAAAATCTAGCTACAAAAGAAAGTAAATCCTTCCCTTTGACTCAATCAACAGGCAACTGGAAACAGTTTTTAACACTAACAGGCAGAAAACAGTGCAATATTCTAGATCTTCAAGCAAATTACTATATTCTTAAAATATTTTAATTCAACTCCTATTTCTTTGGTCTTAAGTATAACTGAACTCACTTGTCTCCATTTTAGAAAACAGCCATTTTGCTGAATTTGCCATTAAACTAAAATGTTGAGAGAGATTTTGTGGTTTCCATCCATTTTCTTTTGGTTTTAGTGACAGGTTGAAATCTACAGAAGAACAATCACTTGCTCTCATTATATTTCAATCTTCGATTACAGCACTACAGAGAAAATCTTATTTTGAAATTACTTTTTTAGTGGGAATAAGTCAATCACAATTTATTGATTTCTCAAACTCCAACTACGATGGCAAACACTGTGCATAAACTACATCAAGATAACAAGTTACAGTAAGTAATATCCAACCAGAGAAATGTAATCATACGGTTTCAGCATTTCTTATCAGGGCAGTTGAAAGAACTGAGATGAATCTGAAATCTACACTGAGCTGTGTTACATCCAACCTGAGATCCACCCAATGCGCCAGAGCCCTCTGGATCCAGGCTTCAGGATCAAGCTCTGCAAGACAGTAAGTGCTTCAGGAAAAAGGTGTTAAAATATCCTCACATCCCAGCCTTTACAGATTCCTACTCATTCCCCCATTTCTGTTGGCAAAAAAGTAGATTCCATTTCTCTTTCTATACTTATCAGTATCATTAAATACTATTATTCTGAGTATTCCATCACTCCAGCACTAAGGACTGAGACATATCTGAGCTGCCCTTCTTTGCTGGGCAACAGGTGTGGATGAAGCAGAAGCAAAGAGATACCTTACAGACTGTCATGTCATATATGAAAAGAGTAGGAGGGCGCATATCAACAGTTAGATAAATTATGGCCTGACAGACAATGGGTTGCAGTAAGACTCCTAAATGATGCCAACTATCTCCATCAGAGACTTTGCTGTGACCCTGAGCCAACTGTTTATCTTCTTTCCCCTCTCTATCATAACAGCTCAGATTGCAGCTTCTTTAGGAAGTAAATGCATCTATTTACTTAGCATAAAGAGTAAGAGACCCTTATCTTAATTTGATCCTCTAGGCACCACTGTAATTACAAACAACAATAATCAGTGGAAATGATCAAATAATTAATGTGAAAAAACACTGAGATGCATCTTATAAATTATTCAAGCAGCCACAGTTATTAATAACTTCCTAGATTACTGAAACTAAGTCAACAATAAAAATTTATTTATTTATTTTTCCTTAACCACTTCCTTTTGCTACCATCATTCTGTAAGACAGAAAACTACAACGGCACATTTAGCAGTGGTGGTATCGTCACTGAAGTTAAGTGTTGCCTTTGGATAAAGAGTTTTGCAAGGGAATTTTTCCATTGCAATGATTTGCAAAGTCATAATATTTGTGTCCGTATTAAATTTTATGGATGCTTTTTTATTATTTTTAATTACCAAATATAAATTTGGGTCCTATATTACCTGCCACACCATCTTAAAGTAATTCATAGAATCATTAAGGTTGGAAAAGACCTTCAAGATCATCTGGTCAAGGTTATGCCGTCATCCCATAACTCTGGAAATTTGTAATCCTAATTCAAGCACTAGAAATATAACGTGTAATGTACATCCAAAGAAACAACATAATGCCAAGCACAGTTTTCTACTACAATAAGCTGGGGATTGGCTGAGCAGAAAATTCATCTTTTGTGTTGTATGCATCAGTAGACCATAAGTGAAAATCGGACCTCTATCAAATGCTTGAATGATAATGACTCTTGTGAAGCCATTTCAAAGTGTCAGAAGACAACAGAAATGGTTTTCTGAAGTCCTGAAGTCAATTGTTGGCTCTCTAGAAGTCAAGGTAACAGAGAAATCTGGTTTTGCTCACTTTTACATTGTTCTCAATATACCCAGCCTTGGCTCCAGGTCCTCTGCATTTCACTTTATCAGAACAAAGTGTTCCTAGAAGATGCAACTTTTGCACTGATCCAGAATAACAAGGGAAAGCAGCAACGAAATGATTTAGCTTCCAGAAACCAAGAGAAGGGACCTTACTTGTATTTTACATAACCGAGACGGTTAAAAGGCCAGGAACTCCATGCAAAATACTTCACAGCTACATTGTCTGGCAACCTGTTTGTAAGAACTCAGTTTTGCCGCACTGTGCTTTATGGTTTAACCCAGCAGGTAGCTAACAGCCGCTTCCCCCTCACACCCACCCAGCAGGGTAGGGCAGAGAACTGGAAAAAGGTAAAACTCATGGGTTGAAATAAAGACAGTTTATTATGACAGAAAATAAAAGGAAATTAATAAATAAAAGAATATACAAAAAAGTGAGGTACAATGAAGTTTCTCACCACCTGTTATCCAATACCCAGCTAGTCCCTAAGCAGCAGAAGCCCTGCCAGCCAGTTTACTCACTCCAGTTTTATTTCAGCATGGCCCCATACGGCATGGAATATCCCTTTAGCCAGTTTGGGTCATCTGTCCTGGTTCTGTCCCTTCCCAGCTTCGTGTGCATCCCCAGCCTCCTCACTGGTAGGGCAGTATGAGAAAACTGATAGTTCTTGACTTAGTGTAAGCATTGCTCAACAACAACTAAAACGTCAGTGTGTTACCAACATTATCTTTGTCCTAAATCCAAAATAGCACCATACCAGCCACTGTGAGGAAAATTAACCCTATCTCAGCCAAAACCAGGGCAGCATGACACACCTAACATAATAAGGATTTCACAGCCCTGTGATTCAGCTTTGCATACATCAGATTATATCAATGATGCAGACTTTTCTTGTAAAGCAGCCCAGCATATACTGATGAAAAACACCATTAATTTAGTCTTATTATCATTGTTTCATACCGAACTATAATTCCACTTAGCGGGAAGACAGCATGGTACTCAAATGTAAGAGAGAATCTGCTCACAAGTACCAGGTTCAGCCAGCAACACCTATTCACTATAGTCCTGGACTACAAATGTCAATAAAGCAATAGCTTTCCTGAATGCACCAATATATGAATGTTCCACATTTGGCTCTGTGAAACAGAATGATCTGCATCATTTTCACAGCTGTCTCTGTGCACACATGTAAAGATGGGTCATTTATATAGCTTTCTCCAACATAGAAACAGTTTAAAAAGTAGATGAAGTCTGAAGACTTGCAGTTTTACAAAATTTGCCGAGACAAAGTTATTAGTTGCTACATGGAGGACACCTCCACTGTTCTCAGCAGCCCACGTTTCATAGTTTTCCATAAAACATTCTTGAACAGGACCTCAGAAAAAAAATGTGTCTGCCTCCATCCCACTAAAGTGCAATTATGTTATTTTTCATTATCATGCAAGAGCTTGAACTGCAGGAGCACCAAACCCTGATGATACATGAAAATGCAAGGAAATCAACAGACAACGTAAGAAATGAAGCATGGGTCAATGGCTTATGGAAAAAGTTTTGCTCAAAGAAACAACAGAGCACAGACTAGCCATAGTAGGAAGAGAACCTGAAGTCTTACATCAGAAAAGGCACCCTTTCATGAATTACACAGAACAAGGCACTGTGCTAATACCATTTCTTCCTGTATAGTCAAACACCTGACAGAATGTAGCTAACAGCAGAAAAAACATGTAGTGAACCCTTGGCAGAGAGTTGTTAGCAAGTCTAGTATTACTGGTACTGAAAATTACTAACACCAAGAAACATTTCAAATGTATTCCTCACACTTTGTTTCAGAGCCCATGACTTCACTGTACTGACTTGTGGGCTGTGAATATCCACCCAAATAGCACATAGCAATACCACCCTTTCCCACTCAATAATGAAGACACATTTCATACCTATAAGGAAAATGAAGCACAGTAGAATCACAGGTCTTTTTTTTTTTTGGCCTTAGGACAATTACCACTTCGTGACATGAAAAGACTAGCACCGAGTTAATAACTCCAGACACTAAGTTTTCACCTTTATCATGTTTAGCAACCATGAAGTTTTGCATGATCTTTAACAACGTGTCCCTGACTGTCCAGGTTGGAACACCTAGTCAAGGAATGGGAAGTACAACTACTGCTGCTGCCGCCTAGAGATTGGAATTTCACATCACAGAAGAAAACAAAGGTTTATATAGCCAAATAATTTAATTAAGCAATAAATGAATATTCTTACTGATTCTAGCCTGACTCCCTCTATGATTGAATATCAGCTACAGGATGAAGCTGGTAACAGTAAAGTGCACAGTGACAACTCGAATAACAATAAGTATCACTCTAAGAAGCAGCCATTGCAAGTAATGATTGAAAAAAATAAAAAACATCTCTTACCTTCAGAGCAAGATACAGACAGCGTGCAGTAGGAAATGTACAGGGACTGATGCTGACAAGCACAACCAGCAGTGAACAACTACCAGTTCGGCAAGTGCACTCTGCCCAGGCTGAGAAGGGGATCCTATGAAAAAAAAAAAAAAAACAAACACACATGATGATGTATCTAAAACCCTATGAGAACATATACATAGAAAGGGACAAGCAATCAATGCAAACCCATCCGTAATCAGAAAGCTTTATAAATTGTTCAACATTGATTTGGAAAGCTTACCCACCTCTTTCTCTTTTCAATGGTTCTTCAGTTTATAAAATCATATTGCTTAATCTTTCACAAAATCATTTAGGTTGGAAGAGACCTCCCAGGTCACCTAGCCCAGCCTGTGAACTAACACTAACAAGTCCTCCACTAGATGCAGAGCTTAGTGATATGGTTTAAACATGTTTTAAATACCTCCAGAGATGGTGACTCAACCACTTCCCTGGGCAGCCCATTCCAATGCCTAACAACCCTTTTGGTAAAGAAGTTTTTCCTAATATTCAACCTAAACCCCCCCGGCACAACTTCAGCACGTTCGTCCTTATCCTATCACTGTGCATGTGGGAGATTAGAGCAATCCTCACCTCACTACAGCCTCCTTTCAGGTACCTGTAGAGAGCAATGAGGTCTCCCCTGAGCCTCCTCTTCTCCAGACTAAACAGCCCCAGCTCCCTCAGCCGCTCCTCACAGGACTTGTGCTCCAGGCCCTTCACCAGCTTCGTAGCCTTGCTCTGGACATGCTCCAGGGCCTCGATGTCCTTGTTGTAGTGAGGGGCCCAAAGCTGAACACAGTGCTCGAGGTGCGGCCTCACCAGAGCAGAGTACAGGGGGACGATCACCTCCCTGCTCCTGCTGGCTGCACTATTCCTGACACAGGCCAGGATGCCATTGGCCTTCTTGGCCACCTGGGCACACTGCTGGCTCACGTTCAGGTGAGCATGAATCAGCACCCCCAGATCCTTTTCCTCTGCACAGCTTTCCAGCCACCTGGCCCCAGGCCTGTAGCGCTGCATGGGGTTGCTGTGCCCCAGGTGCAGCCCCCTCCTGAGGGCCGGGCAGGGAGCGCTTCCGGCTCTGCCCGCGCCTCGGGGCAGGAAAAAAAGCCCTTAAAATAAAACAAAAAGCCCTGCCCGCCGCCATCCCCCGCTCCGCTGGGGCACGCCAATCGCCTCCAGTATTACAGGCAGACCAAACCCACATGCATACAACGTGAGGGACCAGGTGGCAGGAAGGAGAGCACTTACTGCATGTAGCAGTCACACACCCACTTGGATGGAAGGGGCTTCAGAAATCACACAGTCAGCTCCTGCATCAAAGTAAGCTCAGTTTTGCTAGTGTCATTACTGATCAATATTTGCCTGACCTGCTATTAAAGACCAGCCGCAGAGACTCAGATCCTGACCAGAAAGTCTAACCCACTGTATTTTTCTGTTGGAAAACATTTTCCTAATATCCACATTTTTCTTCCAGAAATTTAGGCCCATTCCTGTTCCATTCACATTTCCCTCCTCTTTTTAACAGGAAGCTTCTTCCAAAGATGTTGATATTCTGTAAATCACCACTACTCTTAAGATGGGGAAATACACCCAAACCTGGCAATACGTCTCCCTATCATTCTAGTGACAAATTAGGCACTGAAATGTTATTGTTTTGAGGGAAACATTTCCCCTGTTGTTAACAAAGACATTTGTACATCAGAGTTTTGCCTCTTGCATTTAGTGCTACTTACTTTCTGGTCGGCATAAGCTCAGTTACAAAATCTATTTCTACAGAACATAAATTTATACTAGGAATAAAATGGAGTCGTTTTTATGTTGTAAACATACTACAGAGGAAAGTTTTTGCCCTGTTTTTAGCAACAAACACCCCAAAAAGACATCTTTAATTCTTAAAAGGTGAGTTTTCATCAGAAATAAATGAAGCCAGTCAACTTTTTTCTTTAAAGGAACAACAACAACAAAAAATCCCTCAAAAATACCAAGGAGAAACACGACTATAAACAACCCCCCTGTCTACTTTGCCTTCACTGCATGTCTTCTATGCAAGGCTTCAGCCACACCTCCACGGCTCTCTGGGTCATTGCAAGCTCTGCTTGAGTCCTGAGATCCCTACAGTGTGCCCATCTGTCACAGCAGAGGCCAAACTGCATTCACTCCCTGCACTTTGCAGAGCCCTGTGGTGACCTTCCATCTTCACAACAACCCTAAGTCTTCTAGCCTTCTCACAAAGTAAGACATGTATCAGCTCTCTTTTAAGAGATCAATTAATGCATGCAAAAAGTAAATCTGCGCAAGCATTTTTATAAGCAAGCTCTGACTCAAGGTAATGAAGAATGGGACTTTCTGGCAGGTTTACCATAGAACTGAACAGAAACAGAGTTAAGCCAGTGATCTCTACATCAAATTCACCAGTGGTAAGTGTAAAATGTAGCATCACTAAAGCCAAAAAGGTTCAAGAAAGATTAAGGAAACAATTGAAAAATATTGATGATAATAATAAAGCAGATATTCCTGCTATCAATTCTTCAAATAGTCTGATAAACTTGAAAACAAGCAAGCATTCTGAAGCCTGCTCCTCGGGAAAAGTTAGGGTAACAGATTCTGGGAATTTCTCACATATGTTGTTATCAAATGGCTAGCAGTATGTCTCAGAGTTGACTTATGTCTACACAGAGATGGCAGTAAGCCTTGCAGAGCATAGTTTTTGCTCTTGAATTGTCATCACATCTCTCCTGGTTCAACTTAGTAGTCTGAACCCAGGAGCATTCATCATTCACACAAGGTCCTTCCTCCCAAAAGTAAATGCCTGGCTTGTTTAGCACAACCTCATTCTGGGGAGTGAGTGATGGAGCCCCTTGTGCAGAAGAGATTGAAAAGAAGATTCTTGCCTTTTACTAAGTAAATCTGCTTGGAAATGTATTTGCATGTGTAGGATGAGCTTTAGCACATACATCGTTATACTCGATAAGCATAAAGCTAAAAAGAAGTTTGTTTGTTTTTGTTCCTGAACTGAACACATGGACAAAGAATCTCACATCAAAGGCAGCTCTGCTACTGCTGGCCCAAGGAGCAGTCACTGAGTACCAGCTTTTCATCTTTACCATGTACAATGGTGCAAGTCTGTTACCACACTGCCCATTGCACCTACTTGAAACCTAGTTGTGAACAAGAGTACTTATCACTAGAACAAGCAGGCCCTCAGCTTTCTTTCCTAACATGACTTTAGACAAATCCTTCCACCTGCATTTTAAGTCTATAAAGCTCTTCTTTCAAAATGACACTAAAATGAGGCTTGTGGGTATTCAAGATTAGTTTACAGTAAATGGAAATTAAAGATTAGCTCTCAGTCAAAAATAGTGGTTCACAGTTCTACACGCAGCTTGCAAACAGACTCTGGAAATATAAGACCCTAAATAACAGATGATATTGCAAAGTGAGTGGATGCCACATGGTGAGATACAAAACCGTCAAGGAAAGAAGACATTTTGTAAAAAGTAAATAAAGTGTAGTACCAAAAAGTGCCTATATTTATTTCATACCCCCATAGGATTTGGTTTCATTCCCAAATGTTGCTATACCAATAAATCCTCCTTCCCTAGGAAGTTACAGCAGCACAAAGGATAGAGGAAATGACACATAAACAATCTGTGCGTTGACAAGAAGGCAATTTTGTAATATGTCGTTATTTATGGGCAACACTTAAGCAGATGGAAGATGCATCAAAATGAGAGTTTCATTTAGAACATGCAGGCCATGGACAAGTCTGCGCAGAAGTGGTGCACCACGGGGAAAATACAAGGAACTGCATTACAACATTTAAAAGACTGCACTACAGCATATAAAAGATACACGTTGTATGAAAGGAGGAGTGCGGAGTGAGGCCTGAGGTGCACCTAGCTGTGAAGAGCCCTCTTCCAGAAGATGCAACGGGCAAATCACGCGATCGATCATGCTGGAAGTCTTCACCAGCACTGAGCCCACAGTCTAGATTTTGCAGAGGGACCTCCCTGCCATTCCACTGCTCCTTCCAGGTAGAAGACTTCCCTTTTACAAATGCAAGTCCTGAAAGGCAGTCACAACGGTGAAAGCAGCTGCAGGATTTGGCCTCCATTCTGCGCGCTAGCTGACTGGAATTGCATTCATTACTCTGCTTTGTTCGTGAGATCCCAGAGGCTACAGCAGGGGGAAGGAACAGGCTGGCCTAAAAGGCCAATGAGCAATTTCCACCCAAACTCTGAGTAACACAGCACGCAGCTCCCCATGAATGCACTCATTTTAGCTGCATTGCTTTCCATCGCATTAGCTCATGCATGAAAAGGGGGAAATAAATTAGCAAGGGAAAAATATTTATGCCTCCTCCTCTCCCTCCCCACTATTTCATTTGATTCTAAATCAATTTGGAAGCCCTGCTGGCTTCAGGGCCCTGAAGTGCTGACAGCCTCAGGGAGCTTTTAATATCTGAGAGTCCAACTCGCTATTTTCCTCTCAATTGGCAAGGCCCCTTAGTCATACCATGGGACACAAGAGGGAGGAAAGCAGTTTTAAAATAGAAGTCTTTTTCTAATAACCAATTTCATTTCCTGATCAAAGCTGAATTTTAAGAGTTTCCCACCCACCACTGAAGCATCCGCACACAATGCTAGAATAATAGCCATCTCACCCCCCTCCCACACCCTCTGGCAGTCTAGCTCCTCACAGATGACTGTGTTTACCAAGGGTTAGGTTTGTAGCTTGGCTCCCCAAACAGTTATGTAGTCTGAATGTGCCTTCCTGTCTCCCTCTGCTAATTCTGAGCTCATTAGCCTATTTCAACTGCTTTTGGCTGGACGGAAGAGGCCTCAAAAACATTTATGCTTTTTGCAGGAATCAGCTGCAAAGGGAGTGAACAGGCCGTTCAGGACCTGGCTGATGAAAAGGCTGTGCTGTGAGTGCCCCCCTGACCAGGCCCCAGAGAACCTACATAGGAGATGCACCTCAAGGAACAGACTCGTAGGAAACTAAGGTTCATTAGCTGTGATCCTCCTTGAGCTATTCTTTCTCTTCCTTCAGCTTCATGATGCTAAACACCAATTCAGTCCGCAATATTTAGCGGTATTCCCTGTGTCTGGCAAAGTACTCTATGCACTGTGGAAGGATATGGGGAAGCAATGAGCAGGGAGCCAAGAGCACCAATGCCAGCAACAAGCAGTATCACAGAAGGACCCTTAACGCAGTTCAGGTTCGCTGCACAGGGTGGAAGGAACATCATGCAGCAAACATCAGACCATGTAATAAAGCAGTGCCACTGCCCAAGGAGCCTGAGGTGCCCTGCCTGCCCAGAAACTCACTCTCATCCCTGAAGCATGTTGATATAAGCACCTGATTTCGTGTAAGGATTCATGGGCAGGGAAACAGTTGGGCAAAAGCAAGTGTCTGCCCATTGTGTTGATACCCAGGCTCAAGGATATAGTTCACAACACAGTCACGTCGCATTCATGCCAGGACAGAAACATTCACAGTAAAAAAGGTGGGAAAGAAGCCAGGACTAGGGTCTCCTTTTGTTTTGGTGATGTAGATGGCTCAAATGCACAGTACATTTAAATTTCAGAGTCTATTTCTGGAGGTGATATGTGAGGTCTCTTATGTTGATAACTGCTAGACAACACTCTCCATGTGAATATAAATTCAGCTACCAAGAAATACAAGTTTAAAATACAGTTTCAGTTTGTCTGGAAGTACTTGCAAGCTCAAGTTAAATTTAGCAGATAGATGCAGCAGGAAGTAAAAGACAGTAGAAGTGAAAATGGTCAGATGAACTACTTAAAAGTGCAGTATTTTGACACTTCTCTTCAAAGCGTTTTTCTCTCCTCCAAAAAGTTGTGTTTTTTTTTTTTATTTGTTTAAGCAGTATTGTCTCTCTCCACCACTGAAAGTGTTTCACCTAGTACTATTTACAATTTTTGGTAGACTTTGAAAAGCTGAAGTTTCTGCTTTACAAAAAAATACAGGAACAAAAACTTCCACTTTCGGATCAATAGGAAAAAGTGTTTTGTTTTTTTTAAGAGAAAAATCTGAAATTCCCTGAGAATTTCTCTTCCACAGTTTTTCACAACTTTGTGTCATTAAACTACAGAACAGGCTTGAAAGAGTTATGACTCCTGCTTTGTAAAAATGCAAGTAGTACACTTTCTGAAGCCTGAGAGGGCTTAGTATGACTTGAGAGAGCTAGCTCATAGTCAGTACTGAGACCACAGGCATATATAGCATTAGCTTGAATACACAGGTTAGAATGAGCCCAAACATTAAAAGCTAGAGTGAAAAATACAGATAATACAGCCTGTTAAAATGGGTTGGTTAAATGGATTTCTAGATTTGTTTTGGCACTGGTAAACACCCACAAGGTGATTTAACAGCAACACAGCCATAGCAATACTGTGACTGCATTGCAATGCTGGTGTCAGAGAAATATTTTACACAATACACTCCTAGGAGGAGCTGCCCGGTGGGGTAGCAGGGCACATCACCCAGTATTGTTCACGAGCTCGGCAGCAACCCAAATATGCAAAAGAAGTTAATGTGGAATATATAAAGAAACAAGATCAAGGTTTTTTCAAGAGTCCCTTTTCTCAGGGGTAATGATTATTAAAAACCTTGATTTGCTAATCATAAAGGTTAAAGTAATTTTAAAAGCATGAAAATGAATATGGATTAGATACTGTAAACTACCTTGTCTCATTATTCTACATCTTGATAGAGATGACTGCTTTGGCTCTCCAGGAGAAAAAGAAAAATGAGGGAAAGAAAGAAATACTAATGCATTTCTTCCATGGTTTTGCTCAACACCTCCAGAGGTGCACAGCAGCAGGAAGCAAGCGCCACATCACAACAGTCCCTTCACCCACACAGGGGCCCCCACTGAGTATACTGTAGGAAAGAGAAACAAAATCCAGGTTTTCTGAGTGAAAGAAATAAGTACAAAGGCACAATGCAGACACACACAACCTCCCTCTCTGCTTACTTTACGGCCAGACCAGGCTAGGCACCAAGGCACAGAGTGCCACTTCAGGATCCACTCCTCTGCCCTCTGGAAGGGTGATTTAAGCCCCTTAAACATTAGGGGCTCAGGTGCTGACCCTTAAATAGGGTTGGATGAGCCTCCACCCTTCCCTACCAGCTGATATCAATGGCCACTAGCTGCTGTGGCTGCAGAGGTCATGGGAAGCTTCTAGGAGCAATGGGGAATGACAAGTTACATCCCCGCCTCCTCCACCTCAATTAATAAATGTAATACATTTATTAAATAATAAGTTACTGAAACACCAGGTCAGTTCCGCATCGAACATGCATGCATGGCAAGCTGCCATTTGTGTAGAACAAGGGGATCCTTGGGCTGCATTTCACATCGGGGGAGATGTAAAGAAACAGACTTGAGAACAGCAAATAGCCTACCATTCAAATAAAAGGCATGAAATGCCTAATCATGGTGCTGGCAGAGAAGAAGAAAAAAACATCTTTTTTTTTTATGCAAACAGGATATTTCAAGTTCTATTCACCTCAAAGCTTCCAAAATATGCCCTTCCTCTCAATTTATTCCATTCTTACAACATAAGCAGTAGTCAGAGTATTAGGAAAATGTTTACATGAGCTTTTCAGATGCAAAAATAAGGGGGGGGGGCAGGATGTATGAAATGCAAACTGGTGTAAACCCAGTGAAGTTGTGCATGTGACCATCAGCAGACACAGTGATTTACACTTGCTTTGCCTGTGGTCCTCTCTGCCTCCTCCATAGTGCAGTACAACTTGCGTGATGATTAACAATAATAAAAGTGCTTTGCACACATTCTAACTTGAATAATTGCTTTCTGTCTCTCTACATTCCCCCCAAAGTCTCAGCAGGATGCAGCTACTCCCGTTACTTGCTTTGCTAACATGAAAAAACCCAAACTCTTAAAGCAACACATCCCCAGGGACATTAGGAATGTATTTACACAGCAGAGACACCTTGGCAGCAAACGCCAGCATCCCCGTGGCTGCCTTCAGAGATACGGCAGGGAAACAATAGCAGCAAGGAAGGCTTCAGCACATTTGCCAGGTATGGACTGAATAGGAAAACCAGGAAGGCTTTTCACAGCTTTTGCTGTGAACATCTAGCTCTTGTTCCTTCACTGTGGTGCTGCAAACTTGTGCGCTCCCAGAGTAGAACCAGCTCGTTGTCTCAGGCACCAGTAAGGGCTTTGCTGGCTAGCAACACCAGGACAGCTGCCTTAGCTGCCTAAATACCTACCTAGCTCACTGAAAGCATCTGTACCTTTCTCCAAGTATATGTTTAGTCACTGATGATACATTATTACTGCCAACGCTTCCCATGTCAACACAGAGCAGTACACATTTGCAAGGCCCTGCTATAGCCACTCTCATTTTCCTACAGAGCACCAAAACAAAATGCCAGAAGGATCCAGACAGAGAAGATGTTGGCAGCCCTGTTACACACGGAGTGCTTCCCTGTACAGTTCCAGCCATTTATAGGGGGTGACAGAGAAGGTTCACTGGCCCTCCACTGTTTGCTCAAGACCCTCCAAGATCACAAAGACAGAAGAGGTATCTGCAGCTCTAAAGGTCTAGGTTCATCCTCATTCCTTCACAGTTACTCAGTCGTCCTCTAATTCCTTCTCTTCTTGCACAGACCTATCCTGTGCTTCCTGGCCTGATCTCCCCCATAAAAGCACAGATGTCTGTAATAAAAGAAAGAAATAAGTAAAAGAGCCCTGGGAAACAGTAGAGAAAAGGAGGAGGTAAAGGGTTAGAGACTTGAGGAGATAAGGATGGAGAAGAAAACATGATTGGTAAGAAATGGTGCAAGGTAGAAAAAAAATGGGAAGGCCATGCATGGTTTTATACTGAAATGGAACAGGGACATAAAAGGTGGGCTGCCAAACGCTCTGTGTACTGGTCTGCCTCTTCTGTTTATCTTAGTGATAACACTCGTACCAATATCAATGCTCAGGTCAGTGCTAAACAGTTGAGGAGCTCCCCACAGGGAGTATGCAACGTAGATTAGCGTTAGCGTGCAGAACTGGAGGAAAAGGGGCTCAGGAAGAGAAAAGAAAAGAGGGAGAATAGGATCCTGCTGTGTTGGAAGACGTGCTCCTTTGTGATTATACACGCTCAGCAAAGTGCTGTTAGCTTTTCTCTCAGTCTTTGAGAGGGGGAAAGTCCATACCTATGCAACCATGACAACAGCATACAAATACAGAGTATCTGCACAGTAAAATACGCACTCTAAGAGACCAACAGAAGACCAAAAATAAAAATAAAATAAAATAAAATAAAACCAAAAGCCCAATCTACAAGGTTTACAGCATGAAACTCTTCAGTCACTGGACCACCAGCATGAAGCTGGCCACCACTGTAGGCTCAGAAAAACTTCAGAGGTCAGTTCACATTTATTGGGAACAACTAACCGCTTTTGGCATGTCTGAAAAAAAGCAAGCAAACAACAACAGTAACGCTAAGCTGTAATTTCTCTCTAAACTTTAAAACTATTGATGTTTTTAGTATTGTGATTATAGCTTCAGTCTGGTGTAACCCTTAACATCTGAAATGACTGCACTTATCCATTCATCACCATCTGCTGCCAGAAGAAGAGTGACAAATAACCAGTGGTGTCACTCAGCTTCATTTGAATGCTGTTGGAAAAACAAGAGCCACTTTTCCCAAGGTAGCCACACCACACCAACCGTGTCCCTCCGGCTACAGAAGAACATCTGTGAAGCCTCAGCACTGCCTCCCAGCCCCAGCCCTGGCTTTTCCCCTGGTGATCCACTGACCGCTCAAGTCCAGCAGAACCCAGTGCATCGGGCTCTAAAAGGTTAGCTTTGCGTTAGGGAGAGGTCTGTAATATGGCCAAATATGCCTCAAAAAGAATTTCATCCAGGGCCCTGTGGGAACAGCGTTGATACTCTGTCTGTAATGAGTTATTATTGCGGATCTTAATATTGGTTTATCATCTAGAATCTCCAGGCAAGATCAGCCCCCCCATAAATTTTTGTGTAGCACACTGAGAAAAAAAATCTCTGCTGCAGACCTCTCTGGTTGAAAGCCTGGCCCGTTTCAGTGGAGCCAGGATATAATGCCGAGCCAAGAAGAGGGCAGAAAGCCACACAACACAGTAAATCTCCAGGGGAGCTCAGTGAGAGTGCTGGCCTCCAGATTCGCACTGTGATGCGCCACTCGGCAGAGCACTTTCCTCAATAGGCTGAACCCTGCAATAGCAGCTTTGCAGAAGGGCAGCACTGGGCGATACAGGGAATTCTCCTGGGCAAAGAAACACGCAGACAGGTGGCTAATGCCACCTGCCCCTGACAGCCTTTCACATCACAAGTCCTTCTCAGCAGGGCAGCTCCACTGTCACTGCACATCTTCCCCGTTACATGGGTTTGTGTGAAAGCCGACTGATCACACAACCTATTCAAAGCCCCGCATGAGGGCTCTCAGGGCTTGGTGGCGAGGAAAAGAAACTTAATGCAATTTGCCTGCCATCAGCCACAGCTCAGCAGCAAGAGATGCACCAAAGCCTACGGATCCAGCCATCTTAGGAGGGGAACAATCGATGGGCACTTCGGGAGCACAACATCCTGCTTCTGTACAACGTGGAGCCTGCGTTTCCTAGGCCATACGCAGAGGCTGATGCATTGGCTTGCGTAACAGGATGATTATTTTAGCTGCTGAACCTGTAACTTTTACAGCCAAAGACTCTACGTTCAAGCCCTGTTGTCAACAATCCACCACAGGGTGCCTTACATTAGAGTATCTCTGTACAGTAAGGGTTACCATGGCTTCCAGCATCGTATATTGCTACTTTTAAATATCACCATGTCAACTAAAACTCTACAAGGAGTTGCTGTGTTTCTCAAGGGATTGGAAGTTCATGCTTTATGGCAGTAATTATGTCTTTTTTTTTCTTTTTCCTTCCTGCCACTGGTGCACAGTGAAATGCAAACCAGAAGCGGTGCCATGCACGAAACCACGTTTGGGGTTTTTCAAGTCACTGTGATTCATTCCTGTGCCCTGTCATCCTTCCAGATTTAAAAAAAAAAAAAAAAAAAAGTGACATACTTCTCTGTAAAGTATAGCTAGCACATAGTGATCATTTCTGACTATACTAAGGGCGGATTGTGGTTGCTATGACAATACAGTAAAAAAAAAATGGAAGGGTGACTCCTGAGTCCATGTAAGCCATCCTCATTCATCCCCACATCGCTTCACATTTGATGCACAAGCTTACTCAAAAGAATCACTTCTTTTAAAGAAAGAGAAGGGCCAGAGGGATATACAGTGCATTACTTGCAAGACCCGGAGATTAAAGTTTGGGAGCTCAAGGAGGGATTTTCAAAACAGCTCAGTTTTGGTGTAACTCTGCTTTTAACACAGCAGCGATAAGACTCCCATTGTCTACAAAGTGCAAAATGCAACTATTTTTCTTGGTCAAAGAGGATCAGCAGCACATGGTTTCAAAAACGCCCAGCAGTTCTGAAGTTGTTTGGTACCACAGAAACACGCTTTATCACTTCATACATGTGTTTTAATCACAAAAGCTTGGAGTCTAACAGAATTGCCTGTCTTAAGAAGACAGGACACTGGCTGCTACATACGTATAGTAGCCTGTGACTGAGACCTAGCAACCCTGAGTGGGGACTGTGGCAGTTTGCAGAAGCTTGTCCTCTTTTTTTTTTTTTTTCTCAGCCATCTCCTGGCTAATGCCTATTGCTGTGCTCTAAAAAAGTAGTAATAATAATAATAAATTTTTTTAAAAAAACACTGTATGGGAGCAGATGTGATGTACCTAAGGAGATGGCAAAGGACGAAACAGATGGGTTAAGTGAAAAAACTTGGAAACAAATGTCCCTCTCCACTGTGTCTCTATAAAATCTCTCCTCTTGCTTTCCAGCTTCCTGGGCTGAACAAACTCTACCCAATGCTGGAAAAATACACCTATCTACAAAATGAAGGAAAAAAAAATAAACCAGGAAAGAGCAGCAGAGCACTGTGAAGAGCAAGTGAAGTTGTGCTGTACCCAGCAGAAGGGATGGTGAAAGTCTTTAACAGCAATGTGGCAAAGAGAGGATCAACCAGAAATTGATTGGAACAATCTTCTACTATTCCCAGCTCTGCATCCTGCTACGCAAAGACAGGAAACCTTGACCAACACAAGAAGATGTAGCAACTGGAAAGCTTCTGCTCCTGGAAAACCAAGCCTGTTTGCTTTGAGATGTTAGTTAACCTATCCAGTATCTGCTGATGGTCAGAGACAAAAGTCTGGTTCAGAAAGGCTGGTGGACAAGAAAGCTCGTCAGAGCAGAGGCAGTACAAGACAGAGGCAGTTCTTTTAAGCCAATAATTTGGGGAGGGACCCCAGACAATAAGACGGGTTTGCGTCTGATGAAGGTGCTCTCTTTGCTTACCACCACAGGCCCAATTGTACCATCTACATATGCTTTCTGGATGGCAAGCGAGCTGAAAGGAGAAATCTAGTAAAGTGTCAAGGGATCCCAGAAGCCCTCCAAGGGCACACGCTTCCCCTCCAAGCTCAAAAATGCTAGCAGAGACAGTGCCCACCTTGAAGCACAGCAGATACCGGAACAGCGATGTTGGGGATCAGTTCACAGTGACACTGCAGATGCTCTGCCAGTTGCAAATGACTCTGAGGAGCTTCATTTATGGCTTCCTTCCTCACGCTGGAGGCACGCACTAACCCCACATATGCAAGTAGCCCCAACAAATGCCGCAGAGGTTCTTTTCAGGCACCCAGGTCCACCCACACAGCTAGATTTGTAAGACCATGGCCAAAGCAGAAAGCTCTGAGGCTCTACAGCCACAAAAACACAGAGGCCATTACACAGGGTGGTCCGTAAGCTTGGGTCAAGTGGTATCCATGACGTGTTGTTGCCCTAGAATTCATTTCCACGTACCACAAACTCCTAAAGCAAAGGTTTCCTTTTTTCTCTCTTTGGTTTTCCTCGTGCCATTTCTAACTGCATGATCAGCCCTTACTGTTTTTTATTTGTTTAAAATGAAATGAGCCTAAGGCTGTGCTTGGTTTCTGCATATTTTATTTGATCATGCTGTACTTCAAGTATTACATTCCTTCAGTGATGTCAGGTCTCAGCAGCTCTGCTGGAGCTCTAACACACAGAGAGGACAGATTCACTGCCTCATGTATTTTCAAAGGATTTTTTTCTCTTCGTTCACTGAGAATTATGCAGGAAGCTCAGGCAGAACCTTCATATATTCTGCAGAGACCTTTAATTATAAGTTTCTAGGATGTATCCAGCTACTATATTCTACCATTTGAGGATAAAGTAAGAGAACTTGGTGCCCCTTTGCCCTCCCACTTAAACATCCCTTTGAGTCCTTAAATTAACATTGTGTGCCTGCTCTAAAGGCACACACCATCTTAACCATGAGGTATGCATGCCCCCAGACTTATCCACGCAGGTCTCTTGTTTGCACCCTATGCACCGCCCTGCTTAGCTTTTTGCATCAAATTAATTAGGCCTCCTACTCATGTGATGTGGGATCCTTTTAGCTTGTCCCCAGTGGGAAGAAAGAAGTTAACCTCACATTGCACAAACTTGGAGAAGGAATCTGAGAAATAGCTAGCCTGGCTTTGTCAGTAAAGGTCGGGAATCCTCATAAGGGTGTAGCTGCACTGATACAAACATTTATACCATTACATTTGTGTTTCCCTAAGATACACTATGCGTATTACAAGTACAGCTAAATTAGCTAGGCTGGTTTAGGCAATAGCTGGGATACTGCCAAAATATCCTATGACAAAACCAAGAGCCAGGAACACAAGACAAAAGAGGCAGAGTGACATGCCCAAGGTGTTAGAGCAGTTCAGTGGAAATGCAAAACCAGACTTGAATTGTCAGATCTCCTAACAGTGTCTGCCCATCACATACTGCCATCTCCTTGTTAGAACTCTGCCCCAGAAGTCAAAAACTTCCCTTTCCTGGTGTTCAGGGCTTTCCCAGTACGATATCCCAGCTGAGGTGGGATTCAGACACGGGCAGAGGTCAGGAGCACCTTCCTCCCCTTCAGATAGCATGGGTAAGTTCAGGTAGTGCTTACAGACTGAACTGTCACAATAACAGATCACAAGAAACATGTTCTGAATGAAGTTAATCTCAGGCTTTAGACACATTTATCTCCTTTTGAGCCCAACAGCCCTTACCTCTCACTCTGTAAAAGAGACAGAGCTAAAGCCTGTAGCAGTTGCCTTCACTTAATCACTAGATCATACAGCTTGTGAGGAGGAATGAGTCAACAAATCACAGGCATGGCCAGGCCAAGAAACAAAAGTAGTTTTAAATGTCAAAGCAGATGTCTGATAAGCTCCTGGTGGCCAGGGTGAAGAAAGCTGCAGTTCGGGGAGGAGGGACATGCACAACTCACAGTTTTTAGCAAGGCAATTGGACATTCAAAATACAGTGGAACTTGAGCAAGGACATGAAGAGCAATCTGGGGGGACAAAAAAAGGTCTAGGGATAAAGCCAAATAAACAGAACAAGAAAATCTGTTCCTCACCTGTTCTAAGTTCCAGCCCCAGAGAGAAGCTGCTTCAGCAAGCCGTGGAGGGGCTAATATTAAAGCACCCCAGGTTAAGCCAAACTTTCAGGATCTCTTTGCAAAAGTGTGCAAACGCAGTCAGAACTGATAACCACGCACTCCAAAGTAACGAAAATCTTCGAATAACTCAGCAAGCCAAAGAGATGAGCTTAGGAAAGGCAAAACATCAAGGAACTGTGGAAGGGACTTAAAAAATGAAACAACAGAAAAAAAATCCCCAAGCACTGCAGGATGCAGAAATGACATTATAATCTGATGTATTACAATTACCAATTAACAGTTAAGAGCACCAGCATCTAACTTCCTTCTGGAATACACTCAGTGCACATGCTAGATGCAGATGTATTGGGTTCATTCAAGCATACCTTCCTTCGCATCAAACCCAAATCTACACCTGTATTTCAGTGTACCTGGTGGCATCAGTCGAAGAGCAAAGAGCTTTGTTTAATCATCTGAAACTCCACAGGAGGCTAGAGCTACCTAGTAAGCTGAGTCTCACATTTCAGAGACTGCGGAGCTTTTTCCTTATGAAAATCTTGGCTTCGGTATTAGTACAAATCTCACACTTTGCAGACAGCGGGGTTGGGGACAGTCAGTATTTTCTCCTACGACCAGGATAACTACAAATTCCTTGTAATGCTTGCAAACTAGTAACACTACTGAAACCATCCTAACCACCGCTATTGTTGAATTTCCAGCTTAATAAAGGGAGAGAAGGTTTAACACCAGCTCAGGGCTCCTGGGTTTCGCTAGAAATAGCAGCTATACGCTGTTCTCTGTAACGTAAAGGAGAGGAGCACTCGGCTGTTTCATGTCATGCTTGACAGTAGCTGTCAAACAGTAAGATCAGGTGAAGCAATCAGTAGAGGCAGTGCTCTAGCTACATCATAGCCTTTGCCATTTCTAACATCACCTGGCATTAAAAAGGGGTCTGGAAGGAAGCTTAACTTGTTTATATTGCAAGGTAACCTGCGAGGAGGTGAAAAGTCATTGAAAATAGAGTTTGGTTAGTTCTGCTACATACTGAACTGTTTATTCCAAGTAGCATATCCATAAATAAGATTTCGGTGGAAGGTTTGATGATCTGTGTTATCTAGGTAACTCCGGGCAAAGAGAGAACTGCTAGATGCACCCAGTTCCTTAAGGGTTCCATTCGTGTTTATTTTGTGCGTGTGTTTGGGTTTTGTTTGTTGAGTTGAAATGACTTGAAATTAATTTCTGTTGTACATTATTGGAAAACTTCATTCTGCATTCCAAGAGGAAGTACTGCTGATTTGGGGATGAGACTATGCATCTTCAGGGCATAATAAAACGGTGACCTGTAGCCTTTGGGAACAGAGCAAACCTAAAAAAGCAGCATTCACAGTGGCCCCCTGCACACTCGCACACATGCACTTAGCTAACAGCTCCACCCAGAAGCTTCCTACATGCTCACAACCACATAAAATAAGTGTTTTTCTCCCACGAAACAGTTCCAATTCATTAATTTGACCATTTTTGTTTCATGTGGTTTATTCCTTTCACTCCTACCACTTCTTTTTTGGGTGAGTTTCCCCAAAAGTAAAGCATGAGCAGCGTTTCCTCAGGAACGGGAAATTTCATCTGCTGTTGCAGAGGTTCCCAGAACCTACTGCTCAAAACCTAGCAGTGGTATTTTTATTAAGAAAAACAAAACTCTATTGGAAAGTTAGCCATTTCATTAACAGAAATTAGAACACCATGATTTTGGCAGCATTAGAACAGAACTGTGGCTAAAAAGCTTATCTCTATAAAGAAGTGCGGGAATGTTACGGAATTACATCGTTGCCATTACAGAGTTGAATTTCACACTATGTTGGCTGCAGCATCAAGAGATTAACTATTTTCTCATTTTATGTATTTTATGGAGACTCAAGCTGCACCTCTTAGAGGTTTTACAAGGAAATACAAGAAACATTTATTTCCAGTTTATTAGAAAATGCAAATAAATTTAATTGTAACAATAAATGCAACTGGAAATAATAGTTTGTAAGAGCTGGGCATGACTACAATTCTGGATGAGAAGTAAAATACAAATTCTTCTTGGTACCTGAGCTAGAACTACATTGCAGCATGTGATATGCAGCATGAGAACTGAAAACAATACGTGGAAGAATATACTGAATATGCAATATACTAAATATACAACACTGAAAACTATGTGGAAGAAAATAAAGGGGGAATGACCGTAAGAACAGAGGGAGGATAAAAACAACTTTCCAGGAGGCAGATGACGTTCACATGCAGTACACCACTCATTCTTTTTCTTCATGCTGTCCCACGCATGTGTGAATAATGCACCCAAAAATGACTACAACAGAAACTCAAGATTAGAAACACATCCTGTCACCTTCCTCTGTTTGAGCAACACAATGTCCAGAAATCATGGCACAGTTTTGTCTTTTTTTTTTTTTTTTCCCCTGCCATCATCTTGTTATAGTCTGCATTTGAGACATCAAAGGGCCATCTCGTCACATCTGAAGTTGGGTTCCTCCACTAGTGGATGAACAACGTAAAATCCTGAGCTCCTTCTGAACTTAGCCTCATCTCTTGAAATTCTTTTGGGCATCCAAAATTATCTGATGGATTTAGATCTCTGACTTTCCCTTGGCTTCAGTTGTAGCCATTCAGAGATAGTAAAATCCAATTCTAATGCAAATATAGTTTATCTGAGGGCAGTTCAATCAACTCATTTCTTTGATTGTAGCTTTTAACACTCTAGAGATGTCATGCTTGTATGCACTTGCGAGGTGCACTTTAATGTACCTAGCTCTGGGATGATGTGCAAAAGCATCGTCAGTATGGAAATAATTATTACTTACGAATTAAGAGTAAATGATTTTTACTTCAGGGAAAAAAAATAATGACCATAATAGAAAACCTGCTTACAAATGCTGTGATGTAACTACGATCTCTGAAGGACAATGTCCCTTCCTAGAGTAATTACTCCCCACTCTCATCTGGAGGGAAAAATAACTGATTTATTAATTGATAGGGTTCTACTATACGTACTATTTCATATTTTAAGTATTTAGCAAACCTTTATGATGACTTTGTGCTCAGCAGGGAAAGTCTCTTTGCACATCCATGCAAAAACAGCCCCCTTAGCTTATGAGACAAAGGCAAGGTGTCAGGTAAAGCAAAGGGGATACTAGTAGTTTTTAGGGTAGAAAAACAGTTCTCTCCGCTATTATGCTTGTTTTTTTTAATCAGGATTTGAAATTCCTCATTGGAAACCACTGCCACCAGTAATCCTTTTAATTATCCAGTATCCAAAATCCCATAATTTCTGTGTTCTGCACATTAAACCAACTGAGCACTTATGTATTGTGTTTCTTTAACATTTTCACTTTCTGGGCTGGTGCTTCAAAAGAATTAACACATGAGGAGCATTAACTTAAGGAAAGACAGACGATGCTTAAAGGTCAGTCTTCAAGTCACAGCATGGAATGAATTTGGCATCCACTGCATCCACTGTGTCAACGGAGGTCTGCGTTTATCTGCATGCAGGAGATGGATGTATGCTCTTTTATTACTATATCTCATTACTGATTTTGTTTGGTTTTTTTTTGTTGTTTTTAGGGGGGTTTTTTTATTTTTTGCTTTTTTTTTTTTTTTTTTTTTTTTTCCCCGGTATTATTATTCAGTGCCTTCTGGAAGCTGATAGGGGGAGCTATTATCACAAAATGTCAAATGCCAGTAATGCAGAGACATACCTTTCACTGCAGTACAGTGGAAGTGGATTCAACAAATTTGGTGCCCAGTCAGTACTGGGAAATGCTGAAAGCAGCTGCAGGGAAGGCAACTGTGAGACTGGTGTGATGAGAGAGACATTCTTCAGTGAAGTGGAACAGGCTGAAGTGATGCTCAGAAACCCTGAGAAGTATTACATCTAATTAGTGTGGCTGGGCAAATGATGTAACAAGGCATTTGAGAATGAAACTGAATAGCGGTTGGATAAAAGATTAATAATCAGTATGTCTGACATCTATCAGATGCCCAAGAGAGGACTGCATCAGAAAGGTCCAGATATAGTAATCCACACTGAAATAAGATGGTGCAGATAGATACTGGAATGGTCAGTAAGAGGGAGTAGATGAGCAGCTGCAGAGTGGAAAGCTGAGAACAGATGAAGTCCTTACATGTGCATTTCGCTTTGGACCATGCTTCTGGTGGCTTGGAAAGCCAGCTGCCACTTTGGCATCAGCTTTATTTCCACTGCATTGAGTATGATCTCCTACTTGCCCAGAGTAGTATTTCCATCTTGAGTGCTAAATATAGGAAACTCCCTTTTCTCCTTGTCCTCCTCCAATATATTGACATTATTGTATTGAGATGGTATTAGAAACACAGAGGGAATTTTCTACTTTCAGAATTATGGTTTCAGATTGTCTGCAAACTTGGGAGGAAAAAATAGACTTATTTGCATGTTGATTATTACCTTTAAAAAGAAAAATAGTGAAAGAGAAACATATTAGAGAAATAGATAATTCCATAACTCATGAAACTGTGACTATATGCACCAAACTTGGGCCTGACCACTGGGATGTAAGCATGTCTCAGGATTCAAGTTTAATGTGTTATTTTATGGCTATTATTTTTACAGTTAAGGAAAGTAGGGGATAAAGGATGAACTTTGCATATAGGTCTGCTCAACGAGAAAAGTGTAAACTGCTGCTTTGCCAAAAACTTCAAAATGGCAAGGGTGTCAGCATTCACTCACTAGCCACAGGAAATGGCCAAAAACTCAAACAAAATAATCCCATTGCTCTGCCAAGACCGTAAGTCCAAACAGATCATAAGTTATTTGGTGAGGGAGGGAATACCTCTATTAATATTAAAGAAATTACACTAACAACTCAGTTAGAATTTGCCCAATGGGCAGTGACCAGACCTAGCTACAGTGATTAAAGGACCTCATTCATATCTAATGATCACAGAGAGTAATAATCTCGTTGTAAGAGGCAATCAGACACTTGTTCGCTCTTATCTTTTCTCCACATTTGTAGTTACTAAGAAAGGATCTGCCTTTGATCATTTTTCCTGCGTTGCCCTTTAAGTCATTTCATTAAAGGGCCAGAGTTTCCTGGATTAATGGTCATTTGTCATTTCCCCAAATCAATTTTGCCTCTAGTCCGTTGAGACTTCACAAACATTTCCGCAAATGTTTTTCAGAACTTTGGTAGTTACAATGGTTTCTTTCTGAAAGAGCACTGTATTTCAATAAAATATGTGCCATAGTGAAAACACTTCCTTCATGGGGAAGACTTGTATTGTCTCAGGGTTGCACAGCTGTTCTGATTGTTAATAAAAGAAATTCACTCCTTCATATCAGTGAAGGGCTGAAGTTCAGAGGCTGTGCTTTTCTTCAGCATTCGGAGTTACCTGGGAGACTGTAATAATGCCATCTTAATAATTGGACCTGACTTTTTTTCAACAGGGATATATATTTTTTCTTTTTTCTTTTTTTTTCATTTTTTTCTCAGACAGAAACAACTTTTCATTTTTTTCAGTGGCACAAGATAGGGGGGAGTTCAACTGCTCCATTCCCATCCTATGCCAAGACTGCTCCCCTTTCAACTCCAGAACATTTACTAAGAGGTACAACAAATTTAACACAATTTCACACAGAGATCTCATATGATTTTAAACCAAACCATACATCTTCATCCACGAAGTGTAATTTATCCCATTTTTACAGTGGTGGTATAGTGATAAAGAGACGCTAAGCATTCACTAATTGTGTTTCACTTCTTGGGCACCTGCCACAAGACACGTGGCCAGATTTTCACAGAATCACAGAATCACAGAATCATCTAGGTTGGAAGAGACCTCCAAGATCACCGAGTCCAACCTCTGACCTAATGCTAACAAGTCCTCCATTAAACCATATCCCTAAGCTCTACATCTAAACATCTTTTAAAGATCTCCAGGGATGGTGACTCAACCACTTCCCTGGGCAGCCTATTCCAGTGACTAACAACCCTTTCTGTAAAGAAGTTCTTCCTAATAGCCAACCTAAACCTCCCCTGGCGCAACTTTAGCCCATTCCCCCTCGTCCTGTCACCAGGCACGTGGGACAACAGACCAACCGCTGCCTCGCAACAGCCTCCTTTAAGGTACCTGTAGAGTGCGATAAGGTCGCCCCTGAGCCTCCTCTTCTCCAGGCTAAATAGTCCCAGCTCCCTCAGCCGCTCCTCGTACGACTTGTTCTCCAGACCCTTCACCAGCTTCGTAGCCCTTCTCTGGACTTGCTCGAGCACCTCCATGTCCTTCTTGTAGTGAGGGGCCGAAAACTGAACACAGTACTCGAGGTGCGGCCTCATCAGAGCCGACTACAGGGGGACAATCACTTCCCTGGACCTGCTGGCCACACTGTTTCTTATGCAAGCCAGGATGCTGTTGGCCTTCTTGGCCGCCTGAGCACGCTCCTGGCTCATAGTCAGCCGACTGTCAACCAAAGCTCCCAGGTCCTTCTCTGCCAGGCAGCTTTCCAACCACTCATCTCCCAGCCTGTAGCTCTGCTTGGGGTTGTTGTGCCCCAGGTGCAGGACCCAGCACTTGGCCTTGTTGAACTTCATACCGTTGGCCTCAGCCTATCCAGATCCTCCTGCAGAGCCTTCCTACCCTTGAGCAGATCAACACACACACCTAACTTGGTGTCATCTGCAAACTTACTGAGGGTGCACTCGATCCCCTCATCCAGATCATTGATTTTCAGACTGCTTTTGAGGCAGGTAACTCCCCCGCACGTAGATTTGCAAAGCCGTTAGTGTGTTAGTCATTAGGGTAACACCAGAGACCCCTCTGAGGCTCTCTAAATATCAATGCCAGAGCTGTTAGATTGTGAGTGGTTCCAGCTAAGAGCCTGAGCAGGCCTTTTTACCTCAGCAAGTGAAGTCCAGGCCTAAACATGTGACCAGCTAGGCCTTCCCCCTGATGAAGCCTGGCGGGTGCCATATTTCTCATCTCTGCAGAACGAGTGACTGCTATGTAGTTTGGTTTGGGTGGGTGAGAAGACACGTGAGATATCAAGACAGACCCTGTGAACAGGGCAAGAGCATGCGCTGCTTCTCGCAGTAGGAGAACATTACAAGTTGCTCCACACCAGCATTCCTCATTAGTAAATCCACGCTAGAGCTGAACCTGTATATTCATCCCATTCATGGGGATTGACCCTGTTGAAATCTGGGGCTGTCAGGGTTTGCTCATGGTCAATCACCGCACTTTGCAAGCCACAATACCACATTCTGACCATCTCGTTAGATACCTTCATCAAGTACAATTGCAATTTGTAAATGTGATCGTGTTGCATTTATTTATTTATTTTTTAAATAGTAATTCACCTAAGTGACTCCCATCCAATTGACAGGCATATACAGGTTATGCTTCATTCAATTCAGGCGGTTCAGTTCAATCAGCACTCAATTCTTTTCAATGAAACCTTCCAGAAGTAGGCTGGCCAGGACCCATGAGATGCAATTGTAATAATAAATGCCAGTCTTTTTGAAATAGGTCTGAAATGCCTGACTGGCAAGACAGAAGGCAGCAGAGAGCTGAGGAATCGAATCTCGTAAGAGTGCTTCTTAAACCCAAAGTGATGTGGCTACCAAGCATCTCAGTGAAACAATAAATACTATTTTACCCAGATCCAAAGAAACAAGGGATTCAAGGAAATGTTTCTCCAAGCTGAATGGGCATTTCCCAGGACTTGTTGATTTTATGACCTCATCTGTGCCCTTAGCTGTCAGCAAAACAGTGCTGAAAGCTCCCTATTTAAAGCAGGCCATAGCAAACAAAGATTTACCGTCTATCCAAAGCTTGTATAAATTTACTGTGGGCAAAAGCTCAACAAAAGCTTATAAAAGAGGTACCTGTGGCTTCCAAATTAAGCTCATTTTCTCTAATTAGCCTCCTTTTTCACAGTTTTCCTTTTTCCTCCACTCTTAAAAAAAAAAAAAAAAAAAAAGCTGCAATACCATGAATGCCATAAAATTCATCTGCTTTTACTGAGCAGAGACTTGACACTTTAAAATTTTGCTGGAAGAGAAGTACAAACTTCTAGCTCTATTGCAAAGCAGACAAGGGAAAACAGGCACTCTGGTTGACTTGGATGTAGTGGTCAGAAATCTTACACGTTTGCCTATTATTAATTTCCACCTGGTTATATTCTAATATAATCTGTCCTCTCCTTGGACATTAATTGCCATCATAATTGTTCTTTGTTTGTAGGCCAGTTTCTATGTTACCCCTTTCCACTGACAGAGCAAAAATTCATTTAATCTGATACAAGTCTTACTGAAAGCAACCAGTACAGAACATGTTTATGGCAAATGCTGTCCTTGTCATTAGATTATCATTGCAGAGAGAAAGAGGCAGGCAATTCATTCATTAACTTTAAGCAACTGCAAATAAAAGACTGGTTTCCTAGGACCAGTCTATTACAGAGGAGCTCTAAGCTCCTAAAATAATTATTTTAATAAGCAGCTTAGGAGGAGTTAATGGCTCTAGGAACGAGAAATGGGCTACAAAGCAAAGAATGAGGTGCTCTGTGAACACCCTGAGTGCCCTGTGCTGGGCTCATCCTGAAATCTTGGCTCTGGGAAAGCCCAGTTCATCTAGCCTAGCTTTAACCTCTCTCTGCAGCACTGGGAGAGGCATGTACAGAGAGCAAAAAAAGAAAATCTACAGTTAAGTTTGGTGCTCCAGTTGGATTCATCTGGTCCCAAGAGCATCTTAGCTCTCCCAGCTGTCCATGACACAAAGCAAAGGATACCTTCCGCAACCTCCCATGGGAGCAGAAAGTATAAATTGGCCAGAAAACCACAGCCCGTACCATGCAGTGGAGCTATTGCTTCCTCGTTTTCAGCAGTTTCCTATTTCAAGCAGTTCTGCCTTGCACCGGGCACGTGCTCTTTTTTGCCTCAGAAGAAAGGTGAATGCAGCCCATGGCACTGGGGTTTATTTGCACATCCCTTCCCAGCAGAAGCTCTGCTATCTGAAAAGCTAACTGGCTTCCACCTACCCTCTTCTTCCCCACAGAGGCAGCCATAGCTGCTCCCTGCTGTGGGTTACTCACCTCCAGATCTACCGCTCATGTGAGTACTCCTGACATTTCTCAGCCAAAGTCAGAACTGTAGTTAATAACTGCTCTTTGCTAACATTGGTTCTCTTGGTTGAAGCAGGTCTGAGGAGACTGGGACCTCTGAATGGGAGAAGGCAGTGAGCAGGATGCACGGTGATCTCTGTGCAGCATCTGCAGTCCAAGGATGCTACCCAAATGTACCTTCATTTAACTTAAACTCATCTGTCTCCACAAAGCAGTGAAAAATTACTGTGCTTTCAAACAGTCCTGTATCCTGACTTAATTGCAAGAGAAGAAAAATAAGTCCAACCACCAGGACTGTTAGCTGAATCACTCACAACTTAGCCTGCAGGAATGAGGCTGGATAAGCAGGGAGACTCTTTCTGCTCCTAATACACATTGATCTTTTCACTGCATGCTGAAAACCTTCAAGCTTTTATTCTGTACCAACAAACAGTGCAGTCATTTAGGTTGTACCAGATATTTACCCCCTCCCTATCTCTCCTCGCAGACATGAATACTATTAGGAATGCAAATAAAGTACCTGTGAAAAACAAAGGGTCTCACAATCAGTGAAATGCAAACTGAGTTTAATAGAGCAGGCCTGGAAAATCTTCAGTAATGAGTTCTCCATAAATGTATCATACGGAGGCAACGTGCATGTAATACAAGATTTTGAGTTGGCTTGTTTGTTTGTTTTAGCAAAGAGAGTTATTATCAAACTACTTTGAAATGTTTACACTGAAGATGAGGTTTTCTCTCTATTTGTTGTCTGCAAAATAAGTTCATCTTTTCACACAAGGATCTTGATTGGTACCTGCATGCAAAGCTAATGATGCTGACCCAAAAATAATTCAGTTAACCTCTTTAAAAGGACAATAATAAATTCCTTCAAAATAAGGGGAGAAATTTAGGACTAATAAGCCAAATAAATGATAGATCAGAGAGGGTTTAAAAATCACCTAGTTGTTGCTCAGCCTAATTTAAATAGATGAAGAATATCACGTTTCATCAGCTTCCATCTTCAAATTTAAGAGCTCCTTAAGTCCTTCTTTATACCTGAAGTGTCACTAGCACATACATTAATGCTGGCAAAATCCATTTACTGCAGGCAAGGTGTTCAAATTCATCTTCTTGTTTTCCCAAATTGTGTTAATTTCTCTCAATGTTCTTTGTTTGTAGTAAAGAAACAAACAAGCACTCTGTGTTCATTAATCTGAAGTTCTTCCCCAGTCATTTATGTGCATTTGGGGCTGTGCTTATGAGCATTGCCAGCATTCAGCCTAACTGTGCTTTGAAATCCCCAGTTTATTTCACCCTTTGGACATGGCTCCTCCTTATCTCACTAAAATAAACTGTAAAATAACCTGGCCTACCTAAACATATTTCCTAAAAGTACTCAAGTCTTCTGAAAAAATGAAGCCATACAAATTTTAAACAGTAATTAAAATTAAAAATAAATGAGAACTTTGTCAGAGACTCCCAGGCATTACTGTTCAAGGAAAGACATACATCTTTTCCCATCCTCCCTCAGCCATGGAAAGAAACCTTGGGGAAGGTGACTCACCCTTTTGCAGCATCCTGATTTGTATCCTGATCTCTTCCCTAGGAAAAGAGCATCTTCTGCTATCTGAAGAGGAGATACAGCAGGAATTCACCTTACAACTTGATTCTTTGGGATCTGACAGGGCACATGCTGTAAAGACGTGGGCCTCCTCCCTCTGCTTGGGCACCAAGACTCATGAAACCAAGATCCTAAGGCATCTGCCACCTCACCCAACTGCACCTAAAATTGGCCCGTTGAGTCAGATGTTCCTGAACAGGGACAGGAGGGAGTCAATCACTTCATACCGACCTCATATCCTCAATGATATAGAAAAAAAAAAAAAAAAAAAAAAAAAAAGTATTTCTCAGACTCCTGTTCTTTACATTTCCGTTTTTCTTTTATTTCCTCCCCCCATATAGGCATAGCCACATGACATGCAGCAATTCACACACTTCAGAGAGGGGCAAGACAAGTCCATCCCAGCAGACATCCTAAGAAAAGCAGAGAAACCTTCAAAATTGTGTCAGTTCATCACCAAATCTCAACCTCCCTGACTAGAACAACTGTAGCTCCTTACAACAGCTGAAAAACGGAGTGAGTTCCTTACTGGTGTTAATTAGTTGCTCACAATTGATTTATACTTGCTGTCATCTGCTCCAGTCTAGCTGTATTTACAGTGCTGCGTAGAACATACCACTGGTAAAAAGCTTTGGATATTCCCTGCGGTAGCACAACCCTTCATCATTCAGCTATCGTATCTACAAGTACAAACCCCAATGTTACTGCAACAACACTCATAAACACCCCGTGACCATCCCTGGCATTCCAGCACCACTTTGGTCCCATTTCAGAAGGTAGAGGGAGGGTGCTCAGGTCCTTCTGCTCTCTTCTCCCTGGTACCCCCTCATCTTTGCCCAAACTGGCTTGGATCCTGCAGGGAGCTCAGCTCACCTTTCTTTGACTTTTCTTTCTTCAGGGGGGCAGCGACTGGGAAGCCAGCAATCAGACTTGAAAATGGGTCATTGCTCTACACCTTTAAAGGCCTGTAATGTAGGTTAAACCTGTTTTTAAAGTTCGTGGTGGTTGTACTTCTGTGTTGGTCAAAACCTACTTCAAGATGACGTCAAGAGTTTTCACCCATCCCTCACACCGTACACCATTTTAAGGACAGACCTAACACTAAAGCCTTACGCTACATTCCATGTGCTGTTAGCCATGCCTTAAAGTCCCTATGGTTCAAAGCATTGGTGTACTCCCGTCTATCACCTCTTTCCCTCATCTCCTCTTCCATCATAGAACACAGCTCTCTAAAACATTCATTTCTTGCTTAAGCCAGAGCCTAACTTTCCCCTTCCCCTCACTCTTTAAGCCTTGCTAGGACCCCTCTTGGTCACATGTATAGTCTCATGGGGACATACGTATTGGATGGGGATATGGCTGTACCTCTCCATGCTGACAGGCTACTTCTCACAGAATCACAGAATGGCTGAGGTTGGAAGGGACCTCTGAAGACCATCTGGTCCAAGCCTTCATCCAAGCAGGACCACCTAGAGCACACTGTGCAGGATGGCATCCAGGCGGGTTTTGAATATCTCCAGAGAAGGAGACTCCACAACCTCTCTCGGCAGCCTGTCCCAGTGCTCTGTCCCCCTCACAGTAAAGAAGTGCCCCCTCATATTCAGCCAGAACATCCAGTGCTTCATTTAGTGTCCTGTCGCTGGGCACAACTGAAAAGAGACTGGTTTCTTGTGCCTGATGGACGAGCCCCAAGCAGGTCGGAGAGCACAGAGGACACAGCTTGTTTGCAAAAACAGTGACAGTAGAGGCCAGTAAATTTAGTTCACCAGAGGAAAAAAAAATAACAAAAGGATCTTTTTATCTTTTTCCACTTAATTGCTCTTTTATTTTTTTTTCTTAGTTTCTTTCTTTCTTTTTTTTTTTTTTAAACTGCAAATTTCCTGCTTCCTTCTCATTTTTTTTTCCTTTTTCTTTTATCCAAGGCTGTTTTCTTCCTGCTGTCTAAGAAACCGAAGCAAATTGTTTTCAGTGGATCTATCTACATGTGTGAAGATAGGCATGAGCAGAGCTGCTCATAAAATCAGCACCCTGAAGAGATGAGATCATTTCACACGTGCTGTTTGTTTCCCGTTATACTGGGGAATTTACAGTGGCTGCTGGCCACTATAAATACTGGAGTGGTATGAGGTATTTCTCATATATTTTACCGCAATGTTCACTGCTGCGTTTTTGTCCTAAGAGTCATTTGATTTGTTGTAATTGATTTGGGTGGGTTTTCTTTCCTAATTAACTGTTGTTATGATGGAATGATGCAATCCTTTTCACAAACCAGAGCTTAGAAATGAAATTTGGAATAGGGTAATAGCAGGAGAATGCAGGAGAGCCTTACCTACCAGGAAGGCCTACTGATGGACTGTGAATCCAATTAGTCATAGCATTTTTTGGTGCTGTTCTCATTAGTGGTGTGAGTGGACATGCTCAGTTTTTCTGTGCTTGTGGTCAGCAGCCTGCAAAATGCATTTCTTTTTAAAACTTATTAAAAAGGACATACATCAAGAAGAGTTCCTGAGCTAACGTTGTGGCAGAACTTGTCTTTTGCTGGTAGTTGCACACATCTGCCCATCACTAGCTCTACTAGCAGAAGAGTGAGGCCATGGAACTTGGCACACCTGCTGCCATCTCTGCAGAAGACTTCATCTGCACAAGGGCACACATACAAAGAAGGAGAGATCAGTCAAGGCTTTTAGAGAGAAAGAACACCCCAGCTGCACTGCCAACCAGTACTGATTTACTTTTGGATGCTTAAATCCAGGATCAAATGCTGAAAGGCAGGCTAGAAGTGAAAGCATATCTCACCATTTATCCATCTGTCAGGCCAATGCATTTACCTTTGTTTAACTGGAATGCATGCTGTTATTTCTCTGCTTGCTTATTTTCAACAGAGGTTGAGAGTGCTAAAAATGTCTACGTTGAAATCCTTTTCAGTTGTTAACCATGATTTTGGGAGGGGACTGAAACCAGGACTTGCAGGAAATCTTTGAGAAAACATGAATCCTGAGTCTTATTCTGGAGACACCTTTTGAGAAAATTGTCATACAAGTCAGAAGGTCTCTGTCAGCCCAGGCTTGAGATGAAAAGACTGTAATCACAGCACTCAAACTCTCCTCTGCTTTTCCAATACCATTGCAGCTGTTACAATACTGATACAAGATAGAGTACTGGTATTTCCACCTTGATCTGACAATAAAAAATGCAAAAGCACCTATGTGTATCACTTGAATAACTAAAGTAAACATTATTGCTCACAAATATTGGCTAGTTTCTCCTGATTTTTTCCTTTCCTTTCCTTTCCTTTCCTTTCCTTTCCTTTCCTTTCCTT
>CM021768.1:33800378-33855888 GCA_011076525.1 Nettapus auritus | reverse complement strand
TCCTTTCCTTTCCTTTCCTTTCCTTTCCTTTCCTTTCCTTTCCTTTCTCCTTTCCTTTCTCCTTTCCTTTCCTTTCCCAGAGATGCCAGGCAGTGAAAACTAGGGTTCAGTTTGGTTTTGTTTTAAATCAAACCATAAATTATGTGTATTTGATAATTTATTTTTATTTTTATTTTTGACACTCCGGGGTTCAGATGCTGCAGAGTGTCACTCTCTTCTGCAGAAAAGATTCTCGACTTGGTTTTTTGATGCACCACGGTCAGGACTCTCATGATGTCATTGCCCTCCCAGGAGTCATTAAGGGTAGCCTAAGTGGATCAAGCCAGGGTACTTCGGGCACCTGTTTTTTCTGTCTAGGTCAGGACTGAAACTTCCATAAGGCAAAATAGAAGCATTTCTGAATTAAAGTCTTTCTGGATATAAACCAATAAATAAATAATTTTTCAACTATAATATTCTAGAACTGAAATTTCCACAGGGGAGTAAATCTCTGCCAAAACCAAACCAACCAAACAAACAAACAAACAAAAACACCCCCCCAAAAATCAAACAAACAAACAAAAAAACATTTCTGGGCACAACAATCCCTTACGTAGATTGAAAGATATTACAGAAAGTCTTTTCCATTTAGTTTCAAGCAGACAAGCAAAGATAAGATAATGGCAAGCTTTCTTCAGAAAAGAAAGCTTGCCATACACAGCCTCTATGTCATTATCCATTTTTTCCTTTTATGGAGATGTTCATGCTGGGAAAAAAAATGGCTGTCTTTATCTGAAACAAAAATGAAGTTACAAGGAGGAAGTAACATTAACAAACTGTTCAGTGTTTGGTAAGGAGCATAAATGATCCTTTCCTATTGGCAAAATATCTCTTCTGATCTCTTCTGGGTTTCAAGAAATGCTGGGCTTGTGGAAGATGCACATAGTAAACAAATGCAGATACACTTATTCTTTTTTTTTTTTTTTTGGCCCTGAAAAATGTTGCTTAATTAAATAACCAGAAATAAGCAAGAGTTGATCCTCCCTCTGCTTTGCTCCTTCTTGTTTCCTTTTGTTTCTCCAGTCCCTTAATAACAGATGGGCACAATGGTGTTAAAAATATTCCCAGCATTCCCAATGGCAATACTGAGGAGAGCTATATGCTGCTATTAACATTAATTGGCAACATTGCCCTTGATGGACAAGCTATTATCTTCCTAAGCTTTAGTTGTCCCATTCTGAATACTTATCTTTATCCAACTGGTAAAGTCAAGGTCCCACTCTATTGTTTTCTCCCACAGAGGGTGATTTATTTGATAATACGGTTTCAAACACAATTTCTTCCTAAATTGTCCTATCCATTCCATTATTTCTTTTCTATTATCTCCAAACTCCAAAAGACTAGGTAAAAAAATTAGGTGCCAAATTCACTGGAAGTTTAGAAACTCAGACTGACATCTCTAAATCCTTTTGATGAGATTCTGTGATGTCCTTCTGTCTCTCCAATTAACTTGGAGTGGTGCAGTTGTGATAAAAAGATCTGGTCAGTAGTTGTCTTCCAGACGTTGTGTAAATAAAAGTATCTGTATTTCATCTACACTTAGTCATTGTCACAGTTGCAATGCACATTTTTTATTTGATAAAGGTCATGCTTACTTCCTTTCCATGCCACAGACACATTCTGCATGTGCAGAGAGTGTCACGATTAAATAAAATTTAAAATAGACTGGAACAGGTACTAGTCAAAATGCTCTTGGGGAAAGCAGTGATGTTTATATTATCAGGACAGCCAAATCTTTAATGCTGTGATACTGTCATAGCAATTCACAGCTAAGCCACTTTATAAATGTTGAATTCCTAAGGAAATGGAAATTCACGTTGCACTAGTTTCAGAACGTTACTTCCACATGTCACTTAGATCCTGAACGTGCAGCCTCTGTACAGCAAAGAACTTTTCCAATATGAAGATGTAGGTGTCGGGATTTTCCTTCTGTGTTTGTTTGAAAAGCTCAATTTTTGCTGCCGTTTTTTTCTTATTCTTATTCTTTTCTTTTTTTTTTTTTTTTTTTTCCTGGAAGTTAAGTAAAAGTCTTTCTTCTCAGCACGGTCTTCTGTTCATAAGAAGGTATCTGGTTCTGCCAATGCATAGATGAAAACAAGCAAAAAAAACATTTCCCTATTGCCCAAGGAACAGCGATTTGAGTCCAACACTGTTGACCAAAACTCATCATCTGACAACAAGAGCAAAAGGCAAATTGATTCTGGCTGGCTGGCAGGCAGGCTGGAGAGCAGATTCTGCAGCTCTGCCTCCTTGGCCCCATTCACTAGACTTTGCTCAAGACAGACAATTACAGAACAGGCACAAAAGCTGGCTGATTTTTTTTTTTTTTTCATTAACACAACCCCTAGGTGTAGCTGGTTTGCTCCTTTTCGATATACCCAGCCTAAAGCACTGAGTCTATTTAGCTAGGTAGGGCTGAGTGAACTCTGTTTCTTTGTTACTGCCTTGAAAGCTCTGTAAGCCTTACCATTTCTTCTTCTGCCAGATGAGAGCCCTTCTCGACTTTCAGGCAACATCTTGCAGACAGCCAAGAAGAGACCTGTGTGTTCAGCATCTTGTAATAACTTTTCTTTGCTTCAAACTCGTGGCTTTCACAAGAGCAGGGTCATTGTACTGAAACAGAAGAGAGCAAAGCTCCAAGCTATCAAGCAGAGTACAAGCAGATTAGGAAGAAATGAAATTCATCAATACAGTGCCCTCCTGGTCAAAAGTTCACTAAGAGAGAAGGGAGCTGTACGATGCCCCCATCTCCTTTTAATTGGCTTGGAGCTGTTTCCTACCATGCTCAAGCAGATGTGGTGTCAATAGAAGTCATGCAAAAGCAGAAACTTTTAATTATTTTAAAATAGCCTGCGTCATCCTGGGGAGCTGTGCTTAGGACTTGACAGGGAGAGGAGAGAAAAAAAGAAAAAAAAAAAGAGAGAGAAAGAATGAGCTAATATTTGCCAGACTAAATCTCTGAATTTGCTTCCAAAATATTTGTGCCCACTGTTTATTAATGTAAGAGTTAAGTTGTTCAGCAGCACATAAGAAAAAATAAAATGCTGTAAGCATTTTTGCAAACATGAGTATTTGTGGCAGAAGCATTGTGCGATTACATGGGATTTATTTAAATCCTTCTCTTAACTCAAAAAATTGCATCTGTCTGGGAAGGGAAGAAACAGGTCACCATGCAACCTACTACAAAGCACAAAACAACTAGCTGTATATTGGGTATCTGAAACTTTGGCTATAGGGCAGAAGTTAGACTGAAATACCTTTGCCACAGTGTAGGCAAACCCATATTTGAAATATGGCCACCATGGGACAGATCACAAGCTCATGATTATGTTTAGCAAGAGTGAAACTTAGCTACAGCAGGCTCATCTGAAGATAAGCATCTCGGCATAATGTGCAACAAATGCATAACTAAATGCCGTGAAAAGATGAAAACTTCCCCTCTACCATCATGGCAAAAGTGCTTTCTAACACTGATTTGGCATTTCTCACAAACATTTTATTGACCCATCTTTCTTAGCACTGTGAAATTAAGCCACAACTGAAACCCTCTGGTTAAACCTAGCTCCAGGTCATGCATTATCCAAGTGCCTCCAACCAATATGAGTTTTAAAAGTGCTTACTGTTCACTCAGTTCCCACTAGGTGTTACGAGGCACTTTACCACCGAGTCCAAAAAGAGATTAATGAGACTACTACAGCAAGCTTTGAAATACCCCAACCTACCTTTGTTTTCTGCCTTACGAAGCTAAAGAAAGATCTGAGGAAATATTTATTGCTGATCAAATATTGATTTATTACAATAAAAATTCTGGCCAGTTATGATTATCTGCCAGCCGTATTTTTGCAGGGCTGCTCTTGGTACCTGTGCCTCCTGGGACTTCATTTAGCACATCAAAGTGTCTGTCAGCACCAGTAGTTCTTTGTAGCACTAACATGATCAGTTCAACAGTAACTCCCCTTGAGGACAAATGTGTAGAGCTGCTGAAAAGCATCCTAGAAAACAAAACAAAACAAAACAAAATTAATCTTACCAAAAAAAGAAGAAAAAAAAAAAAAGACAAGTTTGTGCAGGATAGGGCAATAACAAAGTAGAGGGAAAAAAGAAAAGTAAGCACTTGCAGTGAAGTCTCTAGATTTTTTCTTATGACAAATACTCTCTTTTCAAATTTCAGAAGTGACATGTAATGTTTTACTTTTTGGCAACAGCGTGCAGCCACAGCTAAGTCTGATTTCTGCAAATGCCCCCATGCTGACTCCTTCAGGCAACACGGACCATCCTTCTGCAGTCTGTGGACAGTCCTGTCTATGCAGGAAATGAAGATGGTGCTCTCCCCTCCCTGCAAGCTCTCCAGCTTGGCACCATACAGTCACCAGCTGTCCTGGGACACCCAGATGTGTTTGGAGGTACGTCCAGTGATGCCCAAGCCCAGGCTTCCAGGTAAAATGTCTGTTTTGAGCACAGGTACACTTTCAAAGATGACTTTGATAACTTATTTGAAACCATGCACCCCTCACCTAACATATCAAGTGTAGGATGCATGTAAATGCCTGCAGAATTAGGGCGCTGCTCGATACAAAACATTCTAATAAGCATCCTGAAAGCTTAACTGCTTTGTGCTATAAATAACTGATTTCCTTCCCCCCCGTGACTGTATGTGTATTTCTTTAAGATTCTCAGTTTAAAATAAACACAGACAAAAACAATACATTAGAAGGTGCCAAACTGTACATAATGGAAAGGCATGTGGAAGAGCACACGCTATTTTTGAAAGGCTGACAGACTCAGGCAACGTTTTTCTTAGTTTAATAATAAATAATCATAACATTCAAAGCACACGTATTGCATTAACAAGCACGGGATGACACGGAAAAATGCTCAGGTTTTTGGCTGGTGGCACGTACTTGCACAAACTGTTTGCCAGAAGTGACAGTTCGAAGGAAGATGGGAATGCATCTCCTTGGATCATAGGTGCCTTTCATCTAATTCCTAATTACTGTAGGTGCCCCTCATTTGTCTCTTGTTTGTGTTGACCTATTTTGGTGTTTTGCAGTAAGGATCGTTTTCAGGGAGTCACAGTGAAAAAAGACCAGGGACTACAGCTAAGTGAGAACTTTCTAACCCAGAGGGGAGCCCAATACCGTGACCAAGGTGGAGCTAAGGCTGGGAGTCTGAGCAACAAGGATGGCCCAAAGATAGTCCGATGGTCAGGGACATTCAAAGTCCATCAGGCAAGCAACAAGGCAAACACACTCACAGAGGCAGGTCTAGATGAAAAAAAAAACAATGGAGAATACACTACAACTGAGTCCAAAATAACAGACAGGTAACTCAATCATGAGAGGCAACGAGACTTCAGCAGTAGAAAGCAAGAATAAAGAGGGATCTATGAGAAATGCAGCCACAGCCAAGTAGCAGGCTGAGCAGCAGAGAGATTGCTCTTTGGCTCCTGAGAGGATAAATTGCCTGAGACTTCCAGCTGATGAGGAAGACCTCATTCTAGGTTCCCAGTTTCCTTGGTCACTTTGGACAGAACATTTGTTACCCATGACAGCAAAGGAAAGGACACAGCAGGGCCAGACTGTGTTGCTCTGGTTGATTTTTTATCCACAGAATTACATTGCTGTTCCTCTCCATTTTAACCAAAAGAGAACACATCACAATGCACTCTTATTATGGCCTCACATCTTCTCACAGCCTTCCTCACCTGGAATAGCTTGACAGAATCCAGCAGCTGCTGCTCCCAGCTCACCTTCCTTCCCTTCTCCTATTGGCTTCTCTTCGAGCTCTGAAAATCAGAGAGGCTATTTGCTTCACTCCACACAATGTAGCTTTGCATTTTGTTGGGCAGCAAACCATGCTGGTGCTCATGCTGACTTTGTTTTATTCAGCTGTTTCCCAGCCACACATGTACAAAAGCTGTTTTTACCTTTCACCTCTCATTCAGATGTCATATACACCTCCACTTCTCTGAGTTGTGCTTGCTTTATGACCCCGCTCACTCAGAAAGTTGGCAGTTGTCTGCTGCATTCATGTTGAGAATTTGTCTCTTATCTACAGCAAAACTGTCCTGGAGATTTTGGTTTAGATGACACCTTTCGTATGTTTTTAGATATCATCTGGGTCTAGCCAGGAAACCTGGACTGATATGACAGCCCACTCGACACAAAGGTAGAGCCAAACAGCACTACAGGTGCATGGGATACCTGTGGATGCATCTCATCCCCACGAAGGCAAAAGGAAGATTTTTTCCACAGTATCGGCCTGCATTCACGGTTTGGATTTCTCAGTGAGTTTGAGTAACTAACAGGTAATGGTGGTACTTAACTCAAACAGCAGAGCTTGTCAAGTGTGGAGGGGAAAGCTTTATAGAGGGAGCAAGGAAGGAGCAAAATTCTGTCTCCAGAAATAAATGCTCAGAGTGATGTCATACTCTGCCAGCGTGGCAGCCGCAGCTGGAAAGCATCCTGTTGCTTTTTAAATGTGAAAGTCATTGTATAGTTATATTTCATAATCATGTACACCTTACATTTTTAACATTGCCGGGAAGACTGTTTAAATATCTTAGCACAAAGGGAGTGTTTGCAATAATCCTGTCTCCTGAAGAGACACAGCCCATAGAGCTCAGGATGGTCTCTGCTGCCAACTCTCCTTTTAGCAAATGAATTCCCATCTGCAGGGGGGTGGGGGCTGTGCTGGAGAAATTTCAGAGAGAGATAATAAGACGTTTCTCCACCAGAATTACGGCTAAATAAAATTTGGCATAAATTCAGCCTTGTCTAGCCTAACAAATACCCGCTCCTCAGTTTTGTTAACTGGTTTGTCCTAGTTACACATACAGGCACACCTGTACATACACATGGTGCTTTATTTATTTTTTTTAACATTTTGAATTACTGAGAACAGAAATAGTACATTAATGCCCAGCCTGTGCAATCAGTACCCTTCCCACTAATGTTTTCCTCCTTGATTACCCTTACTGATTTCATACTGTTAGTACTCAGTTGTACCTTTCATCTATTTATGAAAAAATGTACACGCATGATTGTACGCTAGTTTTAGACAACAAGCCTGTTTCTATTTCATGATAGCTATGGAAGTTCTGAACTGCAGTGTGGAGCATAACCAAACCTCACTATATGCTTTTTGCAAAAACTGAATCTCATGTCTTTTTCTTTCCCCTGCCGCCCGTAGATCGATAGTTAAGATTTTCCTGTATGTAGCCTTATGGCTACTGCATTTATATAAGCTCTTTCTAGTCCTTAGTCTGAATTAAGGCATGATTTTTCACCCTGGATGTCTGGAGCTGAGACTGCAGAGGTCTGAACCTTTTTTTCACATCCAAAGGAGTTTAAGAAAACAGAAAGATGTGGAGACATCACTAAAAGGAATGCATAGCCCAGAAGTGTTATGGTGTGACATGACATCATATACTGCCTGAGACTAGCTTAAACAGCAATGTTCTTACTGGTTCCTCTACAGTTTCGCTGAAGGCACCTCCTGTAAGCATCAAGAATGGTTATTGAATTGCAGACCATATTTTGTCTAGGGATCTACTAATGAAATGAAATCACTTCTAGGACAGAATGCAGGCACCGGCTTTTCAGCTGCTGTAAATCAGCATAGCTCCATACGTTTATACCAGTTGAGTGTCCAACACAAGGTGTCCACCGGTATGCCTAGTTCATTAAGCTGGAGGAGGAAAGGTGTTTTGAGGATGGGGTGTACACCCTGGATTAAGTGTCAGTACCCCACATATGCTTACTTGTGTCCCTTGCATATTCATTTGGTGGCAGATCTGTAGGGTGTATTCAGGACTGGACCCAACACTGAGAAGTTTGCCTGGCCTCTGGTTCAGCACTTCAGCCAAAAGCAACCAGACTCCAAAAGCTACCAAAACTTGTTGGAGGAAAAGACTCCACATACTGCCTTAAAATAAGTTATACGGAAGGAAGAATACGGCTTGGAGCTTTCAAAATATGTTCACATTATACAGACGGGAGTCCTTAGCATGCTGGAACAGGGAGCAGAGCTTGGAGGAACATGGTTTTACAAAGTCAGAGTAAATTAGAAAGAAAATAGATAAAATCCCCTCACAGTTCACAGTTAAAGAATAATCATACAGCATCTGCCTTCGTGTCTGAGGCTGCATTACAATGAAGGACACACTCAGTCTCGCAAACACACATTGCCGGCATGGCTTATCATCTCCTACCTCTCAAGCTGATCCTTCTGCCTCAGTTAAGTAGTTTTCCATTGACTTTTTCTGTTCCTCTTCAATGCAGTATGAGCTTTTGATGACATTGGCAGTTATGAAACTTCTAAAACTCAGATCTTGTTTAATATGAGGACAATCTGATTTTCTGGTATCTTTTCTTTTGTACTTACCCTGAAATGGTGCAGCCTTTTTGAAAGGACTCAGACCCCTGAAACAGAGAGAGATTTCTCTAGAGTTCAGTTCTGTTCCTGTAATACTCGGGGAAGAGGAACGCATTACTGAACATGTACCACTTCTGATATTTAGCCCCTCATTTATTTACACAGAGATGAGGGGATATTGCTAAAATCTCTTTAAAAACTCACTGATTCAAAAATTTACACTTTAATATCAATTTAATGGGTCCTTCTGTCTTTGAAGAAAACGGTAACCTTTCCTCCTAATTTAACCCTCATTTATTTATCTTTGCCTTTTTCTACCCTCCCACCACTGCCCCCTTACATTTAGCTGGTAGCCAGTTTCTTTCAAATGTCACCTGTTATGAGGAAGGTTGTTAACGTGTTACAGATCTCAGTCGGATCATTACATACCCCCATCTGCTCTTGCAACTCTGGAATTGTTAGTAAGTCATTACAGACTTCCTTTCCCAGATACTTGCATCTTTCATGGTTCTGTTACAGTGCTGCCTTGAAGCTTTCAAGCAGTCCTGATTTATATGGCTGTGTTGGACCACAAAAAAAAACAAAAAAAAAAAAAAAGAAAGAAGATATGACTCCTCTGTGGTTATGCATATGCATGTATGTATAGATATATGTATGTGTCTATCAAGAGCCCCCTCACTCCTTCTCTTTATGTTCATGATGGCACCAAAAGACAAATACTCAGGGGTTCTCCAAGGCTGCACCTCCTCATCCCCATGCCCACTGCTCACAGGTGCAGAGGCTCACGCTCTTGCAGAGCAGAGGTGACATTGGCAGTGAGGGATAGCTGGTGCTCAGGGAGGGCAAGCACAGCTCAGTGCCTGCATGCCACATTGTGCTGCTCTGAAGGGCTGCAGCGTTAAATCCCCCAGGTCACAGCATTTGCTGTGATCTGAAATGCTTTCCCCCATGCTGCTGTAGGGTCACCATCAGCAGATGGCAGGAATCACAGCTCCTTTTAAGCCCAGCAATGATTCCCTCCCTGTGCTCTGGCTAGCTTTGCTAGTAAGCTTCCGTGTTGGATCTTGATGCAAATCTGTGACTTAAAGCCACAGGCTTCCTCTTTACTGTCAGCACTTGGTAATTGTCTTAAATTTTGCTTTATGTCACCATCACTGCAGAATACTATGGCAAACAAATAACAATGGAGGAGAGCATGGTAAATAAATCTTCAAAAACCTGTTTGTATTAACCGTCACAGAAATATCTGAAGCATTGACAAGCAGAAATCGAAAGACTGATTCAGACATGTGGGGCAACCATTAAGAACATGCTTAAATGGATATATAGGTTTAAATGCCCTCCTGGACCTGGGACTAAGTATTTGCAGATTGAATCTGCGCTGATTAGCACCAATAGCCATGCTAAATTTCCACTGAGCTCGTAATATGCTCCTCCTTAACAGAGTGATGGGGGAGTAGTGTACACTCACTTTTTATTCAAACAATTATGAAATTATTTTGATTCCAGAACTAATTAACTGGACTGTATCTTAATCATTTGTACTAGTATCATACAGACTGTAAGCAAGCTATCATATGATTCCCTACCAGCCTGATATATTTCAATTTAAATGTAACTTAATAATTGCAGCACCAATTAGTTAAAATGTAAGTAGGAAAAAACATTGGATGGAGACATCTTAATTTAAATATAATCCATTAAGTAAAAACTGCTATTCTAATTAGTGATAATGTAGCACAATTAGGAAATAAAATTTGATTGGTACATTGGAATTTAAACTTAATTAGTAACTGCTATTCTAATTAGTAAATGCAATACGTTTGGTGCAGGGTTTTGTCAGGAAGAAGTGCACATACAGTAGAGATGACAGCAGGGAAAGAGGCATGAGGAGGTTTGAGGCAGGTAGTGCAGAACACAGGAGTTCAACCAAAGTCAAGCTCAACATCCTGTGTCTGAACCAGCACTGACCTTGCAGCAGGAGAGGTTTGATATCACTCAAAATCCTTGGTGTGGAAGAGAATTTGCCATCACCTTCAGGTGGTCTGCTCCCACGGCCCTGATTGAGAGTTTCACTTTGACTTTTACAGTTTTGTTTCCAGATATGGATCAGCAGGGCAAATTTTGATAAACTAGGGAAAATAACTGTGGAAGTCAGCTCTATCAGAGAACTCAAGGTTTTGAATTAGGAAGTGTCTAGGACAGCTTTATATCAAAGGCACTAAAACTAAGACAGATCTGCACTCATATGAAGGGGAGAAAATTGGAGAAAGGAGCTTGAGACCTAGCTCAATCAATAGCCTTCTCGGGAAAGATATTACAAATTTTTGTTTTAAAATGAGAGGGGAGGAACAATAACATCAAAAAAGGCATTGGCTGTTTCTTTTTCTTTTTCTTTCTTTTTCTTTTTCTTTTTTTTCTTTTTTTTTTTTTTTTTCCCCCACAGACTAACCACAATAATTACAGCATCTATTTCCTGGAAAACAGTTCACTTAAACTTCTTGCTAGGGATGCATGTTTAGCACTGTTTTCCACTGTATTACTTTGCATTTCTTGACACTGAATTCTGTCTGTTTTATCAAGCAGCCACTTCCTGTCTTCAACTCTTCAACAGAAATTTTAGTTTTGTTTTTCTGGGATAGCATATTACTGATAGGGAGTTCTGCTGCCTCCCAGTCACCTTTGTTCCAGTCACCTCTGACTTAGCAGAACATACCAAGTCCTGGTACTGATCACTAAAGGATGTCCATTTTTTCCTTCCTTCATTGCTTACCTTTTAACAGAGAGAAAACATTGTATAGGAACAAATCCATCACAAATAATTAATACATAGGAATGGTATTTGTACATCAATGAACATTTTTACTTACTCCATGGCTTTGGTGAAAGAGTCTTTGTCAAATGACTTTCAATATCCAACATTTTATATTGATTGGATTCTCCTTATTAATATATTTGTTGCTACAGAGAGCTTTAATAGATTTGCATGGTAATATCTTCCCCTTATAAAAACTACATACTTTTTTTTTTTTTTCCCACTGTATCATATTTATCCAAATGTCTACTCATTCCATTCTTAATTACAGTTTACACCAGATGCTCCCAGACTTCACTTCAAAAACATATGTTATATTTTCCATTCTCTTGGTACAATGGTCTATTTAAGGAGCACATGAAAGACACAGCTGGTAGGTCAGCACTTTCATACTTGAGTTCCTTTACACCCCTTGTGAGAATTAGTTAGTTCTCACAATTGGTTACTGTTCATCTTGTTCATTTATTTGGAAACCTTTTGTATCAGTAATTTAATTTCTGATTGCTTGTCACAAAAGCGTCCCAGAAAGATGTTGCAACGTGGGAAAACTCCCTCAGTTCCAAAAATAATTAATTTTTTATGACTTTTTATTACATAGTCTGAACTTTCTGATTGTCCCCTATTGTGACTCAATCATTTATTACCCCTATAGACTAGATGGCAATATCCTTATTTCTGATGTGTTTGGGAAGTAGAAAGTATTCTCTTGTATTTAGCAAGAAACATCTTCTTGGGCTTTTATTAGAGTTTAGCATTCAGTTTTCCAGAATTTGGTATTTCTTTGGTTTTGGGTTGTGGTTTTCTTTTTTTTTTTTTTTTGTTTGTGTGTGTGTTGAAACAGAATTTCTATGTTTCCTTAGTGTCTTCTTTTAGTACCCTGTTTAACAATAATACCTTTATTTATTTATTTGTTTATTTTTATTTTATTTTTCTGGTGGATAACACATTTACTCTGAACTTCTACTCTGCCATACATAAATGTATAGATTACAGAATAAATGAATGCTGGTTAAATCCAATAATTTGACCCTTTCAACTGCTCCTTTTATTATTTATTCCTGCTTGGTTTAGCGAGATGACTAGAGAGTAAGCCTTTTCCTTCTTATTCATTCTTTTTTAAATTTCCCCTTGTGAAGTTAAAAATCTGGAAACACATTTTCTGTTTCTGGATGTAAAGGTGGAAGCAAAACACCAGCATGCATCCCCTGTGAGCAGCATGTAGTTTCCACTGCCTTCATGAACAGGTTACAAAAATATCAATTAGAAGCTTTATCAGGATAACTGGGTTGGCTGTGAGGCAAGTATGGGGACTAGTTAACCATAAATAGTTGCTTGCAATGTTGGTTTTTCTGCCACTTTACAAAATATATGAGGGTTATAAACACCAGATAGAAATAGTTGTTTTTTAAGCTGAGGGCTCAAGCTGGTACAAGAATAAATGTATTTAACAACGTCATGAATAAATTAAGGCTGCCAATTAGAAGGCAACTCATGCCTATCAATGACAGACTTCCAGACAGAATAGTAGTTTAGGAAAAGGCTAGTTTCAGTATGAGAATTCCTTAATCTATGGGAAAGATCACAGGATTTGCTTTCTGTTGTGGAAGAACTCAGCGTGCTAACTGAAGAAGATCCAAATTTTTAGGATGTTTTTGTGCCCTTTTCTGTTGGATTAGAGAATCCTACCCTATGAAAAAAACTTCTGTGCTTGAAAAGTTATTCAGGATGTGACTCCCCCCAAGATCATCCAGCAAAGAGCTGAAATTCCTCCTCTAACATTTGTCCAATGCTCCTCCTGCACAGATTGCTTATCTGCTTTTCCAGTACATATTTTAAATAGGAGAATACATGAGCCTTTCAGTCCCAAAGAAAGATGCCAACCCAGCCAGCAAAATCAGCTTGTATTATGGCCCTGCAGTGTCATATAGCTGTACTGTCAGAGGTTAAACCCAACACTCTACAGATTTGAATGCACAGAGATTACAGTCCATAGTAAGTATGTAAAGACACTTGTCTGGTATCAGGGACTCCTTGAGGCAGAGGGGATATAATCACACCAAACCAACCTTGATGGGTTTTTCCCTTCCGTGAACTTGTCTAATCTTTGAACCCAGGTATGTTTCTAGGCTAGCCCATGGTATTGGCAATGACTTTGATGGTATAATTCTCCACTGTGACTGGAAAAAAAAAAAAAAAAAAAAAAAAAAAAAAAAAAAAAAAAAAGCTTTTGTTTGTACTGGATCTGTCACTTGGCAATTTAATGTTCCTAGCTCCTGAATTATAAATACAATTGACTTTCCACTCTCTACCACACTAACATTTCTATAGGTTTCCCTTGTACATACCCCAGGAACTTATTTTCCAAACCAAAGAACATTAGGCCGTTTAGTCACCCCTTATATAAAGCTATTTCATATTTCTGATAATCCTTATTGCCTTGTTTTGGACTTTACCCAGCTCTGCTAGATCATTTTTGAGCTAGACAAACTGGAATTGCACACAGTGCTCAAGATGTAAAAACACCACACATTTAAACAGCAGCCTGAGGGTATTTTCTGTTCTCTTTCCCTAATAATTTTTAGCATAACTACTAATGAGGACTGAGCAGATGTTGGAACTCCAAGACCTCTTTCCTTACTGGCAGCAGTCACTTCAGAGCCCATAACTATATGTGGAAAGGTTTGAAGATTTTTTACCCCATGCAGGGCTGTTGTTTCTAATGAGTTTTTTACATCCTGAAGAAAAAAAGGCTTTGAGTCACCCCAACTGGCAAAATGTCATCTCCAGCATATAATTCCCTAACTGATATGTACCAGAAACCACGCACAAACAGACAGTTAACATCCACCCAGTGCTCCAGACACCTTGTAAACCTGAATTCTGGATACTTCTCTCTTGCAATGCTCTCTCCACTAAAGAAACTCACGTAAGCATCTGCTTAATACCACTGCTGTTAGCTAAATATTTAAGCACATGGTTACCATTACACTCCTAGCAAATCTTCTCATCTCCAGCAACATTTCAGCATTTGCTTGAATTTAAGTGTAAACTTACGTACTTTCTAAGTGGAGTTGCCTTCCTGAAAAAAGATCTTACTGAACGAATTAACTAAACAAACCCACACTTCCTAAAACCTAGGTTTTCTCCTACTGGGAATGCATTGAGTGTGCATAGCTTAAGAAATGAATGCAGGGCTGAAATCACCCATCAGAATTATTTTACACCAGCAAGTGCAAATGTGTGGCTTCTCAAGAAATGAGAGCTGCATCCAAGACAAACTTTGCTAAAAAAGGAGCTGCAGATTGAGGGGAGATCTTGAAACAACCATGCACACACACAATAGAATCACAGAATGGTTCAGGTTGGAAGGGACCTTAAAGATCACCCAGTTTCAACGCCCCTGCCATGGGCAGGGACACCTCTCCCCAGACCAGGCTGCCCAAAGCCCCATCCAGCCTGGCCTTGAGCACCTCCAGGGATGGGGCAGCCACAGCTTCTCTGGGCAGCCTGTGCCGGTGCATCACCACTCTCATAGGAAATAATTTCTTCCTAATGTCTCATCTAAACCTACCATTTTTCAGTTTAAAGCCATTTCTCCTTGTCCTATCACTACACACCCTGACAAAGAGTCCCTCCCAGTTTTCCTGTAGGCCTCTGTTAGGTACTGGCAGGCCGCAATAAGGTCTCCCCAGGGCCTTGTTTTCTCCAGGCTGAACAACCACAACTCCCTCAGCCTGTCTTCATGGGAGAGGTGCTCTAGCCCCTTGATCATCTTTGTGGCCCTACTCTGAATTTGTTCTAATAGGTTCGTGTCTTTTTTTATGCTGGAAGCCCCAGAGCTGAACACAGGACTCCAGGCGAGGCCTCATGAGAGCAGACTAGAGGGAGAGAATCACCTCCCTTGGTCTGCTGGCCACACTTCTTTAGGTGCAGCCCAGGAAATGGCTGGCTTTCAGGACTGCAAGCCCACACTGATGGCTCGTGTCGAGCTTCTCATCAACCAACAGCCCCAGGTCCTTCTCCTCAGAGCTGCATTCAGTCGATTCTCGGCCCCGCCTGTGTTTGTGCTTGGGATTGCCCCAGCCCGGATGCAGGACCTTGCACTTGGCATTGTTGAACTTCATGGGGATCACACAGACCCACCTCTCAAGATTGTCCCAGTCCCTTTAGATGGATCCTTTCCTCCAGTGTGTCAGTCACACTGCAGAGCTTGGTGTCATTGGCAAACTTTCTGAAGGTGCACTCAGTCCCACTGTCTGTGTGACCAACAAAGATGTTAAAAAACATCGGTCCCAATAATGACCCCTGAGCAACACCAATCTCCACTTGGACATTGAGCCATTGACCACAGCTCTTTGAGTGCAATCATCCAACCAATTCCTTACACACTGAGTCGTCCATTTACCAAATCCATATCTCTCTAACTTAGAGACAATTATACCATGTGGGACAGTGTCAAATGCTTAGCACAAGTCCAGGTAAATGATGTCAGTTGTTCTTCCCCTGTCCACCAGTGCTGCAATCCCGTCATAGAAGGCCACCAGATTTGTCATGCACAATCTGCCCTTAGTGAAGTCGTGTTGGCTGTCACCAATCACCTCCTTACACATCACATCACCATTGCCAAATTTGAATCAAGATAAAACATCAGCCTCGCTCTAGAAAAGCTTCTCTGACCTTGGTTTAATGGCACAGGAGCCCCTTGAGGCGTGTGCACATCAGATTAACCACTCTCATGGTTTTAAAAAAGTAATTATTGAGCTTTAGATTTCCTCTGATAAGTTAGTATTCAAATCAGATCACTGCCCTGACGTTCTGCCTGCTTTTCATTTGGGAAGCAAGAGCCACCTTTTGTGTTTTACTGGGAAGTATTTTTTCCTGGTCTTCTTTCGCTGCCCAGGACATGGAAAGCCACACCACACAGAGATGCAGAGCTGGGAAAGGTCTTCCCCACAGGAGCTCCAAGCATGGCAGTGGGTGTGGAAAGCACAAAAACCTCTCCAAGGAGAGAGATGTTGCTGTGACTGCCAGCTTGCATTAAGCTACACAAGCATATATTGACCTGCCTTACCAGTTTAGCACATTGCCTTTGCATCCAAAGCTTCAAAAGCCTCCCCCAGCTTTTTAGAGCAAGCTCTACCATCTTTTCGCATGTTTTTACAGCCTTTAGCACAACAGCATGGTCCATGACCTGAGGTCTTTGGCTAAAATGTGATCCCAAGACCTGATCGGTAATCAACAGCTCCCTGTCAAGCTGGTAAATGTTTTTCTGCAAACTGCCATGGAAGGTAAAGTAAATGGAGATAAGGGACTTGCTCTGAGTCACATCATGAAATAGTGTTTGAGGGAAGAACATTACCTGCCTGTTCTGTACAAATTGCATTTCTCCTCCATCTGCATGAACTGAAATTACAGTTTGGCTCATACAATGGACCTGAAATAAGCACAGCATTCACATTGAAGGACTTGTACCATTAGGCCTTAGTGGATAAGTAGTGTTTGTTCCCAGAAAATGATGGTCATGTCCTCTAAATGCCCTTTTGCAGTGATGTATTTTGATTAAGGATCCTGAAGAGCCCCTGATAAAGAGCCAGCGTGCCCTCACACCAAGCACTAAGCACTGCAAGAACATCTCAGCTAATTTCAGCTGTCAAAAGATTAACGGCCTCGTCACAGCAGTCACCTGGGTACACTGCACTCAAGGGAGGTTTGCTGCTCTGGCAGGCTTCACTGTCCCCCAGAGATACCTGCCTCTCTGCAGGAGAGGGTGATGCTATCCTCAAACAGGCATGTAAACTAAGGATTTGCATCACATTTTGGTAATGTTTCTCTCTCCTCGTCAGCCCCTGATGACTCTCAAGGGAGCCCAGATACCCAGGACTGACCCCAGGGCCAGGTAGTTAAAATAACTTAAGATAAAACCCTTGCAATGAGCTTTTTCCAGCCCCATGCAGCGAGCCACCTAAATCGGGTAGATCTTCAGCAGAAAGCTCTACGGCTGTCAAGCCTGCTCCTCTGTGCAAGACAAATGCCATCCTCACTTACAGACATGGATTGCAAGTAATTGCATTTCAGACAAGATTTTCTATCCTTGTCTCCGCTGAGCCACGTGGGGATGTTCTCTTTTCAACATACGACTGAGCATGGCTTTGGCATGTTCTGTGCAGAGTATATTTGACATTTTAATTGATGCCATTTGTTAATTAAGAAGGATAAATGATGACAGGGAGAGGGGAGGAGATCTTATAAAGAATGAATAATAACCTCATTCAAAAGCAGGTAATGAGGTACCAAGCTAAAAATATGTAAGAGCTTGCAGAACTGTCTAAATGTTTTTCAGAAATCCAGTGCTGCCTGTCTCGTCTTTTCCTTATCGCAGAAATGTCAGGGAGCCAAATTCATCAACGACTCCTGACACAGGCTCTTTGCTCAAGGATTTGCTCTCAGGAAAGCCATACAGACCTTGGTTTTGCCAGCAGCGGCCAGGGTGTAGATCGCCATTTGCCCTCACCTTTCTCCCTGCTGGCTATCACCACGGTGTCCACCATGCAGAGGATGGGGCCACTGTACTGGGGCTGGGTGGGGAAGCACCAAGTGGCACCAAGGAGGAAGGAAGTGGAGTCAGTGGCATGGTACTGAACACTGATTCCCTTTCAGAGGCACCAGCTCTGTTTGGGGCTTGTTTTCCTTGGATGCTGTCTGTGTGCTGTGCAAAGCCCCTTACCAGAGATGAACAGAGCAGTGTCTGTTAGCCAAGTCTACAGAAAAGCAGATCCAGAAATGCCTCGGGTCTTGCTCCTGTTCATGCAGACACACGGTCAAGAGAGTTTGGAGGAAAGGCCAGGCAGAGGCTGGAAAGGAAAGAAAGGCAATCGGTGCCACCTGACATGGGGAGAAAGGATGTCACATCCAAATTGCCCATAAACTCCTCAAATATGGTGTTTAGCACAAAGCAGGGCTCTTATCACCATCAGGAGGCAGACTGCCTTTCCTCTCCAGCTTCAACTACCCTTTCCCACTCAGCTTGACATGGCACTTCTGCTTCTCCTTCTTTCCTTCACGGGGCCCAGAGATGCTCCCTGCTGCCCTGTAGCATGGCCCAGGCTCACCTCTATCTTTCTGATCTTGCCCTCTCTGCTCTTTGTGCTCATTTGGAGAAGCACTGGTACCTATTTCATCTCCGTATGAGATATAGCACAGTAAGTCCTTGCATCTAATATGGGCTAGAAAGGCTGTAAAGGTGGAAGCTCTTTAGCACAGTCTATAATGAACACACAACTTATGCCTCCTAGGACAAAAGGAGACAGTTTACAGGAGGTCTCCACATCAAGGAGCACAGCAGTGAAGTTGTGTTGGTGGAGGAACCAGCAAGGCACCAACAGATCCCAAGCCTCCATTCTGGCTTTTCTTGGGAGTCTGGGTTACTGTCAGTGAGTCTCCCAATTTCACCAGGCCTCTGTTCCCCCCAGTACAAGGCAAAAAACAAGGATGAGCATAACCCTATCCAGGGCTGGGAGACGATCCCAGAACTAGGGCAGCGGCAGGGGTTTCCATGTGCAGATACACCGCAAAACTGCCAGAAAAGTTCATCTGAACTTCAAAAAAAAAAAAAAAAAAAAAAGTTTGTAGAGGTGATTAATCCCAGCTCCAGATTGGTGCAGGCTGACTGTTTGTAATTTTTTTTTTTTTTTTTTCAGTATTTGTTTTAGGTTGTTTACTCAAAGTATTCATTTGTTTACCTTGTTGTTTTTCCACTCCCTGCATCTGTTCATTTGTTTAAGTATGAGTCTCCTCATTTTCCACTTCTGTTTCCTCTCATTACAGTAGAGCATCTGCTTAGCACTTAAAAAATCAATCAAAAATAATCTTATACCATGGAGCAGAAAGTTTTTATGAAGTACAATTGAAGAATGATTATTGTCTGCATAATCCCTTTTATTATTAATATTTGTTTAGACTCCAGCTTGACAAAAACTCTGGATAACCTTGGCAAACCTTTTTTGGGGAAAAAAATGTGTGGGGAGAGGATGCTCTAAGAGATTATCAGTGGGGAAAAAAAAATCAAAGAAATGAGACCATTGCCTTTCCCTTCCTTCCATAAATCATTTCAAGATTGAGAGAGGAATAACCTACAAAAGTCTAGGATCTTCCCTGATACCTGGAAATCCCTAGTCAGGATGAGGCTAGCTGTGACCTGACTCTGGAACCTCAAATGGGAAGCTCAGATGGGTGCATTAGTGCAGGGCTCCTGGGAAACACAATATGACCATTGCCTCCAACAGCTCCCCTTCATTGCTGTGCCCTCCTCTCCTTCCCCCATCCTTGACCTGCAGTTGCTGTGGACACTCACAGTCCTCATCCCCTCCCCTGCTGGCTGGAGGGGAGCCAGGAGAGCATTCCTTCCTACTTCTGCCTCCTTTCTGGTGCAGAGCCAAGGCTCTCACTGTGTACTTGCGCTCAGGAATCTCACCTGACCTGGTGAGGATTAGAGGGAATTGTTTTGTTGATTAAAAGGAAGGCATGAGGCCTGGGATAAAAAGATATTGGGAGCGCGTAACGTGACATGACGCCAAGTGTCTTCATGCTGACTTCTGGCTGCAACGTTGGGAGTTTGGCACTGGTGATTAAACAGGTAGATGAACCTCTGTCAGGGAGGGGTTGTGCTCTTCCAGCAGGCCCCCAGCCTCTCTCCAGGTACTGCTTACATCTAGGAGCTCATCCTGCTGCCAGCACTCAATCCCAGTGATTCATGATTGCACACACTACATCCCTAGCTCAGCCCAGCCTTCCAGCCTGTTTATTTCATTCTGCATCCGCTGCTTTCAAGGAATTGTGAGCAGTGACTCATTAGAGATTTCCCCAAGCAGGAGTGCAATGGGTTAGTTATAGTCATTCTGAAGTAATAAAAACATAATTCTCTATTTTCTCCCTAGGATGTGATCACAGACTGCACTAAAATCTTACCTCCTAATGTCACAGACAGTTCTTCACCAATCATTTGCATTTTACTGGGTCTCAGTTACCTGTTTAAGGCATTGGGGAGCCCAAAGGTTCAGAGGAGAGCAAGCATCACCCTCAGGGCTGCTTTCTTCCAGCACGTGTCAAAATGGGAAATGCAAGGAAGACCTTTAGAGCTGGGTTCAGCCATGTGTTGGCCTCCCCTCTGCCACAGGCTGACAAGCTTGCTGTGTTCATGAGGGTGAAACTTCATGGTACCTTTGTGGGGATGTGCCACCAGCACACATTGCCACCAGTATCCAGCAAAAAGCTGTATGGAGGTTTAGAAGAATTTGCTCTGCATCTACAATTGCCTGAAGCACCTGTGCCACCTGGTACGAGTGTGGAATAGTGTGTCTGCCCTAACTATGTTGAGAGATGTAGGATGAACCTACTCCCTGTGAATAAAGAGAAACTGCAGCAGACCTGTACTCATTCTGGGCTGTTTACTCAGACACTTCTTTCACCTCTCACCAGACACAAGATAGGGAAAAGGCTTCTATAACACAAGATACTATATAAAAGTACTGTTCCTCTAATTAGCAGAGATATTCAAGGTAGTGGGTAGAGGAGAGCTTTTTTCTGCCATATTCTACTGTAAAGATACGCTATCATTGAGAACATCACTTAATTAAATATTAGAAACAAGGACACTTTGAAATTGAATTATTCTTTTCTCTAACAATTCTTTCTAATGTTCAAATATTGGTCAGGAAAAAAAAATAGCCCTGCCACAGTCATCTGGTACTAATTGGTTTTTTATTTAGTTCAGTATTAAAGCACAAACTTTGAGGAAAAAATTAATTCATTGCTCTCCAGTGTGGACAGCTCACAATGAGTAATTGTGCAGAAAGAAAGAAAACAACCCAAAGTCTTTGTAAAACCCAACATCTGATCTCAGTATCATCCATCATCCTTTACAAAACTCTAGCTGACGCAGGACATACATCTTTCCTATGCTTTCCTAGCATTAAAAAGCAAACTGAAGGTAGGATTTTCAAAGGTACTTCCTGCTGTTCTCTCTTGATTCTCATTGAAGCCACTGCTAAAATCCTTGCTCTCTTCCCAGAGACCAGGGCAAGCCAAGCACATCCAAGCACCCCACATATATAAAAATCAATAAATGCTTGTTTGTATCACCTTGATTGTGTTGAGTTCATGGTATGGAGACCCAGAGGTCATTTGAACCAACCCAATCCACTGAGGTTACTCCTCCCTTCAGGTTGTCTCTTTAGCCTGTGACAAAGCTTTCCTCATGGTCCTGGTTGCTCAGGAAGCAGAGGAGACCCTGCAGGTGCCTGTCAGTGGGTGTGTCCCAGTTTGCCCTTTTGGCTTTGTCCCAGTTTACAGAGCTACAGAGAAAAGCACCTAGAATCCCCAAGGGCAGGAGAAAAGAGTGGTGGGACTGCTTTGGGGTGCAGTGCCAACTTCCACTACGGGGACTTGGCAGCCCATGTGGCCATCCCTGTGCTTTCTTAGCATGTACAAGCATGAGCCAAATTTTCTGAAAAGCAATACCAAGACTTGTGTTAAAACCAGTAGGAGCTGGAGGAGGGCTTTATACACGCCTGGTGCATCAGGGAAACGTGCAGTTGGGGATAAAGGATGAAGACTTGCTCAGGCCTGCCAGAAAGCTGAGAGTGTGGATGCAGAGAGCAACTGCTGTCCCTATCCTCCCCTTGACAGTCTTGCACGGATCTGGCACAGGGTTGCTGGTCCCCATCCCAGCTCCTGAATCAGCAATATTCTGTGAGCGAGGATGATCACAGGGAAACTGCATGTGTGAGACTCTTAGCTGGAGAAAACCCTTACCGCACACGCTGTACAGGTGTGCTTTTAGGAGAAAGGGATGGGTTTGACTGTGTAAAAAAGCAGATTAGTAAAGACAAGGCACGTCCTAATTTCTGCTCATCAGCCAATCATTTCCTCTAACAAGCTATATTAAAAGTTATACTATCCTGTTTTGCATGGCTGGTTTTCAAACATATCACGCTCTGGAGACAGCACTCTTCCTGGAAAGATAAAGGAAAGGGGAAAGGGGGGAGCAGAACACAAAAGGAAGCTACAAAATCTGTGGAGAGTTAACACACAAGGAGATGGCAGTCTCTTCATTACTACTGAATAGGAGCAGTTTCAAAACACGTGAAACACTTGCAGATCCTTTTGTTGCACCATCTGTTTTGTCCAGCTCTATTCTCATATTAATCATCTTTACTCCTTGTGAGTAAATCCCTTAGGAAAAAGCTACAGAGCATGTTTAAATTTATTAAAACTATCACAGTTTATTAAGAGTCCATACCCAGTATCTTCTCCCTTATGCACCTGCTGGAGCAGAGAGAAAAATGGTGGTGATTGCAAAAAGATTTCTCTCTTCTCTATACCTCCCACTGTTATCAGTGGCAGTCACGAGCATTGGATTTGCGGTTATGTCTTGTGCACATCCACTGCAACGTGTAAAATACTGCACCAACACGCTACATCTTTCCAAAGACCTTTTGTCAGATGATTAAGAAAAGGTGCAGATACAGTTTACAGCCAGTCTAAGGAGAACAAGGATGTAAATGAGAAAAGAACAGCATTCATGAAAACTCTCAGCTGCTCTCCTATTACCTAGTGCAATAGGTTGACACTGCCAGACTTACCAGTCAGCATTGGCAGGCATCAACCACTTAGAGGTCCAGAGCTGACATCTCCCAAGACAGCAGAAGTACTTTTCTGCCTTCACCGTCCTTTGCCAACAGAGGAAAGCAGAAAACTAGGCTGGTCCCACAAGGAGCTAGGGAGCATGTGATAAACCACATGGCTGAAGGACTTCGTACTCAGGAGTTAAAATCATAGAATATCCCGAGTTGGAAGGGACCCATAATGATCATCAAGTCCAACTCCTGGCACCGCACAGTTCTACACAAAAGTTGAGACCATGTGACTAAGTGCACAGTCCAAATGCTTCTTAAATTCATACAGGCCTGGTGCAGTGACTACTTCACTGGGGAGCCTGTTCCAGTGTGCAGCCACCCTCTCAGTGAAGAATCTCCTCCTGATGTCTAGTTTTCAAGACATCTCTGAAAACAGCAAGAGGAAATACTGAAACAGTTTTGATTGGACTCTTCAGCTACGAGAGAGTGATTTTTTCAGTGATAGAAGAACAACTCATTTTTTTCTGGTCTGAATTATCACACTGTGCCTCATTTTCCTCCCTATGTAAGGAATGCCAAAATATTTTTTCTTTCTTTATCAGTAGTGGAGGTTAATTTCTGTGCACACAGGGCTGCCAAGCCATGGCCAAAGAAAGGGCTGCAAAGTACAAGACAGAGCTTAGACTCAGGTTCACTGAGCAGTTTCTTCACCGAGGTTAACACTATTGCCACTGCTTTGGTTACAACCCCCTCCCTAAGCCTATCTAACCCGCACAAGGTGTCAGAAGAGCAGCTTTCCTAGCCCATCAGCCACACCATTAACACATCCAGCTTACTGGGCTACTAAGGGCTACAAAGATGGTGAAAGGCCTAGAGAAGATGTCGTATGAGGAGTGGCTGAAGTCACTTGGCCTGTTCAGCCTAGAAAGAGGAGGCTGAGGGGAGACCTCATGGTGGCCTGCAGCTCCCTCACGAGATCTGTTCTCTTTAGTGACCAGTGACAGGACCCGAGGGAATGGTGTCAGGCTGTGACAGTGGAGGTTCAGGCTGGCTATCAGGAAGAAGTTATCTCAGCTCCTGTCAAGCATGGGAGGCTGCATCTCTTGCAAGGAGCTACCCTGTGAGGGGTCTGTGACCCCCAACCCTCCCAAAACATCGTTGCCACTCTCTGATTGCACAGGGACCCCAGGAACAAGATGAAGAGGGGGCTGCAGGCCATGGCACAGGAGGGGAGGCAGAGGGCAGTCCCTGTGCCCAAGGGGCAGCCTGTCTCTCTGGCAAGCAAAACGGCCTGAGAGAGCCACCCCCAGGGAAGGGGACCTCAGCCCCCCTGACCCTCCTCCTCCTTCCACACCAGGGCCTCTTTCAGGCTGCACAAGTCCTCTCCCAACACGGCCATGTTGGGCCTGGGGCGTGGCATGCCATCACGGGGGCATCACCGAGGCCTCCTGATGTCACTGCAGAATCTGCCCACCCCCCTTTGTCCTGGGGCCTATAAAAGCCCCTGCGCCTGGCCCCCCACTCACTCATCTCCCAGGTGCTCTAGCGAGAACCAACGATGGTTGGCATTAAGAGATCCTGGGATGAGAGCTGCCCACTCTTTAGTGGGACGAGGTGGTTCGCGGAACCAGAGAAGAAGTGGAGGCGGAGCAGCGCTGGCCGAGACAGAGCAGCCGTGGCGGATGGTGTGGAGCCCATGGAGGTGGATCCACCTGTGGAGGAGGAAGAGCTGATGGAGGTGGATCCACCTCCATCCTATCTGACATGGCACAGCGTCATCGTGCCAGGGCTCCCACCAGCGAGACCATACCATCGTCTTCGCAGGACCGCCCGGACTGCTCCCTATTCCCGGCCCTGCCTCCGCCACCGCAAATAGGGGGGAGAGGCCATCCATTCACCATCACGCAGGCTTGCCTGCACGATGGCCTCTTCCCCCCCCTTCCCCCATCCCCGCCTCTCCTGCAGAGGTATCACCTCTTCTGCACGGAGTGCCAAGCACTGGGCAAGAGCGCACTCGGCTTCGTTTGGGCTGCTGCACCGGGGCGACAGGAGAACCCTTCCGAAGGCCATGCTGGGCATGGGGTGTCTCGGCCCGAGGACCAGAAGGCTGCCCAAGAGGTGCCTGAAGACGAAGCCGCGCCCTGCATGGCGGTGCACAGAGAAGAGCAGCAGATGCCTCAAAACGCTGACAGACAGCTGCTCCTTGGAAGAAGCAGAAGTCTTCAGGTCTGCCTGGAAGAAGCGCAGGAGTGCAGCGTAAAGGCCCTTCAAGATGCTTGGTTACCAGCTCTTCCCAAGCCAGGGCAACAAACTGATAATCAGAAAAAAATAATAATCAGAAAAATAATAAATAAATACATTGCAACAAGAACAACAAGAACAATAATAATAATAAACAACCAGTAAAACTGCTTTCCTGTCTTCTTGGGTGTCATTGGTCCCAGTGAATGAGGGGTAGGTCAGGTTAAACAAATTCTATTTCCTTTTATGATAAGATCACCTGTCTAGTCGATCAAGGGAAATCAGCTGACATCATCTTTTTGGATTTCAGTAAAGCTTTTGATACAGTTAGGGATATTCTATGATTCTCACTGAGGTGTCAACTACTGCATCAGGCCGTGGGCTGAAGCAAGGTCAGTGCAGGCACATGGTCCTTTCTGCCCACTTCACTCAGGGTGGTAACTTCTGGAGGCTGCAGTGTGCCAAAGCCACCAGGCCTTGTACACCATGGACCACATCTGAGAAGAAGAATTTCACCTCATGTTTGCATTGTTAGAGCTATGCCAGGCTTGGTTTGTATGGGACACAGTCACATGACAGCTGAGCACATCTGAGCTTTCCAGCCAAAACCAAACAGATACAATTACTCCTGTAAAACCTTCTTTTTTTTTTTTTTTCTTTTTTCATGATTAGCTCACTCCATCCAGGCAACCGCTTTAACATGTACTGGCCACTGACTCTCTGATGAATAAACTTGCTTCTCCTTGAGGGTGCCAACCTAACTGGACTCACATGCAAAACCCACTGAAGCATGAACAGGCCATCTAGGGTGCTCAGAAACCCATTCCTGTGTAATTGGCTTCCTTAATGACTCACACACACATTCACAGAGTATTGGAAGGCTTCTCCCTCAGATTTGTTCACAGTGCATACAGCTTTTCACCTGTAACATAAGAGTCCTCCCCCCTCCCCCCTTTTTTTGTTTTCCTTTCCTGAATTAACCAGGCATGGAAAAAGGGGGATCTGGCTGAGTACCACAGCTAAAGGATGAAAATCACACGCACACAGAGCGAGCAGGGACATGCTGAAATGCCATATGGAGGGTAAACAAGCTGTAGTGACCTTCTTGGGCTCCATCAAATATTCATGGGAAGCAGGCTCGTGGGGATACAAAACTAATAATAATGAACCCACCCAGCATCCTGGCACTCTGGTTCCCTCTTTTGCAGTGCTACCACCACCCTCCCCTCCCCGCACACCAGATGCCTGCCAGCCCACCAGCTCAGGCCAGACCCAAACCAAGCCACCTGGGTGGGCTCCAGCCCATTGGTAATACTTGAAGCTAAAAGCAAAGAAAGGGTTCAGTGTTGTAGGGAATTTATTTGCATCTGGGCCTTTTTGAATGAGAGAAGAGGTTGGCTCCAAGAATGATGCCAAATATGGTGGGAGAGAGAAAACTGTGAGGCCTTCAGGGAGACCTGGCAATCTGTGGACTCCATCAAATTAGAAGATCAAGATGGCTGTTTTGCAATACCAATGTCAATTTTTTTACATTTATACCTTAAACAAAGACCTAGAGGGTTTTAGCATTGTGGAACATGTTCATTGGGTATTTTCTCAACATCAAGGAAGGTATGTATTACCAAATTACCATCCTCAAACATGGAAAAAGTCATTTCATTAAAAGCCAGCCATTCAACCATAGCAAGCTACCGTTCTTGAAGGATGTCAACCTTGAGTTTTCATTCTACAGTGCATTTCAAAGGAAAAAATGGGACTTCCTATACAGATAGCTGGAAGAATGAACTACACAAGATGAGATAATTTTACCAAAGGACAATGATCTATTTGAAAGCAACAAGGATATGCTGAATGGAAATGATTCAAATTACATTGATGTGAATACTTAGGAAAACTAAACATGCATAAGTCTTAGCATCAGTGTTCTCAGCTTTAATCTCCTAAAAAGAAAGGGAAAAATGGCAATGTTGTCATTGCTTGAAAGACAGCAGCAGTATCTTGATTTCAGTATTCTCTACTTCTCTTTGAACTGTTTTCCTTTCTCCTACATGCTTCAAAGCTAACAAAAGGTATTTTAAAGTAGATGCTATTGCCCAGAGGTGAAATGGAAAAGAAAAGCAAAAGAAGAGTTATATGAAGACAGAGGGCAAAAATAACTAGACATGTATAAAAACAACCTGGCCCCCAATAAAAACAGAGTTGGAAGCTTTAAGAAAGGGCTTAAATGTTGCAGAAAGCAGCTTAGATCTCTTGCAGTAACTACCTGAAGGTGATCATTAAGGAGCCATTTGCAATATATACTTTTAATATATCTTTACATAGTAGTATGGCTAAAATTTTGATCACCTACCTTATGCTTAGCCCATTAATTCAGTATATATGGACTAATATCTAATAGTCCAGAGCTATGAACATGTCCAATTCCTTAAAAAAAAAAAAATCCATCATGCATACAGGGGAAAAAAATCACAAACCAAAAAGCAGCAAACAAAGAGAAACAAAAAGCAACAGGGAAAGAGATAAAAGCAGAAAATATTTTTTCTTTGTTGTCCTGTGAAGTTGCTGCAACAAAATCACACTCATTTGTGGTTTATTGGTGGAAAAATTTGTATTAAATTACTGGGAGATGTTAAGCAAGGAAGGTCAAAGTGAAGGCAAAACAAAATTCCATCCTGCATATACCTGGGAAGGAAAGCTTGTAGAGAGGACAGAAAAGGTGCTGAGACGATGGTAGGAGCAGATGGCTATCTGTGAGGTACCAGGGGTGAATATAAAGAGGAGAGCAAGCAGGTAGCTTGCTACAATAGGGCACTGGAATAATAGGCTATTGTTGATCATGCAATTTTAACCCTTGGGGTGTTTGGCTCTCTCTCTTGTAACTTAGGTAAATGTTTTCCTCTCACAAGCAAGCACATGCACTCAGGCATGCATATACATACCCCTCTCACACATCCTGCATCACGAGCAGCATCCACCACATTATCAGAAGTGGTCTTTCTTTTTGGCTCAGCGCATCGGCAGTTCTGGAGGGAAAGTCTTGTTATAATTCCTTATTTTGTCCAAGCAAGATCCCAAGCACAGCATTATGTACCAAACGGCCTCTAGAAATACGGCTTGCTTTGTTTTTTAATTCAATCCAACCTTCTGTTCACTTTGGTATTCTTTGCTCAATGTCACAGCAAGAACAGCTTCGTGATTACCTTGCTACATGTTTATAATTAATTTCTCTCAGGAGGATTACAGCCAATATTATTACCAAATGCATTTCCTAAGTATTGAATCAGCATTGGTTCCAAAAAATACATACGATTTATTTTCCCCCTAGGGAGTAGGTATTTGTAAGCAGCAGATTACTGACATGCTGCAGCCGGGAAGCAAAACATATTAGCAATTAATACAGCATTGTGAATAAAAGCCTGCTCACTTCAGAAATCTCTCAATGGCAGCAACTCAGCAGTGCCCGTGTCATGAAATCTGCCTCAGGACTCAAAATACCAACCAAGGTTAAGAGTAAGAGAAGGGGGGTTTAAACTCAGTGTGGCAGAGACTATCCTTTTATTCTGCCTTTGAACAGCACTTAACGGACAGGGGTCCTGCCCTCCAACAGGTGCTCTGAGTGCTGGCACAAGGGATGAAGGGTAGTGCATGCCCATGAGAAAGCTTCAACCGTGTTGTAGAAGAGCTGAGGCCTTCTAGTGGGATAACTACCAGAATAAGTTTTCTTTTTAAAACCGACATTATTTCAGAGGGAAATGAGAGACTTCTTCTTCCCCAAATCATGAGCTTCCCCCTGCCCTCCCCTCACCAGCTTTCTGTATTATTTTCCTTAAAACTCACCCGAATTTGTGAAAGAGTATCTTTTGTTGATACTGTCCTTAGGCAAAAGCAGCTTTTCCCAGGAACACTAGCTTCTGAAGAAGATATCTTCAACCAGCTCTGAAGTAATAAAGCAAATAACCATGGCATGATCTAGTATACCTTATAAATCAGTAACCCCTCAATACAAAGGAGCACAAGAAGCCTCACAATCCTCGTTCAGTTCAGTAGAAACTTACCCTTATCCTTCCTTGCTGAGCCACTCTTTGAAAGGAGCAAAGGAGCACTACTTAATTAAAAAATACACACTGGCTCATGAACTCAAGCCATGGGTGCTTGCTAGAAGTACCTTCATGAGCTTGGAGCTAGCCATGATGTCACAGCCCATGCCCCTGCATGCATGCTCTCTACGAAGCTAGCTGCACTGTGCAAGGTTTTTTGTTTGTTTTTCCTTTAGTGCAGTGCTCGGTCACATACCAGAACCTCTTGCAAGGGTCTTGAAGGAAACAGTCTGTGCTCAACACACCTTCTTCCCTAGGTTTGTCTTTATGCACAGACAACACAGGGAAGAAAGCACATAGCAAGAGGCCTGCCAGCTGACTCTGTGGGCCTGAGGCTATAACCCTTAAGACCTCTCCTTTGTTAGCTCCAAAGAGGTTGCAGGTTGTGAGAGCACAAAGACAAACAAGCCATCCAGGAGCTCAGCAGCACTGGAAGAGGTTGCATTAAAGAGGGTTGGCAAGCCCCTGCTCACAGATGGTTTGAAAATCAATTTCTAATTGCCAGTGTAGGTGTGACCTCAATTGCTTCTCACACAAAAACCTGAGATATTGTACAAGAAAAACAGCTGAGAAACCACCAGTGAGGGCTTTTAGCCCTTTCTAATAGCACTTGGTCGGTAGGGCTGAAATGGCGTAAACTGGATCTGCAAGTGGATGGCAAGATTCCATCCGTCCCTCCCTCCCCTTTATTCGCCCATCTGTACAACCAGTATGTAAACCTTTACTGGATGAATAAGGTAATTTGCAATTGTTAGTAAAACACTTTGCAAACCAAACAAGGGAGAGAGAAGGAAGGTTTCAACAGTGTGATTTTCCTTACCCTAGCTGCTACAGTAGTCTTAAGGTGTGTGCCCAGGGCTAGTGGTAATTGGTGCATGGGGGAGGCCCGAACATCTCCCCATGGATATCCTAATTGTTACAGCATCCAAGCTTTCAACTAAGGAAAATGGTCCGCAAGGTTTTTAAGATGTAATTAATAACATTCAAATGTCACCAGCCTTAACCTTTTCAGTACCATTTGCTGAAGCAGAACATCCAACTCCCAGTGCTCATGGTCTGCGGTTGCCCCAGTACCCTTTGATGCACTGTGCATTTGAGAGGATGGCACGTTACAATTAAGTCTGCAAGACTGGATTATAAAAAAAGTGCTTGGATGACAGGGATAAGTGAGCTATTCACCTCCAAATTACACCAGCGGGACTGATGACGGTAATGCCAATTAAAAAATACAACATGAAACTTGTTTTCCCCTTCCCTGACCCCAAAGCTCACATTGCTTCATGCTGTCTTTCTTTTGATAGCTATGAACTTGGAGTCTGGCTCGCAGCCAGATTTGTGAGTTTTTCAACATTTTTTAGAAAATATAATGCAGTAATGGAAGCTCCTTGAAAAACTTGTGTACAGCAACCCAGCTTTTGTCATATGGGATTGACTACCATAAAGTTAAGGCTATTAAACCACAAGATCTTGACAAAACTTCTGGCATTTGGTCTTGTGAGTGTACTTGCTGGGAGATATTACTGTTTGCAATCCTTGTTCTTCTTCCTCTTTGCTCATCTTGTTTGAAAATGGGATACTGGGCCACATGGACCTAAGGACTGTCCCAGCAGGACCATTCTTACAATATTCAATACGTACAGGACAAAAATCACTAGACTGCTGATTTGTCTTAAAGCATTTTGTTAAAATGCTTCAAAATGTATTTTTCCCCCTTGTTTCAACTAACAGGACAGATTTTACAGCTCATGATGTCTTGAGTTATGGCACATGTATTCACTTGGTAAGAAATGATAATGCCTGCAGCTTAGCAGAAGTGCACAAATGTGTTTCTCATAGTACAACCTCCAAAGTAGGGGGAAGTCGGTATTCTGAAGAACAATTTAGACAGAAACAGATTTGTTAACATACAATTTGGCTGCTTGCTTGAAAGTCATAGCAAGATGAATTTCTGGGTTGTTTGTTAAGGCAGAGCAAGAGTATTTTGTTTGCTTCCCCAGGACGTCAGCTCTGAATACATCCCTGCAGCACAGCACATTTTAAACCTGGATTCGATGCTGCAAACTGCTACTGTTTGAAACAGTGAGCTGGTCCACAGGGAATCAGGATAACAAGGCAAGAATGACAAAATTTTAAAAATAACGCATTTTGGGTTCTCTGCATTTTTATTCTTTGATGTCAAAGCAACCTCCTGGCTGGGAGGACCCCAAAGCTAAACGAAGAAAGCAATATGTAGGGATCCCTGTGATGGGTGTAGGTTTCCAAAGGTTAACTCTGGTGAATAAAAGTCTAGGTCCCTGCTTTCCAAGTGGTAAGCTGTTTCTGCATTTTTATTTATCTGTTTTGTTCTCCACCTCTCTCCAACAGTTATGAGGACAGATGAATGACTCACACATTTCAGTTATCTCAGGTAAGAGAAACATCTCACTGTGACACAGTCTGACCTCATCCTCTTCAGGATGTTACACTCAGTTTATTCACACCCTCACAAGTGAAAGCACATTTCCCCATACATTCATTGGAAGTTGCATATTGCTGTATGTAATTTTATGTACCAGTGCCTAAAACTTGTTCTAATTACTCTCAACTTTAATAAGAACATGAGTAAAAATTCAGCATGCTAAAACCAAAAGGACCTGGATCAGATGCAATCCATGTGTTGAGTATGTAAATTGCCCCACATAGCCCTATCTCATAATCATAACTGTATAATCTGATTGTCTGAGTCCAATTATTTTAGATACTCCTAACAATCAATAGAGATTCATCCCTATAAACCTATTTGACCCCTTTTCTCAATGAGGCATGATTACACACATAACAGTCCTCCATTAACCTTTGCTTAGGTTGGAATTAGTGATCAAATCTGACATACAAAGGATGGAAAGTTGCCAAGCAGCCTCAAAAATCCATCATCAGAATGAACCCAACACTGTGGCCCTTTCAGGGAACAGAATTTCACCTGACAAGGTGGATATTAAAAGATAAGAGAGGATTTATTGATCTTTCATTTCTCTCTACTTCTCTGTTGTTAATTGCAAATGTTACAAGGAAAAGTATTCAGAGTAAGCGAAGCTTTCCAATATTAACCTCAATAAGTGAATTAAGCAGCAATACTCCGCATAAAATTGGAGATCACTAATGGGTCAAAAAATGCAATTCATTCTTGCTTTGGGCAATCAAGACTCTCAGATGATAGACCTCTGCAACTTACTGCAAGCTTGGTAATTGCTACCCATTACTGCAGTAATCAGAGTCTGACCCCAGGGATGAGCAATACCAAAATCCTGTTGGGTTTCAGTGGCACTGGGGCAGCAGCCCCCACCAAGGGGCCTGTCCTTTGAAAAGCCCAGCCAACAAGTCACCTTACACACTTGAACAAGACTAAGTAATTTAAACTGCTTCCAGAAGAGCAAGGGGTTAAAATCATCCTGAGGCTATCCTGCTCATATCATGATAAATCTGGAGCAGTGTTAATTAACAACCACAAGAGATTCTTTTCCAATTAGTAGTAAAAAAAAAAAAAAAAAAAATCCACACACATGACCATTCACAGGCAGCTGTATTTCAGAAGTAAAGGCATAACTGATAGTGAGAGCTTCCAGGTTAGCCTCCAAATTATTCTTTAGTATCGTAAAGCTCAGATGAAATATAGAATAATTCTTCTACATGGGCAGGCATGAAGAGCAGCTGTGCAGGGATCAATAAAGTAAAACCAGGGGGCGGGAAAAAATGTGAAGCCTGGAATAACAAATGCAATATTGTTCCTTACCCCATTGTAATTTGCTTTTACAACACGCAGAATTTGTCATACCTGATTCAAAGGTCTGACGATGCCAGTAGCCTTCCTTTAACAAAAACAGCACCTGATGCTTCGAAAGAAGGCAGAAACACACCAAACCTCTGAAAGCACACACAAAAAATAACAATAATTTAATATATATATATATTGCAATGTAGGAAGGTTCCTACTTTCATCCTACTAGCTCCTGGGTTAACAGTACTAAACACCAGCTTGGCCTTGCTCTCTCAAGGGCATTCCAAAGTCTAAGGCTAGCTGTAATGCAAAGAAATACATGAGCTACTGATCTCAACAAAAGGGAAGACTAATCAAAGGTTATTGAAAGCAACTAAAATTGCTAAAGTAGCGCTTGTGATGGTTGAAGTCCTCTGCCAATATCTTTTCCTTCGTATGGCCCTGAGTGAAGCAAAGGAAAACCAGGAGGCTTTTGGTATTAACTTAGTGATGGCACCTGGAGAAAGACTTCAGAGACACACATAGGGTGAGTCTGGATTGATTTTGTGTTTGGCTTGCCTGTTAGAGATAGATGGAAAACAGTGGCAATATGCATTTTAATGAGTTTTAAATTTTGAGGATACCAATAAACTGTGACATATTATGGCATGGAGTTAATAAGGTCAGCTGTATGAAGATAAACCATATGAGAAATTATAACCTCTAAATTATGAAAAAATTAACGGCAACTACCTTATATTTGAGCGTATATATCCAATTTTGGTTTGAGCCACAAACAGCAGATGAACATGTAGTAACTCAATCTAAATTGTCTTCTTCATCTTGCACATGGCCTAGATCCTTAAACTTCTGCCCTAAAATCAGCATGACAGCTCACTCGTTGATATACAATACACTTGCTCTGTCCTTTTCTCAGCACTCTACCTGAGCCTCACACCTCTGAGGAGCAATGGAAAGATTATTTCCTCTTCACACAGGTGAGAAATTAATACAATAAATAACAATTTATAAAAGAAACAAAACAGCAAGCCAAGTCCTTTTCAATTAATAGAGTTAGGCATCTAAATAACTGGGTGAATACAGACATTAAAGAGTTATCTGCTTTCAGGCAGCAATTCCTCCTGCTGTGCTTCACTTCTAATTTACACATTCAAAGGCCTACCTCTTCCCTAACTTTACCTTTTTATTTTTCTTGCAACTTAAAATCTTGGAGCTGACCTGCACTTTGCCTCCTAACAGCTGTCTCATGGCTCCTTCTGCCCAGGGCCAGCACCTCCCCTTTTCTACCTGCCACTTAGAGCAATGAGCCTATGAAGAGCACACTGCTTTTAACCCCTGATTTGGAACTCCCAGAGCAATGGTTTGAGCAATGGGCTTTTCCATGGTTGTCTGGGACATCCAGGAATAGCTTAAACCACCTCTAAGTGGACAAGAAAGAAAAACACAGCAAAACTCTGGCAGATAAGGAATGTGGTAGACTTTTCCAAGTGATTCAGAAGTCCTCTATCTCTCCTTCAAATTCAGCAGATATTTTGCTTCCTTGAAGCTCTTGTTTCAAACATCTAACACCGTGCTTAAAATACACACACCTATGTTGTACTTGCAGCCCCTTTTAATGAAACTGATGATGCCACTGACCTCAAAGACCACATCCAAATGTTCCTTGCCAGTGGTATTTTCAAGAGAAGATAGCAGGGTGACAACATTGGAGTTCTGCTGTGAAATAATTGTACATGTTATGTCCTTTATCTTCCTCTGGCACTGATCTTGTGGGCTTCAATGTACTGGAGTTCTCTATAATTCAGTGACGTGAATATAAGCACCTTTTTTATCCAGCTATAGCCAGCTAGTTCACATAGCCTGGGAGCCAACAGCAACCTATATTTGTAACAGTCATCGGTAGACTTTGGTCACAGAGCTATTCTTGCCAATGTTCAGAAAAGGCTTTGTTCATTACAGACATTCCAGAAAGCCATCCAGGATATCAAAGAGCTGTTTTACATCTGCCTATCTCAGTGCTGTTTTGTGTATGTGACTAACTCCCCTATTAATTTCTTATCTCCAGTGTCCCAGTTTCATCTCCCACTATTAAGTTGTCTCCCTGTCAGTCACTAATGATTTCAAAAAAAGCTTTCAAAGTGGTATTTGCTCTTTTGAGATCAACCCTTTTACAATGGAACGAGTGAGGAAAGCAGGCACAGGATGATGCAAAGTATCCAGGGAAGAAGAGCCAAAAGAGCCCATTAAAAAGAAGTTGCTTATGTCACTCATCCATTTCTTACATAACTGCTTCTTTTCCAACAAGTAATCACTCCATGCTGAAAATGGGCAAAGTTCTCATTAGATGGCATATCTCTTCAAAACAAACCCTGTGCAGCGCGAGCATGATTCATAAAGGGCTGTAAGGCAGCGCAAAACATGTTGGCACAACAGGATGCTCAGCAGCATGGGTAAAAGCACATGCAGAAATTATGACAACAGTGCCTACTGAAACCCTCACAGTTCCTTTGCTCCCAAATTGCTGGGAAGTGTGATAAATCCCTTCTACAAAATTGGTGTCCCTTTCTCTCTCCCCTCCTGCAGCTTCTGTAACGGTCTCTCTTGTGCTCCTACTTCCTTGCTGCCTCTCTTAGAAGGGACAGCGATTCATTTTGTGCAGGCAAGAACAAAGGTGCTTTAGAAAACTGTTCTTTCACACATTTGTGATGTTTTATTTTTCCCAGTTCTGCATGTTTGTTTGCATTTTGCAGCTTCCAACAATTTCAGAGGGCTGCATTCATAGTTTATTTTTATCTTGTCTCCATGGCTTGTAAAGAAAGACACAGTACCTCATCCTGCCAGGTAACACAGCAACATTTTTTTAAGGCATTTTGCTTAAAGTATTCTTTGTTCTTTCCATGCCCTTCATCCTTCACAGCCCTACAGCAGCATGTAGATAGTCAGACATGTGAATAGGGCAGCAATGCCCAAGATTTATGCTCCTCATCCTGAGGTTTCTGCAGCCCGGGATGCTATGCAACAGCAATCAGCAAACTCAACCTAGCTACTGGTCACTTCAGACACCAACTGGCTTCATACCCACCTCTAATAACTTACCTTCTCCCTGCCTCCATTGTGTGTGGCTATACATGTGCACTGACTGAAGGGGGGTCATTCCTGACTTACATCAGTGCAAGCGAAAAGAGAATCAGTCTCAAATCCAAGTGGTGCTCCAGGATCTTCCACAATGTATTAAGTGCACAGCAATTTTATCAGCAAGTCAGTCACACAAGTCTAACCAGTTTCCTTTTTAAGTGGTTGTTTTAGTATGTTTTGGCCCACCTAAATATGTCACGTAATTAGGCGAGTGATCAGCTGAAATGCAGGCACAGGTGTCTCTGCTTGTTATTTATCTGTGCTGCCTGACATTTAAATGGGAAACAGCAAATACCTGTGCAGTGTATCCCGTGACAGCCCCAGCCTCACCATGGAGAAAAAGATTCATCTCAAAAGCAATGCACAGGAGCTGGTGCCACCCTCTGTGGAGCCTTTTCTTTTACCTCAGAGATCCAGTGCTCCAAGGAAGGCATCTCCACTTGTCTCACTGCTTAGCCACCATGGAGACAAAACAGATGCAGCTATTCTCTCCTGCATATTGAAAATCAGTTTCTTGTGTACTTACCAGTACCTGACTGTAAAACCTCAGGGGTATTTATACTGCACTTGGGCAATGGGGTTATGGCATGCTTATGTAGTCCTGCCCATGCCAAAATCCATCAAGCAGCTACAGTGTGACTGCCACCTGGATCACCTCATTTGATCTAGCTGCACTGTGCTTACAGAGCTGGAGAAATGCTACTGTACTCACCACTTCCAGCATGATGTATCCTCAGGGCCTGGAGCAATTCCCTATGATGATTAGTGGAACAAGAAGCCAAACTAGTTTTCATCTAACTATTAACTACAGCTACAAAAGAGAGCTGCTGAGGGTAGGTGACTGCTAGACCACACAGGCCCACCAGTCCCTCCTGCTTTCTTCTCAGACTCTTATACCACAAAAAATAAAATAAAATAAAATAAAATAAAATAAAATAAAAATTATTTGAAAACAGGGACAGAATTACTCTTTATACTGCATTTAGAAAGTGATCATGAGATTAAAAAGCGGGGTCTATTTGCATTTAAATCCCAACAGAGTAGAAAGGCGTGCACTTGTTACTTGTCCCTATTTAAGTCCACAAAGAAATTCTATTTAATCCTGTGAAATAATACTAAGTAATGGGTCATGACCTCTGATCCAAGGATATAAACTGAGGTCCCTTCTTAAACCATCTGGTTGCTAATAGGGAAAAAACGTGCAAAAAGCAAGACTTCATCTGGAAATATTTTCCCATGTTACATTTACTTTTTACTCAATGACTCCCATTCATACCCATGGACTAATTCCCATTTGCTGATGCCCTTTTTGGAGTGGAAAAACTTCAGTTCGAAAATCTTGTTTTATTTTAATGCGTAGGACATTCAGAGTAACAGCTGAGATCTCCAGGAACTCTATGTAACCCTTTTAATGTGGATTGCATTGCATCCACACAGGTTACACTACACTATAGTATTTAGTAGTTCAAACCACATCTGTGAAGAAGATCACAATCTCAAAAACAAGCTGTTGAGTGGATTGCAGGAGAAGACTTGTTCAGAAAAGAATAGATCAAATCCTTGAAAACCAGGCCCTGATGTTTTCTATTGGCATTGCAAATGTGACTGTAATTGGAAGTTGTCAGCTCTCAAGTAGCAGTTGCAAATTAAGGTGATGAACCAAGGTAAGAAAGGGAAGCTATAAACAGAGACACACTTTACTGTCTGCAGGCACACACTGTCATATGTGAAGGCTGTAACACAGAGCACTATTTAAAACAACACTCCCTTGGAAGAAGCTCCTAGTACTATGCCAAGTAGCTACAGGTTTAGAAAGAAAAAGGGGCAGGGGGTGGTGCAGATTTTCACGGTGATGTTTCTTCCAGTTGCTTTCCCCCTGCTCTGCCCCTGCTGAATTTTCCCTGCAGCTCTGCAGTGGGTTGCTCTGTGATGGTGGGAAAGTGCCTTCAGATCTGATACCACTTGTTGTCCTTCGCCTGATTGTGCAGTGCATCATGCAGGCCTTACATTTTATCTTCACAAAGTTAACAAGAACTGCAAATGAAATTACGGCTCATTTTCCTCCATAATCTGTTTTAACTGCAGTCTCACATATGTATAATAGTATGTGGCATAGGCTAGTGTATATCTCACCAGGATCCTTGCCTTCTGAAGCGGATTTTGATGAGCCACATCTCTGCAGGAATAAAACAAGAATGTATTTTCATGACGCTTCAAACATTTTCTCTCAGAACTTGGATCAAAAGCAATGTGTGTCCATTGTACTGCTAACTCTGCTATGGATGGATCTTCTCTGATTCCTGCTGCAAGGGCAAAATAAGTTAGCAAGCCAGTCATGCTCTATGTATCACCACCCAAACAAAGCCATCTATTTCCAGTTCCATGTTGTGCCTCCATTTACATACAATTGGGTACATTGAGCTGTACACCAACTAGTCTGTGGAGGTGCTTTGCACGTCACATTAACTGCAGAGGGAGCCTGGATACCCAGGAGCTTGCCTGCTGTTGATGGCTAACATTAGGGAAGATGGCTCCAGCTATTTTGGCCAGGTCCAAGGACTCCTGAAGCCAAATGCTGTCTTTTCTCTGGCAGCTTGGGCTCACACACCAGTAGTAAAGTACAATCAGTGTTAGTTCAGCATCCATTTTGCATTGTGGCAAGTGCTTATAACACAATACAGCACCAATTTTGGGGTTTGTGTTATTAGCTACATTAATTACTAATCACCTGATTTCATGTTACAAAACCTACTTTCACCAGCCTCTGTCAACTCCTCCCTAAGGCTGGCATAGGTTAGGGATGCAACTCTCATTTTTCATGCTGGTACTCAGACACACTTCTCCCCGCTTAAGTTGATTATGGCTAATTAAAAGTTTAAATTATAGAAAGACCAGATAAAATGCATTTTAAAGTCATTCCAGAGATTTTGCCAACAATAAAATGAAAGCCTTTCTTCCAGGCCATGTTCTAAATTCAGACAGAAGAGTATTTCTTGCAGTGTTTTATTCCACTGCATGTATATTTCAGGCTTCCTTGTTTTAAAGGAATTTATTAAGTTCAGGAAGATGTCCAGCATTGTGTCAGCTCTATCTCAGGTTAGTTACATACAGTTAATGGTGCAGTCAAAGTGGTTTGCAGATGCACATCCCATTAAGTGGCTATGCTTTCTTTCCAGCTCTGTTGTAATGCTTAAGCCAAAGATTTGTATCAGCTAGGGCTGGGAGTGCTCCATGGTTTTGCCTGCTCCTAATTTGAGGAAGCAGACCTCCTCCTTCCTCATTTGGTGACTTCTCATTTCTTGCCCTATAGGCTAGCTGTACTGCATGAAAGTTTCAACAAGATGTTTAGCCTGTGTGCTTTACATACATAAGCCCACAGGCTGAAGGGAACTCATCATAAACATCCTCTGTTACTGCTTTTTATCACTATATGCCAATATCCTGTTTAATATATCTCCCTTAGCATGTTTTACTTTAAAGATGACAGAAACTTCCCATTATAGAGCATGCTGACAGTGAAATAAATCAATAAATAAATTAAAATAAAGGAAAAACATCCTTTCAAATGCATAAAACTGCAGTAACTTCCACCATTACTGTTTTAAACATCAAAAGTTACACCAGTTTCCGACAGCTTTCCTTGATTTACTGACAGTATTTAAGAAGTGCATATTTTATAGCACGTGCTGCTACCAAGCTGTATTTCAAAGCATTCAGCCCACATCGCATCTGCCTGCTTGAACATGGTGTAATAGGAGAGGACAGCCTATGCAAGCTTGGTTTGATAGTTCCAGGCATATTTTCCATCAGGAACCTCATCAAGTTCAAAGCCCATGATCTAGATGAGGTCAAGCACAGGATAAAAAAATGCATCGACTATCTTTGACTAGGACAATGTCTAGCTGTCTCACTTTTCCTTGCTGGATTGACACAATAGAAGACATCCCTTTGTACCTCTGCTTTAGAGGTCCCAGAGAGAAAGCAATGCATGGGATTTTCCTGCTACCCACCCACAGAGACAGCAAAACCCTCCAGACTTACCTAAGATGGAATTGGGATGTCCGTTTTATGGGCATTTTGGTAGCTGCTGACCTGATCTCAAGATCACTGAAGTCACTAAGATGTTTCATGGCATCTTCAGTGATGGCCCCAGGAAAGTATAATACAGAAAAGAAGCACTTATTAAGGGAAGGTAGTAAAACCAGTGATTCAAGCAGCATCAATCTCCACAACTTCCATATCCCATGCCCAGGAGAACTGTCATGAAGATGTCTGTGGGTGGGAATAATGTTTTGTTTTCCTGCTTCTATTTCTGTCCAGGAAAGTTTTTAAGCATCTCTTTCTTGAAAGCCTAGGTTTCAGGGTGTGTATGTTGGAGTGTGTGTGGAAAGGCCGGCAATGCTGCCACAGTACCACCTAGGAGAGGCACTTCATGATCATGTTCCTCCAAGTTCCCCCATGTGGACAGTCCATACCATTAGCAAGGACATCACCTGGAGTTACACCCAGAAGAAAGAGGTTTTTTTCTGCCTTGCACCATCATCACAATACTGATGACTGTGGCCCTGAGACAGCATGGTCTTGAAGGATGTTTAGTGGGGACTGTTAGTGTTAGGTCAGAGGTTGGACTCGATGATCTTGAGGTCTCTTCCAACCTAGAAATTCTGTGATTCTGTGATTCTGTGTTATCAGACTTCATACACATGCTAGTTGGAATTACTAGTTGTCATCAGATGATACTCGGAAACCATGAATGCCCATGTAACAGTGTTAAAAAATAAATGAAAAGGAACTTCATATTTTCCCCATGCTTCAGTCTTTTAGTGGAGGAGAGCTCAGACATATCCTTTCTCCAAGCCTTGCAAAGCAATTCATGTACCCGAGGGAGCTACCACTGATGATACACAGCAGAGGTGGTCAGGTTGGTAGGAGTTACACAAAGCAGGCAGAAACAGGGGCAAGGATCCAACCCTGCATATATTTATAATGAAGAGGAAATAGCTAGAAATAGCTTTTACAATGCCTTAAATGCAATTTTCTAACTGCAACATGTGCCAGTGGCTGCCCAGCTTGATACAAGTGAATATAACTTTGCAAGAACAACCAGGAGTATGCCAGCTCTCCAGTGTTTCTCACAATAAAAAAGCAGTTCCTCTGGCCCTCCTGCATGACCTCCTGTGGAGAATCCTGCTTGGAAATATCACCAGTGTAGCAGTTCCTCTCAGAGAGGAATGAGTCCCTATTCACCTCCCTGTTCACCTCAGTACCACTCCTTTGTGTCATTGGCGACAAGTATTCCTACCCAGTCTGGTTTTCTCTGGCAGGGGCAATGCGATCTTGCTGTGTGCACTCTTGCCTTTCCACTCAGAGGTTGTTTTTTAACCTCTCTGGCCATTTGTTCCTGAACACAATGGATGGATCTCTCACAGGCATTTAGACCCTACACGTGTGTGATGGAGTTGGGATGTAGGTAGGGAAAAATTCCTCCCTCTCCTTAGCCCCCGGGGAAATGTCTAATAAGTGTTATTAAGCATTGGCATATCTGCACAGGACAGAGGTGGTAGAAAACAGGCTTCACTACCTCCAGCGTCTGCAAAGTCTACTGGTTTAAAGTACTTACTGCAATAGCCCTAATGCAATGCGCAACTTGTGTTTATTTGTCCTGAGGCAGCAAAGGGCTTTACCTGGATAAAAGACTGATTGGGACTGATAGACCAGCTGTGTATATCCAAATAAAAGTGTGAGTCCAAGGTGGTTGTTCTGCACACAAGAAATTCCTGTACACGTTAGAAATTCCCATGCTGCCTGTATCGGTAACATGTCTGTGACTCCAGAAGATATGACATACACAAGATATCCAAATGCTGGAACATGAAGATGACTGGAGTGCAAGGCTGGGTTAATCAAAAGTCTATCACAGGCAGATGCTCTGCAGACTTCAATGAATTTCAGTTCTTTTCAAATGCAGCTCTGTAAACAGTGAATAGTCCCACTGTTAATGACTAGCTTGCTGTATTTATAGAAAGCCAGATGTTATTTAGCTATAGTGGGATTTAACAAGCAGTCTAAGAACTGAGGGCTTTTTTTTTTTTTTTTTAACTTTTTTTTTTTTTTTTAATCATATTTTACCTTTAAAAAAAAAGAAAAATTTCCAGCAACTGAATCATTAAAGTTTTGTTGCAACAACAGCCCCTAATAAAAGAGCATCTACGATGCTTAGCAGCACCAGCACAATGCAGGACAAGGGGGTGATGTTTTTTGTAGAAAAAGTTACACAATTTGGAAAGGAGACCTGGGTTCAAATAGAAACAAATGCTCTAGCACTGCAGTGATCCTTCATAAGTCTTCATCCAAGCAGCTAGGGCCAAAACTTGAAGTAGAGGTAGGGAACAGCCAAGACAAAAAGGAACTGCAAAAAAATAGAATTGCTAAGCATAACTGAAGGTCTGCTGGCTCTGCCATGGACTGATTCTATGCACTAGATGTTGCTTTGATAATGCTGCTGATCAATTTATGAATATCAGCTATTCAAACTCAAAATCATGACATTCAAACTTCTCTTTTTAACTAAGCAAGGGCCCAAGACCCTACAGGACAGCAGTCTTTGCAACCTGCAAAAGAGGTCTCAAGACTCCACTGCTAGAGCTACAGCTGCCCAGAGAGCCCAAGCAGCATTTTCTTCCTGATGTGAGTCTTCCTAGCACAGCACTATGTAACCATCAGTGCTAAGGCTGGGGCTAACTCCAGCAGATCTCCAAAAAGCCAGTTCAGCCTGCAGCGCTCTTATTTGGGAAGAGGCATCGCTCCTTTTGATTGCAGCAAACCCAGTAACTCTCCACATCCTTCTCCCACCCACAGTGAGCCAGAGACTGGGGTCATGCCACTTTTTGACAGCACATTGCCAGAGTGCTTCCTCTGCCTTCTGAGACTGAAGGAAATTTGTTTTTTTTTCATGCACAAAAATTGAGTCTCTTAATTCCAATGAGGACCCTTGCTCTGGTTGAGAATGGTCTTTCATTGAGTTTTATATGGAGAAGAGTTATATTCCCTTACTGGCATTTATTATTATTATTATTAATAATAAATAATAGCAATCAATAATAATAATAATAATAATAATAATAATAATAATAATAATAATAATAATAATAGCAGGTCAGGCTAGTTTCTTGGTATTTCTTCTGCAATGCGCCCCCTCCAGGTCCTGCACAAGTACATTCATGGCATTCTGTCCTTGCCCTGAGCCTTATATTCAGAATTGAAAAGCAAGCTGGTTTGTCTCAGCCAGCGTCTGGCTGTGTACGTGCAGAAATACAGACCCCTTTCACAAACCCAAACCGATTTCTTTCCTCCATGCAAGAAACATTCCAGCAGATATTACTGCAAGGCTGACAAGGCCGTCTTTCTTTTGGGGTTTAAGGCAGAAATCCATACCTCACTTCTGTGATATACGTGACTCACACTATCAACATGTCAGCCTGGATTTAAAGAAAATACATGATCACATCTCCTAGGGGATCTGAAAGCACAGACTAGAAACGGTGGGCCATCTGTCCCCAGATAAGGGAAAAAGTTGATGACAGGTGCAGTGTTTGCCCTGCTACCTTCAACGTCTCATTCTGCAACTTGTCTTTTCTTACACTCTTTTCCTCTGTTCATTCAGGCGAAGGCAAGGAGCCTTTGTTATTCAATACGCAGAGTACCTTGCTGCCTCCTAATGTAATGCCTCTACCCCTGGGAGAGGGAGGGAGTCAAACAGTGGCCAGCCTCTTTGGGTTCAAAAGGTGCCACACTCTGTTAAACAACGTGATTGATCTGCAGGTGAAGGCACTGGAAAATAGTTCAGAAATCAAAAGGAAGCAAAGCAGGGAAATACCATAAATTGGGAGCTGAAGAGCCTGCTGCCCCGTTTAGCAGAACAGTATTTTCCTTGTCAGGCAGCAAGTCATCGTCTGACAGATTCATAACAGCAGCTATTAGCCGGTTCATGCTCCTTATTCCTCGCCTCCACGTTTATGCTCAGCTGATTTTACTGTGCAGTGCAGAGGAGGCACAGGCAGATGAACCTGTTGTTGTTAAAAGCCTGGTTTCCAATCTTGAAACCCTCTGTGCATGCACCTACATCTGCACTTAGACCTAAAATTGGCACTTGACACCCACTGAAAAAGGTAAGCGCCAACAGGCTCTCTGAATCACTAATCAGTGTGCAGGTGTTTAATTGCTGAATTAAGAACCTGATTTTGAAAACTGAACTCTAAGTGTCTGCATTTCTGTACCAGCATTAATACTGCCTTCAGAGTTTTCTAGGGGAAAAATAGTGTCTGGTTACACAGGGCTGTTCCCATGTTTTTTTACACACTGATCCTCGTTGCTGTGCCTCTGCCTAGCATTAAGTTTCCACCCCGTTTTCCTTAGGCAAAGAGGATAACAAAGGGCAAATTATTTCTCTTGTAACTTCTGCTTCTGAAAGCCTTCCTCCATGTTCCTGGTCCTCCCAGCCTACATGAAAGTCAGGGGAGATGAGACTGGAGGAGCTGCAGAAGACTTGGGCCATACCCCTGTTACTATTTCAGGGTGGCTCTGAGTGGCTCTTTTTTGTTAAGAGACTGGAGATTGAGCAATCAACTTTTTTTCTTCTTCTGCATCTTCTTTTTTTTTATTATTATTATTTTTTTAATTTAATTTTATTATTATTATTATTATTTTTAATTCAATGCCTTGTCTTTAGAAATAATTATGGTTGAAATAAAAGTTGGGAGAGGTCAACTGAGAAATAAGATCCAAGACTGTTAACAGCAAGATCTCATGAGATCTGATGCATCAGAAAATGTTGTGATTTCTCTCCTTTTAAGGTCATATAACACATTGTCAACAGATAGCTTTGAGAGACATGTTAATTCCATTCAGGTGACCCCAAAAGCCAATACAAATAAAGCAGGAGAAGACAAGGAAGTTTTTTATAGAGGAAGATGGCATTGTAGGTATAAATTAGCATGCTACAACAAGAATGTAAAAGCAGCTGTACAGCTAAACATAATCTCAGGCTAGAGAGAGAAAGATTTTATATAAATATATAAAATTTCCTGGAAAAGGAACCAGAACAGTTCTGCTGGCATAGAATAATCACATTCTAGGGGGAAACTAAAATCTGAATGCCAGAGAAGAGAATTCAAAAATCATTTGCCTTTCCACTCAGATTTTAACACACCGATGTCAGTAAATGGTCAGACTTCAAAGGTATGTAATTATGTCTACACTTAAACATACCTGAGTGAAGCAAAGCTGCAGGCTACAGAATACAAGACCTCTACAGGTGGCTCAGTCCAGGGCACTTCTAGACAGCAGTCAAAGACATTGTCTTTGTGCCTAACCTGAATTCTTCTCATGGTAATTTAAGACTACCAGTCCTTGTCCTATCCACCATACAGAGGCAGCTGATCTCCAGACTCTGGTATCACTCACATTCTTATGCAACATAACTGACACCTCCAGAGAATTACTTTGGATTACCTGCAAGTTGTAGTAGTTGGTCTCTGCTCCAGCTTCTCATAATGTGTGTGATACTCCCTATAGCAAAGGGTCTTTTTCTATGAGACCGTTGTTGTGAGTGATCACCTTTGGCTCTGTATTTTTAATATTCTCTTCTGATTTTTTCTTCCCTTTACAAATACAAGTCCTTTAAAAAATATATATTTAAAAAAATGTCTTTCCAATGCCACCGTATCATGCTTTAATATTTTGTATAATCGCCTTTTTAAGGAACTGTCAATAAATCTACACTGTTTTTACAGATAATTTGATGGATCACTGGGTAGAGGCCAATGGGATGAGGTTCAACAAGGCCAAGTGCTGGGTCCTGCACTTTGACCACAACAACCCCATACACTGCTACAGGCTTGGGGCCAGGTGGCTGGAAAGCTGTGCAGAGGAAAAGGATCTGGGGGTGCTGGTCAATACTCACATGAACATGAGCCAGCAGTGTGCCCAGGTGGCCAAGAAGTCCAACGGCATCCTGGCTTGTGTCAGGAATAGTGCAGCCAGCAGGAGCAGGGAGGTGATTGTCCCCCTGTACTCTGCTCTGGCGAGGCAGCACCTCGAGCACTATGTTCAGCTTTGGGCCCCTCACTACAACAAGGACATCAAGGTGCTTGGGTGAGTCTAAAGACAGGCTACAAAGCTGGTGAAGGGCCTGGAACACAAGTCCTGTGAGGAGCAGCTGAGGGAGCTGGGGTTGTTTGGTCTTGAGAAGAGGAGGCTCAGGGGAGACTTCATTGCTCTCTAGAGGTACTTGAAAGGAAGATGTGGAGAGTTGGGGTTCAGCCTCTTTTCACAAATAACTAATGCTAGGACTAGAGGGAATGGCCTCAAGTTGTGTCAGGGGAGGTTTAGGTTGAAAATGAGGAGACATTCCTTCTCAGAAAGAATGGTCAGGCATTGGGATGTGTTGTCCAGGGAGGTGGTGAAATCACCATCCCTGGGGGTGTTCAAGAAAAGGTTGGACGTGATGCTTAGGGACATGGTTTAATGGATGACATTGGTAATGGATTTTTAATATTCTCTTCTAACTTTTTCTTCCCTTTACAAATACAAGTCCTTTAAAAAGGTCTTTTCCAACCTTAAAGATTCTATGATTCCCATCCTCTATAGCTCCTCCGCAAGGTCCCAAATGAATTGTTCACCTCTATAGCTCAGCTCACGCTTTCAGCATACCTCAGTTCCCTCTTTTATTCTCACGTTGAGATTGTATTCCATTCCTGGGATCTCCAGAATGGAACAATCAGGAACTGGCTCACCAGAAAGTGGCATCACATTTGAAGGAGAAAATACAAAAAAGCATCCAGCTGTGTGTGGCACAGGTTCAAAGATTTATTCCAGTCTTCTTTGACTTCTGATCAACTTTTGGTATGTAATCCTAATTTAAATTGTTAGACCCAAGTTTTTGTACCTAATCACCCTCTATCATATAAAATAGACTAGGTGAAATTATACAAACATCGAAACATCTGATACCGCCTGTGTCTTCACAGAGGACATGTAGAGAATTACCCCAGACAATGACAGCAAAGCCTTGCCTGGCCTCCAGACGTTGTCACAATTATAATGAGAATGGCACGGGACCAGATCAAGCACATTTATCATAGAATCACAGAATAATGGAACAATTTGGGTTGGAAGGACCTTAAAGATCATCTAGTCCAACCCCTCTGCCATGGGCAAGGACAACTTCCATTAAGTTAGATTCTGACCTATGCTGCTCATAACCTCAGTGAGGAGTCTGCTACTTTCACCTCAGCAAATAACTCATCCCTGGGGATGAAGCTCACTGAAGTGGCAGCACCCTCGCACAGTTCTCCTGCTGGGGCAGTGAAGTCAACCCAGTCCCATACACAGATGAAGCTTTTAACTGTCAGTTACCAAGAGCTAAATGTCCCCACCTCATTTCTATGTAACCTGTTCCCTTTTTCCTTATGCATATTGGTTGCATTTTTTTCCACACAGCTGCATGCTCTTGGCAATAGCTTAGATCCCCAGGACAGCCTCAAGAAAATGTTTGCCCTTTTGCTGTAAAGGTAACTAATGATCTTGATAGCAATGACAACAAAGTGTGGTCTTACCTTGTAGGCCCCTCCCTACTTCACTAATATTATTTTAATACAAATAGCAAATATATTACCTTTAGTAACGTAACATATTCCTGTTTGCTGAAATATATGCTGAAATTATTCCAAGTTATTCTAGATCTTTATTGCTATTTATTTTCTAGACTTTTTCTATAAACTATACAACACCTCGTTATTGTATCTACTTACTTTCTGCACAGTACTTCTTGTTTACATTTAACTGAGTCTTACCATTTAACTTTTCTGAAAGTTTCAGAGCAGAGATATCATCTATTCCCTTTATTTCTTACACAGATACATCTCTCTCAGAGCAGCTCAGTGAACATTCAGACAGTGGCTAATTCAGCCTTCTGGGTCCTCTGGAGCTTTGATGTCAGAGCAATGGGAAAGCCATGGCTAATCTGAATTTGGTAAGAGATTTAATATCAAGCTCAGATGGAATAAATGAAATGGAAAAAAGATGGCATCAAACACACATGGTGGAGAGATCATGGGGGGTTAATTGGCAACCTTTCCCTTTGATCATGATCCAAACATCACTGAGCCTAAAAGCCAGATGTTTGGTTTGCTACCTCGAGGAACCAAGGGGTATGCGTCTAACTTATTAAAAATAAATAAGCTATGTTTTTTTTTTTTTTTTTAAATGCTACCTTTGTGCATGAACTTTTAAAACTTTCTTTGTAAAAGTCTACTCAAAGGCCTTTGAAATCAAGCAGGCCACAGATGAGGTTAATTTAATAGATGATTTGTGTTGCATGCAACTTTTCTACATCAAAGTTCTCTTTAGATAATAAAACATTGACCACTTTCATTCTATTTGGTTCATACTTTTTATTTTTAAACTTAGCTGCTTCAATATTGTTGTCAATAATAAACTCTAAGCATGCATGGGAGAGCACACACCTAATTATACTCTGAGGACAGACTTCCAGAAAGAAAATCTACGTTGTGGCCCATCAGCAGCATTTCTGTGCCGCACTCCACACATTGCAATGCACGTTGCTTTAAATGACTCTCGCACTGCTCAGTTCTGTCTTTCACTGCTTTTTGCACCTGACAAACAGTTCAATCATTAGCACAGTGACTTGCATTCCTCTATAGGAAAAATAGATATTTATGATGGTAGGACAGGACCTGAGATATTACTGCATGTATAATCAGATCTAGTCCAATAAATGAGATGCAAAGGATCAGTGCATGGTGGAATGAAGATCCGGGCCAGACTTACAAATGAGGCTTTTTTTCTTTCCTCTTTTCTTCTTCTTCCTTTTTTTTTTTTTTTTTCTCTTTTATTTATTTATTTATTTTTCTGGACATTTTATTTGTGGATGTTTCTCTGATCCATCAAAAGAAATGCAATTACCCACTGAGCAATAACTGCAATAAATATATCAGCTAATTCTGTACTCTAAGTATGAAATAGGGGAATTGAAGTGCTGCCTTAGATGGCAAGTTCAACCCAGTTCTAGTTTGGCATTCGTACCAGCCTCCTCCACTGTATATTTGCTTGCTCCAGACATCACTTCAAAAAAAGTTCAATCACTACCTTGAAAATTAGAACAAGCTTGTGACTTTGATAACCTTCTGTAAATCAACTTGTGCAGTGCATTTCTGAAATTGAAAAATTCTAAATCTTTTCATCAAATATTTACAAAACAGCTCATATTAGGCTGAACACAAATGCTCATTTTCATGTTGAAACCTCTCCTGGAGCTTCCTAAAGGTCTGAAAACATCTAAGTCGGAATGGAAGTGCCAGCCTTTTTGTGGTTGCAGCACCAAGAAGCTAGTTATAAGGTATGTTCAGACAACTAAACAAGCCTGGATAACAAACTGAGCTACTGGTGCTCATTTGAACTGCAGCACCCAAACCCTTTGATGTTTTCTCATCATTAATTATTTTAGCATCAATGTTAATTGCCTACACAATGCATGGAATTGACAGTACATCGAGGACTCAGCCTGCCTGCTTTGTAGCCAGCTAGCTGGGGATGCAACTGCTTTGCAGTTCTCATTACTATTCTCATCAGGCCAGACATGAAATAAAAGCAGTGACTATTTTTCCCCCCCGACAGTCTGTTGTGGGTGCGAGTCAGATCAGATAGTTACCAACAAGAGAGAAAATGGACTCAACTGGCATCGCTATAGAAGTCCACAGACAGTGTTTTTCCCCTTTTAATTATTAGCTTCAAAAGATAAATGCAGGGACATTAAGGCAGGCTTAGAAAAGGCTGCATAAAACCGTTATACATGCTCTTACCACAGGGACCAATTTGCAAAATTAATACAAAATGGAAACAAAGAATTCAACAGATATAAAGCAAAAATATACTGAAACAAAGATGAGAGGACAATAGGATTCTTCCTCCTCTGCTGCAAAAATGCATCATTAACATCATGAATCATACCGAAGTTAGTCCAGGCTCAAACAGCTAGGGCTGCTCAGCAGCCTGTGCAGTAGCCCAATGTGCCACAGTCCCATAATTACAGCCACAGCGGCTCGCACATGTTCCAGATGTGCACACTTTACATGCTCTACTCAGAGAGATGATAGTGTTTTAACCCACAGCATGCAGAGGTAATCTCACAACGTATGTCCCTTGTGCGTCTTCCTTCCTTTTACTTCCTGGAGGACACAAATCTGTTCCCAGCTTGAAACTCCTCCTCTTCTGCAGTTCAGGGTGGAGGAGCTTGTGAGGCTCTGCTCACATCCACACCTGGAAGGAAGTGGATATAATGGGGTTAGATACACACGTGGCATGTCTCCAGGCTCAGATCATCCTTCTACAACAGGGTTCAATCCAAATGGTCTGGATCAGCAAAGAATGACCAGATAAATGGGTTAATCTTGGCCTGTTTTTGTTTTGCTAAGCTGGACTGGGGGCAATTACACTGCAATTATGTTGTATGAACTATATGAAAATGATGGTGACTGGCAGCAAGAGGTGAAGAGAGGGGAGGGAGCCCAGCATGGGGGTAAAAAACTTCTTCCATGAAGCTGCTGCTGGAGCAGGAAACACAAGCACAGCCTGGGCCCTGCTGGAAAACCCTGTGCTCTGCCCATTCTAACACAGCACAGTGGATAAATAAAGAAAGCCATACTGAAGCTATTTCCTTCTGCGGGGACTGCAGGAGGCTGACAGTGTAGTGCTGTTTAAATAACCAAGTCAATCTTTTGCACAGAAAAGCAAGGTTTCACCAAACTCCCTGGGATTTAGAGGAGTCCAAAATCCCACTAATCTGCATGTGTCCCAGATGCAGGGGAAATGCAAGCCCTGGTGGCGATCTTTACATGCAGACTCAAAGGAGGACTGCAGAGATGCTCTATGGTGTTATCAGCTCCTAGGAGCAGGGCATGGAGGAGCTGGTTCAAGATGCCCAGAAGTCATCAGAAAAAAAAAGCTTCAGCAGCCAGACAAAAGCCAGCAAACTGTACTTCTGGGCTCTGATTAAATATAGCCTGATAAGCTACAGCAGCTGGTGCAGGAACCCCTCAAAAGCCCCATTTTCCTGCAGAAAGGCAATGTTTCATTTAATCAGCTAGCAAGCCAGCAATATTGATCCCATGTTCCACAGCACTTGAAGAAAATATTTCAGTTTGTACCCACAGCACATACCAGATCCACACAACCACATCTCACCAGCCCTTTCCCAGTTCGAGTTTGGGTTTATTTTTGTGTCTTTGTGGCAGCGCCTCCCTGTTTCTGCCCTCATGTCCTCCTTAACACAGCTAAGAAAAATCAAATGCACGTGGATTGCCATAATAGCCATCTTCCACTGCACAGGACTTTTGTGAGCCAGACTGAGAACATTGCAAGTTGGCAAAAAAGATAACCAGCTGGCTGCTCCTCATACCATCCCAGAGTCATGGGGTTATAACCGAGGGACAACAAGGATCCAGCATGTGCATGGCCTGAACACACTGACACAATAATCTTGTAGCAGCACAAAAACATCCCTGTAATGTTGGGCTGGATGTTCTGAGCTCCATGTTCATGTCACTTTTTCCTATACCTCTCCTCTTGTTGCTACATCAAGTTTCTTGTTACTAATTCAAGGTCGTGGTGGCAGCTTGTTCTTACATGCTTAAGTCTTTAAAGGTATTATTATTATTATTATTATTAATAATAATAATATTTTCATGTTTTTTCATGGTTCCATGAAATTTCCCGTTTTTCATGGTTCATCTCACTTACTTCAATTTAAGAGCAAGCTGGCAAATGTCACAGAGTTGTAATTGTAGTTAGTTTGATGTCCCACCTAACCAGTCAGTGGTAATTCAACAAGAAACCATCTAACTCTGTTTTACCCAGACTGGGACAACTCTCCACTCCAACTTACTGTATATTATCAGCGAAGGTTTTAGGCATGCCTTTTGTCTCACTGTGGTTTGGGGTGTTTAGCACCACAGTGTCACTTAGTTCCTCTGCCAACTAACTTGCATCTTCTTGACAGCAAACAAAGAAGGTGATAATTTGAAATGTTTGCACCTAATTCGGCACCTGTAACAGTGTTTATGTCACCCAGAGCCTGTGCCAGTGTGGTTCCAGTTTCTTCCTCTGCAGTTTACAAAGACCTCTTTGTTACACACACACCTTTCCTAGCAGCCCGCTCACTGCAAATCTGAGCTACATGTACACTCAAATATTGGTGTGTTTTAGCAGAAAATGGTATCTTGGGGCTTTGTTCAGTCTATACTACTTCTTGCAGCATCTTCCAACTTAACATATGCCAAGGGACACAAGAGACCTGCCCAAGCAGAACAACAGTCTGGGCCAGTCTCATGTGCAAAGCTGGAAAATTTGAGGCCCACCTCTCCCATCTCCCACCACATGCACATCTAGTGAGGAGTCCCAGCGTCCTTTCAACCCTCTGGTCCCCTATTCCAGGATCGTATAAGTGTCACAGACTGTCATAGTCTAGCTTACTCGCAAGAAATTAGTAGCCAGAGTTATACTACTATAGTTATACTATAGCACCATCCCTAGAAGCTTTGGCTCTAGAAATGGACTTGCAGCATACCCAGGACAGGCAACCTGCAAAGCTGAACCTAGGTAGTGCGTCTGGCTTAAGGAGCAGGGCACAGAGAAAGTGATGTCTTCTTTTGGCAAGGTAGGCTGAAGGGACTCTGGAAAATGACCTCCAAGTAGAGTACATACAAGAAGAAAGGATGAGGAACTGTCTGAGGTCTCAGGTCAGAGGAAAGCTTAAAGTATAAAACGTACAATTTTTGAGTCTTAAAAGAGGACTAATCCACCCACCCATTCTGTTTAGGAGAATGAAGACATATCAGTACCTGCTCAGAAATATGCCTCTGGCAGGCATCATAGACTGGGACTCACTCCACAAACTTTATTTACAACTCAGTCAAAAATGACACTAAGCCCTGAGTTTCCTACTTGTTTGTCCATGAGTTCAAAAACAAAAGCAAACTTTCCCTCCTCCCACAACAAACAAGAAAGAAACAACCCACAAAAGCATACAGGGAGGAAAAAAAAAAGGGGGGGAAGAAAGAAAGAAAGAAAGAAAGAAAGAAAGAAAGAAAGAAAGAAAGAAAGAAAGAAAGAAAGAAAGAAAGAAAGAAAGAAAGAAAGAAAGGACATACAGTTAGATCTGACTCAGTTAGATCTGATGCAATTATTTCCTGCATCAGGTACTGGCTGTCCTTGTAAAACCAGCATAAAACATGGTCTCATGTTCCCCATCTGATTTAAGGAAAATGTAATCCTGTGTATGGCAGGGAGATCCTGCAGGGCACAGATTTGGTGGGAATGGGTGGGAATGACCATCACACCTGCTCACTATAGTCAGCAAAGAGAGATGGACAATTTGAGTCTCCAGGAGGATGAACCCATCTCCCTCCTTTGAGGAAATACCTCAACTCAAATTCCACATGGCTAAATTCTGTGTGCCATGATTGTCCCCTTTTGGGAGGGAGATGCAGTCCCCGGCAAGTAGAGATATTCCTGTCTGAAAAAAACCTACAGGTAGGTGAAGAGGGTGGGACAGAAAGGTAGAATGGTCTCTCCGAGGCATCCAAGAAACTGGTCACTGTGCCAAGTCAGTGCCTGTCTTCTCTACTCCCTCACACTACCTTTCAGCATGAATCAGCCATCTGGCTTTCCCTTTGCTTGCGCTTTGCTATGCCAACAGAGCTCAGCTCCGCCACGCGCAAAGAGCTATATTTAGGGGAAACGGACTTCAGCTCTGTCCAGCCAAACAGGTGGTGGAAGGGCTTTGAGGGGCATTGCTCCTGCACAAGGGGATAGGGGAAGCAAAGCTAGCCCCAGTGCCAGACATGCTACAGCTGTGACCTCTAGCTACTCCAGAGCTGCTCCTGTGCAGTCACGGCATTGAAAGCAACGTGGTACCTGATGCAAAAGCAAACCACACTGTGAAGAACATGGGGAAAATAAATGGCAAGGAAGGACATCTGCAGTGATATGCTTTTCCAGAGTGCCTGAGGACGGGCAGCTGGTCACACTCTCTCTGCAGCCTGTGATGTCTTACAACCAGAGCATCTTGATTGCTCTCTGCAGCTCAGTACATTCAAAGTCTTTTCTTAACAGTGGCTACATGCTGGGACCGTCTTGTGGTGTCATTACACACATGCCCTCTCTGCTGTCCAACAGTGGTTTTCCTTTTCCCACAGATGCTCTTGGGCCCCACTTCTCTGCTCTTTGGCCCTGTCACTCTCCATCTCCCTCAGTCCATGCATCAGTACACATCGCTGCAGCTCCTCTCAGCTTGCTTTCCCTCATCTGTCTGAGTATGCAAATACCGAGGTTCTGTGCACCTCCATCCCTTGCATCTTGAAGGGGTTACAGCATTATCTTGGAGCAGAAGAGGAGAGAGGGATGGAAAAGGTTAATGAGGCAGGTTCCTGCCAAGCAAAGCACAATGCAAACAAAAGATGTAAGTGGCAGAGTGCATTTGCAAGCCTGAGAGACTTCACAATGAAATGCCTTTTCTTCTTTCTTGTTGTCTTCTTGTTACAGGGAAATAGCAACTGGAGAGGATTCTCCTGCAAGTTTCACACAGTCTTCACTGACAGCTAAATGATGTCTTGATTTTGAAACCCAGTGACCGCATCAAAGAGGACCTGAAAGGCTTTCTCTCCCCCTATATGCAGCAATCTCTTTGAAGATGATACTCAATCAGAAAGGCAATTGTCAGCAGGCACCAGTTCAGATGATGAATTAGGGTCAGCGGTCCAGCTCCTTGCAGGTAGATGCTCTGTCCACCTGTGGAGGGGACACAGGGGGCAGGACCACTGCTCACCCTCACTTCTTTGCCAAGGCCCTGAGACAAGGTCTTACTAGTGACTGCACAGAGTTAACTGTAAACTGCTAAGTTTACAGGCACTAGACTTGAAACAGAAGAAATTTCACGAACAGGTAAAGAGCAGCATTGTATTAAAGGAGAGGCAAGGAGCAGATCCAATTGAGATTCAGGGAACTTCCTCCTTTGGTCATGGTGCCAGCGGGGATTGCTAGCACTACCTGTTCCCCACACTGTGCTTCTGCCACCCTATTCCTCCTGAGTCCAATGTGGCTTTCATCTGTCTGCTTGGACTATAAATGCTCTGGAACAGGTTAACCTCTGTATCCTCTCTTTGCCCAAGGATGCTGACAGAGGACTGTTACCATGGTGCAAGCAGTACACAGGCAGATGGGCCCTGCCTTGCTGGAAGCAGGAGAGGCCATGCCTCAATGCAAGTAGCAACAAAATAAAACAATCCCTCATTCTCATTATTACTTTTTTTTTTTTTTTTTTTTTTTTTTTTTTTTTTTATTTTTT
>CM021768.1:33755670-33800278 GCA_011076525.1 Nettapus auritus | reverse complement strand
AAAAAAAAAAAAAAAAAAGAAAAAGAAAAAGAAAAAGAAAAAAAAAGAAAAAGAAAAAGAAAAAGAAAAAGAAAAAGAAAAAGAAAAAGAAAAAAAGAAAAATGCAAACACATAACAAAATAATGAGTACAAAGGGTTATTTATCTTTTTTAAGCATGCAAATCATCCTTTTCTCTCTCCTTTTAATCTCTCAGATTCATCTGACTGCAAAATTCAAAAGGCTATATTAGCCTCAACTGAGTAACTTTTATTATCATTTCCCTTCCTCCCCTCAATCAGCAGATGTAACTTTTCTCTGGAGCAGTGAAGCTTTACAAGCCTTCAGAAATGATTCCAAATAAGGACAAATTAACAGGCTGCCTTTTCTTTTCCATTAAGAGGTTCCCAGGGCATCTCCCAAGGAGTTCCTGTGGGTCTGACCTCAGACAACACTGTGCCCTCTGCAGTAACTCTTCACGTATTTCCCTCATCTGTAAGGACTCACCCCAAACCACTGGTCTCTGTAAGCCCTGCCTGATGAGTTCATCTCCTGCAACAGGCACTTGGTTCCTGGGGACTTCTCTCCTGGGAATGCGCCCCAGGAGGCACCAAGCCATCTGGGCTGGCATTAATGCCTCTCCTCAAACACCCCTTGAGTTTCTCCTCTGGGAACGACAGGATGGTGGTCACACACAGCTCTCCTGATGTTCTCCCTGCTCTCCAGTGACAACATGAAGACTGCCTCCTAACTGAGACATTAGACGAATGCCCAAAGCATGATGTGGGCAACCTGCTTCATGTCTCCTCTCGGTTTCCTCAGCAGCCCAAAGCTCACCTGGGAAGATGGGTTGCAAATGAACAGTCAAGGTTCAGGCTGTTGTGAAAAACCACCTAGGAGAAGCTTGGGACTAAAAGCTGACAGTCTAAAATTCTTATTAGTCTAATTGTTTAATAAACTGAAGGCAAAGCCTTTTTCTACTTAAAAATAAGAGGAGGCTTTTTTACAAAAAGATAGTTAGATGACAAAAAGATTTAAACAAACAAACAAAAAACCCACGTCTACCTGTTATCACAAAATGCCATTACAGAAAGCAAGTCTGAAAGGTCAAATGGTATTTTACATCTAACTAACACAACCTCACCTTGACAGTCATTTTCACTGCGCTCCAAACTGACTGACAAATTGATCATTGCACACTCAGGCATGTCTTTCTTTCAGAAACGAGAAGCAAGTGCAAAGCAGTCTTTGCTGGTTTTTCTCCCCAGACTATTTTCCTCCCCAGAAGTGCATTGCATTCAAAGAATCTCACACAATAGAGAAGTAAAATACTACTTCTGCTGACTTGTATAAAAAAGAACCTTCTAAACGGTTCAGATTGTGATTATAGAGCTGAAATATTGCTAGTCCACAAGTGGTTGGGGAAAATATATATAAATTGCAGTTTGGTGTTTTACAACAATTATATTTTACCTCTTAAACTGACTTGAAATCCTGACAGATTTACTGTAGATTCAAATTAACATACCATAGCTGAATCTTACCGTTGCCTTAAGTTTTATTCTAACAGTTATATTCCCAACAGCAGCAACTAGACTTTTATTGTTGAATAATTTTCACTAAGTAATATAAACACCCTTTAGATTTCAGCTTTTGCCTGTAATTCAGCTGAGGACGTTACCACTCAGCAACAAACTGCACCCATCGCTCTTACTACAGGAGAAGTGACACATCCATGTATTTTTGCTCTTTGGAGGTTGGAGGTAGCAGGAACCTATGAGTGCAAAGAGGGCTGGAGGACTAACCAATACTCTTACGGGCTGGGTGCTATTGTCTACTGACTTTGCAATGAGAGAGGTCTTTTGGGCCCACTGGAGGACACCATGGACTTTGAAATAATTCCCATGATAAATACTGGTTTTAAGAGGTATTGAGATGTGATTGTAGGACAATTCCTATTTATTTTCAAAAGGAAACAAAACCACAACTTTCTAACCAGAATTTGAAAGGCTATCTGGGGGTATTCAGCAACAGGAGAAACTGGGAAGATCTGGAGCTAGGTTATTTGGGAAAAATTCTCTTTAATATGTATTGAGACAGGCAGCTGGATTCATACACCTGGGATCTCTGCAGTACTTTGTTCATTTGAAATCTGGGCAGGCAGGTACGTGCTGCTCCTCCCAGGCAGTGAGCTGAAGTGCTAGTGAGTAACGTCCCTCGACCTGGGGCCAGCAGCACAGGCTGCGGACACACATCTGGTCTTAGAGCAGCTACAGTCACCCGCTGAGATAACATTGCAGTATAACATCTTTCACAAGGGCTTGCTCTTGTAAAATACTCTCTACATAATTGATCACAGCTTCTTTTAAAGATCGTCAGGAAGACTTAACATGAGGTGTAAGGTACATTCATGGCTGCAGCTAATGCCACCAACAGGAACCTGAGCCTGCTGTAGCCGGAGCTGTAGTATAACAATATGCATTACACAAAGGCTAGCAGTGTGACATAAAACAGACTGAAGTCATGGTTTACCCAGGAAATTCACTCTCCTTTCAACGAAACAGCTCATTCACACCTTGGAATGCTTATGCTCCTACAAACCAAGCCTGAAAATGGCACTTTTCAGGTGACTTTCAAGTCTCACTCTTTGTGGACTTAAACCAAAGTACTCAAAATCATCTGTTATCCAACATGATTGATTTGTTATGAATGTAGAGAGACTGCTTGCTTATTTATTTATTTACTTACTGGGGGGGTGTCAAGTTCAAATGCATTCGGTTTATCAATAAAAATAAAATAATGCTACGGTACTTTGACAGACAGTATTTCAAGCCTGCAATTAAAATGAGCATTTCCTCAGCTATGAAGTCTTCCTCTGCCTTCACTGTTAAGAAGCTTCACATCATTACCTTGCACCACTGCTGACAAAGTGAAATTTATTATTAAATTCAAAAGATGACTTCATTATAACCTTGTTGGTCTGCTGATAGTTCATACAAAAGTTGCTATACACATACATCATCCAATCGTTACCATTTGTCAATTGGTATGTCCCATATATCAGTACAGATGGGAGAAAAAAGTTAATATGTCCAATGTCCCTTGCTTACACAAAAAGTTCATACCGAATTTGATGTTTCAAATCACACACTTGACAATTTTATTGTTGTCAGTGATAAGGGAAAAAGCTCAAATGAAACCAATGTCCTTTGCTGTCAAAGACAAGGGTATCTCATGTCTTGAATACCATCACAGACAGGAAATTGCCTGCACTGGTTTCAAAGAGATTTCTGGAAGAAGAAGGGAACAACTTCTTGACAAACCACACTCTTTTTGAAAATTGTCTGTCAATCAAGGAAACCAAATCTGTGATTAGATGTTAACTCTTTCAAGGGATACCTCAACCTAATGTTGTCCAAATGGCATATTTAGGCACATATTTCAGTATAGCATTATTTGGCAGAAAATAGTTTTGTCTGATTACTGAAGTTATTGGGCCTATGCTATCAATCTGACAAAAAAATCATTGATTGTTCTAGTAACCACCTATTTATCATTTCTCTCTGCAGGTGTTTATTGCCTGAGCAGTGGCTCTGGAAATGCTCAAACAACCGTTGTTTGATTCATAAGCCTGGAAAGAGACAACCATGGTGTTCACAGATCACAGAAGATGTATAGAAACAGGGGGTGCAGAAGCAAACAGCACAGGCCTAGACAACAGGAATCCTCACTTGGGAGGGCTGAGTACTGCTATCTTCTAATAGAGAAGGGGAAAAAATGAAACAAAGAAGACAACAACAAAAAATCCAATCCCAGCACAGGAAAATCAGAGGATATGTGCTTGGCTTGTGATTTGCAAGAGTACATATCTCCCACCAAGACCATCAGGAGCTGTTTCAGCACAGTCCTTCCATGAAAATCTGTCCAACCTGCTTAGGAATCCCGCAGTTCTCATTCCCATAGAAAAAGGGCTTACTATTATATGCATATACAGTACCTAGAGCAATGATGCTAAGACTTTGATAGGGGATGCCTCTGGGCATGACTACAAAATTAAATTAAACACTAAAGCTGGAAGTTTGGGAGTTACAGAAAAGAAGGCAGTGAAGTTCACAACAGCCTTTCCCTCTTTACCATGGAAGTTTGGAGCAAGATTTTTATCCAGAACTGCATAGAACAAGATCAGAAAATGTTAAAATGAAAGGCAGCACAAGAAAGCAGCATATTGTACAACACAAAATATTAGGACGCTGGCCACAGTAAGATGTTAACAAAGTCAAAACAAAATGAGTAAGTTCTGGCATCAGACATGTATGCAGCCCTTCAGAGCAGCAATAGAAAATACTACAGGGTTATACAATCCCCTGCTACAGGATTTAAAGTAATCTAACTATGAGATAAAATTAATATAAAGATCAGATTATTCACTTTCTGCCCACTCCTCATTCTCCCAGGGCAGCTGGGTAAATTGTTCAGGAGACTTTCAAATTGCTGGGAGGAAGCCCACTAAATCTTTTTACAGCATTCTCTGGGTCTGATTGGAAATGGGATTTCAGCCCATGCATCATTTATCTGCTTTTGCAATTTTTATCTCAGTTGCTCTCTACTCTGAGACCACATCTGGCAATATCTACAACCGTTCTCTACTCATGAAAATGTGATGAATACCAGGGATTGCCCAGGAGATTCATATTAAATCTAACAGCTTTATAATAGTCAATAACTTACCTGTCAGGTCAGGGTATTTTATTAAAGACCATACTAAAGGCTTTTCTGTATTATTACGTTATTGAATATTATAGGTGGTCTTCACCACAGAAGAAGAGAATGACACCTCTTCTGGTTTAGTAGCTAAATAAATACATATATATGTGGGGGAAATCTACATTAGTTAGCAGCACATTTTTGAAACTCCAAGGCCACACTGGCAGGCACATATGCATTTGCTCTGCTCCATGCATTTTTGTTTCTGGGTTGGCCTACTGCTTTTCCCTCTGTGCCAAACTAGCATCCCCTGAAAGGTACAGGACTGCCTCCTGCAGAAGTTGTTCTATTTTACCCTCTGTTGTGAAGTGTTTGCATTTTTTTTCCTCCCTTTCCCTTAGGGTAGGATTACTCTTGGCTAACATCAGCTGCTGACCATTTGCTCCTCTGAATTACCTCAGACTGGTTGCAGTGTGAGGGATGGGGGATCTGATTCAGCCCAGTAGCCTCCAACCCCATGAGCATCAGTACTGAGTGCTGCTCAGGACTCACAGCAAGAGATCTAGCTCAACAGCACAGGCTTGGGAAACTCACCTCATTTTGCTACAGACATATGTTGGGAATATGTCTGGTTCAGTCCCAACTATTCATTACAGGGACAAAAAATCAACAATTAGTTTAAATGCTGTATTTTGGACAGGACGCACTCTCTGCCTCCTAACCTGATCTCCCATCACAGCACCTGATCTTATAACATTGTCCAGCAGGCAGTTAACCCTTCCCATCTCCTAGGACAGATTCTGCACGTTAAAAACTGCTTTGTCCTCCCCTGAATGTGCATTATAGACTTGAACAATGCAAGGTATGATTAACCCAAGGCACTCCAGCAGCCAGTCACTGCAGTTGCAGACCAATGAGCCCCTCTGCTCCCCCACTGTGGGAATCACCCAAGATGTTTCCCTCCAAGTGTTTTTTGTTTGTTTGTTTGTTTGTTTTTGGGAACAGAGATGAACTGTTGTGTGGGAGAAGGATGAGAGGAAAGAGGAACTGTTATGAAGGGCTCCACTTTTCTCCCAACAAACATACCAAAGCAATAAGCAAACACTTGCAAATGATTGATAGGTTGCATAAACAATGTGATACAGCACATCATGTTCATAAACAGAACAACTGCTCACTACAAACCCAGGATGAAGAAGCTGTGTTTTAAATCTCTGCTCATTTTGCAAGCAGCACTGAGCTCAGGCACCAGGCTACCGTGACTGACATGTGTGCTCTGGCTCCACCTCAAACAGGAACAAATGCTGCTGCTCTTGAAGTCCATTTAGCAATGTTTAAGCTTGTTCAGCTGTATTGAGTTTACGTGGCAAGGTTTGGTAGCAGGGGGCTGCAGGGGTGGCCTCTGCGAGAAGAATCCAGAAGCTGCTCCATGTTTGATAAGGGCCAGTTTCATGTTGCTCCACAGGGACCTGCCACTGCCCAGAGCCAAGTCAATAAGCGATGTTGTTTGCAGCTTTGTGGGACCATATTTAAGAAAGAGGAAAAACTGCTGTGCAACTGCAGCTGGGAGAGTGAGGAGAAGCAGCCCTGCAGCCCCCAAGGTCAGTGCAGCAGGAGGGCAGGAGGTGCTCCAGGCAGCAGCAGTGCCCCTGCAGGCTGTGGAGAGGCCCCTGGTGGAGCACGCTGTCCCCATGCAGCCCCTGGGTCCCACGTGGAGCAGATCTCCACGCTGCAGCCCGTGGAGGAGCCCCCGATGGAGCAGGTGGATGTGGCCTGGAGGAGGCTCCGGCCCATGGAGAGCCCCCGCAGGAGCAGGCCCCGGGCCGGAGCTGCAGCCTGTGGAGAGGAGCTCCAGCTCCCCCTTTACTTTTGAGGAGGGGGTGTGAGCGAGCGGTTGTGGTGGAGCTCAGCAGCCCACCTGAGTGAAACTACCACATCAACCCGTTATATTTGTGTGAGATAAAAACTACCCCACAGACACCTTTGCTATTGGGGCTCAGTCAGCAGCAAAATGTGCGGGGAGAGCCTGCTGAAGCCAAAGTTTTAGGATGAAACAGCAAAGTCACGGCTGAGGTTTGAACACATGACCACCTTTGCATTGGGGATGGGTGAGCTCTGCTGGTGCACACACCTCACTGAAGGCTGGCATCTGTGATAACATGGGTGGCTCTTCCTGTCAACAACCATATTGTTTTTATTTAACAAAATCATTGCTTCTGATTTTTATTTATTTTTGTTGGCTGGTGACTAAAGACAATTGGTCCATTTCCCACAGCTGGACATGGAGAACACATAGAAAAGGACTACAACAAATATACATGCGAAAATTAGAGACAAACATGGAATGGAAATGCTCAAGAGACAAAAAAAAATAAAAAAAATCTGAAGATGTTTTCAGTGCCACAAAACTGTAACTCCCAACACCCACTCCTTGTTAGCTCCCTGTGGAGATCTCCTGTGCACTTCGCTGAAATGCCATGATTTGAGGGCTAAGGCTGGGAGGAAGGGATATCTCATATTGCAAGCTGCAGCTGGGTTCTGTTAAATATTGCAGGTGATGGCACCAAATTTTCTCCCTGACTGTGACCCCAAAGTGATAGTTTGCCCAGCCCAAGTAACACCGGGCACAAAACATCACAGGGCTCATTTGGAAATGCAGGTGTTGAAACCAGGCAGTGATTCAAAAGGCAATGGTACCCAAGCCAACAAATAAAAGAGAAGGTGCCACCTGACACAACCCCTCAGGATGCTACCCAAAAGCTTGTGCTTTGTGGCATGACAATGTCTGAGAAGGAAAGTCTGGTTACAAGCATTCCCAGAGCCCCAGTAGCAGAAAAATTGCCTTTGCTTCCCAGCCCCAGAAAGCAGCTGGACCCCACATCTCCTGTCTCCACTTGAACACCTCCTTACATAGGTGCATGCACACCCTTTCCCTCCCTCACCACTATGAAAATGCCCAAGGTGAGATTTCTCACTTATCAGCAAAAAGGCAACTGAAACTGCTAATGTTGTATAAACATTAGCATCTGAAACTGCTAATGAGTGTAAACTCTTAGAAGCCCATTTAAGCAATTCCAACCCCCCTCCCCCATCTCAGACAACAAGGCCAGAACTGCCTGGTTATGTTTTTTTCAAGGACTTGCTGGGTGTTATGCTGCATATATGTGCTGCAGAGGATGGAGTCATAGATGAGGAGACAGTCTGGGGAGATACAGAGGTCTGTATGTACTTGCTGCAGTCACGTAAAGACTCTCTGAAGAGGACAGATCTCGCCTTCCCTTCCTTTTGAAAGGTGGGTAGTGTAGCAGAAGTGTAGAACAGAGTTGAATTCATGGCTATGGGCCGTAAACCTGGCTGCTGTGCTGGGCATGCCCTGCTTTTGGTGGAGTAGCACGCTGGATCCTGCTTCAGTCTTTAGGTGGGAAAAGCAGTAGGAGTTGATTTCCTCATTTGTATTCCTGCTCAGAAGCAAGAAGCAAATCTGTTCTTCTGAATTCACATCATGTATCCAGCCAAACCACTGTATGCCCTTTGGATGGATTAATCTACCTGCTCATAGCTTCACTCTCCAATTCCCTCTCCGCCTGAGCTGCTATACAGTATTCTTCATCATGCCACAGGAGCTCTTGTCCAAACCCTTTCCTAGCACTGCTAGACACAAGACAATGAATGCAAGGAGCTGTGCTGATACTAGATGCCTCTTCCCCAGTTTAAGCGGCAAGGTGTGCTGACAGAATGCTCCTGGGCCACCCACCCCTGAGCTGATCAGCGTGGCCTGCTCATTTCTCCTCCATTCTCGAGCATCCAACCAGTAATGCCAAATGAGCCATGAAAACTTATGGGAAAATGGTGACTTCAGTTTCCCAGTGACTTAATTTTTCCTCGTTACAACAGTGTATACAGAGAGTAATTATTTCCGGAAAGCCTTTTCATACTCTATGGAGTATTAAATAGGCAACATTGGATTCCCTTCATTTAAATTGTTTCCTCTGTCAAGGTAAATCCTGTGCTCAAATTCCCTCCATCTCTTGCTCATTTTCCTGGCTTTAGCAGGCTGAGTCTCCCTAATTGACCAATTATGACCACTGTAACTAAATCAATCATCCAACGAGAGGTAGATGCCTACATTTATTTATCTGGATCAGGAATGCTGTAGATAGCAGGTCACTGAAAACTACACTTTCCAAGCAATATCATGATATCGTGAGCCTGACTGGCAAAGAATGTGTTTTCAGATAAGAAAGAAGGAATAAGAGGTCAATTAGGTTATAATTGGCTTGGATCCCTGCCATCTCATGTACCAGCTTTATTACAACCCTATAGTTGGAAACAATAGCTTATCTTTGCTTCAGCAGAATTATTTTTTAAAATGGGGCTTCACAATATGGGGATCACCAGCATAAGATATCTGTTACCAACAAATCTGAGATTATAAAACCCTAAAGGCAATCAGATTGTAAAGCCAAAGGTCATCATGGAGAGGAGATAGAGAGGACAAAAGTGCTCTTCTTCTGCCAAGCTAAGCTCAAGCTTTTGGAAAGCGTGATTGACTTGTGAAATAAAACACTACTGGTCTAAAAAGAGCCAGCCTGCCTGAAGTTACTTGAGCCCTGCAGCTGAGCCATTCCTCTTTGCAATACAGTGGGGTTTCCATAGCCTGGAAATGTCTCGGTGATTCCAGGGATATTACAAAGCAATCTCTTGTTATGAGCATTTGCTCTGGGGAAGGAGAGAGAAACTCCTCTTAAGTCTTTCTCAAACTGTCTTTTTCAGCTCTCACTCTAGACATCTATTTTCAAGCTAGCCATATGTGATGAAACTGGCCAGTAAGCCCCAAGCCAGGGAGCTGGTGATGAAGCACTGTCTGCCAGCACAGATTCAATGTCATTTCTCTGACCAGGCCTCCAGGAGCACGGTTCCCACTTGTTTACCTGCTGCCCACTGCCTGGTTTTGCAGACTACCTTTTCCCCGCAGCACTGATCCAAGCATCCTTGCTCTGTGGGGTCTGGCGAAAGTGTTGCTGTTGATTTGCTCCACAGCTTGGTTGGGAAATGTTGAGAAGGCATCTCATGGCTCCCCTGGGGGAAGCAAAGTTACGTGAGGTCAATCCTGAGGTATTTCAGGTAACAGGGAACCCAGATTGCTTGGAGGGAAACAACCAGAAAAGCATCAGAATGAGCGCCTGGCACCTGGTGATCATCATCAGCTTTTTTTTTTTTTTTTTTCTCTTTTTTTTTCTTTTTTTTTCTTTTTTTTTCTTATTGCACTACTGCTCTCACACCTCATCTTTGTATGACAGGACTTTGTATGAAAGGCATGGGAACTGAGAACTCCAATCCCAGCCTCATTTCTGCTCCTCACTTGCCATTTTGCTTGAAGCAAGATATTCATAATCTTATATATCCACTTTTGAAGGTATCATGAGGACTAATCAGACCCAGGTTTATAAAGAACAGCTTCTACATGCAGCATTGCACAGTTTACAGTCAGCATAATGCTGGGCCTGGGGGAAAATGGCAATGCAGCCCTTCTGATAGATTCAAAGTGTCCTGAGGACTGTTAGAGTGAGGGCTTTTGAGATGGCTGACAATCATGACACCTTCCAGATAAATCTTCCCATTAGAAAGAAAGTCTAAGGATGGAGAGTTGCCCACAGTGTTTTTACTCATATAATTCCTTCATCTTCCTAATTTCTTACAAGCTATAATCTTCTTCAAACACTGGGGAAAGGAAAAAAAATGTTGCAAAAATTTGAAATATTTGAATCCCTAGAAAGTATAAAAATTAATTCAAATCTTATCTCCATTTAATTTACACTGCATGTCTTAACACTCAGAGTGGTGACAAAAGAAATTCCTCCTTTACAGAGCAAGCAGCAAATTTTGATTAAGCATGCATTTATAGAATAAAATTTCTGTAATAAGTGTCTGCCTTTTTAACCATATATTATAAAAACTGTCAGCTACATCTTACATGTATGTGCAATAGCCACATATTTAAAAAGAGAGAAAATGAATGCATTTTTTACCCACATTTAGCCTGGAGAGGCTTCATAATTTATTACCTCAGCTTGCTGTTGCTATGATTGAGCGATGGAGAAAGGGAAGCCTCCAAGCAGGGATCATGGGAATATAAAGGGAATTGGCACACGCAAGGCGCTGAGAAAGTCTTGGGCTTGTGGCCTCATTTTGACTCCTATCAATGCCAAGTGTAAAATAATAGTCTGATTCAGAGCTAAATGCCATCTAGATTTCCCACTGAGTCCATTAATTCTCTTCTTTTATTGTGGCAGAAAGTATTAAATACCTCATGCTAGAATCAGGGTTTCATGCAGGATCTGTATTCCAATTAAGCAGCATCCTTTTCCAATTCAAGGCATTGTATTGATTTGTTTGGGGGTAGGGGGCCTTCTTTTTTTTTTTTTTTTTTCGAGTTAAAATGAGCAATTTATTCGTTCTTTATCCAGTAGTTCAAATTGCAGATTTTTTTGTCAAGCTGCTTCCCATCAGAGCTGGTGCATTAGTGGGGAGAGTGGTTGCTCTCAGAGTAGTATGTGAATATTAGACTTGCTTTGTCCAGTCAGATCCCCTCTCTGCAATCTTTGAGGATTATCATCAACTATGAATTCCGAAGTGACACCTGCTAGAGGCAGTCCAGCTAATTATTTGCAAGCTTCTCTGCTTCTGCTGAAGTTCTGGCAACTGGCCTGTAAAGAATGACTCTGAGCTGTGTTTCCACAATAAAGTGCCTCTAGGAATGACACAAACTGCTTTTCCCAGCCAATGCAAAAGGCATTTGCCTCCCTATCACCACAAAAACAATATTAAGCAGCTGCTCAGCACTCTTTCTGAAGGCACTTCTGTCACTGATCAGAAGAATTTAATAATGTCCAGATTTAATCCCGCAGAACAGAGCTGGGCTCCCAGCAGAGACAGGGTGTGTGGAAGCTGGTTTTGAAATTCAAGTTCTCTTATAGGCAAGGGAACAGCTGGAGGTGTTCTGCTTTGAAACATTTAGTGAAGTCCAAACGAGCAGATTGGAAAGGACAGTGGCAAATTATACTTTAAATTTTATTTTTCATTCCATGCTGGAATCACTCTCCTAAGAATCACTGAAAAGAGTTCCCTACCAATATATACATATATAAATATGATATAAATATATATAATTTGGAAAATGCAATTTACAGAAATGCAATGAAAAGGTCTCATTTAGTTGGAATGAGAAGCAGCCTACCTGATATCCAGAAATTTAAACAGAAGCATCTTTGCAGTACACAGAACTTACCAGTGTGGGTGAGGGGACATCAATGTAGAATATCAGTGAATTTCCCAGCAGGCAGACTCAGAAATTTCCTAACAGACTATTTTGTAAAACGGAATCCTCACCATCCTAGGCTTTGTGGTCCCTACACAGAAGTGAGGACCCTCTGAAGGTGGTCAGCGTACCCTGTGTTGTCCAAGATGCCTCAGTCAGGTTCTTCCAGTGGTTGGGAGTTAGACTGTAGGAACCCTCCACAGCTTTTCTGTTTTACCTCACCATTCTCTGTCCATCTACAGAAAGGTCATTTTACACCAAGGTAATTCAACTATTCTTCATAAAATATTCTTTGTCTGGTAATGGAGGGTGTTTGGTGAGGTAAGCAGAATCAAGAAATGTGGAATACTTAGCTCAAGGAAAGTCACCCTAAAAACAAACAAACAACCCAACAACCTCATATCAGATACCTCTCTTTTCTGCATTCACACCTGCCTTGCAATTACCACCTTCAAGCCTTCCTGCTCCCTTGTGCTGCCAGAGCCTCCTGCCTGCATGCAGGAGGGAAAACGCGATGGTGCTTGGCCATCTCCATCCCTTTTTTTGATTTTCCTGCCATCACAAGCAGTAATTCTGGTTATTTTCAGATGTGAGATGTCTGGTGTTTCTATAAAGCCGAGCAGTCAGCCAGGGGACTGCATGAACCGAGAAAAGAATAGATAGGAGTTTTTATTCCAAGTCAAGGTGGTTAGCATTGGGAGGTCAATCAACATGTGTTCTGCTGGCCTGTCTCCTCCAGGAGGAGAAATGTTATCAGGAAAGTGTTTTCTCTTATACAAGCCTGCATCTTGACAGAGAGCATATCCAAAGCCCCCGTTCCCTAACCACGGCAAACACCTGGGAGGAAAAACACCAGATTACCAAAAACTTTGAAGATTTTCTTCCCCAAGTCTTCACCCCAGAGCACCCTCTCTCTGAACATCGTCCCATGTAAGTCTGTCTGTGCTGTTCTCGCTGCTTGATCCGTTGTGTAACTCTCTTCTCAGCCTGTGCCTGTTTGTAAATAAAAGAGCCCTGTCAAATACTAATCACTCCCCAGCATTTGCCTTCAGTTCCCAGATATCCCTCCTCACTGAAACCACTTACTGCCTCTCCAGCCTTTCTGGTGAGCCCTTTATGGGTCACACTTTTATACCTGCAGTCATCTTACTGCAAGATCCAGCTTACCTCCTCCTGCCTAAACAAGAAGCATCTACCAGTTTCGGAGGTACTTCACCTAACCTGCAGCATGCTGTGAAGATAACACTGGAGAAACATCTCTCTTTGGTTAACTGAATATATAAATGTGAATTCCAGAGTGCTTCTATTTCAGAGTTTAATAAAAACAGTTTGCAAAATCGACATTTTCAGCCAAAAAATGTTTGCTCCCTTCTACCCCTTATCCTTTAATAAATCCTTGGCTGGAAGCAACCCCAAACCTCAGACAGCGCAGCACAGCATTTTATACCCTTCCTCCTTAGAGCTGAAGCCAGACTGTACTTCCCAGAGTGGAGCCAAATATCCCTTTTGGCTCAGAAAAAGGCATCCTGGGGAAGGAGCCCAGCCCAAGGGCTATTTTTATGGGAAGGAGATGTGGCACTGGGGAAGGACAAGTCACAAACCCTTACAAGGTGCCACCTGAGGTACATTTTAACCACTACAAAATTGCAGATTGTTTCAAAAACTCCACAGTTTTATACTTTTTCCTTGTTTTGAGGATCTTAAAGCCTATCCTTCGTACCTTGCCTTGTCAGCAGTGGCCTTGCAAAGCCAAGCCAGAACCCCATTGCTCCTTACACTTGCTCCAGAGATGCTGAGATCCTGCCTCAGCTGTTCTTCACATGCTTCAGTAACCAAATTACTTCACACTTTCTCAGAAGAGGGGGGTAGCTTCCCCATCACTAAGAAATAAGCAAGGCTGCAGGTTTTCTTGCCAAAAGTCACTTATTTTTTGTCTCCAAAATAAAAAAGTAATTCTGCGTATTGATAATTCTGGGCCAGAAATTGAGCTCACAAGGGCTGGTGTAGCTTCCTGCTATTCACTGGAGCTGGGACAATTCCCACCAGCAAAGAAATAAATTGTCATAAATGAGGAATGATAACACTTGGTTTCAGTAATGTGCGATTACAAATGAGAGATTTCTATTTTTATTTTTTACTTCTGGTCTCAGCCACGTATAGGTAGGGAGATTTTTTTTTTTTTTTTTTTGCCTGTGAGTTTTTATTCCAGCCCACCTGCAGATGATGGTCTCTGAAAATTTTCCCCCTGAGGAAATAATAAATTCCATTTTCAAAGTTATCTCAGCAGTAGGTGGCACTGCTGGGACTGAAACCTCTGAAAGGGAAAAGCAAAAATGCAAATTTCATTTGCAGAAAGGACTGTTGGGATTATAATTGCTATAAAATATCCCATACATGCAGGTTACCCTAATAACCACATATTGATTATAAATTGTTTCCATAATTGCATTTTTAATGCATGAAGTTTCTGAAAGCTTTGCACATGCTCTGTAGTACAAGACAGGAATGTTGTGTGGCCGCAAGCAGACAGGCGGGCTGGTAGCAATTAAATTTTGATTTGTGTATCACAACATATACCTTATAGTTAAGCTTTTTTGGAGTGTGGCTGATTGTTTATCTGTCTTACAGGGTAATGAAGAAGCTTCCTATTGTGGGGAGCATTTGATTTATAGTCTGCAAAATATCCTTGCTATTATTTAACAGGATTAGTCCAAGTTCTTTTCTAGGCCTAATCTGTATTAGATATTGTTATGAAATGCGGTTACACATTATTTAAAGCATGAACATTTATAATACTGGGATGGACTGAAGCTGTTAAGCAAATGTGCTGTATTTCTTTGAGAAAATCTGTGGGGAAGTAGGAGTACCATGACCACCAGCAGAAATTGAGGTGACTCCTTGATACAGAGGCAGACTTATCCCCACCAACACAGATGCCCTGCGTTTCACCATGTGTTCAAGTGATTCATCATCTCTCAGTCCTTAAAACAAGCCTTTTTAGGGGCTCAGGTCCAGGCCTGCAAGGTCCATTTTCATCAACATGGGTTACTTTGGGGTGATCATGTTTGTACTGGTGTGCTAGCACACCAGTTTCTACATCAGATGAGAGCATCTCCTGCTTTGCTACTTCAGCATGGCAACCCAGCTTTAAAGAGGAAAGCAAAGAGATCTTTTAAGGGGGACGGGCTGTCTGGTGGCATTTCCCTTGTGAGTGGGCAAGAATGGAGATTTGGATATTGGTCAGAGATTCGGATTTGGTCTATTCTCCCACCTTCCTCATGATAGGATGAGGGGAGAATGGGTTAAAGGTGCACCAGGGGAGGTTTGGGTTGGATATTAGGAAAAACTTCTTTACCGAAAGGCATTGGAATGGGTTGCTCAGGGAAGTGGTTGAGTCACCATCCCTTGAGGTCTTCACGTTTAGATGTAGAGCTTAGGGAAATGGTTTAGTGGAAGACTTGTTAGTGTTAGGTCAGAGGTTGGACTCGGTGATCTTGGAGGTCTCTTCCAACCTAGATGATTCTGTGATTCTGTGATATTTCACACCATCAGTGCACAAACCTGTGGAACCCCAAGGGTAAATTTATACAAACTTATAGCTGAGGAAGTTTAGAAATTGCAGCTGTTAAGGAAATCGCTCTAGCGCATCTCACTTAAAGGACGCTCTTCGGTTCTTTTGATTTCTGTGGGATCTTAGGCTTCGGAGCAGTCAACCAAGACCTCTATTTGCACATAAAAACCTCGAGCCTGTGGAGAAGCATGCGCCTGCTTTGAAAAAATGTATGACAAAGCAGAAGAAAGTACAATTGTATTTCTCAGTGGCACAGATGTCTATATGAGTATCAGAATGTGCTAGTTCTTAGTAAACAACCATTTGCTTAGAAGAGATGGAGGGGGGGAGAGAATTTAGAAGCTGGGAGAAAGTATTTCCTCATGTGTAAAAAATAAAAGAAGAAAAAAGGAAAATTGTGCAAAAATATTTCTTCCACAGCATGGCTCTGCCTGCCTTCACAGCTGCAATGCAACATGCAAAAACAAAAAGCACCATTTAGGGCAAACTTCTCCAAAAATAAGATATGCTTATAAATTATGCACTGGAACAAAAGGGAATAAAACCAGCGTGCCAGCAAATGATGCATGTGCCATCAGCTAACTCTTTTAGGTGCTACTTGCAAAACTTGCTGGACAAGAAACTGAAAAGTGTTGTTACATGGCTTAATCCTGAACTGAGCGGGGTTTAAGCTGGGTACCTCATATTCACCTCTGACTCACTTGCAAGTGCAGGTAGGCTGAGTAGCTCTCAATAATAAATCACCAGATATAACTTTGGACATACGCTGGTAGCTTTTGTCATCGTGCCAGAAAATGATTTAAAAAAATACAGAAATTACTTTTGAAATAACTTACCATTTCATCTTTATTTTTTTTTTTTATCTCTTTTCACCTTGTTTTGGTTGAAAAGAAACAATAAAAAGTTAGATGTGGGAGGAAAGACCATTTTTTTGACAGAATTGTGGAATATGCAACTGTTTGGGGAGAAGCACTTTTTTGTCATTCTCATTTGTATTCAATAATGCAGGTTTTATTTATTTTTTATGTACACATATACATGTACAAACAAGCAGACACTGCCTGGATAATTCTTTTTCTGCATTTACAGTGCCTTTTCTACTTTGCCTTTGTTGTCATTGTTGTTTTTAAATAATAATCATTATCCTAGCATTTCATTTGAGAATCTGATCATGCCAGGAATGTAAAGATGGTGGCACCTTGTTTCCTATGATCTTAAAATCAAAATGTAAGTGTTCTGCACTTGAATTGTTTTGTATGTAAGCAAACAAAGAAACAGCACACCTTTGTTGCCTTCTTTGGGTTTTGGATTGCCCCCCCCCCTCTCCCCCCCCGGAATAAAGGAACCAAAGCATTAAAGGGGGCTGCATATCATGGAAAGGGTTGTTGTTAAAGAACAAAGCCTTTCATTTAAAAGATTTAAATGTATTTTACCCACTTTGTTCAATCTCCCACTCTCCTGTTCCTCTGGCTGTCCTGTAACTTCAGTGATATTTTAGGCAGAAAGAGATTCACTAAGTATTGCTTATTTTGTTCAGCAGAGATAAACTAAAACAAGTTCTGGAGCAATTTTTTGGGGTTGCTACATGTGGAAATTCAACCACGTCTTCTGTCGCCATTTATCATGCTAAAACCAAACTCGGGACTGGTTTCATTCAAGTCATGTTTCTCCAGACTGATGACTCCAGGTTGCTCTCTGTGTGTTTCAGAAGGCAAGAGAGAAATATGACCCTACGTTAATGTCTGGGCCCAGGGCCCCTAGACATCAATGGAACTATTTCCACTGGTTTCAATGGGGTTTAGATTAGAAGTCTAAGGCAAGTTGCATTTTTTTAAACAAAATTCTCAGCACTCGACAGCTCCTACTGCAACTTGATAGATACCTCTGGAGACCCCAGCTGGCTCAGTCATTTGTAAATCAAGCCACTTAACCGGCTGCCAAAACATGAACTTGGGAGTGTGTGTGTGTATGTGTGTATATATATATAAAATATTGGACACAGTCTTAAGGTTAGCAGCATTGTAAAGTTCAAATGTTCATTTCATGGTGCCTTGGACAAGAGAAAATGTGAATAGGACTTGTCCTCTTTTAATTTACAAAGTTTTTTTTCCTGGTGTCACTCTCTTAGCTTTAGTAGTGTTATTCCTGATTTATAGAAGAGGAAAGTGCTGTTTTGCTGTCTCTGCTGGTATTTTCCTTACTGTTCATATCATGTGTCTGTAGAGCAGTGGAAAAAAGGGAGGGAACTACTGAATATTTGGGAAACTAATGTAGCTATTGACTTTCAGCTCGATGGCACATATTGTGGTGATCTAATCTTGACTTCTGATGATCCCCTTTATGTACCTCCTTCTCATCAGCAGTTGTGGTTCAGGATGGCTTCAACAGAAATGAACTTTACTCCTGCAGCTTGGCTGGGGAGCCTAGCCATGATGTTGCTGTAGGTATGAGACTAATAGCTATGAAACCTCTGAATCTACCTGTGAATTTGCACAGGAACACCAGGAAAATGTACTGTGCGCTTCACAGGAGTGCTAGGGAATGCAGACCAAAAGACACTTTATTTACCATTGCCTTGTCCCTAGGTCTCATCATTTATGCCCCCCAAGTTAACCATTCAAAAGGAGCCAAGACAAATGAACAGGAAGCTACCTGGGAAAACCTTAGGGAGTTATGCACAGCTTCAGGAAAAAGCAACATTTCAAGGATTTCTCCAGAAAAGACCCAAGCAGAGCGGACAGTGCTCTCCTTAGCTAATGATCTCGTCCCATAGCCTGGGTTATAAAATCAGAGAGGGACCTGCTCTGTCTATTCCCAGAAAATCGAAGATCCAGTTTTGCGTAAGAGAAATAGCAAAATATTGAGCCCTTGGCTTATCAGTTTGCCTTGTTTCCTCTTGTCCCCACATCTATAACAGTGGGGGATAATACACCTTTCTGCATCCATCACCTGCTGGCTCCTGTGGCTCCTGCCTAACCTATCTAACGATTCTGGCACCCAGCCTCCCTTTCACTGCAGTGGCCTCTTTTGTCTCTTGTCAACTAATTAGACCTCGCAGGCACATTACCAGCATGTGCAGACAACAAGGCCTAAAACAATTATAGTTTTTATTTAAAAAAAAGGTACCAGATGTTTACTGCATCTTATCCAAAGGGGTTTTATGACAGGCTCGGCACCCTCCCAACAGAAGAGCATCTGCGAGTCTCCAAACTGAGAGATTTCATTAATTCCTCAATAGTCTCACTTCTATAGGGGCCTAAATTTTTCTTGTTTTTCTCCAAACAGTGCAGCGGATCTCAATGGAGAGCAATTGCTACTTGTGCCACGCAGAAGCATTTCTTGGCAGACAGGGCATTTTGCGAAGTTTTGGCGTGTCACCAGTCCTCAGCATCAGAATGTAAGTGAAGGATGCAGCTGAATCTTAGGACTGGCAGGGTGCCTAACTTTCTATGAAGGCTGAATTGCACCTGCAGGATGGGAGACTAATTTGAATTCTCCATTAAAATAAATAAATAAATAAATAAAGGCCAGAAACTAATATGAAAAAGCTCATAATCACTAAAAGACTTCATAGTAAAGGAGGAAGGAGACGGCAGGTCTGTGGTGTGTACATACTCCTCAGTCCCGTTCATTAGGAGATATCTCCACTACAAGTGTGTTATTACCCAGTAGTGTGGAGCAAGACCAGTCACCAGGTGATCATCACTTGCTCATAAGGTACTGTCACTGCACAAGAGCGATGTGCCAAGGCTCTAGTCCTCCCAGTGCTGGGCAGTGAGCTGACCCTTCCTCAGCAGCCTTCATGCTCTGTGCACCTGCAGCTTGGGCGGACTAGTGTTGGCTGCTGAGTCCCACATCGGATGATTTATGAAGGCAAACAGTCTTGTGAGGCCCCTGCTTGTCCACAAGCAACACTGACACCATCATTTCAGTCTGTGGGAGACTGAGAACAGGCTCTTTCCTGGGAAACCTGCTACAGCAGGGCCTGGAAAGCTAAGGCTGCTCATAAATCACTGCCGCGGGGGAGAGGAAGAGACCCTTATGTCTTTATCAACACGACCCTTAGGTCTGTTCTTTGTCTGACAGTCATGGTTCTGCAATAAAGGCAGAAATATTGTTGACTTCCACAGCAATTTACTACAGGGGAAAATTGGGTAGTGGCTTCAGTGAAAACTTGACAAGTACAACTAGCACTCAGCTGCGTGCTGAGGAAGCATGACCCTTTACCCTACAGGGAAGGAAGGTGGGACTGCTTAAGGTGTTTTCCCCATATTTTTCACCCTTTACTCTCTTCCCACCAGTCTCAGACCCAGCTCCAAGTTCTGTTTCAAAGAAGAAAGACAGGGAGGTGTGCATCCTCACTGCCTCCTTTTCCCCTCCAATTTCCCTTTGGTTTAACTTGCGCTGCTTCTCTGGATTTTTGTCCAAGAGAAGGAAAGAAAAAGCGAAACCAGAGGACAAACACCTCCTGAAGGAAGGATTGCCAAAGGCCAGACAGCAACCAGAACTAGGGATCTGTGTTTTCTAAACAGAAAAAGGAGCAGTGGTATCCTTAAGGTAAAACGTGTATGCAGAACAGTAATTTAGGTGACCAAGAGGACACACAGCTAAGTTCCTGAACACCTTCCCAGTGGAGGACTAGTTAACTGATAATTTTAATTAACCTGTTTCAAGCTCAGGTTGATTAAAAAATAATCAGTGGCTGTATGAATTAGAGCCAAGCCTCCTGCCCCCATCTTTCTCCTGGTGGAATCTGATAACCAATGGGATTCCTACAACAGAGGAATAGTTTTCTCCTGTAAAAGGTTAGGTGTTGTTCAGGGGCTAATTTTCAGCACCTTATTTCATTTATAAGTAAAGACTTATTGAAACACCACAAGCTCACCTCCTTTCCTTCTGAAGAGTTTTCAAAGGGGACAGCAGGGAGGCATCTTCCAGCATCCAAATTGTCTAGCAAAGTAAATACAAAGCAGTACTTCTTTCTTAGTCCCTGTCTCCATGTCTTCCCCTTTCATTTTCTTTTTCTACAGTGACCTAGCCCTGGACTCATTTGCTGCAGCTTAAGAAAAATAAAAAATAAGGATCTTCAGAACATCACCACAATCCTTACAACCACCTCTCCTCAGCTCCCAATTTCTTCAGCTAATAGATTGAGGGCACACTGCAAGCAGTGTTTCAATGGATGGTAACTGCACACCCATCCCCTCACAGGTGCTGAGATGTTTAGGGAGCCCCTCTTCATCTCTTCCACTACTAAGAAGAGCTCGATTCTGATTTGTGGGACAGGGGACCAGAGAGCAGGGGACCAGCTGGTTAGCCCCAGTGGATAGTATTCATCATATGAGCCTCACAGTGAGAAGTTAATGGTGGGAAGGCAGAGAACTGAAAATACTCCTTGAGAGCTAATTTCCCTCTCATCTCAACCCTCCAGATGTCAGTTTTCCTCCTGCTTTTTTTCTTTTCATTGGTCTAGCTGAGAAGGTGCATTCTGTCCTCAGCTGAGTGCAGGTCCCATTGCATAGAGTAGTGCTGGTGAAGACCATGTCAGTGCAGCCACATCCGTACTGCTGGACGTATCTGTAAAGTCTGTAAAAAGTCTAAGAACAACCTGTCCTCCTCCTGCTGCACACCACAACCTCTGGAGGTGTGTGTGGGGTGGCATTTGGGCTGATCTAGCTTCAAATGCTACAGAGCACGTGTTCCAAAGGATGAGTGCTGTTATCAGGGGAACTTTCAAAGGGCTGGTTTTGAGCCCATCTCAGGACAGCACTGATAACCCTCGCAGGAGCACGTCTCAGCACTGTGTATAGGAGTGGGGACACGGTAGCCCCTCCTTACATGCTGACAGCTGTAACAGGAGCTGTGGGGTGCTACAGCTGCTGTAAGGTCTTCCCACTTCATCCACCTGCTAGAGCAGGCAGGCTGCAAGCTTCACTCTTCAGGGAAAATCAAGAAAACTGGAAGTAAAATTGACAGCAATAGTAATTTTGGTGGAATGGTGTATTACCAGCAGTGTTATTGCATCCACTCCCTTTATTAGACTGCATATGTGGTGTGTAATAATGTAATTAGATTTCACAATGTGTAATAATGATTTTTATGCAACTCAACAACTGCACATTAGGGGAGGGAATTGGTTCCCATTATGGAGCCAGAACAGCTCTTGGGCTGATGCTGCATACCTGATAGCACATCTGTCAGGCTGCAGGCCCACAGCGTACTCCAGTGAGTGATGGAGAATCGCCCAGAGCAGGGATTTTATCCTCTGCAGCTCCCCAGGTGCTTGCACTGCCTTCTGCCCCACACCTTCCTGCACTGGCAGCATCACCAGGTTCCTTATCACATCCCAAGGGATCCTGAAACACAGCTCCTCCCCACAAACAAACACCCTTAACTGTGTGTGGGAGGAGAAGACCCTTTTGCTGAGATGGGAACATCTTCAGCTTCCTTGGGGAAGGCCATTTAGGAGCCAGGTTGTGCCCACAACAGCTGAACTTGACCTGCTGGGAAGCAAATGAGGGGCACTGCATTAGATCAAGGAGGGAAAATAAGCCACCATGTAGCTGGGGGCTTAACAGGGGCCTGGCAGTGCTGGAAGCTGAAAATAGCACAAATCCCGCTCCATCAACCTCTTGGGCATGGCTTTAAGTACATTTCCAAACCTGGCCTGAGTAAATAGCTTGAGGCAGGAGAGAGAGCCAGCAAAGAGCAAGCCACTGACCACCTGAGGCCACTGGGAAGGTCAGGAAGAGCTGGGACTGCAGTGGGCCTGGAGCTAACAAAGGAAAAGGGAATCTTAAAAGCAGTCTTTGACCACTCAAATATGTGGTTGGGAATTAGGAGACATTTCTTCTCAGAAAGAGCAGTTAGGCACTGGGATGGTTTGCCCAGGGAAGTGGTGGAGTCACTGTCCCTGGGGGTGTTCAAGGAAAGGTTGGATGTGGTGCTTAGGAACAAGGTTTAGTGGGTGACATTGGTGGTAGGGGCATGGTTGGACCAGATGATCTTGGAGGGCTTTTCCAAACCTTATGATTCTATGATCCTATGATCCAACAACTGCACTGAAACCCATGCAGCACACACCAGGAAAGGGTGCAGCATCCACCAGCTTGCACCTCCAGCAATGCAGCACAGCCCTGAAGCAGGAGTGCAGTGCTCAGTTTCATGGCAAAAGCCTTGCTGATCCCTGCCTGGCCAGCAGCACTGCATGGTGCCACGCTGTGCACTCGGAGAAGCTAATTGTGACAACAAACATTTTTACTATTTCAGAATAAATCATTTGGCTTTCCCTCCAAGCAGGCTTGTTTCAAATGCCACTTGCTCTGCCACCACTGCTAATGAGCACGAGTTGACCCATTTATTCTCTGCTGCACTTTCTGCAGCAAATCACAGCTTTACTGCAAAGGTACAGAATATTAGAGCCACAATTTCATTGGCAAGATTTTTTTTGCTTGTGAACCCATTAGTATTTTTCCCTGAACAGTTTTCCTCCCTCGTCTTGCTAGACTGGAGAATTGCTCTTTTGCAGGTCTGTTCTTTCTGCTGTTCCCTTGGCTTTGGTGAAATATATATGAGATGACTCAGAGTTTGAACTCAGTACATGTTTCTAATACAAAGTCTGTGTGTGTCTAGGGACTTAGGACAGATATTTAATTTTAGATGAGAAATGCTGATGACATCATGCCTTTGATTTCCTTGCTGGATGCGTGTGCAGCAAGCACATGGTGAAGCTGTTCAGCCATGAGAGCCTCACTGCACTTAGGAAACCACTTAATACTCAGGATAGCTAGAGAGCCATGGGCAGCTCCTGGGTGGTGCTTGCTAGGAGCATGCACAACAGCATTTAATGGGTGAATCCACGATAACAGGCATATAAGGGTGAAAGATCTTGCAAGGAAAAAAATGTTTTTTTTTTTTGTTTTGTTTTGTTTTTGTTTTGTTTTGTTTTTTGTTTGTTTGTTTGTTTGTTTTTTGCAGCTGCTGCATGCCCTGGACACCAAAGCTCTAAGCAGAGGATGTCAGCGTGGCGATCACCCACCGTCACCCCACGCACCATGATACATGTGCTGATTTACACATACACACACACCCCGTGCTGGAGGGGTTGGATTCAACCTCACCATTGATGCCTTCAGCTTCCCACAGCAGCAGATGCCAGCAAGTGCATCCGAGCAGAAGGGAGCATGCACACAACAGACTCGTTTTTAGCTTTAAAGCTAAAAAAGGAGGCATGCTTCGATTTAATTTTGAAACATGACTAACTAAAAGCTCATCTGCGTGGAGGGAAGCTTGTGAAAAATCAGACTCCTGCAGCACCACCTTTTAGCCAAGACCATTTTGGTGACATTACGGTGACAAATTTTCAGCCTTTCCTACAATTATATACCTCCCCTACACAGCAGGCATTATCCAAAAAAGATCTAGGAGAGATATTAGCATGGATAAACAGGGCATAAGACAGGAAATAAAATCTAATTGTTCAGACAAGAGGCAAACTACAGTGCTTGTACATCAGCAGGAGTAGTTAGCATGTAGAGTGACTTGCCAAGGGGTCCAACATCTTCCTCATTCCTTCAAAAGCGGCAAGCACTTAAAGCATCTTCCTAAAGAATAGTCTCTGGCTCAGCCAGGAGTTACAGACATGATGCCAGCACCATCAGCTTTGTTGCTTAGGTCTGCACAGGGTGTCAATGTCCTTCTTGGCTTGCTGGGGGCCTCTAAGCAAGACCCAAGCATCCTATGGTTAAGGACCATAGCTGGCATCCAGGTGGGCACAGAGATGATTAAAACATCTCATTTTTAAGACCTTGTCAGGTGCATCTCCTAATTGCCTTAAATTAAGGAGTAACCAACCTGCAGGTTATGGACATCACAGATAAAATAGCAACTAGGTGAGAAGGAACAGTGGGAAACCACTTGCAAAAATGCCCGACACATCCCAAACAGCAGCTAAGGTCCTCTTCCAAGGGGGTAAAGCCTCTCACATCCAGCAGTGTGGTTTATTGTGTCCCCCTGCCTCCAGGGAAAAATCAGCCCATGGCGCACCTGAGGTTGTCAGGATGTCATCTCTATCCTAACAGCTGAAAGTCTCACAATTAGTGCATTTCCCATTCCTGCTGCTAAAAGGCCAAGAGCTGCCTCCTGTATGAATAGCTCATGAAGCATGACTAACTTCTTAGCTTGTACTGTTATTTTTGATTAATTTTGCATTGCTCACGTTTACAGGCTATCCAAGAAAAGCAACTAAAAACTTTGTTTTATGCCCCAAGGAGTGTGTGCACTAATCCTTGGTGAATTGAGTTTCCTGAGGCTCAGCTGCTCTCGCCAGATTTGCCCACTGGGGTGATTTCCAGACACTATAAGCTCTGCTGGCTTTGCAGGCTAGAGAGCGTGAGGAAGCAGAAGTGTCCCATCATTTGCATGGAATATAAAGCATGCTAGTTACACGCAGCCTCTGCTAAGCTCAACACTGCCTGAAATTGCTATTTTTGCTGACAAATAGCTGAGGCTGTGGGCAGTGTCACTGAGGTCCACAGGACTTGTGTGGCTAGATAGCAGTCTGTATGGTGGCAGGCAACCTTCCCAAACATTCACAAACCATGCACTGGCCATGGGAACAAAGCAGCTCTGGACAAAGATGCTCCCTGCGTGCTCTGCTCTAACTCAATAGCTCTGCAGTGAGGGGTGCTAGGGTGGGAGGCTTGTGCCACCTGTAAAAAGGTATTATATTTTACTGAAGCTCATTGTCCATCAGCTTACTGGTGTATTGGGTCAGGGAGTCCGTGGGGGTAATTGCATGCTGGATAATGAGGCATTGCCTTTAACTACATTTAAGCCTTCACCTCTTCATTTCCCCACACAGAGCCACTTACTGTATTACCTAAGGTGAACTGGCACACTCAGTTCACCTTCTCTGGACACTACTTATTATTTTATATCCCTCTAACATGTCACTTCTTATGTGCCCTGCACTAATATTTCCAAATGGCTCCTGAAAGGAAAGTCTCCTCCTTGGTTTAATAAATCCTCTTTACTCAGGATCCCTGGGAGGAGCAGCACGGTTGGAGGGCAACCCACCTCAAAGCAAACACGTGCCATTGATCGGCAGCCTGGGATTAAGCCTCCTCAGAGAATTATTCCAGCAAAAGCCTATTGTTGCCTGGCCACTTTCCTGGCTGGGGTGCTCGGTGGGCAGATGTCTTCCTTCCCCCCTTTGGCCAGGTTCTCCTCAAGCTGTTGCATTAGAGAGCTGAGCAGCTCACTTTGCTCCTTCCAACATGCACTGAAGCTTTTCACTTCGTTTTATCTGGAATCGGGGTTTTCTCACGATCTCTCAACCCAGCACGAAGCAGAGCCCTGAGTCAGGATGTAGCTGGGGCAATCCTTCACCTTCATGGAGGCTTCAGAGGCCATCTTTTACAAATGCTGGCTGTGTTTTTCACATCACGTTGTATTTACATACATATAACTACTGCTGAACGCTTGGAGGCCAGCCAAGCCCGTAGCTTGGCACCTATAGCAATGCTTCTACTTTTTGGGGTATTTATGGTGGCTTTGACACACTACCACTCAGATCTCCTGTATATTATGGTCTTTTTTTTTTTTTTTTTTTTTTTTTTTAATGTGAAGGATTGCGGTAGCTAATTGCAATTACCAGAAAGCATATACAAGAGAGCTTGTTGATTGCCAGTAGACAAAGACACTTTGGAAATCTTGGATTTTTGCTATAGATGAAAGCCTATAAATTTAAAAATAGACACCATGTTATCATTTACAATTTCCGTTTGCTAACAAATTCCGCTAAACAAAATTGGCGGCTGATTAAGTAAACATTTATACATAAATAAAACAGTGAAGATCTCTTCAGTTATTGAGATGCAGCCAGTTCAGTCTCTTGTAAATAATACAGTGATGAATTCTGTCTTTACAGTGCATGATAAACCTACCTAGCCTCAAAGTCTTAGGCAAACTAATCCATACGCATGAATCAATCAGTTCATTTTAGTCATACCGGCATTATATAAATGTCACTAAAATCAATGCCTGAAAACGTAACAGATTAATAAATCCTCGCACAGTACACCTACCCGGGATGCAGACCTACAGCACGTAACTTGCACCCAATACAACTCTGTGAGTGGTTTGAATGAGGCATTTTAACAAAAAATCTCAAAGGCAGGCCTGTAAAGAGCAGGCGTGGATGAGAAAAACCCGGCGTATTATTAATTTCAGACAATACCGAATTCTTTCTCATAATGTACATTTTATTAATGCTCTCCATGATAGCTTTTCATATGGTTTCATTGACAGGAGTACAGTAATTACAATGTATTAAGATTCATTCCATGCCTGAGGAGTAAGGAAGTTCAGTTAAGATATGTAAAGCAAGTGAAACATAAATCACTGTTGACTTGGAGCTGGATTAAATCAAAACTCTGCCCCGGGGAACCACAGGGCTGAGGGGTTTGCTAATGGGATATGCTGGCTTTGCCAATTAAGTTCCTGGATCCCTTCGGTGGCAGCTGATTGTCTGCATTATCCCAGGGACCTGGAAAAGACCACGCAAAATGCGCTGGTGCTCTTCTAGTGATTTCACGGTGGCTAATATCTGCAAGAGGTAACCTGTGTGCCATCAGCATGGATGCAGTAGACAGGATTCATCATTTTTACTGGGACTCGGGCCGGTCTCTACAGGCCTCACCATCAGTTACCGGTGTCAGCCTCATCGGGGCTGAAGAGACAGCGACCATTGTCGTAACTGGCTCCAAGAATAACTCTTCTAGACATCGTGTCAAAGGTTTAAGGTGCAGGATGATAGTTTTGCCTGGGGAGAAAAACTCATTTTGGGGGTTTGATTAAAAAAAAAAAAAAAAAAAAAGCAATCCAGAGGATTGCTGCTTTTTAGTAATGTTGAAAAAACAAACAAACAAACAAACAAAAACAACAACAACCACAACAACAACAACAAAAAACACAGGGGATTTCTGCTTTCCTGCAATTGCAGCCCCCCTTTCACCCCAAGCAGCACCCCAGAGCTCCCAAGGGTTGGGCAGCCTCAGGTCAGGATTTAGCAGTGCCCTTCTAGGCTCTAAAAACCGTAAGGACCATCCCCTTGTGACTGAAAAAATCATGAGCTTTCAAACTTTTTGGAGCTTTTTATTTTCTTCCAGATTCCCTGTCTAGTTTCCAGAACCTTTCCAGCATCAAGCAGGGGAGGTTGTTCATATTTTGTCCTTTTTTTTTTTTTTTTTTTTTTTTTTTTTTCCCTGGGGGAAAAAAAATAAATCTGACAGCCTTCATTAGGGGTGAAACCTGAGTCTCCTTGAGATGATGGCCACCTTCCCAAGGGACACCGTGCAGGGCTGGAGGAGATGTGGGCAAAGGAAGAGGTGAACAAAAGCATGGTATCTCCTGCATGCCACATCGATAAATAATTGAATCACTCATTGCTGGGCAGCTGTTAAGTGCTGATGGTAGCAAGAGTCCCATAGAGCCAGGTGACAAGAGGAGGTATTCAAGTATGCAAGAGGAAAACAACAGCTCTGCAGCTGCAGGAGACTTACTGGTGTGGGTGCCTAAACCCCTTGGCACTGTCAGGCAGTTTCTGGTAAGCCGCTGGCCTTTCCCTGCAAGGAATGAGGGCTCCACCCCAAACATCATGCTAGATTTGTGCAATGGGTGTTTCTATAGCTACCAGCAAGCTACCAGACAGCCGTGCTATCTGGCTTTTCATGGGGAGGGGACACTTCCACATTGGCACTGCTTCACTGAAAAATGCCAGGCAAAATAGAGGCTTTTATGTCTAGGGAAAAGTTATTCTGGGCCATCTTTTTCCATCTGCCATGTAATTTTCTGCTGCTGCATGAACCTATGCTGTTGGACTCCGTGTAAGTAAGGACTAAGTGAGCTCTGAGTTGTGCAGGATGAAGGGGAAACTCCAGAGCTCCCCGTGGTTTCCACCAGGAGCACAGCCCTGCTCTACCGGGAGCACACAGCGTTGGCAGGATGGCCACACAGCCATGGAGCTCGCTGCTGCTGTGTTGTGTGCAGGGACAGCAGGTGACGACTCAGTGCACAGGAGTTGGCCCAACACCACTAACAAGTCTTCAGGGTTTGGTTTACGTTCCCCCCCCCCCTTTTTTTTTTCTTTTTCTTTTTGTAATTAATATTAAAAGCCTCAGGGGAACCATGCTGATGGGGTCTGCACCCCTTACTGGTGATTTCTGCCCATCCCACCTGCCATGCCTGCACTGAGAAGCCCAAGTCCTCAGCAGGCCATAGCTCCCTGGGGGGAACACTGTCCAGAGAGTTCACCCCACTGACAGGAACAAAGGAGAAATGTCTGCTGAGCCCCCTGCCCACCGTCCTTCAGGGGCCTCCTGCACCTGCCGTAGCGGCACACCCGGGCTGCCAGCCCCCTGCCGCAATGCCAGGCAGATGCCGTGGCTTTGCATATATCCATTCACAGCTGAGCTGATGGAGAATCGTTATCTTCGAGAAACTAAGGCTTATTTTTTCCAAAAAATATCTCTATTTACACATGACAGCGAAATCCAAGCAGCATTCCCTGGAAGCTTTTGCTGAGCAGAGCTGCTGCTAGACATACGTGCCAGTCCCTATTTACAAGTGACAGCTTGAGAGCACTCTGCTGGCAAGTTCACCTTCTTCTGGTGTGAGGGCTGTTTCTTCATCCCTTTTTTTTTTTCTTCCCTTTTTGACCCTCCCTGTATTTACAATAGGGCCCTAGCTGCAGCAGGGTCGCCTTTATACAGCCCAGTATGTGAGCACGTAGTGGGGTTCACGAAGGGGGGAAGCACGCTCAGCTGTCTGTAAGAGTTTTCAAGTTAAGAAGCCGACATCTGGAGCAGAAAGGACTCCTTTGTTACTACAAAAGATTTTGTTGTTGTTGTTGTTTTTTTGCTCATTCTGCTTAAAAGAAGTGTCCAACCAACAAGTGTGCTTCCCAGGGCACCGCCAGGCACAGGGCAGCAGAAATCTCAGCCGGGCTGGTTTCTCCATGGGGATGAGAGTGTTTGCCGAGGGTTTTGTTGAGACTGGTTCTTGGGCCTCTCCTGTTGCATGATCCCGCTGAGGGATGGGTAAACTGAGGCACAGAGGAGCTGAGGCAGCACAGTAGCATGGACTCGCTGGGGCAGGCTTGCGGGTGCCCCCAGCGCTAGATGACACTGTCTTCCATGGTCACTCGTCTGAAGACCGGCTCCTGCTTGGGCGTCCTGCTGCTTTCTGTGGAGAACAAGGAGAGAGCTGGTAAAGCCCCCGAGCAGCACCCAGCCACGCTTCACAGCCAGCCAGGTGTCCAGCTGGATGCAGACCTCCCTGATGCAGCCACTTGATACTTTTAAGAGCATTTTGACCCAACCAAAAGATGACGAGGCTTCCCTCAGTATTTACGGGAGAGCACCCCATCCTCCCACCCCTTCTGGTGGAGCCAGTGGTACAGATTTGCTTGGCTTTGTCCCCACGAGAGGCAGTAGCTGGTTAAATAGCAGGATTAATGGCAGCGGCCACCACTGCCCACTGCTCACTGGAGGAAGGGCTACGACAAGTTGCCCGCTGCTCCCTGGGGGTAGCCTTGCTCCAGCAAGGGGAGCCCAGAACTGAGCTGCAACCCTAAGCTTACACCAACCCATGGGGCTTGCTTGAACAAATGGTGTTTTTCATGGGTTCCTCATCCACACTCTTTTTAACCGGTAGGGATAACTACAGAGTAAACATATTTGTTTTTATATCAGATATTATCTGTGCTATTTGAAGTGGAGTGGACACACGCAGACACTCTCATAATAACATTCAGGGAGAGGTTAAGAAAGGCTAGACACATCCAAGAAGGATTAATGTTGTCCCTGAGCTGTTTCTTAAGCATAAATCATTTCATCCCATCTCCCACCCACCCGAGGGCCAGAACATCCCTGTTGCAGCAGATCTGCATGGTGCCATTGGGAATACCACCAGGAAGCTTGGGGGTGGACAGAGCCGGAAACTACTCAGGCTTATCCCTCTACGTGGTTACTTTTGCTGCTCTTTCGGGGTTTTCGGAAGAGAAGGGAATTTCTTCATTTCTCTTTTTTTTTTTTTTTTTTTTTTTTTTTTTTTTTTTTTCCTAGCAGTGGGATGCCCTTTCTCCTTTCATTTAGACTGCTGATAGCTCAGTGGGCTGCTTTGCATCGTGGCACAAACTAAACTGCTAGCAGCTAAAAATGCCTGCATGCATATTGTAACTGTGGGGGAAAACTAGAAAATCCCACCTATTTAATATGAAGCACTCTTTAATGTCACACTACCATTTTATGCGTAAATACGAATGGCAGCAACACAAGCAAGAAGGAGGAACCTGCTCAGATGGAGGCTGCCCATAGGCAGAGTACAGGCGTGTGCAAGGCCATGAAGGCACCTGCACCAAAGCAGCACATTTATCTGCTGGGGTGAGCCTCTCACAAAAAGTCTGCCAAGGCTGTAAACCATAAAACTTTCCTTTTTAAAGAGAAGAAACTAGGGGAGAGCTGATGCACGTGTCCGACAGCTGCAAGACATAAGCCTGCTGTTCCCAGCCATGCCGTATTGGAAGTACTGCAGCTCCAACTGGCCACCTGACGGACCTGGGTGGTGCTGCTCCCTGAGTGCCATGCTCTGAATCCCCCTTTTATCTTCCATACAATCAGCCTGGCTAACAAGTCTGTTGACCACTCACCCTCCAAAAAACATTTATCAGCAGAGGTTACTGGAGGCTTGTGCCTCCAAGGTGGGACACAAAGCCTTCGAAGCACAGGAGCTTGCTTTTGCTTTGAGCACTGAGCTTTCCTGCCATAAGGACCTGAACTAAACTCTGCGTGAGCTGCCTCAGAGGGAAGTGGGAGAAGACAAGTTGAAAACAGCTTTATTATAGCCATAATTTACCCACAGAGCATCCTGCTGCTGGAAATAACCTTTTGAAAGCCGTAATGGTACATGCAGCTGATTATAAGCGGCAGTCAGAGATACCAGGTCATCTGTGCGTGTGGAGTTCAGAGCAAAGCACCATTGCTTTTCGGCACCATAGACGTGTGTGTGCTGCCCCTCAGGTCACGGGGAGCCGGTGTGAATGATGGCATGTGTGGCACCAAGGGGAATCCATAAATATTCAACGCTTTGAGGCCAAAAAAAAAAAAAAAAAAAAAAAAAAAAAAAGAGAAAAAAAAAAACAAGGGTTTTGTTAATTTAGTCTTGTCACCAAGATGGGACTATTTGCCTATTAAAATGTAGATACTTCTTGTCTTTGGGCATAATATCCCTTTTAAGGGTCTGGGATTTGGGCCCCAGTCAATGTGAGGCCGCGAGCTGCTGGCAGCACTCCCATCATGCCAGCTGAGTCGGTCGTGCAGCTCAGTTTGTGCATTTAAGTTGTTGTTTGGGGGTTTAAGCAGCACTGTGAGAATATCAAGCATTTGCTTCCAGCACATAATAACTGCTCTGGGTTTACCAATATATATATTTTTTATTATTGAGGTTTTAGTTTGGGTTTTTACATGTGTACAGAGTATTTAAGGAGTAGAAACATAAGAAAAGATGCAAGGGAGGAGGAAATAAAAAAAGACAGCAATTAGTTAGAAGCTGAGTTTTTTTGTTGGCATTGTGTGGGAGAAGACTATCACCACCTGGAGTACCAGATATGATGAGCAGTAACCACCCGTAAAAAGCTATTCTGGTGTGCAAAAGTAAGATTTCCAAGCTCTGGCTGTCCTGGCTAGTCTCAACATTTCAGCATTGCACAGATCACCTCTCCTGAACTGGGAGGACGTGTGACCAGGTGTATGACCCACGTGTCCCCAGGGCTTGCTGCCCTCCTGCGGGTACCCCGTTAGGTGCTCTTCCAGCTCCCCTCCAAGCCAGCAATGAGCCCCTTGCTGCTGTCCTGCCCCCGGCCAACACCCAGCAGCAAAAGTCAGCAGCAGCAGTGATGATTTCCTCATCTATAGCCTCTGCTATTTCAATAGGCTCTGCCTTTTCCTCATCAATAGCCTCTGCTGTTGTCACTGCCAAGGATGCCCATGGATAATTCGACCACTGCTGCCTTCCCCGGCAGCACTGATCACTGATTTCATCTGGTTTCAGCTTTATTCCTTAGGATGTTCTCTGCTCCGTTACCAGAGAACCTGCGATGGCATGACACTTATGTAGTGTTCATGAGCACAGGCTATTTAAACCCTGAAATATTCATTAAATAAAATTTGCATAGAGTCTAGCTGAATGCAGCAGGTAGCTAAAAATAAGTAACTTTTCTTTTTAAGTGTAAGGAGGAGATCAGGGTGTGACAGATGACCAAGCTAATGCTCTTAGGCTTTCCTGAGAGAGCTTTTTATAAGATGAGCTATCCTTTTATTCCTGTTATCTAGGCAAGTCTGCAGGGTACTGTACTCTTTATAACCTCGCAAGATCAAGAGCACGTGGGATTATTTGGGAGAGAGGCTGGCCAGCCAGAGAAGAGCCCCAGTGGGGAAGCAGGATGGAAGCAATAGGGACACAGGTAGTGAAACACAAAGACCTCCCATGGCTCAGCACCTCCCAGTGCTGCCACCCTCTCCCCCATCCCTCTGGAGCATCTTGCTGCTTGTTATCCGGGGGCAAGGCGGAAAGGAGCAGATTGGTTGGCAAACACAGATTCCAGGGAACTAAATGCAATCAGCAGGAGGAAAGGAGCAGCACTGTGGTAAACAGCATTGCCTACACGGTGTCTCCAAAGCTGTGATGATCCCTCCCTAATTCCAGCCTACATAGTCTTGTAGTCTGTCTTGGCGTGTGTTTCCAGTTGCGTCTCTCCTTCGCATGTTTTAGGGAGATCTTTAGTCTTATGCAGCTTGTTTCCTATGGTTCTTGCAGAAGATTGACCAGCAATGCCCATCAGAGCCAAAGAGTCCTTGAGTGGTAGGAAACGTAGCAATAGTCCAGCAAGCTTGTGCATCAGGTAGCTATGGAGCATTCTGTGATGGGAATGCACGGGGGAAGTAACCCTGGTTATGTGCAGATTATAAAAAGCAGGGGAAAAAGGGATTCACCACTTGCAAAACATCCCAAGATGCTTTCCAGGAGCATGCAATGCACAAAGCATGGCTCAGTGCTCATCTCACAGCTTTGTGCTTCTCCCTTCCCCTTTCCCACTTGCAAGCAAGACTTTATGAGGGAAGGATGCTGCAAGCTATATATTGACACTGGAAAGTCTCACTCCGTACATGCCCAGCAACCAGCATCTCCAAAAGGTGGTCCCATGTTTCCAAAAAGAGCGGTCTATGTATCAGGTGGATGGCTTTGTAGGACCAAGCACTGCTTTTTTGCCTTTACTCTGTCTTTCATTGGAAGTGGGATGCTTACCACAGCTGAATGATGAAGTTTTAATATTCTATCTATCTCTACATGCATTTTTTTCCCTCCCTTTCTTTCAACAAAGCTCTAAAAAAGAAGATCCCTCCAGTACAGGGCTGGCTATCCACTTCAACCCAGCTTGCAAAGTTGCGTGCCCCAACCGCAGGTACGGATGTAATACTGTAATAGTTACTTCATCAGGCTATTGTGTGTGCCACGTGCTGTTCTCGCAGGTCTCTCCACCTTTGCCCACCATGAAGAAATGCCTTAGGAGTTCTGTAGTTCTCCCTCACACTCTGAGAGCAGTTTAGGCTCTGAGGGCTTGAGTTGAGCTTCATGTGCTGCAGTCTGCACAGATGACACTGCTACGTTCCCAGTCACGTAACGCCTGCATCTACTGAGCCATTGATCAAAGAGCAGAAACCTTCACCATGCCCACAATCAACTATCTAACATGACAAGAGACTGCTTTGACGGGGAAAAAATGATAGAAATAACCCCCATCCTGCTCCCTGCCCTCCCCGAACCAAATGACAGTTTTAAAACATTTTCGGCTTAATGTAATTAATGATGTCTATTTCCCCTCTTTTGTGATTCAGCTGTTACCAAATCTATAAGAAGCACCAACAGTGAACCCTGTGGTGCCAGATCAGCCTGGGGACGGAAATAATCAGCTTGAAAATAAGCAGCAGTTTTTGCAATCAAAGCACTAATAGGCAAGTAGGCCGGAGGAGAGACGCTCAAGAGAGAAGGGATGGAAAAGGGGGGGAAAAAGCCTGTTCACTGATAAATCAAAAACTCATGGGAAGAGAACGAAAGAAAGACAAAGATATTCAGTAGGACACAAGCCACCCCACAGCAAATCCATCACTGGTTTGTTCTTGCATAGTTTCAGACACACTGCACCAATCACCCCCCTCCCATTTTATCATGTCAATATTTGCTGCTGTGGATCTCACCCTCTGCATGACTTTAATCCCACCTGGAAATCTGTTTTTTGGAGATTAATACGAGTGGGTAGAAGAGACTGATACTAATGGGCCCTTTTAACTTTCTCCAAAATACAGGTGCGTCAAGCGTTTCAAGGCTTGGTGGCCTAGGTTGGACTGCTGCACAGATCGGCATGGCCACAGGGCATGAACCGCTCACTCCCTTTGCATGGCATGCGCAGCTCTGCCACACGCCTCCCAGCTCAGTCCCTGCTGGCATGAAAAATAAAACTAAACAGGGAGGCACAACCTGGCTGGCTGACAACTGTTACGCTACGACACCAGGGGATTCCCAAGGTCAGGATGGGAAACGCTGAAATCTAGAGCCATCAGGAGGCACAGCTTGGTCAGGAATAGACCTCATTTCCTCCCCATGGCATTTTGGCATGAGCACCTGGCTGCAGGAACATCTCAGGTGGCTCAGAACAGACCCTTGCACAGACCTGATTGCTCTTGAGGGATATGAAGCCAGGCTGGGCCCTTGGCAGTGGGATGGGAAGGCTGACGGGGTCTCTAGTGCAACGTGGCTGGCGGTGGCAATGGTGCCTTCTGTGAGGAATAGCTCTGCATACGCCCGGAGCAAGAAAATAAAGAGACAGCAAACAAAGACTGAGGAGGCCTAACGGGGACTTGTTTTACTCTTTGACATGCTACCAGCAGTTTTTAATCTCAGAAGAATCAAAATTAAAAAAAAAAAAAAGAAAATAAAAAAGGAAATTACAATGATTAAAAAGTACGACACATGAAATACTATACTCAAATCATCTGCATGTCACCATCTAGTATATACAGTAGGCACAAAACAGACCTAGAATAACCTGTGAGAAATGTGGACCAGCTTTGTTCTCGCCCCTAAACAAGTCTCGCTAGCCTGATGTTTCTAGTCAGCCGTAGCCGCGTAACGTTTGTGCTTAAATTGCTCAGCTCGGCTTCCTTTCTTTGGCATTGCTCACCCATGCCTTACAGGAGAGGAAACGTACTGAAGACAGCAGTGGAGAGAGGAACAACAGAGAAGAGCGATTAACCGTACAGTACATACATACAGTGTCTTCTAAATTGTGATCAGTTGTTTATTGGTTGGCAAACAAGCTTCACTTTTACAACAAATATTAGTAATGAGGTCATTCAACTGCTGAGACCGTACAAAATGATCATAAATTAAAAAAAAAAAAAAAGTTAAAAGAAAAAAAAAAAAAAAAAAAAAGAAATTATTCTCCGTGCTGCTAATTTACCTCTGGAAAGCCTATGTTACTTAAAAATCCTGTCAAATAAATAAATTTCCTGTTAGGCGAAATAAGGAACAGAAGACTTCTTTTCTTTAAAAATCACTGCAAAAGTACTTTTTAGATCACTACGCATCAATCAGTTTTCTTCGTAACCACTGCAGTACAAGTGCCTAAACCGGGGACCGGGCAGGGCCGTGAAGGCCCTTGAACTCCTACGGGGAAGTCGCCGTCTCATGCAGAAGCCCTGCTATGACTACAAAAACCTCCTGGCTTCTAGATACGAAACCTACAGCCTGGGTGAGGGGCTGCTTGCCAAAGATGGTTCACAGGATTATTGTTACGATTGGTCGTGCACTGTAAACATAAAGTTTGCCCTGCTCTATTCTGCAAAAGGTCTGCCGGCAATACGCCGGCTGAAGAGAGAGACACAGCAAGGAAACAAAAGACTCCCTTGGCTGGAAAGAAACTGTTATCGTGTTACTAAAAATGGTCCTTAGAAAGTGGTGTTTGTATATTTTTTTTTATTTTTTGCCCAGTGAGAGTTTTTACTGGGATGGGAGGGGCAGGGGAAGAGGCAAAAGGAAAGAAAAGAAAAATAGGAGTTATGAAAAACCTTGCTCCTACTGGTAGACAAACTTACAAGACCAGCACAACAGAAAAGTTCTTATTTTTTTTTCCACTACATTAACAGGGACGCAAGTTCTGGAGGAACAGAAAGCAGACTATATGTGCAATGCTAGTATCTGTACATTACATAGAAATTGTTCGATTCTCTTTTTTCTGCCATTAGTTTTTATCATCAGTTAATACAGCAAAACGTAAAATATGCGTTTAGCATATAATTCTAGGATTCCCTTCCGTCTCATTAATTTTTGTTTGGTTTGCTCCGGCAGCAAAGGGTGCTGCGGTCAAACTGAGCTGTGAGTGACCAAAACCCATTATGTGATCTGGATTTGTAATAAACAGCTTTGCTAGCTCGTTTGTTTTGTGCAGCACTCCCACCTAGATGCGTCATCTCTACTAGTTTCAAATGCACATTTTTGGCCTTTTTTTTTCCTTTGCCTTTTTTTTTTTTTTTTTTTTTTTTTCCTTAAATCAGGTCTTCGGTATTAAGAGCAACACAGCATCAAGGATTGTTTAAACAAACACAGCATAACTTGAGAAGGCCACGAAGTGTGCCGTTATCTGTCCTATCTCTTTCATTAACATAATGAAGTCTGTCTGAAGGGAGGAAGGATGGGGAGGAAGAGGGGGGGCAGCAGTTCCTGTTTTGTTTTTTTTTTTGTTTGTTTTCCGGGCTGGCCTAAAAATTCCAGTAAAAAAAGTCCAAGAGTTTCATTTTGTTTAGAACAGCATGAAGATTTAGGAGTACACACAATATTACCACTGCTTGTATTAACTCAGAACAGTAAACCGAGTGTTACGGAGGGGCTGTTTGTTGTCTGTTTGCTTAATTTTTGCTTAATCTTCTATAGACTAGTGACCAAGTGAGCGGGTCCTTTTGCATTGCCGTCCGGGGGAGTTCCCTCTTTGTTTGGCGGGACTATAAAACCGTCGCTGCTGCCTCGACCTAGCTGGTAGTACGTGTGTAGCTGATGGACGTGGTTTCTGGAGCCTAGGTTGGGCATGCTTTTGTAGTAAACATCATCGGCATCACCGCTTTTGGCTGGCGGGGGGTCGGTCTGGGTGCTGGCGGTGACGCTCTCTGTCATGGGCATGCCAGCCAGCGTGGGCATGCTGGTGTACAGAGAATCCCTGTTGGGCGACTGGAGGTCGTCCGTGTGCTCGTTGGTCAGCAAAGGGAAAAAGCTCTCGCTGTTGTCTTGCGGGATGCGCCGCCGGCTGTAGAGGTGGGGCTGGTGGTTGTCTGCCGAGTACACCCGGGGGGGCAGCAGCGGGGCGTCCGACTCCTCGTGGATGAGCTCCAGGCCCAGGCTCTCCTCGTGGGTGAAGGAGGTGGCGTCGTCCAGCACGATGGCATCGTCCTCGCTCCCGCCGCCCACGCTGTTGACGAGTTTGTTCATCAGGTTGCGGCTCTGCTCGCTGGAGCGCTCGTGGTTGTTCAGGTAGGAAGGGATGTAGTTGGAGGTGAGTTCCTTCAGGATCTTTTTCTCGAGGGCGTTCTCGGTGTGGTTGTACCCGCGGTCAAGGATTTGCACGCAGTTGCTGAGGTACTCGCCGCTGGCGATGCTGTAGCTGTTGCCGTGATTACCATTCAGTGGTAGAGTATCCGTGACACTTGTATCCCTGGCATTGTTCAGAAGCCCCTCTGAAAAACATTACACAAGAGAGGGTGACTTGTACAAACAGGAGGACACTCACGCGGGATGTGCACACTCAATACCCCCTTCCTAGGCTGCCACGCTGCTGGGGGAAGGCAACTGGTGGGCCAGGCTCAGCAGCGAGAAGAGTGCTTTGGCCAAAACAAGAGGGCACGGCTCCGCCTCGCCAACTTAAGGTCTGGCCACCGAAAAATGGAAAAGCGCTGCCAAGTGTTTTACTTGATGCAGCAAGAGCTGGTGGGAAGGAATAGCCTCTCCTCACCAATATATCCTATGTGGCTATAGTGCCTGGCTATAGTGGGCTGCTTCAAGAGGCTCGGGGCTTTGCTCTGTATGTCTCTGGGGAGCTGAGGGATACGTGAGCCTGAGCTGGTCCAAACAGCCCTTGCTCTTTGGCAATTCAGTCCAGCTGAGGAAATGTATTCACAGCACAGGTTAATCATTACCCAGACTTCACTTAGGACTGTATCCTTACTTGCTTTGAAGGTGAAAAATAAATCCTCTTTCCAAGTCAGAGGATAGGCATAGGCCCTAAAGGCAAGATTAGGTGATTAGCTTGTGCAGACATGCAAGACAGGGGTGCAGAGCGCTTCCTGTCTGAAGCTTTTTGGGAACAAGGCTAAATGCCCTACCTCTCCTGGTCCAAGGCCGTGGCCAAAATAACTTATTTGATACTGGACACGTGGCATTTCTAATGTTACCAGTGCTGCAGACAGCTGCTGCGGGGTCTTGCAGAGCCTTTAGAAGTAGTTTCTATTTTACTTTCCAAGTTAAAGCAGAGGGCTTAATGAAGATAAACTACCATCACTGCCATGGTATATCAGGCTCAGGGGGACCTGCACAGGGTGACAGGGTCTTGGGGATGCCCCTAGACCTGGCTCGCTACCTTCCTGACTTGCCTGCTGTGTTGGAAAATGCAGCCCAGTGAAATTCAGGTGCCTGGCTTGCATGAGGAATATATAATGCACATACAGCCACAGATGAGACCTTTGGATTTTAGCAACAAATGGGCCTGGTTGCTTCTGTCCCACTAACTGCCTGTGTCAACATTGCCAGCAGAAGTCTGGGGCTTGCCTCCTGCCTCCTTCAACTGCAGGGGATGGCAGAGAAGTACTCTGAAAGCAACGTGGGACCGGTCGGCAAGGGAGGATAAACTTGGGCCACTGGCAGTTTAAGCTGCCATGCTTTCTTTTTTGGATTACTGGCCTCCCCAGAGTGAGGAATGCATGAAATCATGTATCTACCTTTCAGCTAAGGGTTTTGGGCGTTGCCAAAAAAATCACAAGCAACTCCCAGCAAACAGTGGTTGATTAGAGGAGCCATTAGCCAACAATTTAGGGTTAACGGTTGCTCACACCATGCTTGGTACATGGCATGTGTACCTTCTGAAAATACAGGGTTTAGTCTATATCTGCGATGTAGTAGTTGTGTATGACAATGGCTGGAAAATGCTACTGCAGATTTCGTTCTCTTTTGAGTGAAATGCCCCAAATGTGTCTGAGTTTAGGTTTCTGAAGCTTAGAGCGTGCAGCTGTGTCCCGTGTTTCCAGAAAACAAGGGAACTATGCAAAAAAGTTAGCTAGCCATCACAGACATAGAGCAAAGCCACTTATTTTCATGTTGGAAGCTCTCCCAACGAGCCATGATGTTTAGGGAGAAATGAGAAGTGAGCGTTTTAGGGGAGGACTGTATGCAATGGGAACAGTGATTGTCTGATGGCTGGGCGCTGTATGCATTGAGGCACCGAGTGCCACTTCTGCTGCCAATGCATAGAGCTGGAGGCCGGGGGGTTCAGCGGGGAAATAAAATGGAGGCATTGCATGGGAAAACAGAGCGGGTTCTGTCATGAAACACACAGTATAAAAATGCTACGACCTTGCAAATTAAAAGGTGAAGTTCAAAAGAATTGTACGCATGGCAAAATGAAAAACTAGGCTGGGTAAATGATATCACAAAAACGGGAAATAAACAAAGAAGGCACCATCTAATCTTATCTCTCTCTATATATATGTATGTGCACATACATATATATACCCACACACATACACACGCACGCACGTATATATACATATGTATATTCATAAGCTTTAGATTCTTCCGATTTCAAAACTGTGAGATGAATTTCCTTTATTAACTACATCATCTATATGTGATGCAATAAAAGTGAACTAAAAAAAATTACATTTGATATGCAATGTTTAGCTTTACTCCCATACTTGTCTCTCTGTAGGGCTCTAAACGACAGCATGAAGAAAAGGAAAGAAAAAACAACAGGTAAGCTTACAGCGACAGTAGGAGAAACATGAGTAAAAAGCAAGTTGATGATATGCAGAAGAGAGTTAACGGAAATAATTTTCACTGCCCAGAATACATGAATTTGTTACATGGTTTATTTCAGGTTAAAAATATTGACATTTTAGACAGAAAATTATTTTACGCGCAATATCAATAGACTACATTTTATTAAAAAAAAATAATCACATTTAAAACTTTTTCCAATGCCATTATAAATGTCCAGTGTGCAACACAAATCAAGAAATAATCCCTGGAAATTTTAAGAAAAGTCTAAAGCTCGCAACAGTCATGCTTGAAAAGACAGGCACTGTCAATGTCATTTCCAAAGTCTTGAAATGAATGGCTTTACTTACTGTTAGTTATAATAACCCCTGGCAGTTGAAACTGAAATCCATTTCCTTGCTAAAATGTTTTGCTGTCCATCCTTTGCAACAGTGCTTTGTAAGAGTACGACTTTGCTCGTCATGGGGCTGCTGGCACATTACAAACTTTAGCAAGGAAGCTTTTTTTTTTTTTTTTTAGGTTCTTTTATAACCAAAATGCATGGAAAGTTACATGGACTTTTCAAACAAAGGTGAGAAAAATAGTAGATCGAATAATGGCATCTCTAAATGAAGCTATCGAGAAGGAAAGATTAAAAAAAAAAAAAGAGAGCCAGAGATGAAGATGAAGAGCCATTGTTAACTGTCAGCTTCCCACTTTGCACTGGTCTGTGGCACGCTGTGATTTAAGCAGAGCTTGTTACGTGATTTCCTTCTTCTCTTAAAATTATCACTCATGGAAGCGGTTAGGCCATTTTGAGACACTTAGGCATCCAAGAGACCGAGTGAGCGTACATCCATCAGCTGCAAATGGCAGCAAGCGCTGTGCACGTGCTGCGGGGTGCCAGGCTCCTCACCTACCACCTCCTCCTTCTTCTACGCTCTGTCCCACTGAAGGAATTGCTTTTGCCACCAGCAAACAGCCTTTGGCCTTTCGGGTTCTCATCCCCAGCCTCTTTTCAACGCTTTTTAGGGCTCCCGCTGAGACTCTAACACAGATGTGGCAGCTTTGGCTTGAACAGAGAGGGTGTTTTAATGCATGTAACTGGGGAGGGGGAAGGAATGGACAGAACAGGTAAGACCCCAGGTTTACCCTTTTTGTAGCGTCCTGCCTCTGTCAATGGACAGTGCCAGAAGTGGCAGATGAAGGTGCAAAAAAATTATAGTCTTGGTGATATGGAATGAGTTAGTAGACTGACGTTAGCTAGCGTGCCCTCGCTGCACACCAGGCCTAGCCAAGGCACGCCCAGAGATGGTGCCGAGTGCCTACTTTTACAATGCACTATCACTGCTTTAGCCTGGCTGCAGGGTCTTTAATCCCAAGGAGCCCAAGCTGCTTTTGCTAACCTTTGTTTCCCCTGCGGGATCTCCTAATATTCACACTTTCTAATGGAATGCTTGGTCCCAGGACAATAACCAGGTTGAAAAGCAATAGCTATGCCACTTTCTTTGATCATTAATTAACTTGCAGCTTCCTGAACACAATGGGTTGCATTCTGCTGCCTGATAAAGTCAATGGTAAAGCTCCTGCAGCTTAAATGGGATCAGTAGTGGTCCCACTTTCTTTAATCTCCTACGGATGTAGACTAGGCAGGTTTCTCTGTTTTCCATCTGCTTGTGTTGCACCAAACAGCACTTTCAAATCAATAACACTATTTGGGGAATAATACGTTGTTAACTCAAGCAATTGTATCAGAATCCAGTCTTAAAAGCTAGAAGAACACAAGATTATTAAAATGTATGTAAAACCTTTCTGTCACATTTCTGCTCAAAGCTCTTTTGTTTGCTCAAGGCACCCAGACTTGAATGTTAGGGCTTGTCTTAAGCCAGATGTTGACCCATCATTACCTGCTGCAACTTGTTTTGAAAGTCCCTCAAATCTCAATATTATCATGCAAGGAAACATACAGAATATCAAAGTTTGTTTTGACATTTGCAATACACAGAAGTTCCTAAAATGCAGAGCATTTCAAGCTTAACAGTAGACCCTTTTAGAAAAAGCATTAGTGAAAGCAAAATTATTGCACAAAGTTAGCATGGCTTAGGAAATTTATGAACAGCAAAAAGGTCAAACACACGTGCTTCCTTGTGGTTTGAATTAAAATACCCTAGTGATACAGTTTGATATCTATTTCTGTTGGAAACAATACTCTGCTATATAGCATAATGGGGATTTCACTGTTTGCATGATAACAATCATTATTCTCCCTTCCTTAGGGATTCTTTACTGGTAAGGGACACCTTCACAGAGAGGGGACACCTGACATACTTGTGTTTGGAAGCAGCGTTTCTCTGTAAGGATCTGGCCACCTCTCAAGCAAGCCCCCAGAATCAAACGGAGGTGGCAGCGCCAGACAGAACCATCAGCAGAGAGAAACTGGCAGAGCTCCATCCTCCCCAGCTGCCCCTCAGGTCCTGGTTAAACACATCTGCCTGTCCCTACAGCAGCACCAGGACATCTGCCTACAAACCCCAGCGGTCCCCACGGCTGGAGCAGAGATGCACACGAAGGTGACAGGAGGCTGATCTCCCAGCAGGAGCCTCAGCTAGGTACGACTGACTCTACCTATTCCCTTTTCATCACCCTAAGGAGGGTATGCCAAGAGCTCCTAGTGTCCCCTATACCTTTTTCTATTCTTTCTTCCTTCTTACTTTCTAATAGCATATAGAAAACATAGTAATGCAAATGGCAAAACATTTCCTACAATGACTAGCTCTGCTTATTAGAGCCGACCTCCACTCCTTGCTTCAGCTGTCATTTTTTTCCTACAGATCAAGGGCAGTTTCGCTTTGTTTTGCATTTTTACTCGTGTAACCCCTGGCAGACAGGCTGGTGCGCTGCTGACCGCATTTCTCTCTGCCATTTCGAACGAGCAGTTTGGTGTCAAAGGCCATTTTAGCTTCACTTACCTTCAAAGGTGTTCCTGTGTCTGAAATGAATGGTTTAACAGGGAAATGTGCTGACAACAAAGAGAGGAATGGATATGTCTGACAAAACACAGACACAAGACCAAAACAATACAAAAGCACGGGGATTAAAAGAAAAAAATCAAAATAAAAACTACTATGAATGCTTTGAGTGGGATTGATGAGTGTCTCTCAAAGTGAACTTGATCACTCATGGAAAAAAAAGCCTAAGGAAAATGGAAAAATGCACTGAAATGAAAGGAAAGGGGGGATCATTTTTGTGCCCAGTTCCAAAAAAAAAAAAAGCGTGTGTGGGGGGAGAAAAAAAAAAAAAAAGGAAGAAAAAAAAGAAAGAAATGGGCCAAAATAAGCCACAGAAAATGGAATTCTCACTAGAAAAATTAGAGAGAAACTCCAGCACACCTTGTGCGTTGTACATGCTGACAGAAGGGTTGTTATAGACCGCCGATTCCCCGAGCAATGTATTATAAGGGTTGTTAGTGCCATGAGGACGAAGCAGAGCATTGGTTATAAGATGATTAGCCATGGCTCCTGGAGCAGCCCGATAGAAAGACAGAGAAAAAAAAAAACAAAAAACAAAACAACAAAAAAGGTCAATCAGGCAAATGTGGCATAAAAAAAGGGAAAAAAGAACATTCAGAATGACAACAGTTGAAATAGTCCTGATTACAAGCAGCCAGCTAATTAGACTCAAAAACTGTAGGCCACTAAAGCAGCACAGATGTTACTGACGATGCACAAATCCAAACTGATGCAAAAGAAAATGGATCAGAAAGCAGATAAGCTACATTTATGGTGGTTCCCCAGTTGCTTCCAGTGTAAGCAAGGCTATGCCCACATGCTTGCTACAAATAAACACAGGAAGATGGCAGCCTACACAATGGGGGGGGGGGAGGGGGGGAGGGGAGGAGGGCGGGGGGCGG
>CM021768.1:33612986-33755570 GCA_011076525.1 Nettapus auritus | reverse complement strand
GTCTAAAATTGAAAAAAGATTAATTAAAAAGAAAGGATGGAAGCTGCATCCTCTCCGAAAGGCTCTTGGTACTTATCAGAGAGCTCTGCTTCACGAACCAGTTTCTCATTGCTAAGAGGGCAAGTTTCACTTCAGCTCCTGTTCCTGAAGGCTTCCCTGTACCTCCTGGCAGGTGGGGAGCAAGAGCACCGCATCCCCAGCAGGTGTTTCTATCAGGAGTGAGTGGAGCACAGAGACGCGCTTTCTCCTCTTGCTCTCCTTTTCCAAGCAAACACCTTTTTTTTTCAGCACTCCCTGCTCTCCTTGCAGTCATTTCTGACCATGCGGCCAGCAGTCAGCTTCCTGCTTAGGTCTGTCCCTTGTGGTTGCAGACTCTGGACTTGTGCTTTTTAGGAACATCACGGTTCGGCAGGTGGCTGCTGAGACCCGCCGTGTTTTCCACCATGGGCATCAACCCACGAAGCAAAGCCTCCCCCCTCCTTTTAGCTGACCTGCAGGACCACAAATCCATTAAGCCCTTGCCCCATTAAGACTCCTCTGGGATCCAGAGAGGCAGCTGACACAAAAACCCATCCCAGGGCACTTCCCAGGAATACTCAAGGACACATATTTTTTACCTCTTGAGCTAAACCATTAGAGCAAAACCTTCCCAAGAACAAGCAAGTTTTTGATGGGGTGACTACAGCTAGCCAGGATAGGGCTGTCAGAGGGCTAAGAGGAAGGGAAGGAGCACAGAAAACACACCACCACCTTTTCCCCAGCCTGCTGCCATGCCAGGACTGTGGAAAGCCTTCCAAATATTCCTTCCCAGCTTCCCACATCCTGACTTGGCCGCTAGTCAAACTGCTTGCCTTACCTGGCTGTCACCAATATCTGCTGTCCCAAACCCAAACAAGCACTCGAAAAGCCGATTCCTCAAAACCAGCCACTCTCACAGTGATGCCTTTGCCACTTTTGGGGTAGGGGAGACCACCATCTGCTTCCTTTGGTGGTGGGGGTGGCCCTCTGGAGGCAGCCTTTGCAAGGCACATGAGGTTCAGGGCACAACCTCTTCTCTGCAAATAGTTACCTGGCTTCTGCTTTGCCTTGCTTTGCCTTATCAGCAAACCCTCTGAAAGCTCATATAAACAGAGTATCTAAAGAAAGCAAAAGCTGGCCAAACCCAAGGACCTCCAGAGCTCCGGAGCTGCCTCCTGCAGTGCTCGTACACTGGCTCCACGTCCCATGATGGCACTGCTCTACGATTGCAGAGGATCAGGAGAAAGCAGCCTGCTGTCCTGCCCCTCTTTTCTGCTCCCCCCCAGCCCTCCCACCCCGAGGCACATGGCATTAGCAGGTCACTTGGCCTTTTGAGCGCAGGACATGGTAAGAAGGCAGCACTGCATGAGGGCTGCATGCCAGGGAGGCTCCTCAACACATGCAGCTGGAAAAAATACTATTGTCTCTCACCTGATGGTTTTGGCTATACTGATGAACTGTTGTGATTGGAAATAAGGAAACAAAGCTGTCTCCTGTAAAAAAACATTATATGAACACTTAACTAAGCAACCTTGAATACAACTCATAGTCAAATGAGTCAATCCTTTCTTTCAGGTAACACATTTATCCATTAATCTCATGTACGTGTGGGGGCGAGGGACTGTAGGAACAACTCATCTTCTTGCACTAGCTTTATACCAGTGTGACTACTAGCTGCATTAAAGTGTTCCTGCTTTTATGCCACTTCTAAACAAGCTGGGCCATAAAAGATTCGAAAAGGGCCTCACTTTTGTTCAGGTAACAGGAATGTCCAGAGCTAATGCCGGTCATAAATCCAGAAGTGATATAATCCTCCCATTTGAGATTTAACCCAATCTCCTAGTTGGTCACTGTGAGATTTAATAAGGAAGAGGAGGATATACCTGCCATGTGGTTTTGAATGCTTTTGCTCTAGGCGTCTTTAAATGGCAGCTGCCAGAAAGAGCACCTCACTCGATATATTCCTGGTTTAATCTCATCTAGAACACAGGGCTCCTGCAACAAAGACAGGGATGCTCTTGGGTTTGCTCCCTGTGTCAGCCGGGCAGGTCGGACCATTTAGCACCAGGGCTGCTTGTGCCGCATGACAAGAGACAAGAAGGGACAGATCTGTGTCAGCATGCAATGCTTGGCTTGCCTAGAGGCACCAGGCGGGTTCTTTGCTGCCCGGTGGGCTTTGAAACGAGCTAAATTCACACAAACCTGGCTCTTGTGGACTAGATAATTTCTGGCAACTTTTAATGCAGATCCGCGGCTCCAGCTATAAACACCACCAAAGGCTGAAAACTCAGAATAAGTCATTTTCTCTCTCTCAGGTGTGTAAAAGAGGATGCTTGGTATAACAAAACAGCCCATGTGCAGATACTAAGCAAAAATATTGTATCTTCTGCCTTCCTCTCCCTTTATTCCTGAGGGTGAAGATTTTTTAATTTACTGATCTAAATGTCATTTGTGATGGCAGTGCTGAGCAATTCTCCTGATGCAAAGCCAAAAAAACCCCAACCATAGCACTTTTTGATCACTTTCAATACTTTTAGGCACTGGGCTGGGCCCTAAGGACTCAGCAGCAGGTTCCTGTCTGGGTGAGCTGGCCACAGCGAACTTCACCTCCTGTGCAGGTCACAGAAAATTTAACCTCTGGCATCTTAAAAAGAAAATGGCATACACCTTGTATTCATTAATCTGGGCTCTTGTTTCTCCTTAGCTGCTTTAAAGCTGCAATAGTCCCTGCCTCAAAGGATTTTGAGAGAGAACTGCATTCAGGCTCCAGAGAGCTTGTAGTTAAAGCTTTAGATAAAACAATAATACAACAACCAAATCCCCATTATTGGGTTTCTCTTTCCCAGGAGGGAGAAAGGAAAAGGTAACACCAGCCATACATTTAAGTATCATCCTGCCTTTTTCATAACACTTTATCATTGCTATAGCAACCAGCAGGGCTATTAGAAAGGATGGATTAAGTCCGCAGATGAGGCACGAGCACAAGAAGCAGGTGGGCTACCAGACTATGACCCCGTTTGCATGAAAATGGCCTTGGTAATAAACAGCCAGCAAAGCTCGATAAAGAAAGCCTGGGATCAAAGCAGCACTCTCTCCCTAAATATGAGAGAAAGTATATAGGCTTATTTGACCCTATGTGCCACAGTCTCACGTGTGGGTGTGCAGCAAAGATGGGCCACTGGCGCTGCGATAGCTGCTGCTGGCAACGGCCAAAGCATGTCTGGGGACTGAAAGGCAGGAAGATCAGGGCTGCTTGTACCAACTGACTGCCCTGAATCTCCTCCTTCGCGATGTGAACCTCGGCCATTACCTGGCTTGAGGCTGGCAGTGTGCCTAACATCCTCAGCAAGCAGCGTTTGTCAATCGCTTGTTTTTCCTTACTTATGGCCGGGTCCTAGCTCTTGTCCTCTTCTGTGGCATGACACCGACTTCTCCCAGCAAATCATGCAGTCCTTGCTTCGCACCCTTTCGGCGGTAACATTCCCTACACAAATGATCCCTCTGCCATCTCCTGAAGCACCTGAGCCCAGCACGCAATTACCAAATGTGCTCTTTATTTGCTTAGTTACACTGGCTGGCTTCGGCTCAGCTGCTTTGAATCACCTTCACTTCTGTTAGCCAAAAACACCCTGCTGAAAGGAAATTCACTCCGTTTCCAAACCTGTCTTGTGTTGAGTGCACGTGGCCCTTAAGGGTGGGAAAAAGATGCAGCTTCAAACTCGAAGGCTCACCTGGGCATCTGCTTGTTCAGTGGGATGAGAGGACCACAAGCAGAGCCCGTATTTAACATCAGTAGAGCAAGAATTTGGTGTTATGACCATAAGAGAAAGCTGCAGCCTGTTAAACATAGGCAAAATTTAGACGCTAGCTAAAAGCAAAGGATGAAAAGAAAGATGACAAGCATGTGTCACCAGACTCTAGATTGTATCATTCGGAAACAAAATTCAAACAATTTCTTGTGGGCAGCTGGCTGACAAAGCCACACAAAGGCATTTAAGCTAACTTGAATCATCTGCGTGGTCAGCTCAGCAGGAAGGGAAATGTATCCGAGTGTCTTCCAGACTTTCTGAAAAATAACGTCATTCAGCATGGCCCAACCAGGCTGCAAATGGCTTGAGCCTGACTGCTTTAGTCTGGGTCATCTGTCCACAAAGATAACAACGCCCTCACACATCACTCTTGGCTTTCTGTCTCTTCAATCCCATGCCAAAATTGGCTCTAGCCTTGCTATGTGTATTTCAGCAGGGTGGGAACATGCTGGGGAAGGGAAAATTTCCCCAAACACCCAGCAGACATGCCTGAAGTACAGTTTTGCAGAGAAAATTATTTTTTTGTTGTTGTCTCTAAAGAGTGGTTTGTATGAAAGCTGACTTGGACTTTTTCTTATGATGTCATCTTTTCATTAGAGTAGAAACAGAAATAAATAGCTTTGAAAAAACACATCTGAGTTGTAACAAAATGTTTCATTGCCTCTGACCCGGGAGTCCCCAAATGTAATTTTTCTTGGTCCTTTTTCATTGTTTCCCAAAGAAAGAAACAACAACAAAAACATGTACTGCTGTGTTTTTGGTCAACCTTAATCTTTCATCTTACTTCGCATTTTCCCATCCGTGCAGCTCTTGCTACTTCCATCCCACAGGGCTAGGATAGGGCGCTGTGCTCCTGCCCCCTCTGCCTCCCGAAGCAGCCAACTTATCTTTCTGTCTACAGCCACCATAAATCAAGCACCTCAGCTTCTCACACTTCATATATTTGACTTCAGACCACCCTGCAGAGAGAGAACGGACCAGTCCCCGGGAGGTACTGCAGTGCCTGAACTACCAGCGAGCACAGGTGACTGGTGCATCCTTGACACCAGCTAGGTGGTTAGAGATGACTCTTTTACTCAGTTCTCATTTAAAAACAAAACCAACCAACAACAACAACAACAACAACAACAAAAATAAAATAAAACAAGCAAGCAAACAAATCTGCCTTACCCTCACTATAGTAAATAAATAATTTCCTTAACCTGAATGTTACTGAACCAATCTTGCTGTGCAGATCTCAGTTTGTAAGTGCTGGCTAGCTCTGTACATCACTATGCATTAACTTCTTTATTCCGCTTTACTTCCAGGGAAAGAAAATATATTCAAAGCAGGTTTGTATGAGTCAAAGCTCCAGTTATCATCGTGACTGTCCTTATCAGCATTCAGTAGTGTCCTTTACTGTATTACACACAGATTTTTCATGTATTTAAAGAATCCTGGTCTTCCACATGTTCTCTTGCAGTTTATTCAAACGATTAATGCAATTATGAAAAGTGAAATCACACATTTGGTGAAGGACAACAGGCATTTTCAGCATTTTTCCTGGTTCCCTTCAACGAATGCTCTGATGTTTAGATTTATCAAACTGTGTTCTTATAATAGCCAACAGGATTCAGTTAATAAACTTCAATAAACCTCCCTATTAAATTCCTCTCAAATAGGTTTGTTGTCACTTGCAGCATCTAATCTATTCATTGAGAAGCTATTAATACTGACTGCAGTGAAATGGAATTTCAGCAAATGAGGTTGTTAAGCTCTGGGCTATCCAGGGCTTAACAAAATGAAACATCCCATGCTTTTATGCAGAGACAGGGCAGGGAAAGTCTTTCTTTTTCCCTTTTTTCTTCCTTTCTTACGTAATGATTTCAGATGATAAAGCTCTGCTGGATTATAATCTGCAGGCCAGGTTCCAAACATATTGCTAGTCTTCAGTGATTTATAAATATTTGCCCCAGGATAGAGGCCATCACTGCACTGATTCCTTCTCAACTGCTCAGAGCAGAAACGTTCCCAGAATGGGACATTTCTTTTTGCCATTGCTGCCCCTTCAAAGGGTTTATAATTCTCTATACCGTGACTATACAAAGGTGCATTATCCCTCATTGTTCCTCTTTATACTTATTTCTCACTAGTCCTAAGCTCTTACTTTTAGGGAGCCTTGCCTATGGGAGAAATTGGCCTGTACTTACAGGAATCTGTATAAGCAGCCATGCTTTCTTCCTCCCGCTTTCACAGTCATCATATTAAGATTGCTCTGCAGCAATACTCTGCTGGATCTAATACTCCCCAAAGCCCGCTCTGATTTCAGAAATTGCCTTGCCCTTACTTTTCCTCTTTAAATCTGATCCACCTAATGACTGAACTTCCAATTATATGGCTGTCAATCCTAAAATCAAAGCCAGTTCATAATATCTCCCAAAGGAAGAATGCCACGTCACTCACTGAAATCACTGCAACAAATCTCAGCTAACAGTCCCAGGCAGCAGAAAGGCAAAACAGACGAGAAGACAATTGGCACTGGGATTCATTTTGCACGTAAGCAGAAATATGAGTTAAATTCCTTAAGTTTTGATCCTTGATGCAGAAAATAATAATTTTCCTGGCATAAAATGTATAGCTCACTGGGAAAAAATAAAAAGTACAATGGAGAAAAAAAAAAAAAAAAAAAAGGAGAGCACAGGCAATCGCTAGTCCAAAAGGATACTACATTTCCCTTACAAAACAGAAAACATTAATTTGCTTACAGCTACCTCAGCTCCCTGGAATTCATTTCTAGTTCATATATAATTATCGGGATGGTTCATTCTGATGCCAGTTACTGACATTTAGCCAAAACAACAGCCACTTAACAGGGTTGCAGAGATTTGTGCCTTGCAAACAGCAATCCCTCCCGGCTGATTCAGTGCAACTGCACGTGGACTGCTTCATCCAAATACGCCATCCGTTTGGGTCTGGGACCCAGGTGGGGCTATCCATAGGGTCAGGGAGTGTAAGGGGAGGATGTATGCACTCTGTAATGGTTACAGAGAGGTAACAAAAAGCAGGGGACACGGGGTGTGAAATCAAAGAGTTAAAACTTGGGCAGTTTCATCAGAAACATGCCAGGGGCAGTGAGATGGTGAGGTAAAGAAACGGCCTCCTGCACTGGGAAAAATGGAAATTTCAGAGTCTTGACACAAATCAAGCTTCTGAAATCGCTGGGCTATTTCTTTTGGAGAATCTCCCCGCTGTTGTTACCACTGGCACAGGCATTTATGGTGCTGGGACAGAGAGGGAGCTGAAGCCACTGCACTCTGTGGAACTGTAGCTAGACAAGAGGCTGGAAAAGAGCCTTCAGGCTTGCTCTGGATTAGCACAGAGATGCCTCTGGGGACTCTCACCCTGGTTTTTGCCCTTTGACTTTCACCAAACATCCAGGGGACACATAAACGCCTCAGAAAAGCACTACTCCACTCTCAAGAGGCAATCTTGACCATAAAGGAACAGAAACTGAACAGCTAATCATACTCCTGAGGCGGGAGGAAAGTGGGTTTTCATTGCTGTTGCTGTTTGTGGATAAATCAGATGCCTCCAGGCTCCAGGACTGTTGAATCCCTTGAAACCTGGGACTAAAGGACTGGATTTCCCAGGGCTGGGGCTAAAAAGTGGGAAGTGAAATGCTCGAGGGCAAGGAGTGATGTGTCCCCTGGGTTTGTGCAGCACTGTGCACCTGCTGCCTCTGCAATGCCAGGGCAGCATTGAGCATAGACACCTCTCGGCACTCTGCAAAAAGGATAGGGGAAAAATGCCCTGACTTCCACTGAAAGCAATGTTGATGATGAAACGAGATTTGCACATTGGCAGATGATGGCTCCAAATGGTCACACAGGCTTCATCCCCTACCAGGGCCATCCCGGGCTCAGCTTCAAGAATCACAGGAAGTGCTCTGTATTTACTGCTTCCCTCCAGAAAACCCTGAGAATCACTAAAAAACTGAGCACAAAACATCTAAAGCATCTCCAGGGCAAAGCTCAGCTTTAAACAGATGCACCTCTTGCTCTGCACCGCGTCCCCAGTTGTGCAGTGATGGTACTGCCAAGGGCAAACTGTCTGCAGGAGACAGACACTTTCCTTCAGTCAAATTATTCTTGAACCGTTTGGTGCTTATAAAGAAAGACTGCAAAGTAGTTTTACACCCAGGAATATTGTGATGAGTTCCCCCTAGGCATCTGCAGATTCATTCATGAACCAGGAAGGCAACCACAGGCACCTTGGACATACTGGTGGTCTGCTGTGCTGAACCTGCTGACGACAGTGCCATGATAGGAATGAGGATAAAAGAAAAAGAGCAACCCAGCACATTTGAAAATGTGTTTAAACGTTGTCCTGCTCACCATTAACTCTGCCTGCCAACTTGTGTGTTCATACAGCCACATCCTGCTCATTTATAATGAAAACAAAACAAAACAACAAACAAAAACCAGACAAACTATCTTTGTGAAAGACACGATATGAAAACTGACTGGCTTCACAGGAGAAACTGGCTGCTAACTGTAAAAAGAAAACAAATGGAAAGAAACCAGAGAAAGAATTTATTCTCTAATATCTTCCAGCCACGAGAAGAGTGATTGGTGTTACTCAGAGCAGGTAAGAACCATTTAGCCTGACTGTGATATATCAATTCATGGCGCCCTCTGAATATCCTATTGAGATGAGCAGAGGCATCCCCACCTCTCCCAGAGCTCAACTGCTCGCTATTTGTCTTATATGCAACATAAATTCGGCAGAAATCTGACTGTCACACTGGTCACATAAATCCATCAGGGAGAGAATGAGCCACTTGAGAAAAGACTGACACCTGACAACGGTAACGCTTCCACGATCCACATTTCCACCTGCCCTCCACTTTCTCTAGGCACTGCCAGCAAAGGGTCAGCTTTTCAACGGGCTCAGATGAGCAACAATCACTCTTTGAAGTGTATGGGGATGGCTCACCACGGAGAAATTATTTAAGCTCATGAACAGGGGCTGACATGCCTTGCATGGCAGCTCGGATCCCTGCTCTGAAGCCAGAAACTGGAAAAAATGCTGAACCAGGTTAAGCCATTCCTGGGCAATTTAGGTTAATTTGTGGGATAGCAACTGTTTTTTTTTTGTTGTTGTTGTTTGTTTGTTTGTTTTGTTTTTTTCCTGGGCAGAGGCACTGGCAGTTTTGTGGGGTATAATTTGGTGAGAGGGGCAGTGGGATCAGCAGGAGTTGCTGTTAGCAAGGCTTACTGGAGCCCTTCTACCACACTGTGTGGTTTCAGGTTCCCAGGGAATGTTGATTTTTTATTTTACTCTTTCTTTTTCTTCCCTTATTTTACCTCCTCTGTCTGTCTCTCCTTCTAACCACACCAACAGCCACTCTGTTTTCACTGCTGTATTGCCAAGTCATGTCCAGACCATGACATCTACTACCACCAACCCTACGCAGACAGCTTAACACAAGCATCTCCATCTCACCCTACAGAAGAGGAAAATCTGGGGAGAGCAACCCCAAACTGACTCACTTTAGTACTTCTGTGCTTCCCTGGTGCTAACCTGCAGCTGCCATCTTTTGGAGTGACAGCCTCCTGTCAAAGGCAGGATTTCACCTTCTAATGTGTTTTCTAAAGAAATGTCTCCTAAAAATGCAGGCTGATACGGCCATCTGAAGGTAACTTAAAACTTCACCCACCCTCCCTAAAACACACACAGCCGTCCCTGCTGAGTTAACGGCACAGATAAGGTTTCAGCATGGAAATCACAGCTTAATTATACTTTTGGGTGGGTGGGAGGAATTTGATGGGAGATTTCATTTAGGAAACAATCAGGTCTCGGTTGGGTTAGAAATCAGGATATTAATGTTCTTCATTTTAATTTTCCTCTCTGACTCAGATTCCCACTGTTTGAATTTGAGCTCAATTTGTTCTGTTCATTATGAAGAAATCCACATGAATTTGACATTAAACTGATTATCTCTGAAAACAGTAGCAATAATTTCCCTTTTTCCTGTGTACGTTTCAGATTATGTCTTTGTGGTTGATATAAAAATGCAGGGGAGAAATAATAAAGCCAAGGGAAATCGAGTATTTATTCTGAAGCACTACTTAGAAGCTGAGACATGCAATGACACTTAGGCATTTGGAAAGAAAAAGGAAGGGACAGGGACAAAGAATACCCTCATTTCCATTTTACTTTTTCGTTCATTTTCATGGGAAGAAACATGAAGTGAATATTTTGATGGTGTTTCTGGCCTTCATACCTCCATCCAGCATCTAACGTTTGCTAGCAAGTACATGTACGCGTTCACCTTTGCGAGCAGACTCTGGGGCCACAAGGAACAATTCATATTTAAGACTTGCCACCTTGCAGGAAGTGTTGCCAGAGGTCCTGGACTCCAATCCTGCACCAGCTTTCAGGGTTTTTCTGATGTTTCTGCTTTCAAGGACATGGGGAGCAATGCAGGCTACCAAGAAGTCTCCCTAGGAGACATCTGTGGATGAGCGTAGTGGAGCACTGCTTTGGGTATGAGTGGACTAAAGCGTAGAGCCAAAAGTCAAGGAGTGCACATACTTGTGTTTCTCTAGGAAGACTGTGACTAGACTATTAAACTTGCTGTCTAGTTTGTAAGCCAAGACACACAGCATTGCAGTAGGACTACAGTACTTGACCAAGCACAATAGGCTTCTGGAGTAGTTTCTATTTTCTAAGAAATTTGGTAGCTCTATTCCTAGCTCATTTATTTTCCCAAAGAGGAAAAATCCACTGCTAATACACCAAGTATTACTAATACAATAAGTGCTTGCCATGAGTGAAGATACAGTTCCCCTTACCTACTAACTTCAATGGACATGCATAGCTTTATCAGCACATTTTCCTGTAACAAAGTACTATGTCATACCAACAACAAACTCTTCCTTTTTCTCTACTGCTCTCAAGCCTCACCAAAACAAGGATCACTCCTTCCTTCAACGGGTAACTCCCACTTTTCCTCTAGAAAAATACATCAAATCCCTAACTTGAAAACCTGAAAGGCAACAAAGTACCATAGGGTTCATGCTGACTTTTTCGGTTGTTTCATACCCTGAGAGAGAGAGTAATTACTGTATTACCTCTCACCTAAGACATGGATAAAAATAGGCTGGAGTCACATTGCTGTCTTGTGCTATGACTGCTTGTTTGCAAGGTTGTCTAAGCTATCAGAGTGGTTTCTGACAGTAATGCTCCCGAGGTGTAAACAGACCTGTCCCTCACACTCAGGATGTAGACATTTGGATGTACCCAAGGCTGAAGTCCATGCCACACCATCAGAGCCCAACAATGACATTTGCAGCGGCCCCCTGCAATCTGCTCCTTTTGCCATCAGCACAGTGCTGAGCAACAACTCCATTCCAACCCCATCCACGCGTGCTGTGCAAGCCCGTGACTTGATTTCAAAAGCAGAAGCGCAACAGAATTGGAAAGACAGTAATGATGTTAATTGCTTTTAATCTTCTGCTCTTTTTAAAAACTGTCTTAACCCCAGGTACCAAAGGATCTGCTGTTATAACCTCACAGTTATCTGCTCTGTCTTCTGATGAACCTAAGACAAAGTGAAGTTCTGCCTGTTGCTTTCTCTTTATGCCTTCTACTTTTCAGCCTTCACGGAAACAAGTTCTAGCCAACAGTCCATCCATCAGAGATCCCAGCATAGTTCTTAGGTCAATTTTTTCAGCATTTCTTCTGAGTGTCTGTATCAAGACCTCCTAAGCCTCCCAAATGTCCTATAGGCAAAGGAAGACTTCTTTTTTCCACTCACAAGGTGATCAGCTTGGTTCAGTTTTTATCCCACTCACGTTTTGTGTCTCACTCTGAAAGAGCTTCCAGTTATAACTTCAACACTGTGAGCATGCCCGAACCTAGCACTGATGGGACATGTCTGGCTTGGGCAGGCTGTTCCTCAGATGTTAAACAACCACATCTGGGATGCTAATTCAGCACTAGTCTACAGCTCCAGCATTACTTTGCCATGTGGCACTTGTCTGAGCTCAGCACAGCCCCACAGCCTTGGCTCAGGTGTAGCAAAGTCTAAATAACTCTGCATCAGAGGAAGCAACTTGGGAGACTGAAGTCAGCTGGAAGTCATGGCACTCATATCCCGGCTGCATCAATTCCTAGTCAGGCAAGAAGGATAACAAAATGCAGGCTTGGGGACTTTGCACGCACGCTGTTCCACAGTGAATTACAGTCTAGTCATGCCTAACATAAATAAAGGGCAGTCCTTGCTTTGTCACACATGAGATATAACAGGACAGGAACGCAGAGAAAAACAGAAACATTAAAAGGATCATGAGCACAGGGAGATGAGGAAAGTCCCCAAAGTAATGTCTGTGCTTTTTATCTAGCAGAGATTGGAGTCACGGACAAGCTGGAGGACCACTGAGACTAAGTCCTTGAAGCAGCAGATCCATCTCAAATCTTCAGTGCTGGGAGAAGCCCAGGGTGGATGTGAAATAGATGGCAGAAACATCCAGCCAGACCCAAGTGGGAAAAATGGGGGCAAAGTTGCAGAGTTGGATTGTGAGAAGCAGGAAGGCCACTGGATCCTGAAATGGAGTGCGTGCCTATAGGACGGACAGGCATGGTCTTCCTTTAGCAGCAGAGGGGGAAATCCACAGCCAGTTTCTGTTCTCTTCCTCCTGGTTTCAGTGGTATAACTATCCCAAACCCACACACTAAGCTATGACAAGAAGCAAGGAGGAACGAAGCCTGAAACATTTTAGAATAATCTCTAACTAGAAGTTGCCTTCAGAAAATACCTGAAATGTTCATGTACATCTTGGGAGTCAAGAGTGAGCATACGTTTCATGCTACATGAAGCAAGTTTGGGTTTATGTCTGAAATTCCTGGTAGGATAAATAACATCAGGCAAGAAGTGAAAAAACAACGTTACAGCCAATGATTTTGTGTGGATTTAGTGGGTGAAAGAGGGGCTGGAGCTGGAAAAAGCTGTAAGCAATGTGACTTCTGCTAAATCAGAAAAAGGTACATTTACATGTCCAAAGGACGGATGCGCCAATACAGGTATGATATTCCAGACATGCCTATGAGATTCAAGGAAGAAGGAGAAAAAGGATAGGGTGATATAGGTGATGTTAATCTTAAAACAGGAAAACAGATAGCAAGAGCAGACTTGCCTGGGATGTTAGCAAGCAGCAGGGGGCTGCAAGTGCTGTGAATGCGATCAAGGAAAAAAGGTTTAAATGAGAAAGTACCCAGTTAGAGGAAGTTTCACTGCTTTCCACTTCCATGACAGGAGCATGAAAAATCAGCAACAGCTTAGGAAATGTGGAGTCAGACCAGGAGCTGAAGGATGGGATGATTCTGCAGAGAAAGGATCATTTTTTTTTCCCTACTTTAGAAATTGGGTTGCTGTCTGAAGGTTCTGGGAAAAATACCAGTGCACAAAGAATGTTTAATTTGGGATTACACAGACAGTTTCATGTAGAAGGTATCTAGCCTGGGAGGCCTAGAGAGAGACTTCTGACCGGGTACACAAGCCTGCTGTATCAACCTCAGGCAGGGAAAGATACCAACCAGACAATTCAAGGTTTCTACTTGACACCTCTGAGCTTTAATTGCACACTTGTAAATAAAACATTAATGAAATGGCTCCTTTAAAGCTTGATATATATTAAAATATTAAGAGGAAGACAAGAACTGTGAAAACCACATTGCCCCACTGGTCAGCTCAGGCTTCAGCTCCCTCTGGAGAGATTGAAGAAACAACTTATGCTTTATGCAAAGCCCTAAGACCATGAACATTTCTTTCCAGCTGGAATAAACAGGATAAAGTGTGAAATATCTGGGGCCCTGTGCAGCTGGATTCCTGTTGATGTCAGGTGTATTTTCCTAGCACAACTGACCACCTGCTGCTTCCGAGACACTAACTTCCAAGGAAATGTTTTAACCTCCAAATTTGCAGACCTGCCTACCAAAAAAGAAAAAGAAAAAGAAAGAAAACAAACAAACCCAAAATAAATAGTTTGCCTACTTGCGTGAAAAAGAGAGAGGGGTGCCTCTGCGTAATAGTACAATTTATTCAAGTCGCTTAAGTTTCCCACCTAAAAGGCATCCCTTTGAAGACAGTTACCAAGCTGTTTATGCAGTCCGTGGAGAAATTCAGGCCCTTTGGGTGATTCATCTCATCCGATGGCACACAACAGAAACAGAAATAGCTAGATGAAATCCACTTTGAAGATGCCTCCCCCAGCAGTTAATTTCCCAACTGACCTGTCAATAACAGGTCCATCTAGCAACGGGCTCTTGCCACACTGGGATGAAGATTACCCGCTTAAAACCTCTTGATAGCTTTCCCAATTTCTGGTCATACTCCCATATTTGCATGAAAAAAGCCAAAACTGAAAAGGGAGGGATACCTTTCTTCTTCCAACAAACCCAAGATGATCTTGTTTGCCAGAGCACTTCCCTTTTTAGCCTCAGCTGCATCAGAGAACAAGGAGAAATCTGTGCTAACTAGAGGAGTGAACATTTCATGCATAACACATTTTGGTTTGCCACTGAGACTGAGTGATGGATAGCAGAGGGGAACTGTGGTTCTTGCTGTAACCTTTTTACAACAACTGATCCCCCCCTAAATTAGCCCCAGAGAAGCCTGGTTGTAGCTCTCCAGTCTTTGATGCAAAGATGTAGAGAAATGCAAGGGCAACATGCGTGGATAAATCAATAGGAACAGAGGTATTTGCAGTAACGGCATCTTATAGCCAACTTTATCAACAAATCTCCAGCGCAAAATGAAAATATACCGGCACAAAATCCTTCAGAGTGGTTTGAGGGCTAAAATAACCTCCATGTTAACCACACTGCCTTCCCCTTTGCACTGATTCGGGCAATATATGTAACGTTCAGAGAAATTAATCAGATATCCTTAATTCCCCAGCACTCAGTTGTCAATGCTACTAACAGCACAGTCAAAATCCTTCAAGCCTATCTTTATATTATTGCACAGGCCAAACTTGTCCTAAAATCAGTGGGAATAATGGGTGAATAAAGATTGAAATACAACAAAAGTTGAGCAGTTGAGCTTTTCAGTCTGACCATCAGCACTGGAAATACTTTTGATTTTCACTGTCATGAGAGAACAGGTGGGCCCAGTGACTCAAATTCTGCCCCCTCTTAATTCCAACATAAAGTGGGTGGGCACTAAAAGCAGAATTTGGCATCTAGTTTCTCAAAGTTGAGCATTAAAGTAATTTCACTGGAGGTGAAACAAACCAATCTCTGAGGCCTTTTTTCTGGTATTCCCATACTGTTGTTTTCCCATAACTCACTGAAAAGACTTTTTTCTTAAAACAAAAAAGCTGTTCAGATTTCCTCTGGTGCCAGGCACCACATTTTGTTTGTCATGCCTCTATTTCTGTACTTCTCTGATAGCCTTTCCTCCACAGATGTCTGTAAAGTTCACGTTAGTCAGTTCTTCAGACTAGGTATTAACATCGACACAGACCATTTTGTTCCAAGCACACAGTTTTTCTTACGTATGTGCTCTGCTGTTCATTTTTGCTTCCACAGAGATGACAGAACTGCTATGTACCCAAGGCAATCACAATGTCTATGATGCTTAACACTGGCTGTACAGTACTGTGACGGCCCATTCTCACCGCCAGCAATGAGGCCTAACACCTCAGCAACTTATGGCACTCAGAGTTTGTCTGGGGGAAGGTGGAGGTTTTTTTTTCCACCTTTTTTTTTTTTCCTAACTCCCTTCCAGAAATGACAGTTCTTAAAAATGCGTATGTAAAAATAGAGAAAGAAAATAAAACAGGAAACAACCACCACAAATCCTCCTCCCACTTAATAACATAACATTTCTTGTGTGAGTGAATAGGGTCTGATGCCATCTCAGGTAAGGAGAGGGGAAAAGGGGCAATATATTTTAGACTCATTACAGCCATCACAAGAGTTAGAGATAAGAAAAATAGTTTATAATTACCTCTGTTGAGTGAAGCTGAACTGTTTATATCTCCAGTAATAAAGGAAGACTCGGACTGCTTTCGAACTGTGTCATTCCACATCCTACGAATCCGGCTCTGAAGAGGGATTGAACCACAGCAGGTAATGAATTTTTAGCAGCTGCAGATAGGTTTCTTTCTGCCTCACTAAAGATGGCTATTGGCATGTCTAGCTCAGGATGAGACTTGTTTCTATCCAGCTGTAAGCAAGCAGTTGCTGTTTCATTATAACCCGCCTCGTGTATACCAGACACTGCCTGCCTGACTTCATAACACAAATGCCTACCTCACATAAGATGTGCATAATAGGATTGCTCGGATTGCTTACATCTTAATTAAAAAAAGCAATAGAAATCTCATATGAGATGAACCCAGACCGACACAAGCTACAGATTTACCAATATAGCACCCAATAACTGAAAAATAACTTACACATGGCAGCATGCACGCTTCCTGTATTACCTCGCATAGCCTGTGTCTATTTTTTGCAAAGTGTAACAGAACAGTTGACGTGTGTCTTGGTGTTCCTGAATGAATGGAAGTTTTCTACAGGTACGATCCATCTTGGGAAATACAGGTAAAAAAAAAATCCACCACAAATGAATAACTTCTGTTCCCCTACTGAAAAGTGTGTTGATCTTGCCATCTGTGGTACAGCTTCTGCTACTGGGGAAACAGTGTCCTGAATATCCTGGTCTTCTGTTTTGTTTCTTACACTTACAGTGAAGCATCTACCTCCATGGCTTTTACACCACTGTCTTGCTCTTCCCCATGTAGACCTTGCAAAAAATCAAAAAGTCAGCTACACACATCTCGTGAGTGGTCCAACTACAGTCCTCCTGCCAAGGGGGCTCACTTCACCTCAGAGACTATGATCAATGCATCCCACGGCTGTGTGAAAGTGCTGCTAGGTTGTCCTGGGGATGCAGAATGCTGTTTGCCACTGTGACAAACCGTGTTTTTTGTAATAGCTAACAAGACAGTGCTCCCTGTAGTGGAATTGTAGCCATGCAAGATCATCCAGGGCTTACTCAAGTGGTCACAGCTGGAAAGTGTGTCCTGCTCTACTCGTTAACTATGTATTAATGGCATCTCCTAATCACGCATTAGCCCTCTAGAAATGGAACCACAATGTAACATGCAGCCCATGCACTTTTATAGCAATTATTTTTCACCTGGACATTTAATCTATTGAATTCCTCTGACATGATACATGTGGATTAATTATTCTGTATCCTAAGTGCTTCTCAGAGGTAAAAAAGGGATCTAATGAGTTTTGCTCCTCTTAGACTTTTCTAGCCATTAGTTAGGGGTCAGATATACTCAACAACTCAGATCTCCATCCACTCTCTGAGGTTTCTCCTGCCTGTGATAGGACTCAAGCATTTCCCTCTTTTCCAAGGACAAGCCTCTAAATGAAAAATAATCTGCCTCTGTACTTCAAAACTCCCTTGCAACAAGGGGGGTGCTGCCAGTGGCTTTGAAATCACCCACCTAAATGTTACTGGATACATTATTGTTGTACATTATTGATTACTATAGGATTTGATGGCCTACTAGGGAGAAGCCCCATATCCTATCGCTGCTATTTTCCCTGCATAACATCCAAACCTAAGTAAATGTCAGAGTGGAGCTCTTGGATGACATCTTGGAAGCCACAGAAAATAAATAACAATTTGCTCCAAGACATAAATTGCACATTATGTTTTCCTGGGAGGTTATAGACTGTTATTCGCTGCATGTCTTTCATAATTTAATAGTTGAACTGTCATGTATAATTACTTCCATTAGTAATACTGAATAAATTTGTGTTTGGGTCCTATTGATTAAGAAGTAAGCTTCTTCATTTTATATTAACTGTTCTTCCATAAATCCGTATCTGTGTGTACAAGCTTGAAAATTACTAAGTGTACAATCTACACAAACCCCGAAATTTAGATGACCAGAGAATAAAAAATCCAGTGACTTAGTAAAATAATCTGGCCCCACTGGATTCTCTTAACAGATCTATAAACTGAGGAATATCGAGTGAGGCAACGGAATTGATCAAACCACTGAATGCCATAAAGCTGCAAGACTCTTGGAGTCCTTTTCTAGCAAGAAAAATACTTGTTTGTTATTGTATCATTCCTGTACATGGCAACGGCAGTGACAAGAACCTTCAAATTTGCAATTAAGGGACATGCCAGGATGTAGAACAAAGCTGACAAAATGCTTCCAGCTCCTGATCTCCATGGAAAGCAGGCAGTGCAGCTCAGGTTATGAGCACTCACCTGCCTCTGGGAGGCAAATATGGACTTTTTGTTCTCCTTGCAATTACTTAGAAAGTTCTTGGAGAGGCACTAATTGCCATCACATCCCAAGAGAAGCAATCATGTTGAATTCAGGTCTGTGAAGGAGGGAAATCTTGGCAATGTGCTGGGGATAGCTCTAAGGCAGCTTCTTGCTATAATCTGGGAGGGTGAGGCTTGGAGAAGAGCTTCCCACCCAACACGAACGATACTGGTGTAGAGGTGCAAAGCGTTGGGATGTGCACAAGAAGGGTGGGTTACCTGTGAGCCTGTGGAATATCTTCCAGGTGTCCGTGACCCCGAGGTTTTTCCTGAGCCAATAGAGCTCTCTGTACTTTTCCCACTACAGCAATGCGTACGTAGGCATTTTCCATACTCTTTACGTACCTAGCCAAAGAAACAGTAATGGTGGTTAGCAGGCAGCTCCTCCTCCAACCCACAGCCTTACGATTTTCAACACAGCCCCTGATTTTTCCTTGGTGGTTCATTAAAACGATAGCTGTTGCAGGGAAGAAGCCCATCACACCTCGCAGCTGAATGCTCCCAACATGTTAGCTCACCATTTACGATGGCATAAGGAACTGCTTTTATGCAGCAAAGCAGCTTGTTGACACCAGTTGGTTGTAGCTACCCCTGCGGCACATCAAAGGAGCACTGGAGAAACCACAGATACGCTATTTATGATTGAAAATTAATATCCTCATAGATTTGATGTAAACTGGCATATTGGCTCATCAAGCTACTAGAAGTTATTGCTTCTGGCAAGGGACTAAGAAGAAAAAAAAATCCAAAAGAAACATATGAGAGCTATTGATTTTTATTTTTTTAAATTTGTTTCTTTCAGTCAAATTGAAATTTGAGGAAACTGTACAGCCAGCATCCCTAGTGATTATATTCCCAGGCTATATGGGTGGCTGGAGCTGCAGCACTGCACAAGCTAGTCATGTTTTAAATGGGCACTGCAGTCAAACCTGGGCAGCTCTTCACCTGAAATAAAGCCTTGCCATCTTTTTGGGAGCTACACTGAGATGGGCCAGGGCAGGAGCTAAGCTGCAGGTCTGAGGACGTGTGATCTTAATGGACAATGATACCCGGAAAGCAGATGGGACTTGACTGAAAATGAGCAGACTGTACTGAGAAGTCAAAAGCCGGTCGTGTTGCCCACTGATGGGGAAAAAAAATAAAAATAAATACATGCCTGCCCAAAACACCAGTTGAGGTTACTTGGAGCACACAGTTAGCTGTGAAATTTCCCCAGACCGTCTATGAGCATTTGAAAACTCTGTGAAACAACTGTTTAAATAGCAAATTACAGCTTTTTCATTAAGGCTTTTCCTTAAGCGCTTGAGACAAACACAATACCACGAGTGCCCAATATGCTCGAGTGCCTAATCAATCCTTTGCTGAGGGAAAATAATTCAATTGCTTTAATTAGCCACCCACTGCTTGCCTCTCTGCAGCTTTTTTGCTGATTTTCCAGTCCATGATAGATAGGAAAGGAAGGGATCTTTTTTTTTCTCCTCTCAAATAATTCCTCCCTCAGCTCCTGGATCAGAGAGATGCATCCCCCCACAGCCAGGTACCAGCTGCACTCTCCTCCCCTCTAAGTAGCCATAAATCAGGAGCAATCCCACAGTCATCGGGGATGGTTTAAAAGTGTAGACTGGCTTGAGGGAGAAGGGAGCATGGGTTTTGAGTGTTAAACAAGCACCCCGATAGGTAAGGAGTACAGTGCCGTGCTGGGATGCCATGCTAGGGACTGACTCTTTGTGAGGCAGGCTGGAGGTGAGAGGATGGGACAGTGAGAATGGTGCAGAAATTCAAACTCCTTGTCAGAGGGGCACCTGCAGTTTTAATTAGCACTGGTGAAGCTTCCTACATTCTTATTATCATCTTGCCTGGAAACGTTCTTGTCAAATGCTTTAGGATCATCAGCTTTGCATTTGCATTTAGCTAAAGCTTTAAATTGCACAAATCTGAGATGAAATGGCATGCACCAAAACTCTGAACCATAAAAGTCTTCAGATGCAAAAACTATGTTTTCATATGGCTCTGCAGATCCTCCCAGAAGCACCACTTGCAGAGTGCACTTGCTCTGAGGAATTTTGTTTCTGTTCTCCTAGGCCAGTTCTCACTTCCCATCCAAGGCTATAGGAAAACATGTATGCAGGAGAAAGCCTGAGGCTCTTGGGTGAAGAACAGACCTCAACCTGGCCCTGACTTTTCCCAGTAAGCCATTCCAGCAAAAGCCACTGGTCACACTGGGAAACTGGGAGCCGGATGTATTCACTTCTCTTCCCTATGTTTATCTTGGACGAAGAAACTGGCCTTTGAAACCACGACGGACATCAGAAGTTATCAGCAGACATGCACAGATTGGGAGGGCTCTGCACTACTGAATTTCAGTGGAGAATAAAATGGTTCTTAAAAATATTTACTGCTGACTCCCAGAGGCTGTAAGTTTGATGTATATATACACAAAGATTTTTATTTGTCTTTTTTTTTAATCGGAGTTTACCTAAGTTATTCCACTGTTATCTTGCAAATGTTAATTGGGGCATACTTCAAGCTCCACCAAGAAGCACTTACTGTGCTCGTTTCAAGGAAGATTTTCAAAATCCCCCATTAAGACCAAGCAATGCAAAGTCGAATTAACTGTTGCAGAGCATAGGTCCTTCAGTTCTTAAAAGAGTAGGGGAAGCAGTCCCTACCTTCCCCAGTATATACTGCTGCAGAAAGGGGTGATTTCCTGCAGGGCCCAAACGAAGATGGAAAGCCTCATTTTGCTGTGAGAGCGCTCAGCCACATGACGACCCTCTGGATGCCTGTGGAGTCACTCACACTGGCACAAGGGAAAGGAGAGTCTGTCCAAGGGCAGGCAAAGCCCTTCTACAGGTTTGCTACCGTGAAGCCCTGCAAACCATGAGCTGCCTCATGTGTTGCCTCCGCCACGCTCATCGCCAGCGCCCCGGCTGCTGAAATGCCACCGCCACATACCTTCCTTATCACCTCATCCCCCTGCACCTGCAGCTTTCCAGCCTAAATACCACCCTTATTAGGTGCAGAGAGACAAATCTGCTAGACAGGAATTGAGGGCACACAGATAACGTTACGCTGCGGTTGTTAGGCAACAAAACACACCATTACCACCGCTTTTGCCACTGGGAACTGTCTGTCTTACCTTTTTCTGGAGGACACAATGGAAAATGAATATAAACATTCCCTGCAGAGAATTGAATATGGTGAAGAGATACGCCATGATGACTGTGCTTTCATTAATATACATGAGTCCAAACGCCCAGGTCAGTCCTAATAGGCAGAGTAGAGCTATTGCACCTATAACCCAGGACCTATTAGGAGAAACAAAACAAAACAAAACAAAAAAAAAAAAAAAGAAAAGAAAAGAAAAGAAAAGGGAAAGAAAGGGATTGGTTTTTCGTCTACAAAAGAAGGCACATGTCTGCAAACAGGGAAGGCTTTGGCTGTGGTTTTAGCAAAAAGAAAATAGCATATCAATATGAGTTGTAGGGATTTTTCTCTTCAGTTGGATGCAGTTTACAAGTCTTCAAGCTTGAGGAAATATACAGAAATGGAAATGTTATGAGCATGGAAATTTATCATAACCAAAGCATATTTGTATCTGCAATGTTTCTGGATTTTTGTTGTTGATTTTTTTTTTTTTTAAATGTAAAAGCAGTGCTTATGTAAATGATATGTAGATGTTGGTTCTGTACATGGCAGGAAAAAAAAGAAAACAAACCAACCAAAACGACAACTCTAAATGTCACTTTTTTAGTGTCCACTGGTTTCACTGGGGCAGGATTGCCAGCTGGACTCGCTGCTTTACCATTAGCACCAAGACACATTTACTGCTGTATTTTAGCTAGTCTCCCATATGCCTGTGAGCCAGACAAACAGAGACAAGCAGGTGGGCAAGCCCTCACCTCCTGCCAGATCAGGTCCTCCAGAGGAGGTTCTCTGTGACCCTGCTTCACACTTCTTCCACCGTGTGATGAGGGAAAAACATATATATAAACACCTGTGCACTCACACACCACGTTTGCTCCAACAGCAGCTGCTGCCCTGAGAAAAGGAGTGCCAATCCTACTTCACATCAGCTGCAAAACTAAAATTATTGCTTGCTCCGCCCAGGACAGATCTGTGAGCAGGAAGGCAGCCGCTACCTGGCCCAAAATATTCCTCAGGCAAACACAGGCAGGTTGTAATTTTGACTTGCTTTCTCCCAGCAACCTTCTCCTAGCATAGGCAGTGTCCCACTGTCCTTCTGCTGCGCCTCTGGGAAACGGTGCCTGGCTCCCCCTTGGAGATGCCAATGACAGTCAGAGGAGCCAGGGACAAGGGATGGCTGCTGCAAGTCGTTTTTTTTTTTTTTTTTTTTTTTTTTTTTGTTTTTTTTCAGATGGATTTTAGGCAAGCTTTAAGCCCAGCTGAGGTGGCAGGAGAAGCATTCCATGTCACCGCACTAAATAACAGTTAGCCATGTGCTAAATTAACTTCTCAGAGGCTAATCTTCCAATTCCAGGACATGAGGTAAAGTGTGACAAGCAGGATAGGGACAGAGGGGGGACAGGGTCCTGCTCCTCACCATCCACCTAATTTCCACTTGCTAAATTACATACGGCTATAAGGAAATAGCTGCAGAGAGGACAGAGTCAACTTCCAGCTAGGAAGCATAGCTGCATAGCAAGCAGCTCTATGAGCATCCCTTTGCCCTTTCCCTCATGACCTTGATTTTCTTCTCTCTACCCCTGGCACAAACAGGGGTAGAATCTTAAAAATGAAAGCTGTGATACCCATCAGTCATCCCCATTCTTTGCTCCCTTTCCTCACCATTTAACCCTTCGGTTCCCCAGAGCAGACAAGCCTGCAGCCAACTGATAACTGTGCTTCCTTGCATGCCCCCAAGCAGCCCAGGGTGCTACAAAAGGGCTTGAAGGACCTGCCTAAATTTTAACTCACTAAGACACTTCAGCCTCCTAGAAACATGTCTGGAGTTTGGGCGTATTTGGTTTTCTGTGTGCTAAGCAGGGCATGGGGCAGGGGAGAGAAAGATAAGGCAGCAGCAGCTTAGGGGAAAAAGAAGTCGTGTGCAGGGCAGGCTGACATTCTCTATGGCAGCTGCAGCTTCGAATCCTCTTGCTTATAGCAGGGCTTGTCACAAACAGAATCATACTGATGTCGTATTTATGTTCACCGTTGTTTTTCTTTAGGTATTAGAATGAAAATACAGCATTATGTCTTCTGCTGAAGTTTATAAAATATGTATTATTTAACCACATGACCAGCAGAGCTCCCTAAGGTAACCACTTCCTTAGACAGTTCTTTAAAAATCACTATTATGTATCTATCAGACCAGAACAGCTCCTTTGAAGCATTTCCAGTCAATCCTGCTAATAAATATTTACCGTGATGCAAATTGAAAATGCACTCTCAAAGCGCTTCGGGAAGGTAGCCGCTAGATGAAGTTTACAGATTTAGCCACTTGCTTTATTATTCTCCCTGAGATTCCACCATCAGTGAGAGCACATTATCATCTTAATTGCAGGCCAATTTTTAAAATACAATTTACTTTTTTTCCTTAATAAACAACCAACGAACAAAAATAAATGAAGTGGAAAACACCGTTTTTTTCCTTCCCCTTTCTCACCATGATTAAAAGGTTCCTACGTTGACAGTGTCTTTCAAAACTGATCCACAGGACATCACAAAACTATGATGCCCTACAGTGTAGCCAGCTCTTGAACCCGATCAAAGAGCCTTTGGCTGCAGCGGTGCGCAGGAGTGAAACAGTTATTTAGCAACGAGAGTGGAAATATGCTACCTTCAGTGATGGAAAGGAATCTTTGGGTTAGAAGACCCTCAACAGAGCAAACTGTACGAGATACAGGGCTGTGCTTCAGAAAACAGACCTGGAGATAAAGAGGGCATGGAGATTACTTTGAATGGGTCCGTCCCACACCCGCAGAAAAAAGTACCAAGCAATGAAAGAGAATGTGTGAATGATGCTGCAGGAATGGACACAAAGGACTCTTCACCAGAAGAACAAACTGAAAGTCTACTGCAAAGTTGATCTGCTTCTATTTTGTGCTACTGTGCTTTACTTCTTGTTTGCAGGAGAAAAAGCACGGATGCCCTGAGGCACGTAATTTCTAGGCATTTTTGGCTTGCTTGGCGTTTTTGTTTTTGTTTTGGTGTGGCTTGTGGTTTTTGCTTTTTCCTCTGTACAGACTTGCTGTTGTTTTTCTTTTCTCTTTTTTTTCTTTTCTATAGCACAATTTTGGAGCAATAAAGAAATAAAACCATCATACTCTGGTATAATTGAAAATTAGAGGCGTACAATTAGGAACAATTGGGTACTCCAATGTGTAAGGAGATTGTGCACTGAATACAGATTAGCAAGCACTGCACCCATTAACCAGAATGTGATTCATGTGGAGTACCACCCGTGTACCTTTTTTAGAATTTACTTCTGTATTTACATTGTCATAAAGCACTTTCAGGGATAGAGCACAGTGGACTGGAAGGTTGCTATTGATATAACAAGTCTGTACGACACAAGATTAATCAGGAACGTTCACCCTGAATTCAAGTTATGCCCAATCAAAGAATATAAAGCCAATACAGCAACAACTGGCTGGCGATACGTATGCAGCACATTTACTCTGCATGTTAGCTGTATGCCTGGCCATTTTCCTGCACAGTTTGCTCTTCTGCCTCAAATGTGAATGACAGAAGCTTTAATGATTTTTCAATATTGATCTGACAGCTGGTTCACGGGACCACACTGATAAATGAAATTTATCAGCCATTCAGGTCATTCTTACTTGATGAAGGGTCTGTTATCCTCATAGCTAAAGAATGCATAGACATAAAGACAAGAACACCAACATTAGAAATATAACGACGTATAGAGAATATAGCTTGCTGCTCTTCCCCCCCCCTTCTCCCACCAGCCATCACCAAAACTGAAGGCAGAACCACATCAGGTGTGCTTGGTACACACAAAACATATCTCTCTGGAGAAAATTAGCTTTGAAACTCCTGCACAGCCACCATGGAAAGCTCGCACACATTCAGATGGCAAAACTTCTCTGCACCTCCAGCGCTCTCCATCTCATGCACTGTAGTGTATTACAGGAACCTCTTTATTGCTTTTTATTTTTTCATAAGCGTAACTCCCAAGTTGCTGACTTATGAGCCAGACTACAGCGTTATCTTCTTTTTGAGATAATGGCATTAGGATCTTCTAAAAGCCTGAAGACAGAAACCAATGACCTATTTACTCCCATTTCACAGGGAAGGACAAAGAGAGGACTCAGCAGAGCAAAGAAGCCTGCTGCCACTGGTGAAGAAGCAGCTTGTGTCCCACTCCAAACAACTTTCTACCGCCATGGGGACAACAAAATTAGCTGCACCCATAACTGTGTGCCTCTCCTTGCCTGCATGATGGCTGATGTACAACGGGTGTAGAGGGCAGGCCACCTCCCAGGCCCTCTCTCCCCTCATAGCCCAGTGCTTTTGACCAGGTGATCCACGGCAGCAGCACCACGGGTGCCAGAGGTAGACGCTGGCTCAATATGTTCATTTCATATTGGATTTAGAAAGAAGCTGGATGAAGCTGAATGATCTTCAGCAGTAACTTTTGACCGAGAGGGACACTAAGTATCTCCAAAATGACGCTTTGATTTTTTTTCTCCTTGCAGTGGCTGAAGCCATGTAGGGACACCTTCTGTATTGTCCTTGCCTGAGACAGAAGAGGCAGTGATGCTGCTTCCAGCTTCACCCTTGCATGGTCACTCAGGGGCTTTGGAAAAGAATAGGAAAAATCACTGAATGGGCTGATCTGGCCACACTTTACCCTACATTTACCCTAGCCCCCTTCCGAGCAGTGAGAAACAAGTAGATGGGCAATAGCCTTGCAGACTAAAAAGGCATTATGTAGGCTGCAAGGAGATCATAAGCATCCTTCAGAGCTTCATGGAAAATAGTTAATTGTGTTAGTATGTGAACATATGAACTGGTTTGCTCAAGTTGGTACCTAAACCTACGCCTGGCTTCAACAGGGCTCATCTGCAGGAGGAAAAACCATGGGGGACAACTACTCAAGCAACTGCTGTTGTAGCCTCCTGGGACTGAACTTGCCTTCATCCTCGCTAGTCACTGGCAGATCCCCAAAGCTCTGCTCCAGCATCCAACCACCCTTTCATCTTCCCAGGCTGCCGTCCCTGCAGGCTTTCCTCCACTCATCTGCTGCCATTCTGAAAGCTGCATGCCTTAGATCTTGTGTCATATCTGCCAGCGCTGTGAGGACATCCAAGCTACCCCATGGCAATGAATGCCTCATGCCACACAACTGAATTGTACCACTTCTGTCTGGGTACAAAGGCAATATATCCACTGTTCCTGTGCCCTGCACTCATCTCTGTGCTCAGAAAATGGGAAATTGGGCATGCCAATGCAAAGAACGAGAGCTGAGCCTCAATAACAGTATCTAATGACACATGAGGAAAGCACAAAGCACACCTTGATAGTCTTGTTGCACTGGGGAAGTATTAATTCAGTGATAAATTCCCTTCAAATGCTTCAGCCTGTGCTAATCAGGAGGGATAAATGAGTTCAGAGGAGGTGCAAGAAACTGAGTCCCCACTTCCAAGACAAAGAAAGGCTCAGCTCCTTTGGCTTAGCACCTAGGGCTGAGACAGTGTGCTCTTTGCACCTGCAGTGCATCCCTGGAGGCACCAGCAACAGAGAAAAGCCATTGGTATTTAAAAAGCACAAGAAGAAAATAGGGCCTAGGGGCTCCTTTCTGGGTTCAGCTACAGACATGCTGCATAACCCTAATGAAGTGCCTTCAGTGGATGGAATCTTGTGATAGGCACCCATGTGTGTCCCATATGATTTCTGTGCATAGCCACCAAAACGATGGCCCTGCAGAGGAGTGACTTTCTTTTGGAGGAGTGACAGAGGATTTTTTTTCTCTATTGCTGCTACCCAGACCCTCGCAAACGTAATTTGGTGAACTGCAATAGCCATTCTTCAAGGCAACTGAAGGCTCTCTTTCATCTTTGTACAGACAAAAAATGAACTAAACTTGGATTGCTTCTTAGCTTGAGGATAACACTTCAAAGCAGCTCTAGAGAGAACTGTCAAAAACACCCAAGCAGTTTGTACCCCATTTCCACCCCATTTGGATATGGATGTGCCTAGGACCCACTGCCCAAAGCATGCAGGTACCTAAAGAAGTGAGACATTCAAACACTTAACTCCCAAAAACTTCACATCTCTATACACATGGCCTATAGGACTTAGTCTCTGATATTCCTCATGAAATACAGATCCTTCCTTTTCATTTTATGAACTTAAATGTCGTAAGAAGCCTAACTCTTGTGTCAGCAACAATTCACATCTGACAAAAGTTACTCCAGAATGCTTTTTTCCAGGTAAATCTGTGAAACCTATCAACACTGCATTAATACAGTGTTATTATCTGCAACACGTTTAAAAACATCACTTAGATGAGAAAAAAGCCTTGGAACAGTCTTAGCTCAGGGGAAAATGTAGCTGCTAACTGGAAAACTGAGATTATGTTTACTAACAGTGCAAGCAAATAGCCGAAGCATAAATCCTTGGAAAACCTAGCCTAACACAGCCTGAGAGGCTGGAGATAAAATGGTTTCTCCAGAACCAATTGGGATAAATCCTTCCCAGTTCCTGGTGGTAACCATGGGATTCAGCGCATTCAATGTTAACTGCATAGCTCTGATCTCTTCACAGTTAGAAGGAGATTGGCACCCCCAAATTGCAACTTATCCTGTATAAGACTAGGCATTTAAGGCAGGTGAGACTTTACCACTCCTTGAAGAAATGCCCTTCTCTAATGACTGTGGAGGAAATCTGAATAATGTCTTAGTTGGGGGCTTAACTTTCAAATACCTGAAGTTAAAAAGCTGATCTTCAGTAGCTGTATTATCCCTATAACTCTGCAAATCTTACCTTCCTTCCCTTGTGTTTCTTCGTAACCCAGATGATGGATAGTGGATGGCCTAACAATCCACAGAAACACCTAATCCATTTTCTAATCTTAAAAAAGCCCTGACATTACCTTGGGGCAAAGACTTCTTAAGGTTAATTACACATCATGTAAAACTCTTTCAAAATCTTATTTAAGTTAGATGTCTTTCATTTTCCCTAAGCACTTTCATTGTAAATGATGAGAAAGGATTGTTCATATTACTTCCTGCGTTCCAGTGATATTTCCAGATCAATACAGATCTTTAAAGTTGCTAATATTAGCTACTTATGTCCTTGTTTGGATGCTTAAGAAATTTCAAAACTAATGCACCCTGGCCTGTTTTCAACACACAGAAGAGACAGAAGCTTGGAAGTCTCCTTCAAGCTGCCTGTCTTTTTAAAACCCCAGCATGAACCTTTTTGACACAAGGTGACCAAATTGCCAGAATATACACAAACAGCTCAATACAGGGGCACAGATAATCTGTAAGTTATATATTACAGTGCAAACCACTTCCACACAGGTAGTTTAGCATCACTCTGGATTATTGAAGCCTTCATTTTTTGGAAGCAGGAACAGTAAGGCAAGAATTTACCTTTACATTCATCTTAAAAAGCTGATGAACTGACAATGCCTGTTATCAAAAAGCAGCTATGCAACTCTAATTTAAAAGAATAATGACCGTTCTTTGAACATTTTGAAGAGTTTTTTTTTTCTATTTAAAAAGTGTAGTTTTTAGCCACATTTACTGTAAAACTACACCTCTAATAAAACCTACATAACCAATCGACTTCACATGTTACCATTTTACTCAGCCCTCTATGGTTTAACTTCATCTAACTCTATCTTATTGCTCTTTTCACAAGTTGAAGCTTTTTCCCATATCTCTTATACTAGGAAAAGGCCTGAATGAAGTAAGCATGTGGATGCAGAGCTCAGGCCCCAAAACACATGGTTTGGCTCACAAACAAAAAATGCCAAAGTGAATGCACAGTGAAAAGGACTTTTAGTAGCTGTTATGAGTGATGAAACCCAAATAAAAATAGATGGACATTCTAGCACATTCAGAAAGACCCATGGAATTCATTTTTATATGGCACAAATGGAGTACAGAGACAGATGTTTCCTGCAGAAAAGCACGAGAAACACAAGATAACACGTGCTATTGTGCGTCCCCGCTGTCTGCCAATATGAAGCAATAGGGAAGTTTGTTTGTTTTTTCCTTTTCTTTCCTTTTTTTTTATTTATTTCCTTTTTTTTTTTTTTTTTTATTTCAAGGATTACAAACAATTGATTTATTGAACTTTCTGAAAATCTACAGGAAGTAGCTGGAAAGTCCAGAATTGCCCTCATAAAGCAAACGAGTTCATCGCTAATTAGCGGAGGACCATCTTCACGTTGAGAAAAATCGATAGCAAGCAATAAAGGAGTGCTTAAAGGATTTGTCTTCACATTTGGTGACAAAGTTACCACGTAAGTGGCATGATGCCAAACTTTTTCCTAAGCACCTTCCTTAGGCTGCTGATGTAGGCTTCCCTGACATCACACAGGCTTCCAAGAAATAATCCCTGGGTCTCATCTTTTGGCTCCTTCCCCGTCTTTGACAACAAGTCTCCATTCTCCATTTTCCCCCAGCCCACTGGTGCTCGTTTGTGAATCTTGCTTTGAAGGAAGACTGACTTGTTTGTGAAAGGAGCCGTGTGCCTTTCAGCTTCGTTTGCAGAAGAAACCCCTGGCTTTATGTTCCCTGGAAATCTGTAAAGGTTGGGGTCCTACCTCCTGCCAGAAGGGAGATGCCAGGCAACTCCTGCAGGCCACAAATCCTTTCACCCTTCCTAGGGAAGTGATGATGAGCACACAAGGGCTGTGCGATCAGAGATGGACCCTCCACGGCACGTGTGGCCACCAGACATCCCATCTGCACCGGGGATGTGCCACCAGTAGTTCTGAAAATTTTATCCAGACAAATTAACCCAAATTTCCCTTGGCCCTGCATGATTTGGGGTGGCCTATGCCTGCTTTTCTCTGTCAAAGGCAGAAGTATCACTCTTTTCCCACTCATCTTGCCTGGGGAAGTCATGGCCTGCTTTCTGAGATTTGTTCTTAATTATTGCAATTGGAAAGAGCAATTCTGTTAAGCTCGCCTAATTTTCTGTAAGTAATTAATTACCCTCTGAATTGCCTTCCCTGTTTATTTCCTTCCTCCTAGCTTTGCAAAGGCATGCCATGATTATTCAAAACACGCTAATGTGTAACCACATATCTGATTGTTTCCACACGATCCAGATTCTGCACAGCCTTCAGACACATTTGTATTTCACAAACAGCACCAGCAGGGCTTGCTGACAAAATACTTAAAATGTATGGCCTTTTAAAACAATAATCATGATCTATGGGTTCACAGAAAGACCTTAGGTATTTAATATCTTCCAGAACACTCTCTCAGATCAATAACTGCTGATTGATTTTTTTTTTTTTGAATTCTGGGAGGATGACACGTGTCAGTGGAAAGATTAGTGCTTTCCAATCACCGTGCAAAATTAACACAGCCATCACAAAAGCCACAGATAAAGAAGCAAAACCCAAAGCCCAAATAGTCAGATATTAACCAAACCATGCTGTAAAAAACTGAGATGGCAACAAAATCCGATGCTTCAATAGACATCAGTGGGCAAGAAAGGCACACGGAAATACAATCTCAGATGGTTTTTCAGCATAAGCAGGGTTTCTGTCTCCAGGGTGCTCACACACTCCACGCCCTGACAAAATATAAATGTGTTATATCTTCTCTTGGTAAGAAGCTCATAAATACTTCATTCTGTGATTCTCTAAGTGATTCTTCTGGGTTTGTTTTAGGCTGCCTGCTCAAAGTTTGCTATGGAGAGATGCAGATGAAGGCTATATAGAAATACCACTGAGGTAACCAGGGGACTCCTAAGCATGGTGCTTTCTTGCCCAAGAGTCAGGAAGTCACCATTGGGCTGATGAAGGCATGGTGTTAATGGACAAGAGCTCTCAAAGCCATATCGGCAACAAAGATCATAGCCTGAGCTCCTAAACTTCGTGCGGTGGTGGGTTTTCTAAGGGAGAGAAAAAGCTATGCCTTGTTTTCAGAAGCACACCAATCATTTGACCAAGCTGGGGAAAAAAAAAAAAAAAAAAAAGTAAAGTCTTCCAGTGACAGAGAATAGGGGCTCTGGTTGTTCCCTGGTATCACGTTATTCTTCCCTACAGAGGAAATCAAGGGATGATTCCTCCTGAAAGGCATCCTTGGAGCTGCAGTGCTCCCAGCCCACTGTCCCCAGAAGTTAAAGAGTCCAAAACTGCAGCACACAGCACAGCTGGCAGGGAAGCAGAGATTTTCAAAACAACCTTCTTGAAGAGCCCACTTAGGTTGTCTTGTTACTTTGTTAGTAGGGCCATACAAAAATTTTAACAGAAAGCCTGTTTTTACAGGCACTGCTATATTATTTAACATGCTAAGTTAAAGGTAATGTACCAGTCAGGGTTTCAGGTCATGTTTAAGAGAGGTTCACTGTGGCTCCTGTAACTGTTTGTATTCTGTAGCTTGTGTTTCAAACCCCTCGTACCTTGTCCTTTCCGCCACTCCAGCCAACACACAACTCCTGACATCTGCATGGGGATTGGTGTGGGTGCATGTAACCTCCTCTCCCTGCTTACTGCCCTGGCTGCTGCTCTTCACAACCTCCCGTCTCTCACTTGCCACATACCCTCAGCTCTTTCTTTGATGGGGATCGAGAATGCTGAACACACAGGATTAGGCCTTCTGCATCCACTACAACACCCAGGTGCTGTGCTGGGCGTGCTCCTAAGGCTGGAGCCTCACTCCGTGCTGCATCCTCACTGCACACTCCCAGGCAGCTGCAAACCCAGACGTAATGAAAGATCAAAGTGCTCTGCAAGTCCAGCCCCTTGTATGAATCCAATGGGATATTCAGTTCCAGAGCCTTTGGCATCACAAACTATATCCAAGTTATAGTGTCTTAAAAATAAAATAAAAAATCCAGAAACTGACAGGTGAATCGACTAAATCTCAGTAGAAAAAATATGAAATAATTCTTGCTGTCTCCCTAGTTTCACTTGTTTTTAAAATGGCTAAAAGCACCAATTAATCTTTCTTCAGTAAAAGGATACCCTCCACAAACAATTGTCTGCACCAGTAATGCAAGCTCTTCCTACCACAGGATAAGGAATCCTGCGTTTTCAAAAACCTAACTCGTTCCTCACTGCACCAAACCCAGGATGTTTACTTTTTCTGCATTTCAATCAGCTGAGTAAATAAAATGAGATTGGTAAACCTCTGTTCCTGCCAGCACAATAGTGCTGTGTTAAATCAAAGATTTTATTTAAACAGTTCTGCAGATGTTTTTTGGAAGTTCTATTTAACCTTTAGTTTAAATTTTATACCTAACTCTCGAGGAGTTTTTTATGACTTAAGAAAAACTGCAGGACTGTAACAACAAGCTAATCTGGGGGATGGAATTAGTCATGTCTCTTTAAATAAAATACATATGTTGAGAAGCAAGAAAATGAGCAGATAATCACTTACACCCATACAACATATGGGGAGAACAGGATATGGAAATGGTTTGTAAAGTTGAAAAGGAGGCACATTTTGGAAAAGGGGTTTCTCATTTTTGTGTCTGATGCTGTAGTACACCTGACCATAATTCCCAGCACGATAGACTTTGTCTACAGCATGTAACTTCCTTCACCCCTCGCCTCCTTGTGCTTGGGCCAAGCTCCCTAGAAAAGCCCAGATTTGGCTATGTGAGGTTTTATATAGCAATATTAAATGTTGAGTCTTTGCATTTTGCTCCTGATTTTTGCTTTTAGATCGCACATTCTCAGATTTATTTCTGTAAGCCTGTGAGCAAGAGACTCCTATGGAAAAAAAAAAAAATAGAAAAAAAATAGAGGAGTATGGTGTGAGTCTTGCTTAATTTGGGAGCTGAGGCTCTAAGGAAAAAAGAAAAAAGAAAAAAAAAAAGATAAAAAAAAAAAAAAAGAAAAAGAAAAAGAAAAAAAAAAGGTCTAGCAACTCAGGGCTTGCTGTAAACCCCAAATGTAAACCCCAAATGGTGTTGACAGTGAAGTTGTGTACCCTCCTCATTGTCGTTAGCTCTTACTAGAGCTCTGTGCTTCTGAAAATCAGGCATGAATTTGCTGCAAAGGGGTGCCCTGTGAGTCACGGAAGCCAAATGCCTACTTTAGGCACTTGGCATTGGTGTCTTCCTCTCTGAACAACAAGCACCATCAAGCAGGACAGCGTAGCAGGTTAACCTGCTTTTCTCTGTGCTTGTGGACACAGACAAATGGGTATTTCTCCTCTCCCAGCACCTCCTCCTGAGCTTGGTTTACAATGACAGGGCCTATGACAGCCCACGGGGCTACTGGCTGTATTTCCTCGGAGGACAACTAGCAGATGAGAAACGTGGCCTTTCACTGTGGAATAAATTCAAGAGAGAAAATAATTACTGAAGTTAGCTGAGACAATTCAGCTTTCTTCGAGTCAGAAATCGAGGAGGGCATATACTTTTTTATTTATCCATTAAATCAGGGCCGTGTGCCTTGAGCCTCAGACCATTTGAGGCTCCCATGGCAGCTGGTGAGCCTGGGGAGGCTCATTTTGGTTACCTGTAGGCTAGGGGGGTGGGATTGATTTCTGAAGTGCTAGACATTTCTGCATCATCCACGTTAATAGGATTTCAGCATGTGTTCTTGTGAATCCAGCCACAATACCGGAAAATATTCTTTCCTGCGTGTTCAGAATAAATACATTTTGAAGGAAATTTCATTTTTTTTTGATGGAGTGCTGCTTATCCTATTGTTGAAGAAGAAGAGATGGGAGCACGTTTACACAAGAGGGAAGAAAACTGCAAGAAAAGCACAGCGATTAGTGCCAGGATTAAACTATCACAAGGCCCTTAATTAATACTGACTCTTTCGAAACAAAGGAGCTACCAGCTAAGTGTCCGGATATCCCTGTCTCAAAGAAAGAAAGAAAATTACATTTCCTGGGTGATTTTGGGACAGGTTTCTATTGAACTGGACAAGCCTTTCTTACAAGCCCAGGACTACAGCCTGACACGCTCCTCTTTGAAAGGGTCCCCACAAGTTTTCATTTCTAAAGAGCATCCTGGTGGCCTTTGCACAAGCCAAGCTATATCCTGGCTAAAACAACAATGCACCCACCTAAATAAGACAAAAGAGGAGGCAGCTGACAAAGCCCTCTGCTGCCTGCCTTCCTTTTAGTGGGTTTGTAACTGTGCTCAGCAGCTAAAGCCTACGTGTCACCCTTCCAAAGTAAATAAAGTAAAATCTCACTGCCACATACTGCAGTGCAGAAGGACGTCAGGAAGGCTCGCGCAGCTGAGGGAAACACTAACAAACCTCACCGCAGCAAGGCAGCAGGGGGAAGAGGGAAAAGCATCTACACGAGCTTCAAAGGGAAGATTGCATCTGTAAGGAACAGCAAGAGTGGCTTCTGGTCTCTGCTAGGAGAAAGTAGGTTTCGCTCTCTCCCCTCTGGGCATTTGGAGATCAGTTGGGATTCCTGTGTAATTCCAGGCATGGCAGTGTCCCAGCCACACTGATGAATTCTTCTAAGCTGCCTACAGGACCTGCCTTTTATTAACTAAATAACTGCTCTCCCTACCCAATTTTCTACCAGTTTGCCAGTTCGTTAATTAACAAGCCCTACACTGCGTACCACACAGCAGAGAGAGGACCTCAGATTTCAGCAGACATGGCAAAGAACATGTCTGGATCAGTGTAGCCCATCTTTTTTTTGTTCCTTTACTAAAACCCTAATGATGACTCTAATGAGCGGTATTTAAATGGCTGTAGAACAAGGCTTTCATGTAAGCACTGCACTGACCCTGCATTTTGCACAGAGAATGGGGTTAAGACTTAGGAGACATAGGGATGCTTTGTCATGTTGCAAGATCTGCTCCAAGTCAGATGAAAACCTGACGTGTGAGGACCTGGTCCAGCAAGCTATGTGCCTTTGCACCCAGAAAGGAAAAGGATTTGATGGATGGAAAGCTTAAGAACCATGCTGGACTAATTCACATACAGATGCATTCGCCTACGTCACGTAAGGCTTCTTAGAGGAATGTGAATATAAAAAAGATGCAGTGTACTCCCGTCCCCGACAGTCTGAGACATTTCACACATCTAACATCTACCCGGCACAATGGCAAAGTGTGAAGGAAAGGCTTAGAGCTGCTCAACTCCAGAAATCATTCTACACAGCAGCAACCTCCGGTAAAACAGCCTCACAGCTGGTCTGAAGTATTCCAGCTGGTAACATGTCTTCACGAGGAGCCATCTGCTAGCAAGGGTGCATCAACACCGTACCAACATGCCTACAGTCTCCACCTCGCAGGCTATAGACGCAAGTGGCACAGCAGGCTCTCACCATCCAAAAAGCTGGCATGTCCCTGGCTTGGAAGAACTGCCTTCCTACCAGTAACATGCTTTCCTTGTAGGTTCAGAAGAGTTGCTGGAACTAAAACTCCAAAGCAACACGTTGCGAGATACATTTGTTGATGGTGGATCAGTTTGTGTTCGTGAGCAACCTCGTGGACCATTCACATCCCAGTTACACTCTCAGATGGGCCACAAGTGAGACACAGATGATGCTGACAGAGCTACCAAAGCCTAAAGGATCCTCCCTGCTATCCATTTCAGCTAACCTGTGTTTGCCGACAAGCCACAAAGAGAAAAAAGAGTGATGGCCACAGTGGGCCTTGACCTTAGCACACTGGCTGAATAAAACAATTCCAACCTAGAAATGGCCATTGGAAAAGTCTGGGAGGAAATCTTCCCTCCCACTCAGCATCTGAGGAGGCAGGGTCAAAAGCTACATGCACCTCCCATGCATGCAGCCTTGTCGGTATCCTCTGCACTGCTTCACATAGAAGTGATCTTAAAAAGGCAGAAAAGATCCCTACCCAGGGCAAGCTCTTAACATTTCTGTTTAAATGCAGTGAAGGCAGAAATCAAACCTTTCTGTTTCAAAAGATCTTGTTGACAGTACCTGTCGTGAAATGGCATCTAGTCTGCCCTCCTGGTGTCAGCAGCTGGCACAGAAACCCTTGCAAAGCTGAACAGCACATACACAAGCTCACATCTCCCCACCACATGGGAATGTTTGATATGGAAATGCAAACAATATAAAGCCTCTCCCTCCAAAAGTGCAACCTCGCCACAAGAAACCACATGGCTGCAAAGCAGGACTGGAGCAGGAACCTCACTCTTTAGGGGGTTCAATCCCCTGAATTGGCTCAATACCCACCTGACACATGCAGGATGCTCTCCTAGTGGAGAAGTACCCACGCACTTACTGTGCCTACCCAACAACAGATTTGTCCTTCCCCAGAGTGCTGGGCTAAGCTGGAAAAGTTAATGTGGGTAAAAAGTAAACCAGCTATTTACTCATTGAACCTCTTGCTGGGTAACCCCGAGGTACCCAGCGCTCCACTGCAGGAATGTCAGATTCTCCCATGCTGGCACAATAATACGGAGCCTGTTCCTGAAGGTTAGGGAAGTTTATTTTTACAACTTTGCACAGTGCCTACAAATCTTTCAGCTGCACAGCATCTGGTTCAGGCACTGCCCTTTGAATGGCTTTTCTGTTGGTGCAGTAATTAAAGGTATCCCAGGTGACACCTGATCCCTTATCAAGTTCATTAATTTAAGTGGAGTTATTTGGCTCTCTATTTTCTATACTTCATAATGTATTTCTAACCTTTAAAGTGACATAGGCAAGCACCAGATTGCAGGAGCTCTTATTAACAGCCTATTAAAATATTTTATGGCCTTTATTTTTACATTGCCACAGGGAATCAAGTATTTTGCTGTTGTTGAACTGGCTCAGGATTTATGTTGCGAGAGCTTCACCACAGCCCAACACCGAGCAGTGTTAGGAAATGAACTGGGAGAACAAACTCCCATTCAGCTCCCCGTGTGCCATAAAGCTGCCAAATGCAGATCACAGCAAGGGGCCCTCCAATCCAGGCCCTAGGTTTGGTTTGTGTTTTTTTTGTTTTTTTTTTTTAATACAAACTGACAAGACAAGATACAATGCTCTGGAACCACACTGAGGGCCACTGAAGTCAACATGTATATAAAGAAAGAAATCTGGGTATATTTTGACCAAACCGGTAAAGCCACAGAGGTAAGCTCAGAGAGGCTCTTTCTGGTCACCTCTAAAATGATTTAAGAAGATCTTGTTCTTACCTAGGACAAGACTATGATCCTAACTAAAGGATTTCTGGAGATAGTGAGTCCCTCACATCTCTAGGAAAGCTATCTCAAAAAGGTAAATTCCTCTCTCTGTTAAAAATCTGCACCTTCCCCTAACTCAAGTATATCCAATACTGTGATAACACATAACTTTGATTTAGAAACTTAAACATCTAATTTCTGCTTAGGTTTTCATAAATTGCAATCAAGTCACTTCTGAAAATCTTGTTTTGATAAACTTCGGCTGAGCTTGGGGTCCTCCTGAGTTTACTTTATGTTCTCTCTTTTTTTAAAAAAAAAAACAAAAAAATCACTTGTAATGAAGCAAAATGTTTGGAAGGGTATCAGCAACATACTTTAAAGAGTTTTAATTGCTTGTGTTTTCAAAATGTTTTAATGAAGTCAAATTACGAATAGACACTCATCTGCCAAAGAACCTGTAAAATATTTTACAATGACATGGTAATTGACATAACTGGTTGTATAAATTCCTGGCATTTTTAACAAAGATGCTACAGATAAGCACAAGCAAGATTATTCAGTAGGCAATTATTATCTCTGCTTTAATTATAAAGGGTTTTGGTGATTTTTTTTTTTTTTTAAGTTGATTTTTTTCCCCAATTTTTAATTTAAATGTCATCCTGAATGGCTTTCTAGACAGATTTTGTGTGGGTAACCTTAGAAAGGCTGTTTCAGCACACAACCCCATAGCACTAATGCATGACGAGTAGTCATGTTGCAAGTCCCAAGTGTTATTAAATGGACCATTCCTTTAGTGCCTCATCCAAGCCTGTCTGAAACGGATGAAAGACTGTCATGCTGGGCCCAGTCTTGGACATCCAGGAGGGACTGCTCCTCCAGTTTTGTCTTACAGCTGAGTGACGGCAGGAGAAACAGCGACACACCACAGAGCAGCCTGCCCATGAGCCGGGCAGGGACAGATATGGCAGATGAACACCCTGCATGTCCCTGAGCTCTCAAAATCACAGACTCACTTAGCTGTGCCTGCATGCTTGCAAGACCAGGTCTCCTGCATTTGTAAGGGAGCTGGTCCTGTTTCTTTCCAGGCCTCCAGCAAGAAGCTGCGCCTAAGATATAAAAACTTCACCCCGAAGACCATGCCATGGCATGGTATGCCAGTAGCACAGGGAGCCTTGCCTGCTGGGGAGTTTTTCAAGGGGAAACTGATCTACTTTGAATTAAAGCAACATCTGCAAGAGCAGCTCAGCATTAACAACAACTTGCTGAGAATCATCTTGCAACCGTGCTATTCAGTCATTTCCTATTGAGCTCCCCTCTCGCCTCTTCTCCTGCTCCTGTCATAGAAGAGAAGGGACAACCAACTTCCAGCAGCATTATTGCACAACACGCTTCTTTCCTGAATGTGCACTAAAGCACTGACACCAACAATTTCCTCCTGAAGTTCATTAGATGGTTTTCTTAATTAGCTGGCTCCCCATCTTATCACACGCTGCACCTGAAATCCCAGTCATATTTTTGAAGCGAGTAATTAAAGCCAGAAGTACTTGGATAAACAGGCACTGACAGAAACTAATATTCTATCAATATAATGAGGCAGCTTGCTAGACAGTAAGATGCCCTGGCTCAGACATTATCCAAGTCAAGGGCAAAACATGCCTAGGATGGCGAGTGCATCCTCTGCTGTGGGCACCCCCAGGTAAACCTTGGTAGCTTTGCCGAAACTAATCAGGTTGTGTGGAGAATTTGGGTCATTAAATCTGTCAGTGGCCAAAAGAAACAGAGAAGAAGCAAGGCTGTTCTCACAGCGCAGAGAAATAGTAATGATCAATAGTTTCAACAACTTCCCTGTAGAAACTGCAATAATTACCTGGTAATTATTGGGCACAATTTCCTCTTACGTAAAGGGAATAGGAGGTTACCTACTTCAAGGACAGCAAATGTAACTTTGCTTCCTTCATGCAAAATTGAATGGAAAATGCCACCACAGGCACTGACTGAACACTAATGCAAGCTGAGTCACTTCAAAGACAGTCCTTCATCATCAGCCACTTGTTGGTATCCATTAGAAACCACTCTGCAGCGCTGTAATCCAGTCTATTGCCCCTTATTATCATTGCTGTCAGCAGAGTTGATTCCCCTGTATGCCGTCAGAGAGGAACGGGGTATAAACAGCAAAAGAAAGAAAGAGGCAGAGAGAAAGAAAAAAAAGACAACCACTTACTTGATATTATCAAGACATCCAGATTCGGGTTTCAGTATGGCAGTATGATGAAACATTTTATAGAGAGCAATCCCAAGGAAGATTACATTAAGCTGCAAAAGAGAGAAGGGAAAAAAATGGTTACATGACATGGCAGAACTTGATGGGGAGAAAGTCAGTCTCTCCTCTGTAACAGATGAGTTGCTTTAGAAAATTAGCTCTCACTACAGTTTTATACAGACTGAATCACAGAAAATTGCCAGGCCTTTTATAAGGTGACCTGGCCTGTAGAGTGCGGAGCAGCGATGCCACAGCTTTACCAAAGCTGTGGTGCCAGGTGTGTTACTGATACAGGGCTGGTTCCAACATCAACTGTAGTGCTTCAAATGACGTTATAGAAAACGAGAAGTAGTTGCTCTAATGGCTCGTCTGTGTCTGGGAGGTGTACTGTTGCAAAAAGTCACTCAAAACTTCTAGCTTCTTAGCCCCATAGAAATCAAACCCCAAAAAACATATTTTTCTGTGAATTTCTGTGACTTTGTCTTTTAAATATGTTCTAATAGGGGAGATGGGCAGGAAAATTGCTGTTGTTGATGATGCTTAGCACAATGCAATGTTGAAAAAAAAAAGAGTTTGATTTGTTCAGTAAAAGACATGATGCTGTTTCAATGCCTTAGTGCTAATAGGGCCACCAGTTCCTGGAAAAGAGTTTCCGAAAGCCTGAACCAGTGTTTTAGACATTATCAGAAAGGGAAGATATCTTTTCATGAATGCATTGCTTACGGGGAAAAAAAAAACAACCAAACAAACAACGGTTTTGGCTAGTGGTTCAGCCCCCTCCCTGAGGTGGAGGGCTGCTGAACTGGCCCCCAGTTGCCGGAGAACCAGGGACAATGTCTGCATTGACATGAGTTTGCTGCATTAGCCAAACCCTCGCCTATTCAAAACAACGGATGGTTTATTAAAGCCATATTGTAGCGATTAAAGTTTGAGAAAACTCCAGCTGTCTCTAAAGTTGTGTGCTCTGCCTTGCTGCGGTGTTAGCTGATACGCTGGCAGCATGCTAACAGTGAAGTCACAGGAGTTCCTACTTCTGCAGGGGATGAAAAAAAAAAAAAAAAAAAACAAAACATAAAACCTCTCTTCCAGTTTGGGCTTTATTTCATCCCCCACACCTCAGATTTCCCTTTCTGCAGGATCCACACACAGGTTTATTAGAGTTCAAGAGGGGGGACAGCAAGCGGCACCACAGCAGTTTGGCACTGCTACACATCCAGCAGCACAAACCAAACTGCCTGAGCACCTGCTCTGAGACAGTGTCCACAGCACATACGACATGCCCTCCCCTCCCTGTTTTGATCAAGCATTTCACAATGCAAAGAGCCTCCGGTAACGAGCATCTAATTGCTTGTGCTAGGTGGGGTCACAGAAGAACATGCCTTTCTCAAATTAATCTGTGTAAATTAAAGATACAGAGTAAAGGGACAGCAAAAGTTTTATTTCTTGACCTGAGAGATGGAGTAGTTAATTAGGAGTTCTTACCATAATTATCAAGGTCGCTGGTCCTATAAAGCTCCAAATGAAGTAGGTGTCAAGTCGGAGCCAACATCTGTAATGAAACACAGGGGAGAGAAGGCATTCAAGGACTGCACCCAGGACATACATCAAGAGTGAGCGAGTGACAGAGAAGAATGTGAGCTGCAAAACACGCCGGTGGGAGACAGGAAATATTACATTGCTTGTTCATTTAAATGCTGAATTATGTGCCCAATTTCTGACAGTGCTATTGATGGAGTAAGATAATTACCTCTGGAGGAAGGAGGGGGAAAATGGCACAAGGCCTAGTTGCTATGGCTTTCTGTGTCGGTTGGAAAAGAATCTTAAAACCATTTTTTTTAAGGAAGGAGTCCGATGAGCAGCTGTGGAGCTTCTTCACTTTAAGCTGAGCTTTCCTCTCCAGCCCTGATGCAACACAAGCTGTCTGTCAGCTGTCAAGTGAGATGACATTTCTCCATCAAGCAGATCGGAGCAAATTTGGTGCAAACAGGAAGCACGATTTTGCTAACAGAAGGCTGAGGTTTAATTAGGTTCAGCAACTTCCCCTTTAGAGCGTTTTATTTCCCTGAACCTCCAGAGTGTTTTGTTTCCACTAATGTTTCGAGCGTTGCATATGGTCTGTGCTATTCCATGAAGTTGATTCATGGCCTAAAACTAAATTATTAATTGCTTAATTTCAGCTGCATTTAATACTCCCCCCATTTTTTAGGCCCCTGGGAAATTACATTTCCATTCCTAGTTCATTCCGGGCGACAGGAAGATAAAATGGAAGTGACTGGTTACAAGACAGATGAATGTAAATTCTAAGAAAGTTTCACATGATGTTTAAAATAATAATATCTTGTCGTGTTTGCGACGCTGCAAATCACAGCTCCATTTATACGCAGAGGACTAAGAAAGCGTAAAAACACTCTTATACTAAACGTCCAATGAAATTTCATAATTAGATAAGCGACGGGAGCTGTATATATGAATTTATCATGGTGGAAGAGACAGCGATTCTCACAAATGACAGCTCTAGTGCTGCTGAATTTTTTCCCTTCCAATGGACTTTGAAACAAGCAGAAGGGTTTGTGCCAGCAGCCCCACAGCAGAGATCAACACGAGTCATCTGCTGAGAGAATAAAACATGCCCTGAGCCTCAATGACTGGGAAAAGTCAAGATATGAATAAATTCAAGGATGTAGATAAAGCTTCCCATTTCCCTCCCTGACTATATACATTTCGTGTCTCAGCAGCCTTAGAGAAGTATCAATGTTTACGATCATACCCGTATTTATCACAAATTAAAATACAGTCACTACCACGACACCGCTCCTGAACTGACTCTGCAGCTGTTCATCAAAAATCTTAATGTGACTGCATCCAAATCATACGGCAAGCAGAGGGGCCTTCAGAGCGATTGCACGGAAATCTTGCTTCCTCCACGGCTGCTGAAGTTCAAGGTGATTTAGATGCAGCTGGTGATGGAGCAACACGAGTGACTCTAAAGTATTTCAGCCTGATTTCCTATAGGAGAGGGTTTATGCGATCATGACATCTGTGCATCACCCATAATAACGCCTGAAATGTCAGCCAATTGCAACTAGATTTGACAGAGGAATAGAGGTTTCAGGGATAATGAAGTACCTGTAAAGAGTCCCCCTGCCACGAAAAAGAATGTTTGCATAGCAGCAGCTCATGCATTATGGCACATTTAAGTCTTAATACCTACCCATCCCACAGGGAAACAAAAATTACCTAGTGCTTGTGCCTCAGCTGCCAAATATGAATCGGGAAATAGGCAGCCCCACAAGTTCTTCCCACTGCGAGTTCTGGGTGGGATGTGTGTGGGAGAGGACCCAGTGGTGTTTCTTTTGTTTTTTAAATGTCAATATTTTGAACCTTTTGCAAATTTATCATCCACAAAATCCCCCAGCCCTGCTGCATGGGAGCTGGGAGCATGGTGCATTGCAATTGCCCAACCACTCAGTTTTCCTACAGCATGAAGTGCAAGACACTTCTTAGAAAGCCAATGGAGGACAAAAGGCATAAAACCTCTCTCCATTCCTTAAAACACACTGGCTAGCCACGTGGTCACATCTGATGCAGCTGGTTTTGATCACGAATAGATTGGGACACAGGGAAAACCTGTAACTTTTTGCCTACACCCAAGTCATGCCTTGCCTCTGGGAGGGATCCCAGATCCCAGCTCCTGGATTGCCCACAGATCCCAGGACTGAAATATGACAAGATGAGGGAAAAGCTGTGCCTGGCAGAGCAAAGAAGTGTGCAGCAACTGGTTCCTTCCCTGCTAGCCAAATGAACTTTCTTGCTTTCCCCTAAAAAGCTGTCCCTGTGGTTACACAGTGCAGCGCAGTGACGATGGAGGGGTCCCATGGATGGCAAGCAGCCAAGAAGGCAGGTCAGGGATTCGTTATGCTGGCACGCAAAGGTCCTGCTCTCCAGCCGTGTGGGGCAGACACTGAGCAGAATGGTCCCCATCCCCTGAGAGGCAGGTTCATCTGAGCAAGAATGAGAACACAGCTTGCAAAAAAAGCAGAATGGGCTTTCTCGCCTCTCTGCACGCTTTAAGGAAGGCGATGAGATTTTTTCATTTGTTTGAATAGAAAAATTGACTTTCTATGAAACCTTGTATGACAGTCTGTGCTGGGCGACTGAATGGAAAGCTGCAGAGTTGCATCTAATCCACAGAGGGATTTTAAAAAGCAGGCTTCTCCTGGTCATCGGTGACCGGTGCAACTCTGAACCCATTTAAGTCCAACCTCATTAAAAATGCAAATTAAGAACAAAACATCAAAACACAGGCGTCCTGCCAATTCTGTGGCAGAGATGTAAATTGCTAATCAGACAAGTACCACACTGAGCTTTTCTTCCCTTAAAGACAAAACCACACGCACAATGAGCTGCATAAATGAGCTCCTTGAAACAAGGAAGCAATCAGGCAACTCACTTCCAAAAAGTTGCTAATCTTGGGCTGCCGAGTTACTTCTGACCCCCATGCGCAGCTGCACTGTGAGCACGGACTTGCTTATGACAAGTTTATACTCCGCTGCCATTAAGCAAATGAGCTGCTTCAGGGCTCAGCACAATGCAGAGCAGATTATCTGCACATCCGCGGATGGGGAAACGCTGCTCCAGAGCCCATTACTGTTAGGAAGAGTCACACCAGCATAGTCAGTGCTGTGCCTGTAATGAGTTCCGTGGAGCTGCTTTCCTTTACTTTTTAATTTCCTCCTTTTCCACAATGACAAGTCACTATATTCACCCACAGCTTTTTCGAAGTAATAAAGACTACAAAGAGTTTGCTCGATTTTCTGCATGAAGAGAAATCAAATACTAAACTATCCCCGGTGTGTATTAAATATAACCAATAAACAATCATTAGCTGCCATTGGACCATAAAACGCGAAGAGCCCTAACATATCATGTTGTTCATGGGAGTTCAGCAGTTCGTTTCACATGGCCATACAGCCTCCTTGGCTGTGTGTGGTAATGGGATATGTATGAACAAGCCGTGCCTTTCAGGGGTGCAATATATGCTCTCCAGCATCCCCATTGCTCACGCTTCCTCCGCCAAATACCCAGCACAAGCACTGAAAATAAAACAAGTTCATGGGGCCATCCAAGAAGTACCGCGTTGGTAGGAGCTATTTTCCAGCAACATTAACATGCAAGTGATGTCGGCAGCTGGCTGATGGAGTTGGAGGCTGTGTATATACACCAGGCTTTCATTTTGCTTTATGACAGCTGGATTTCTTGCCACGTATATCCTGCTTTAGAGCATACCAAGGAGGGGAGGGAGAGAAACAATAGAGAGATTCCTGGCACGATGAATTTGATCACCAGTAGATGAATATACCTACAAGTACGTTGTGTAAAATATATTGAGCCATTCAAAGCATAGCTGCTCTCCTCTGAGATTTGTAATAGGCATTGATATAAAACCCAGGGCAGTGTGTGATATGGAGTAGCTTCTGACTGTCAATTTTGGACGGCCTGCTACTTGAGCAGGTCTTCTCACAGGGAGGCTACTGAAGTCTTAATCCAGGTTTTTACTGAATTTTAAACACAAGTTATTTTCACACAACAACAACAACTGCAAATACGTTTTTTCCTCAGCGTTTTGAAGCACTGCCCACTACAAAGCTTGACATAGATGTGGACAGGAGATAAATGGATTTGGTTAACACACAAGACAAGGCAAGTGCTGTTTTTAAAACTGCAATCCTGATGTCATGTTTTTTTTGCAGCAAAACTTGAGACGTGGCCATTTAAGCTTCAGCAGCTGATTTGTTACAGCCTTCAGATCGTGATGTTTGCTTTCAGTTATTTTTGAGACCTCAGATTTTCTCATGCTGCTGAAAAGACCTGGTCTGTAAGAAATGATCACTTGGAGGTTCATGTTAGCACTGCCGGGATCACCTGTGGTCTCCTGACCTCAGTGTCTGCAGTGGGGCTTACCTGCTTTTCACATTTACTTCAGAAATGACAGTCAGAACGAGGTGAGATGCAACACTTCCGATGGATTTGGGCGAAAGGGCAAACACGGCTCTGCTTGCTCACGTGAATGTTCCCAACTGACCTGAATGGGATGGTCTTTTAATGTAATTGCTGTGCTACTGCCTGGTTATAGCATCAAACTAATTAGCCCTAAATCTTCTGCTGTGGGTGATTTGAACTGCTCTTAAACAAACAATAATAAAAGGGAAAGAATCAATGCCAATTTTTGGAATAATTAACTGTAAGACAGTATCTTTACTGGGCAGCTACTCCAAAATATCAATATGAACACCAGGGCAGAAAATCACAAGCACCAACAGATGAGCAAAGAAACAGAAAGAGGAACTGTTTTTGACTGTATTTGCCTGTTTTTGACTATATAACATGGGCACGAGGGCTGGATTTAGAAAGGAAAATGAAATCAAGAAACCCTACATGGGGTGTCTAAGCAAATCCTTCTGATATGTATGAAGGGTGGCACCAAATGCCAGGCAAGAAACAAATAACACTAACAGCTCCATAAGTCCTGCTTAAACAAATGCAATAAATAATGGAGGGAGGCAAGTAATATATTCCAGAGGATGTTTTACAAAACCCGGCAAAACCAAGCAACTTCTTGCAATCAAATTATGTATGCCTGGCATATAGTTCACTACAAATTCTAATCAGTTCTACCCTTCTAATAACATTACACAGAAAAATACATCATCATCCATCAACCAGATGGAGCATGATAGTTATACAAAACATATTGTATGTTTTTTAGTTTTCCAGTATGAGAACGTGATAAAATTGTGCACTCTAGAATTAGAGATTATAAATAAATATTTTAGTCTCTACAAATCTCTGTAAATATTTATTTGCAAAATATTGTATATACATGTTTAGTCATTAAAAATACTACTTTATGCTGTGGGGAGGGAGAGAGCTTTTACTGGCAGAGGCATATGACTGCTGCCTCATCAACACAAAGCAAAGTTTTGTCGTTCGCCTTCAGCAAATTTCAGAAAAACTTTCTGCTTGTACCACCTATGTATGGAAATATTTGGGCTGGAAAAAGGCAGCATCTTCCACAGAATATGTTTATTTTGCTGTGCTTCAGATAGGAACTTATAGACACTTATAAGAGTGGAAATGTTGCAGCAGTGCAAAGCTGCCATGGTGCTTTATGGGTGCCATGGTTAGGTGCCATGTTACCTGCATGCCTGTCACACCTTACATTTGTGTGTGGTTTGTCCCTGCAAAACACCCAGACAGACTTTGTGAAGATGGGAGAGATGCAAATCAACCAAACTGATGCAGCACTGTTGTCTCATGTCCAAAGTGATACCCTGGGCTTGGGGAATTCCTTTAACACCAAGAAATTCTCAATACCCAACAGTGACAGAGCACTGTAAAACAATGCATTTGGTGCTACTTTTCGTCAAAAACTACCTGCTGTGATGGGTTTTCTTGGTGCACAGCACAAAGCATTGGGAAAGTATGCAGAAGAACTGCTGCGGTGCTTAGCTCCTGCAACAGAAATCACGGGGTGAACAGAGTGAGAAGCAGCCAGAAAAGCAAGCCTGTGCCTCATCATCCAAGTTACTCCCTGAGGGCACTGAACCACCAGACTGCCAAACAGACTAGTGGAGATGCAGCTCCAGCTATGGCAGATGCAAAAGAGCATCTCAGCTGGCCTTCCAGGGGTCCAGACTCATGGCTCTTCAACCCTAATGTGTCCTCAGTGGAAAACACCACAGCAGGAACAAATTTGCCTGAAGGGACAAATAGACTATTGAGACAGAATGTTTCAATACCTGATTTATTGGGCAATTATATATCCCTCAAAACAGGACGCAAACAGCAGAGGCAAAAAAAAGCAGGAATCAACTGATGGAAACACTCTCACCTACTACACAAATTCCAGAAACTGCAATTGGATGTTCTGCTACCTTTCCTCTAACCCATAGGCCTGTCAAAATAGGATATGCTACCTGAGATAAATTGGTAGAGCTCTGTGAAAACTTAATCCCTCTTGCCCGCATCCTGTGTGGGCCATTTCCTTTCCACAAAGCATGACATATACAAGTTCAGGTTGCTATTCTCCCACTCATGGAAGAAACACGATGCAAATATCCAGCTGGGATTGACCCTACCTGTTGGCACAGTACTGGATCATGAGCAGCTCCACTGCACTACAGGTTTGCTTCTGCAAGGAATCAGGTTCATACACGCCAATAAGGTTTGCAGGCAAAAATTTTGCAGTTAGGTTTAACAAAATATCAATTACTGCCATGGCCTGACCCAACCTATATTAAAAAAGAGCTTTCAAAACGCCACTGGCTCATTGCTACTTGTGCCTTCAGACCGAGCTCTTAACTGAGTTAAAATGACAAAGGAAAGGCAGCCTGACAAGGGAAAGCAACAAATAAAATAAAATAACGTCAATAAAAATACATTGTTAGTGTTATTGTAACAAAGCTGGCAAAGAAATCAAAGGCTCAATTTTCCCTTTGTTTTCTATTAGACGGTGTTGCTGAGCATCTAAATTGTGCTTTGATACCAGCTTCAGCAATTCTGAAGACATTTAAGAATATTCATAATGGTAAGTGATGTAGCTGTTCTGATTTGCAAAGAGGGTAATGTACCCTACAGTCACCACCTAGCTGAACCTCCAAGCAAAATAATTTGATAGAACACTGAAAAAAGAAGACAAAGGCAATGTCTCATCATCTATGTGAGAAATCCTCTTCAGTTAGAGAAAAAGGTTGACCTGCCTGATACAGGACCAAAGTGAGACTTGGGCTGTCTAGGCAGAGACTTGGGACAGCCACCTCTGCTGATATTATCAAATGATGTGACGAAATTTTCCCGGCAGACCTTTCCAGGGAAACATCTTTGAAAATCTCTTCATGGTGGGGAACAGTCCATGATCATGGACCACACTGGTAGACACAGAGCTATGCCCCCCATTTGAGTGCTGCCTGCTCAAGCAGCTTTCATGTGCTGCATCTCCAGCCTTTTGGCTTTCCTTTGTCCTCCCCTCTCCCATCCTCCGGCCCAGATCCAAGCAATGCCAAGCCCCACTCACACTTTGTCCGTGCCATAGCTCCGGTAGTCCACTGCTGCCGACACAGCCACGATCAGTGCAGGCATGCCATAGCCGACCAAATAGAAGTACTTCCTCCGGGAGTGTTCACTCTCAAAAACCTCCACCAGCATGATGTAGAGCTGCACCCCCTCCAGGAACATCCAGGTGAAAGCCGCCAGGAAGAAGAAGTGCAGGAGGGCAGCAAAGACAGCACAAGCAATCTGCAGACAGGTTTAAAAGAGCAAGAGAAGATGTCTGTACTATGCTAACTTAATGCAACAGTCAAGATTACATCCAGATAAGCTCTTACTGGGAAGTTTAATAAAAACGAGGGAGTTCATCTCCAAGGTAAGAACTTTTTTTCACTTAGGAAATGTATAAGAACTATTTCCAAAGAGACACATCTGTGCATACAAACCATATTCAAATAGACAAAAGGAGGTATGTATGTAATCTAGCAAATAAACATATAAAGATGTGTGTAGCATAAGCACATTTTTATAACCTGTTGATTAAACACATACATGCACATTATTTACAAACAAAGTGCATACAGCCTCTGAGATGAGCACAGACCTTTTCCATCATTCCTGTGATCTCTGAGTCAGACCCTCAGCTTCCAGTGTGTCTCCAGGGAATGTGCATGTGTGTATACATATATTTACATTTCTGACTGGTGTGTGTGTTGACAGACAGAGTCATGAATGCATGCACACATGTGCAGAAGTGTGCAGACTAGATCATAATCACCCCAACACACTGAGGTTTTGTCTGTAGATTCACAAAGGCTGTGTTTCTGCTTCCAAATCCTCCCCATTGACTGTTTTTGCCTGGGTGACTTTCCAAATGCCTTGTGAATGTCAACATGCCTTGTGAATATCCTTGGTGCTGTGGACACAGTCGGCTGTGCTCTGGGGGCTTCCCAACAAATAGTTATAGTGAGTGGAAGGGAGTTAGGCAAAGGGATTTGAAAAGCTGGAAAGACTATGAAAAATCCATTCCAGTTCTATGAAGAAGGCCTTTTCTTTTCAAAAACAGACCAGCAACATGCTTTCTAGAATTAAACAGATGCTGAAAGGCATCATTTAGGGAATAATTTTTACCACTCATCCAGGAAGAAATCTCAAGACAGCTAATACTAGCAGGCGTCTTGGTCTTCTTTTGGTAATTAAGATCTGATTTCCAATTAACAACCTCACCCTGCAAGGACTTATGCATGAGATTGAGGCAGCACTGGAATATATCCCACTTCATGACCAAACATCCTATATGCAGAGGTAAGAGTGCACTTCCTGCTCCCTCCTGCAGCAGGAGCACAAAGTGCTTGGCCTCTTACCGGCTGGTCAGTCCGGTTGATGCCAATGAGGAAGAGGAGTTCTGCTACAAAGAGGCTGATGCACAAGTTCTTGTGAATCGTGTTGCGGTCACTCTGCAGCCCACGGAAGAAGCAGAAGGTGAAGATGCAGATCAGGAGGCAGACAAGTGACAGCAGGATGCCAACCCACGTGATAAAGTCCAGGAGCAGGTCATGTACTGCATCGCTGTGCTGGAGATAAAACCAAAAAAAAAAAAACCAACAAAACAACAATCAGCCACATGCTGTATGATTTCTAATTCATCCCAAGCAAAGAGTGAGGTTGTCTGAGACACTTCCCCGAATATTTTTTATCCAGTCACCAAGCTTTAGCACAAGGGACTAGTTTTGGCTAGGACAGAGTTAATTGACTTCCTAGCAGCTGGTATAGTGCTGTGTTTTGGATTTAGGACGAGCTTCATTTTTCACAATCATGGCAAACAAGAGGACACACTGTCTAAAGAACCATCGCACACTTTGATTAGGTGTAAAAATGTTTCATATGAACAACACTGTGGAGATGAAAACCACCAGTCTGTTACAACCATTTATCAACAGTGAAAAAATACTCTCTTTAAACATCCACAGAGGTGTATGAGCTTGAAGGGTTTGGACAGAAAAAGATCGCTTAAATGTCTTGTCTTTCTTTTCACTTGGGAAAGAGAAGGGAATTTTGAAACCCTGGAGCTGTATTTTAAAACTCCTGGGAAGGCAGACTGAACCCTGGAACACTACCCAGAAAAAAAAAAAAAAGACATCACTTTTCACATTAATTTTGTTTTAAATTGAAACAGAGCAGCAATTTGAAGATGGTCTGGAAAGTTCCCTGTGCTGAACCTGTAACACGGATTTACCCCAAACCATGCAAGCATGGCCATTGCAGTGGACAAATTAGGCAACCCAGCCGCACAGTTTTGCGAAGGGCAGCACAGGTGTGCTTTGGTTCTGCTGATAAAACTATGGATTTTATGCTGATTATCTCTGCTGATAAATCTCTGGATTGCTCCTGGGCTTGCGCTGCATTTACTTCACAAAAAAAGGAGTGGGTGCTGAGACCCTAACACCGAGGGTATTCAACCACCTTACTACGGCTGTAAAAGTCACCAGTGACTCCACAGGTTTCCACCAGATGTGGAGAAATTAGAGATATCATTACTTAGTAAAATGTAAATAAGAAATGAGAAATATATGGTGAGTTACAAGGAGGCTGCTCGGGGCTAAGTGGTTAGAGTCAATGAGCTGAGGGAAAGATTGCCTGGAATCTCCAGGGCCTTTTCAACAAGACCTGAGAGCCTTGAAACCCAGCTTTGTGGTCCACCAGCTTGTGTTATAAATGCTATTCACATTCTCCCCACTTCTAGCATTTTGATGACTTCGGCATTATATAGGCTGGCAAATACAATAGTGTCACACTTCAAAAAGCCAGGACAAACTGGAAACATTTTCCTCCCTGTAGGATAAAAGCCTATGACAGATGGAGGGAAAAGGTGATTAATTTATCCATTTTCTTTGCCTGCCTGCCAATGATAAAGCCACATCAAATGTCAGGCCTTTCCTGATATACACTCTGCTATGTCAGCACCCGTGAGCAGCAACTCAAACCTTTCAGCTCTTTGGCTTTATCAGCGTGAGTGATAGGCATCAAACGGTAACGAAAGAAGGGGAGCGACTTTCCCCTCCATCTCTTCCACAATGGAAGTTTTCTTTCCAGGAAGACTCCCTGAAGGGGGTGGAGAGATGAAGGCTCCCTTCCCCAGACGTTCTTTCAGTTCTTTTTGAGCATTTCTGATCTCTAACGAGCTAAGGGTCTTGACTACAACAGAGAGGCAAGAAATTCTCGTGTGCTTCTCACAGACCATGATAGAAATGCTTATTACATCCAGCTACTTCAGCAGCACCCAGAAAAACAAGAAGATGAAGAGCACATCATTTTCCTGGTGGCTGCACATTGCTTTATCTCGGTGTTGTTCCAGCTCATCCATCCCTCTTAACTCGGTGCAAAAAAATGTTAATGCAAACATCGTGTCCTGCAAATCACTCTTTCTTTCATCTGAGGCTGCTGGGGAATAGCAAGATAACATCTCCCTGAGCAATCGTGCCAGCTCACCTGGTTAGATGGACCTGTTAAGCAGAAGAGACAGACTGCTCTGGGACTAGTAGGTGGGTGGATATGAGGAGACGGCAACCACACAGATTTGGAAGACTGAGTGACACAAGGCCAGTGGCACAGACTCACATATTCCAAGGCAAGGCTAGCCTGGCACAAGGAACACTCCCAGAGCATCTTCTGAATGAAGCAAACCTCATAGGGTCTCAGCCCCTGCACCTCTGTCAAGAAATCACTGCTCTGCTGACATGAGAACACAATGAGGGATTATGGGTGGTGTTGCTTCTGGAAAGGATTCCTGCTACCTAAACAGAGCATGAGACTCAGGGAGGGACTGCTTGCCCACAATGCTCGCCCTACTTAGCAAGGAAGGCCAACTTTATTCCTGTATTATAACTATTATCACTCTTACTGCTCTTCTTCTTAATATTAATCGTAATGTTAATACTGTTTTTATGTACATCACACCCATCCCTGGAGTACTGGGAAACGACCATAAAAACAACTTCTCCATAATTACAACCTCCTCCCCAACGTCAACAAACTCACATAAGAACAAACAAGGAGGAATAATAACAATAAACTGGGAACAAGAGCAATTTAAAAACACCTCAGGAAAAAAAAAAAAAAAAAAAAAAAAAAAAAAAAAAAAAAAAAAAAAAAACACAAAAAACAAAAACCACAAAAACATTTGCAGCTATTCTTGTGAAGTCCAAGAGAAGATGTGGGACAGATTTCAAAGGCTAGGTGTGCTCCATTTCATTTGGGATAACCAATTTTGGGTGCCACAGCAGAATCCCCAGGACAGTGAGAACTGGAAAAGCACCGGTTTTCTATCCCTGGCAGCATCACCTGTCCCTTGGCCAAATACATCCAGAGCTTTCACACGAGCAAGTCCGACAAAAGGGTGTTTTCATTTTTGCTGGAGACCAAAGCCTGTAAAATACTGTGCTGCCAACAGGTCAGATAGGGTGTGCCAGCTTCAGGAATACTGTGGAAAAAGGAGTAATTGGGTTAATCACTCCTCAGTATCATGAGACTATCCTTGCCACCAACTATATCACGGCATGACAAATAAGGCAAAAACATACCTGGTTTGTACAAACAGCACAGGGCTTTGCAGAGTTAAATATGATAAATAACATGCTAAGATTTTGTACCTGCATCACAGCGCCCGAGCCCATTACCCTCACCACGGAGACCCACAGAACAACAAATTATTCTCTTTGCCCTGCTCCAGCCCAGCACTGTTCAAGCATTTCCTGATCAAGGACAGAATAGCTTTGATACAGGCACTAATGACATCCTTCCAGAACTCCACAGGTCCTAAGGTCCCTAAAGCATGTGAAATGCATCTGAAGCCATCAGTGTGTTGGTAACAGTGACCTTGTGCTTCTCAATAATCTCCTGTAGACCCTGGCAAGCAGAAGAGCCCATGGGAGATGACATATGTCAGGACAAGGGACGATTTTCTGATAGTATCAATCAAACACCACCTTGCCCAAACACGTCACGACTTTCAAGACTGGTGCTACATGACCCAGTGTGCAAGCCGCTGAGTTTTGTTACTGCTAAAATGATGCTAACTTTAAAGATAAGTTGACACAGGGATTATTTTCAGCATAGGAACAGCTTCAGTAAACTGTGCAAAACCTCCCAGGTGGATTTATTCCTTTGAATTCTGTAACTGCAGGGCAGGCTTAAGAGATAGCAGCAAAGTTTGCAAAAGCATTGTAAAAATAGAAATAAAATAATCCACTTCAGTCAAAGGGTTTCTCTATTAATTAAGTTTTATGTCTGCAATTTGGGCATGAGCCTGACCCAAAATCTCAGCAAAGGAAGAGCTCCCTGGCTTTGGAATAAAGCCCTGCTTTTGCTCCAGAGGGGCCAAGAGCGCTGCTGGAAGGGAGCACTGATGGAAGCTTTGCAGGAGGAGTTACAGGAGCGCTGGTAGCCACCACAACAGGGTGAGCATGCAGCCGAGATATTATCCGGGCTGTGAAATCATTGAGCAGCTCTGGCAGTGCCTGCACACCAGAGCTGAGCTAATAAAAACAAATCCCAGGGAATGTCAGCTTATGACAGAATGGCTCTCCCCGAGATGAACAGCCATTTCCTCCCTTATTAAAAACATCAGTAGAAGAAAACAGCAGCCAAACTGAGCTGCCAGCAGCAAAGGACACATTCCTTTGCCTAATCTGTCCCTTCAGGAAAGGAAAGAGTAATATGTTTGGGGGTGGAGGAATAAGCAAGCAGTAAATAAAAACACAGTGTCATTGACTTGCTCAGATATGACTCCTTGGTGCCCAGCAGGAGCTGGCAGTGCAGGGCTGGGCAGAGACCCAAGTGGGACAGATCTGAACTCCTGCACGTTGCTAATGCTGCTCTTCAGATTTGTAGCTCTCCAGAGCCGCGTGGGCTCCCTCCGCCCTTTTTCCCCATCACTGGTGTCAAGAGAGGATTACTGCTACAGCTTCGCTGTAATGCTTTGTGGCTAAGTACAAAGGACTTACTTTACAAGCAAATGGTTTTGTAGATATGCCAGAAGTGTCAGCTGGGCTACACAGACTGGGAGGAAACCCCAAGGGTTCCTGTGGCATGTCTGTGCTGCCTGATGGCACCGCTTGCCGTGGTTATACAGGCACAAGAGGTTTCAGGGGGGCTTTCCCCTCTCCATGGCTATGCAGGACATGCACTGGAGGGATCCCACTGCTCTAGCACCCATCCTGTCCCTCCTTTCTGTCCCTCTGCCCCACAAGGACACAGCAGCCACCAACCAGGTAGCACCCGCTCCGTATTCTGCAAAGGCGGCACATCTCTGTCCTGCTGTCACAGGCACTGCCAGGACCTACTCCAGGAACAGAACTTCATTCCCACCTGAAGCCCCTGTGCAATGTCACTGACTCCTGACTGTGGTCATTTAAAATAAGGCTCGGGTCCCCAAGCACTAATGCAAGGTCACCTTTCTTCTCCTTGTCTTAGTCCTCACAGCTGTTTTTGCATTCTGCACAGGCTGCACAACCCATCCTCCTGCTCCTCTGCCTTTCCTGGTAGGTGAAGTCCTCCTGCCAGAACCCTTTCCCACAAACTTCTCCCCCAAATGCAAAAGCCAGACACAGCATCCAGCACAAGCCACTGAGCCCCTCGCTGCCAGAAGAAAGAGATACAAAGCCATACACAGACAAATGGGTGCAGATCTCACCTCACCATGCATTATAGACCATGTTGTGGATGTAGAGTGTGAAAACAGTGCAGGGTTTCCATCTCATTTGCTGACACTGCTGCAGCTTCCCTGTGGCAAGGAGAGACTCGGTTGTGTGATTCAGCGAAGCATCGGTTGTGTGAAGTGGCTTGGGCCAGTGACTGCAACGTCCTGGCCCTCTCCCATGCTGGCTGGGGTTAGTAAAGCAGCACAGCTTTGCTTACTCATAAGGCATCTCCAGCCCAAGAAATGAGCTACAGCAGTGGTGCCAAGCTCACACTGCAGATGTCTAGCCAGCCAAGCTGCTGGCTCGTTAGCTTGAGTACCCAGCAAAATCTGGTCACAGCATCGGCAGCTTCTGCTGTCGCACACTGATGGCCTTACCCAGCCCGGCTCCAGGAGACAGCTGGGACATGGCTGTGTGACACCATGACCTTCAGTCCTCAAGTACTCAGCTACACTTCCTAAGCTTATGAACAGCACAAGCTGTGTCCCCCCTCATCCACTATCTCATTCTGCTTATTCTTGGTAAGAGCCACAGCTTAATCTTTCCCTGTCTTGATTCACCTCATTCACCTCTTTGAAAAATGTGACTTGAGCTGGTTGCCAAAGAGCAATCCAAATGGTTAAGACACAAAATGAGCCTGAAAAATTCAGCCTAAATATGATCAAGGCACAACAATCTCCCTAACTTAAGGACTTTATTTAGGGGATGTCAGGATGAATTGGACTGGAGGGATACAGATCAGAGAGATGCACAGTTAGCCAGAGATGAATACTGTCTTTCATAGCCTAAAATCTGACCAAGGGGGAGATTGTCCTGAACCTTACACTTAGTGAGAGAGGAAAGTGGTGGCAATAAATAGGGCAAGGCTTAGTGCTTGTGAACAGGAGCTATTTCAACAGTGAATTTTACAACAGAGGGATGATGCAGTCCCCACTCCGCGACACAGTTCCTTACCATGGGTCTAGCCACCACTCACATGTCAGAGAGCCAAGAAGGACGATGCTAAGTAAATAAATACTCACTGGATTGGTGGGAAAGGAAGCCATGGCTGATAAGCTTTTGTGTACTCAAATTTCTGGTACCTGTAAGTGCAGAGCTTAGAAACTGCAAATTCAGTAAGCAGCAGATTCCACAGTTCAGCCTAAATCTTTTTGAAGCCAGACTCTATTTTTTTTTTTCAGGCTAGACACCCCAAAGTTACCTGAGCAGGTCTGCATCAATACTTCAGGGAATGCGCAGATGCTGACCAGCAAGAAAGTCCAACTGGCAGAACTAGGACTAGCGAGACAGAGCTACAGCTCAGTTTGAAACAGTGTTAAACTGAGGGTTGGGAACTCAAGGAACTCCCTGCAGTGATTTACTCGCCTACCTAGACAAAAAGCTCAAGGGTTGCCACCGGTTACCACTCTGAATCGACCCTGTAGGCATAGATTACTTGACCTAATAGGTTCACCATAGATAATTTCTGTGATTCATGACAGGGCAGTCAGAGAGCATGCTAGATATTCTTAACAACAAGGTTTGGGTGGTTTTCCAAGACAGGCTAGACAAATGCTAACATCACTTTGTAGGTAGAACATTCATAGCAACAGCAGTATGCAATATATAATGGAATGTGCCTTTTACGTCTTATTCTTGGAGTTCATTGGTGTCACAGATTTCCATTCCTAACACAAATACTGCTGTATCTGGAATTTTAAAATCTCATTCAAGACAAGCAGATTTAATAACTTCTCTGCTTAATTAAAACTGTTCTTATTTAATAACCTTACAATAAGTTATTGCAATGTGTAACATACCTTTTTTGAGAAATAACACTTTTGATGGTACAAAATGATTTGTCTTGCAAAATTCATCATATAACAGTTTCAGTAATTTAATTCTGCAGTTAGTGTTTTTGCAATCCTTCACCCACTTCTGCTTTCATTCACTGCTGTTTAATCCCACAAGTGCTAATATATGGATAAGACAGCACTGCAATAACTTTAGCTTGCTCTTTTTATCTGAAATGGCTGTATTGCTTTAGGCAATGGACCACTGCATTCCATTTAGACTTCATATATTTTTATTCCTTTCTCTCCTCAGCTTGCCTTATGCTTCCATTCCCCAAATAATTAGCATGATGTAATGTGTGTGTGGTATTGAATAACATTTGAAAGCTTCAGATTAATTGCTAGAGTTAAAACACCTTTCTTTTTTTTTTTTTTTTCCTTTTCGTTTTATTTATTTTTATATTTATTTGAAGAAGAGTAAGCTCTGGCATTCACTACACACTGATAAGCAACATTTATCAACCCTAAGGTACCTTTGTTTATTCCGTTTTGGGTGATTTTTAATTGCATTTTCCCACTAGCTCTGAACTTGTTTTCTGGCTGCATATTTTTCCCATGGTACATTTAAGATGCATCTGCTATAATTATTATGATGCAAAGCGCAAGCTTATATGAAAAACAGCTTGTAAATTTTGAGAAGTAACTCTGCAGCAATTACATAGGAAGAATGGCTTATTTAACTATGGGCTTTCTCCCATGGCATGGGAACCTCTATGTTTTTATAGCATTTAAGGGTCATAATGATCATCTCACTGATACAAACAGTTGATAGATACTTCACACAGACCTCACCCATGTTGAATGTATCTCATAATTTAGCAAAATATCCACAAGACTGCAATAATCTTCCTATAAAACAAGCCAAATGCACTTCCCAGCTGATGAAAAGAGTGAGTTGTTTCCAAGTCTTACATTCTCTCTCCAAAGAGAGGTTCCCGCTTTCTCTGGAAAAATGTCCAAAAGGGCAAGGACCACTATGGGTCCGTAAGATCAACCCTTGCTGGGAGGAAGCATGAGCAAAGTCCAGCTCACAGGTAACTTCTATTCTTAGGAAAAGAATATCTAACATAGGATTTTTCTAGGCGTGCCTGTTTTCCATGGCCATGCTTTCTAGAACAAAGTCACTTCCAGGGGGGCTTCTAGGTGCCTCCAAGTCACTGTGCATGTAAATCAAGTCTGCAGGGAGGCTTTCTGTTGGGGTGCATAAACAAATCCGAGCCCAACTTACTTTAACAGGCAGAAAACACCTTCAAAAGTAAAAACTCCTCCCCTTAATGGAAGTCCTATTAAGACTGGAATTGGTACCAGCAACTTCGTCTCTTGATGCATACCAATAAATCCCTGCCACCCATGGTCAGCCAATGTCATTTTCTGCCCCTCTGGACAAAGACATATTGCTGTGTCATGCTGAGAGCCAGATGGCCATCAATCACCTGCTCAACGGTGCTACCTTCCAACTCCGCCTTGCCACATACACACTGCTAATAATTAAATCCCAGCCCACAGCTCCCAGAGCAGCCACCGAGGTCTCCTCAGGAGAACACGCTCTTTTGCCATGCTATCAGGGAGGGAGATCATTCATGACCAGAAATGACACTTGTCAGATTGGTACTGCCTTTTGATTAAGGAGCAGGACTCAGATGTCCACTTGCCACGATGCGTGGTGTTCAGTCCTATTAGGTAAGGTTTTGAGAATACTCATTACAGTGAAGAAACTACGGTTTCAAAAACCCACCAAACTGAAGTCAGTAAATTACAGATCTCGATTACAGAAGAAAATTGTTTTTGTGGCAAAACTTCCAGAATACTATTAATTGTGTACATGCCAGTGACATTTAGGGACCCTAGCCACTGACCAAAACGCCACTGTGTGTGGTCCTGCACAAGCACACAGCATCCTTTCTCCAAGGACTGTCCTATCTCAAAGATGACTAAAAAGCCTCTGAGGCAAGGAATGCCTTTTTGTACAAAACACAAGACAACAAAAAGACAGTAAAGTATGCATGCAAGATATGAGTGTGAGTCAATGGATGACAACAATCCCCATTTATTTTTAAACCACCACCTGTGGTTTACTCAGCTGGACAGCTAAGCTCCACTACAACCACTCTCTCACTCCCTCTCCTAAAAGGGAAAGGGGAGAAAATATGATGCAAAGGGCTCAAGGATTGAGATAAGGACAGGGAGGTCACTCAACAGTTACCGTCATGGGCAAAACAGATTCAGCATGGGGAGATTAATGCAATTTTTTACCTATTACCAACAAGCTAGAGAAGTGAGGAACTGAAAGAAAACCTTCCCCCCAACCACTCTCTTCTACCTCCTCCTCCCGAGTGGTGCAGGGGAATGGCTACGGAGGCTGAGGTCAGTCCTTGACGCTTTGTCTCCGTTGCTCCCTCACGGTCCCTCTCTGCCCCTGCTCCACGTGGGGTCCCTCCCATGGGATGCCGTCCTTCCCCAACTGATCCTGCAGGGGCTGCCCATAGGCAGCAGCTCTTCAAGAACTGCTCCCACATGGCTCCATACCATGGAGTCCATCCCCCAGGAGCAAACTGCTCCAGCACGGGTCCCCCACGGGTGGGCGGCAGCTCCCCCCAGACCCCCTGCTCCTGCGCGGGCTCCTCTCCACGGGCTGCAGCTCCGGCCCGGGGCCTGCTCCTGCGGGGGCTCTCCATGGGCTGCAGCCTCCTGCAGGCCACATCCACCTGCTCCACCGGGGGCACCTCCACGGGCTGCAGCGTGGAGATCTGCTCCATGTGGGACCCAGGGGCTGCAGGGGGACAGCCTGCTCCACCAGGGGCCTCTCCACAGCCTGCAGGGGAACTGCTGCTGCATGCCTGGAGCACCTCCTGCCCTCCTGCAGCACTGACCTTGGGGCTGCAGGGCTGCTTCTCACTCCTCTCTCTCCCAGCTGCTGTTGTGCAGCAGTTTTTCCTCTTTCTTAAGTATGGTCTCATGAAGCTGCAAACAACATTGCTTATCAACTTGTCTCCGGCCAGAAGCAAGTCACTTTGGAGCCATCTGAAACTGGCCCTTATCTAACATGGAGCAGCTTCTGGACTCTTCTCACAGAGGCCACCCCAGCAGCCCCCTGCTACCAAACCCTTGCCACATAAACCCAATACACCACTTCTCCAAACCAGCAGGTATTTGGATAGCAAGACTTTAAAGTCAACTCATTGTAACAGAATTATAAATGTGATCCATGCTACTTCCATTATTTGCCTCAAGTTAGCCATAAGGCCATCTCCACCAGCAGACCAGAGGAAGATGGTACAATGAGGAAGAGCAAGATGCTGAGTTGCTGGAGGGATGAGCTACGGATGTTTGCAGGGTAAACGCTTCCCCTCACCCTGAGACTGGCATGATCAGTAAGACAGACATGCCAGGAGTCTGTCCAGTTCTATCAGAGTCAAGAAAGTGGGGCCAATTTGGCTGTTAAATCAACGACATTTTGGCTTCAGCAAATCAACAAAACATGACCTGAAAATCTTGAGAGCACTCACTAACACCCAAAACATCCGTGGGCAGATAGCATAGTGGTTTGGCATTCAGGAAGCTTCCAGCTGTAGGTCTTTCCAACTTGTTGGATGAGCATGGGCAAGCAAGGGTCTTGCTTTCTCTTTCTGCAAGATGAGATAACACCAGCTCTACTAGTCTAGTGTGGTTCAGGTGAAATGCCATGCAGACAAGGCCGACCTACTTGAAGTTTGGGAAGAGACCTGTGCAGTGCTAGCCCATATCTGCATCATGCAGTACAGCTCATGCTCATTCACACCAGTGGAGTGGAAAGCTATCTGCATTTCCCAGGTGCAACCTCTGACTTCGGTGACTCAGGTATATCTGTTAAATCCAGGCAGGTGATAACCAGACAAACATATATTTCTTGTGAAAATTCAAGCAGTTGGGGGAAGCTGGCAAAAACAGACTTAGACTTCTGAATACCATTATCCTATAAGCATGTGCTCTGAATAGGGCATTTCTTCAGACAACCCCTAGGATAACGCCATAGCCATTTGATGACACATTTCCTGGACTGGTAGTGAATCCCACAGAATACAATGAATATGTCATTCTGCAGCAGCAGATCCATCCTGTCCTTCTCAGCTGGACCCAGCTGTTGTGGCAAATGAGCCGCCAGGCTCTCATTTCTTTTTTGCAGAGCTTTGGTCATGCATGACAGTGCTTTAATATATATTTTATTGCAGCTCTTCACATTCCTCTTCAGATTATTAAGTGAAACAAAAATATACAAAGGAATGACACTGGCAGACTATTTAAGAAAAGGTCTTTTAAAATTATAATAGCTTTTGTGGTTATGCAGCCATGGAAGTGGCTCTGAAATATTCTGCCCGCACAGAAGCTCCTACAGGATCTAGCCCAGAACAGTGAATTCTGCAGTGGTGCCAGGCACACAAAATGGAGACAATACAACACAAAAAATCATGATGACAAAGTCCTTCAGGAATCAGGGCTTTCTCTTCTTTCTACACCAGGTGAGATTGTTTTCAACTAAAGACTGCCAAGACAGCTCAGGAAATGGAGGACTGACTCAACCATTCTCCTATTCTTGAAAAAAATCGCAACTGAAAATCCCATATTTTCAGAAGAAACTTCATTAGCCCCAGTGGGGATAGTCATGTGAGAAACCAGCATTACACCACAGACCTAAATGCAGGCAAAGGAACTAACAGTTCATCTACCAGCCTTGGGTGGATGGACAATCCAGACAGGGTGGTATAATAGCTTCCTTTTTATGTGTAGCTTGCTGCCATATAGTGAGACACAGAGAATGTATCTTTAGCTGGTGGCTGGAAAAAACGGCTCCAGACATGCACTTCACAAATAAGTGCAGCATTATATTTGCCCTGCAAGCTGGGCACCTGACTCACACCCCACAAGGCAGGCTCTGTCTGATCCTGTCCCACCACCTACAGTGCTCTCTACTCCCTGATGGCACAGTAAGGACCCCGCAAGCAAGGACCCAGCCAGTTCTGGACCAGTAAAGCAAAGGATGTGGTACTAATGGCCAATTCTGCTCACTTGTCTTCTGCAGCTCTGAACTTCCCATGCCAGGAGCTCAATGCAGCCTTTGCATAGGTGTGACTGTCTCCTTTTTCACTATGTTGCAGAAAGAAGGTTTACATGAGATATTTCCCACCATTTGTTAGTGTGAGTTGCCATCACACAGCAATTTCCCTGAGCAGCTGCCCTTTGTGGGGGTCACACATAATTTGTGTTACATTAGCCACTTTTTCTGACCAGTCCATTGGCAGCCTGTGAATTTGCAATGCCTACCTTAACTTCCACGTGTGCCATCAGGACTGCAAAGTTGGTTAGGTGATTACACGAGCACGTGGTGTGTGTCTTGTTAGTTGTCAGGAGGCGACATCCTTGGGTGGACCAATACCCTGTCATTGTACGCTTGGTATAACTCCAGAACGAACAGTTTGGATTGAAATTTTCCTCTGACTGCTGCAGGGAAGCAATGAGTAAATGCAGTAAAATGATAGGGTTTCAGGGATTTCTAAATGCATTATTTATTTATTTTTTCCCCCAGAGGCATTTTGTAACTGTTACCCTCTAATTTTAGATAAATAATCAGCAATGACTTAGATGTCAAGTATTACTTGTCGACACCAGAGAAAGTTAGGTTGTTTCTGCTCTGTTTGCTAATGCAAACTTAGTTCTTTGTTCTTGATTAATTTCAGACATAGACTAAATTCAGCTCTAAAAACCAGATTGCTTCATTTGCATTGCAGAGCAGAGAAATTAATTGCTTTAAGCAATCAACTTTTGCAATGACTGTGCTTGGCTAATAGGACTAGCTGTCCTCTTTCACTGTAATTCCACTTTCCTCTAATATCCCCTGCCACCATGATAAAATAACATTATGGCCCATTCTAATATATTGTTAGTTTTTAATTACAGAATGACGTGTGTCAGCAACTGAGCAATGGACATCAGCTCAAAGGAGACTTTCGTTACTTTTATTAATGCAATGTAAAAGAGACATTCACCATAAATAACACAAAGTGCAGAGGAAAAAATGTATAATTCTAAATCTAATCAAGGTCTGCTGGGGGCCTCAGTTCAGCCAACTTTTGTGGCACTTTGTTTTAGAAAGTGAAGAGAAAAAAGCATTTCAAACTCACTCACCTTGATATGCTTGACAGTAAACACCACGGGATCAGCTAGGTAAACCTTATTGCTGAACTCTTTGTTTATTGCTGCCGTGATGACAGGTGAGTTGACAATGACGGAGTGATTAGTCGACATTGCTTCTGTTCCTAATTTCATGCTGGCATTCTCCGTGGAGAGATAGGTGCCCAGGTTGTTGTACAGCACAAAGGCCACCCTGATTTCACCTAGAAGGGTAGTGAGAAGTTCGATATCCAGGTCATTGCACTAGGTTTTGTTTTAGATGACAAACCTCTTCTCTGAACCAACTTTAAAACTTCTTTTGAGAAAATGTTAAAAGGACCAAGATGTGGCATATGAAAATTCACCTTCTCCTGCCTATTCCAATGAGCCCCATGAGGTGCGATAGGAGGTCCAAGGATGAGAAGAACAGAAGCAAAGGTGGGCTTATTTTTGGCATAAGTGGGAGTAACAGGCTCCAAGGAAAAGAGGCCAGGTGGCCCATTTCCCATCTGACATAACACTATTCTCCAGGCAATGCTTGGGAAACATATTTCATTCTGGTCCACCATGGAGATGCCATATAAAATATATCATACTATAATTTATTCTAGTGCTAACTCCATTAATAAATTAAGACAACCTCAGAAAGTGTGGGGTCAAATCTGGGAGAAGAAATCCAAAACTTTCCAACACAATTCCAATCTTGCATGAAGGATAAAACAGAAATTGCAGAAATTTGCTAATCAGACAGCCCTTCTTTCCATAAAAATCCACCAACAGGGAGCCTGCAGAAAAAAACCCACAACATACTACCGACCGTGTTTTTTTAAGCTGAGACCATCCAGTTTGCCTTCAGTTTCGCACATTATTTCACAAATAAGAACTACAAATAAGAACCAAATGTGATTAGTTTGCCTTATAAATATTAGCTGTGGGGAGGTATCTTTTGTTTCACCCCAGCTTCTGCAGAAGGTGAAGCACTGATGACTCTGAAGGCCCTTCCCAACCTAAATCCTTCTATGACAATTTTATTCCCAGCTCTTTGGCAATTTCTGTGTGGGTGCCAAGCTGGTACAAATTGATGGGGGTCTCCTGATTTGACCAGAACTCCACTGATACCATGCTCAGAAATACAGACTTTCCCTTACCTGCTGCCCACAAATTTTCTCTTTCCTGTTTTTTTTTTTTTTTTTTTTTTTTTTTTAATCTTCTCCAAAGTCCACTCGTGGAGTGAAATACACATCCCACTGCAATTTTGCTACTCTTCTTGGGTTCTACACCAACTCTAAATGAAACTTTCTTCTTTAAATTGTACATCAAGGACTTCTACAGCAAATCTCTCTTTCTGAACCCCCAGACCAAATTCTTCTCTCAACAATTGTCAGAAATGTTGGCAGTTTTAATGCATCTGGTCTGGCTGTAATAATGTACAATCATTCTATGCTTTGCCTACAGCGATCAAAGTCTGTAATAGAGTGCTTTCCCCCTTCATACAGGTTAATGTTGAAAAGACAGCCCCCATAGAATGCATGCTTCTTGCAGAGTGGTAAAGTACCCAAATGAAGTACAAGCTTTAAAGGAACTCATACATAGGAGCATGTCAGGCCCATTAGTAGAAAGCCTGGCAGTTTGAAGTTGGTCTATAGTGGGGCTGGAAAGATCAACAAATGTGTCTGTTCAAATTCCTGATCTGAAAATAAATGAGTTGGCAGCTTGAAGACCATTCACATACAACATCATCTTTAATTTATGGTATATCAGGAGCTTCATAAACTACAGAGAGAAAGGCACTGAAGATTTAGACTCTTAACAGTTAATCAACCTTTTCTGCTACACTGGCTCATTACTAATATTCACTACTATTATTTCTTCCCTCTCTTTTCAGATACTTGCAGAGTGCCCCACTGTGCAACAGGTTACTCAAACAAGCGTCTTATCCTATACAAAGGCTCCCACTGCAGGCAATAGTAGTTAAAAGGACTTTTCTGGACTCAGCACAGTGCCCCACCAGAAACATCGTTTAGGAGTCTGACACATTTTTACCAGCACGTAATGCTTTTGAAGGCTGTCAATCACTCGGCAATACAATACATTCCTTGTCAGCCAACTTGGCCTGCAGTTAAGGGCTTGGGAAGCTGGCATTAACATTAATGTAAATATTAACACAGTGATTAATACTATGCTTACAATTGGTTAAACACAAAACATTGTTTACAAGCTGTTCATAAACAATGCCTAAAGCATGATTGATTCAGAAGGCCAGCATGGCCAGAGGTTCCAGACCTACCATTTCGACCATTTTGTTTCAAGGTATTTGCTGACAGTTGAATGGCGCTACCATGGCCGATGTTCTGGGGAAACTTAAGATCTTCCAGATTCCCATCTGTGCTCAGTCTTGCAACTTCCAGCTCTGTATGCAAGAGAGACCAACAATAAGAAAAATCACCACTGAAACAATCCTCTGCACAACACTTTGAAGTTAAGAAATGGTGCTCCAGACCACCTGAAAGCAGAGGAATCAAGTTACAGTGTTTCACACTAGACTCTGTTTGGACTCCTATTTCTTTTTAAATCTCTGCCCTGAAGAAGTTTTAAATTTAATTAAAAAAAAAGCAAATAAATTCTACTCTCTGTGGAACAGAAAAGACAACCAGTTCTTGTAAACAAGAACCTCAGGATATTAAGGACAATGGTTAAAATGAAAATCTCAAAATGTTACTTCTTTGCCACTGGCGATTGGTACTTTCTGTAAATGTTATCAGTGCTCAGGATCTGTATTCACAGAAAAAGAAGAGTTGTTCTCATTTTACATATGCACAGTGGGAGTGCCGGTGCTTTCCATCATGCTTGTTTTTTAATTAAAATCAACAATCAGCCAAATAAAGACAAAAATTTGTATGAAATGAAACACAATTGCATTACAATGAACCATCTCCCTATGAAGTGATGCTCTCATTGCCCTAACAGATATTTTGCACTTAAAGCCAGGAGTAATAAAGGCAGTTTAGGTGTTCATTTTCCATGGGATTTCAAGGGTAGAGAGTTGCCTTATTCCTTTAGGCTCTTTTGGAAAGACTTCTAAGTCTTTCAGACAAAATGCCAAGCCACATCTAACAGATTGCTCTCCAGTTAATGTATGGCCAAGACAGAAGCCAGGCTCCCCAGCCCTTACTCTCCTTCTGGCTGCTCTCAGTATTTATGGGCTCTGCTTCTTACGGATATTGTCGGTGTTTTCCCGGACGATGTCCGTCTTCAGCAGGTTATCGGCCAGCACAAAGGCACTGTCCTCCACGGTGTCAAGTAACTTGGTGGCTGCACGCTGCTGTTCACTTGCGTTGAGGTCCCTCCATGCATTCAGAGCCTGTGGCTGCAGAAGGTTGTTTACCGTCTCCACCATGGCCTGCAAGGGAGAGGAACTGAGTAAGAAAGGACTTTAGCGAACCTAAAGTTGAGACCTCTGACATGCACTCATTTTCCTCCTCCACACACATTAGTTTATAGGGACAGGGCAACATTTCCTTTCCCTGACCATCGGGGCAGCCTAAAATGGAGTTAGCTATCATTAATTGCATTAGACAGGAGAGGGAGAGGTCTTGATTTTATTCTAACGCAGGCTGGGAATAGTGCTTCTGTGTTCATCAGCTCTGTGCTCAGATTAAGAAGGAATTAAGAGCCAGGGGTGACAGAGTGGGGATGGGAAAATCCCTAAGGAAAAATACATGAAAACACATTTCAAAACCCATTTGTGAAGCAGGTTGCTGCTATCAGCTGCACAAGAATTCGGAAGGAGGGCTGTGGCACCCATGGAAGCTATTCAGAAACTATCTGCAAGGGTTAGGCTCCATACAGAACACTTCCCACCACATAACCTCTGTCAGTCTGTCACGGCGATACAGATAGTTGAGTTACACCGCTTCATCCAGAGAACCAGCAGGTGCCCCCACAGAGATTTTGATAAGCTGTGACATTTCAAATTGCTCCATTCAGGAAGGAGCTGGCCCCACAGTAACAACTTCAGGACCTCCTGTGGTGCACCTTGCGCCCCGGGCTACCCTGCACAAAGAGCTTTCCCAGTGAGAGCTTCCCACAGGTTAATCTAGAAGCACATCCAGGGTCACACAGAACCACGCTGGCCTTGTGATCGCTAAATTACAGTACTAGAGGCCTACCCAACCTGAAGGTTTCATTCAACCTTAAACCTCTGCTTAGTAACTAACCAGAACTGACTCAACTGTCTTCCAGACAAGGCTTTTTAATGAGACCAGCCGCACCAGCTGGTGAAACCGATTGTGTGGAGATAAATAATATACTTTGACAGTGTTTTCTTTTGCTGGTTAGTATCTAGCTATGAGGCAGGCCTGCCCCACAAAGAAACACCTCCATTACCAGCTATCACTGGCTACAGAATCCAACCTTCCCTTTGAGATGAAGTTGCCATTCTCAACAATTTTCTGCATGTTGAAAGTGTAGTCATCAAACCCATACCTCTGATCTTCAAAGCAAAGACAGTCCCATAGAATTTCTACATGTTGCAAGCCTAAAATACACTCCATTGCTCACTTTAATGAAAATACTTCAGTATTTACTCCTGTTTCTAAACATACCCACAGCATAATGTGTGAAAAGAGGATACAGCATGGCCTGTTCTCCAGCACAATGCTAAGGAAGATCATTACAACAGCAACTCATGGCACAAATACATCATTGCTCTCTCCAGCTACCTGAAAGGAAAGTGTAGGGAGCTGGGGGTTAGCCCCTTCTTGCAGATACCTAGTGATAGGACTAGAAGGAATGGCCTCAAGTTGCACCAGGGGAGGTTCAGGTTGGGAATTTGGAGACATTTCTTCTCAGAAAGAGCAGTCAGGCATTGGAATGGGTTGCCCAGGGAGGTGGTGGAGTCACTGTCCCTGGGGGTGTTCAAGGAAAGGTTGGGCGTGGTACTTAGGGACATTGTTTAGTGGGTGACATTGGTGGTAGGGGGATGGTTGGACCAGATGATCTTGGAGGGCTTTTCCAACCTTAATGATTCTATGTGCAAGAATCATTGACGTGATGAGCTGATGTCACCTCACCAGTCACAGTCAGATACAATGGGAGAATAAAACCACATCAAACCAGAATTGGATTTTATTGTTATATCCATGCGACCTTCAAGAATTTTCAACTACAACAAGGTTCAAGGAGAAGCAAGGACATCTAGACCTGACACTGCTAGTGCTTTTAATCCCAGCAAAGACGTTTCACTTAAATAATGCCATGTGCATCATAATCTTACATGTCCTTTACGTTGGATGGTTTCTCATAGCACCACAGGTCCTCTTTGAAGACAGGCAGCATCAGGCAGCCCTGACAATAAAAAGCCCCAACTCTCCAATCTAATTAATGACAACTCAGTTGCTTTTGTGCCAAATCTCTCCTTTACCTTCAGCAGATCTTCCCCTCCCTGGAAGCTACTGCCCTGGTCCCGTGATTAATAGACAACATTTCTCCTGAGCCTCACAGCTTGGTTTCCAAAATACAGAGAAGCCAATGCAACCACAACTGAAGCAAACTAAAATGGCAGAAAATCTCTTCTTTTATTGCTACTGCAAAAATCTTTTTGTTGTCAAGCTTTCACATTCCAGAGCTGGGATCCCATTCTCATTTGCTGTTAAGTAGAAATTACTAACCATACATCAATTTCTTAAACTAATTATTAATTTTCCTAAGTAGTCTAAAAATCATCTTAACAAATGTGGTGTGTGCACAGAAAAAACAGGTTAACTTCAATGTCCAAAAAGAAACGCGTTTAAGTTTTTTTTTTTTTTTTTTTTTTTTTCCAGCTTTTTAAAATATTGAAGCCTAATCGCTGTAGCTCTTAATAAAATTCTGTAGTTTACTTTGGTAGCTTATCTCCTTGCAGGCAAAAAGGAGGTGTTATTCTTTCACAGTGACCAAAAAAATAAACTATTTTGCTGTGCTGGCTCCACACAACATGGAGTTTTCTCGCAAAGATCTTATATTCCTGGAAAGCAGAAAATAAGGATTTTTCTTACCTTTCAATACTACTGTGCAGACTACAATTTGCCTTGCTTCTATTTAGCTCAGCTGCTAATGGTGTTTTTAAATCTCTGCTAAAACAATATGCTTTCATCAATATCTGAGTGGTGGAAATAGTCTTTGCAGCAGATATAGCTCCTGGCTCTGGATGGAAAGGTAATTCTTACTTGTCTAAATACGAAACAGATGATGAAATATTTGTGTTATGGTTAAACATATACTGCAAAGATATTTCCCCAGAAAAAAAAAAAATAATTTAGCTATTATTTATTTATTAACAAAGCACGCGTGCATGTATGCTTACAAACCTTGACAGAAAACCTCGGTTAGATTCCTCCTGCAAAATGTGTGCTCTCCATCCAATGGACTTGGTGATGCTGAGCATCCTCTAGAAATAACTAACTTGAAACCAGCTACATCATATCACTTTGGATCCTGGGTCTGACACTAAAACTCTGGAAAGATTTCCAAGGACTTTGGTTCGGGTCCTCAACACAGATCTGAGCGAAGTTGGTAGACTGTCATCACTGGCATTACAACTGAGATGAATTTAGTCCATAGCTTTTCCCAGAGGGTCAATCCCCTCACCTGCCTCAGTGCATTAATCAAGTGTTCCCCGCATTATATTTCTGAGTGCAGCACTTCATTATGGCTGAGTGCTGCAGGCTGAAGCCAAGGAGATGAGGTGCTAATGAAATGTTTGCATTTTGGACATGAGCTGAGGTAGGTGTTTAAATGAAACAAAACAGCTGTTAAAGCAACAGTGTCTCTTGAGACAGAGATGCCAACTGGGAAAAGTTGGGCAGGGAACTAGGAACTGTGGAAAGTCAGGCACATGGGACAAGTACTTGCCTGTGTCTTTGCATTTAAGCTGAGACATTGTGGTTTAGGTGGGTTTGGCGCCAACTCCAATGACTTTGTGGTCTGATGAAGCTCCAGCGTAGGAGCAGCAGTGCCAATCTTCCAGCAAAGCCTCTAAGTGACCAGCAGAAGGGTTAGCCCTGACAGCTGACCTTGGAAATGAAGAAGGCATGAGACAGGTCTGCTAGGGAGCTGATGACTTGTTGGGTTTTATGAGACCCTTGGTGATGCTGACAAAGGTGGGTATTTTCAGAGGGAGCTAAGGAAGTTTTGACCCAGTTTCATCCCACCTCACTACAAGAATTTAACACGCAGCCAAGTCAGGAGCCCAGAAGCTCTCTAGTGCCTCCTCCCAGTCAAAGTAGAAGGAAGTATCATCTTAATGTAGGTGCCCAAAGACTCGTGAGTTTAATCCTGTTCCCGAATGACCCAAAACCTATTTAAGGGTTCTGCATGTTTACCTTACTGAAGACCTTGTCCCTGCTTCCCAAGCTGAAGGTATTCCACTGTTGTATTTTTCTTCTCTCCCCTGCCTTACTCCTCTTCCAAAAGCAGCTCAGCTAGGTGAACAACTTACAAGTGAGCCAAAGCACTCTTGTGAGCCTCATGGACTCCAACATAACTATGTCCCCTACAGCACAGCACAAAACCAATGCCAAGGTTGCAGAGGCTTTAAGAATGAACAGCATACGCACATATATGCCCAGGGAGAAGGACAAACGTAACTTAAATGACATCAAGGAAGTGCTTTCAAAAGGCATAGCTTGCTTGTTTGCAGCCTTAAAGTATGAAGAAGTGAGGGAAAAAGAGCACCAACAAAGAAGACTTCCCATCTGTATTTTTATCCTGAGATCTGTAGGTGTAGCTGTATGGTGACTACAGTATCATAGTACCTATACATTCACTGAATGCTAAACCCCCTTAATGCAAACCCATACAGAACAACCATTCTGGATCTGATGACAGGTCCAATGAGTCTAATATTCTGTCTCCAACAGTAGCTTCAACTAGACATTAAGAGAAGAGCAATGCCAAGTGTGGAAGATAAATCCCAGGATGGTGATTCCTTTCATTATGTGGCTATACAGCATCACAGAGTATACATTAAATGTAAATAAATGTTAATAAATTGCAGAGGCTTTTTTTTTTTTTTTTCCCAAATACGGGCATATGCTCATGGTTTCTTGATTTTGTCCTGAGATTACAATACAGAAATAAAATGTAAAACTTCCTTCTCAAACACTTATAAATTGATATTAAAAGATGTATTGTCAAAAGGGCAACTAATTAGGAGTCTTACAGTAGTTACACATTACTAAAAGGCTGATCATATATGTCCCATTGATTTCCTCTGTGACAGCTGCTTCATTCCGTAAAACTGAATTTTGTGTGTTGATTTATTTTTATCTTCTCTCCCTCTACAAATGCCTGGCAAGAATATCTGTCTATGTGACACATAGTTTAAACCTACAGGATAGTACATACCCAGTGATACCACGTCCATTTGTTTCTCTCTCACCATAACAACACCTAAAGCATTGCTGTTTGACAAAAGTAGGTTCTGTAATGTAAAATCTGTCTTCAACTAGGAATTGAACCTCAAAATTACCAAGAGATGTCAGACCTGCTAATCTCATTGCCGATTTTGGACCAGAGCTCATTGTGCTGTGCTTAAGCACAGCAATTGTAACCTTAGAAAACCAGCAACTCTCCCAGTGCTAGGTCCTAAAGGTGTTAGATCCTAAATGTTTATAGTTCATCTTAGCCTTTCACTGAGCAGCTGATGGAAGAACGGAAACCCCAATGAATTTAGGACTGGAGTACATTTTCAAGGGTGTGTGAGAAAATACTGCTTCTTGCCAAGTGAATACTAGCAAGACCTACAGGGAACGCTGGTTAAGCACCTGTGCTTAGTAATTTTCAAATTCACGGGTTGTCCTTCCTTACAAAGCAGCACCTCCTTAAGATGAGACTGAAAACAGTATACATAATTTTGCATGCACCTTATATCAAAGTCTAAGCTCCTATAGCAGCACTGGGTGAATAAGGACAGTGGCAGATGGCATTAAAGCACCACTTTTGCAGTGACATTTCTACTAAAACTATATGCTTTTTATAACTTATAAAGCCCTATCTCACACTGCTAACTCTCGTCTTCCTTGACCTAACAGGAATACTTGATGCAATGCACTTTCAAAAATTAGTACAGAAGGAGCTACGTCAACAAAGCTGTGCTTTGCACTGATAGACTGAAATCATGGCTAGTGTATGAAAAAAAAAAAATGGTGCTTGTACAGCTGCCCCTGTACAAAAGGTGTTTGTTGGTACAGCTTCGCTAAGAAAGGTTTGCTCACTCTTTCCTAGAACAGTGGTGCTAAGACCATAGAGGGCAATCACACAGATGCAGCCTTTGACTGTTCTTACAGTTTGAGGTTCTGGTCCTGTTTGAGGTCTCTGGGTACTACTCCAAAACAAGTGCATCATCATCTTTATTCAAAACATGCAAAAAATGTTATTAGCCCACTTTTTAATAGCAGCTTGAGATTTTATGGTAAATCGGTGAAGAAAAAAAGCACGAAAACTCTTTCAGGTCTAAAGTGCACAGTGAAAATGAAAAACACTTCAGAGAGTAGACGCGCTGAAATGCGGATATGGTTCAATGATTGCAATATTGTGCTCTTTTTCCCTCTTTCTACTAGAAACTAGTAGTACTTTAAAAGAGCTTATCTGCCTCCTTGCTCAAGAATAGCTCATTTTTGTCTGTATTCATATGAAACACCCAGTGCCAAAATAAACCCTTTTTTAAAGCTATCGATATTTACAAGACTCCAAACTAATTGAGTTAAAGGCACAATCGATGATATTGAAGACAAGTTCTGCTGGAAGTTGTGCAATTGTTGCCTCTGGCCCTAAAAAGTACCAGTACAAGAGAAGCTCCCATTAACTCTGAACATACCTGGTATAGCCAAAATGGGCACTCCAGATAAGAAGATGGGGATGAGAGCCTGGATTTGAGCATGCAAGGAGAGCTGGTTCTGGCAAGGTAATTGCACTGAAAGGGAGCAGCTCATGAAATGATGGACTTCAGAATGGCACCCCAATCCCTCTACAACAGGGTCACCAATCATACCGAAACCTACTGCTAATCTCCACATCCGCCTTCAAAACTAACCCAGAAACACCAGTCTACATCTAATACCAGAGTAGGTGACTGGCAACTTGTGGTATCAGTTTCGGTGAACTGAACCAAAACCCACAATTACTACTCATAGTGAAGGCGAAGTAGAAATCTTCAACTGGCCTTGCAGAGGAATTTCCAAAATGACTCTTTAGATTCAGGGTATAGGTTTTCAAGAAAGAGCATGCAATCTCCTCTTTTAAATGCTACAGAAAATGTGTCTGCTCTAGGCACAGGAACTGTACCAAATCAGAAAGAGCCAGAAATTCAGCGGCGCTGAGAACTCACTGCAGTGAGAATAAAGGTACTGACCTTTATTACAATTAGGCCATCTACAAAAGCTTTCTTATAGAATTAATGGTCTTGCACTAGGCATGCAAGGTTTGCAATCTTGGCCTTGAACTACTAGTAATCTCCTAGTGGGAGCACAAAAAAAAATAGGAGATCTAAGAAATAAAAGAAGGTTACAAATTACAGGGTATGGTTTTTTACTTTGCTTAGTATATGAGGAAGAATATTTTAAGGTCAGAAGGCATCTGTAGGACTGAAATAAAAGCAATTGATTGGGAAGAAGGAAATAACATATGATCTATTTCATCTAATGAGATCTTCCCTGCAGAATAAGCTGAAAACTGCATTTATGAATCATCTGTATTTGCTGCCCTACTGTTTGGGATTTGAGACTATACAAGCAACTGTTAGAATAATTACACAGGGGAAGTGAGAAAAGATGCAGAAAAAAAAAAAAAAAAAATGGCTTGCAAACAATAAGTGCTTCTTTGATGGAATATCCATAGCCTTCAAGGGAACTCCTAGGGTGTCCATGAGATTCTTCTTTTCTCCCAGTGATCCAAATTAAAGGGACATCTCGCACTGGCCTCTATGGTAACTCGTATTGAGACTTTTTCCTGTGCCACCAGATTTAAGGGCTGACTCAGCCTAAAGCAGAAAGCACACAGTAACACAGAAAACATTATTTTTTTTCTTTTTTTTTTTTCAGTTTTGCTGTGTTACATGTGACAGTATCATCATATATGTAGCTTAGTTGTAGGTAGAGGAACATGTGGCCGCATTCCTTTTTAATATTTATGTGAAGAATTTGGGATTCCAGTGACAAACCCAAGGCTGTGGCTTTGATCCTCCTCTCCCTTAACAACAGGCTCAGTGCAGCAGAAACATGCGGGGTGGGGATTTGTATTTTTGCTCTTACTGACACAAATCAAGTGCAGGTTTATCAAGCTGTGAAGTATATTAAGTTCACAGAGTTTTAACAAAGGCCTACCAAACCACAGAACCCTGCTGTGAGTCACACTTCTTTCAGATGTCCTTTTAATTATATTAAATGAAAGTTTGGGGCACTTTGATGCTTATGGGCAAACATCTACATATCTTGAAAAAGCTGCTGAAAGTACTCCCCATAGCTACAGCTAATATCCTACATTGTATGCACACTGCTAACCAATTTATTCCAGCCACTTTAACAACGATACCTCTCCTGACAGGCCACGCAGAATAGCATCAGGAGTTGAGCAAGGCACAAATCATTAGAGGACTCTGAAAGTTGTTTGACACGCACCGCGGAGCTCTTTGTCATACAGCCAATTAAGTGACCAAACAAGGAACTTGAAAATCCTCATTAATTTGCCCCTTTCTCTATAAATGGAGGTTAGAGTCTTTCTTGTTGCAGGCACAACAAGAACACAGCTAAACGTGGCATAATTCAATTTACTCTCCGTCTCAAGAGCTACAAGTTTCCTTCGTTTCATCCTCACAGAAGTTTGAGCCAACTGAGCAAGCAAGCAAGAAGGAGAAAAAACAGAATTAATCCACTTTAAATATTACTGGCGAAGTCCCAGGCATACCTTTTATCTACCAAGAGCTGCTGGGTTTGAAAAGAAAAAAAAAAGTCTTTTCTTTTACTCAGTCCTAAACTTAATGGCTTGAATCCCCTGGGGGAAAGCCTTTCATTTTTGCTTAGTACAGCAATTCCAACAGCCTGTGGTACAAGTGTGAAGTGTTCAGAAAACTTCCAGGAGAACTGGAAGGCTGAGTCTGACTGCAACCACCTGCTGCCACCTGCTACCCAGACCCTGCCAGGGGCTCAACACTGGCCTCACTGGTGGCTGCAATGACACCTGCATCCAGAAGATCTTGGGGTCCTCATGGAGCGGGTGGCACCTCCGTAATCTCCATTTAGTGTACAGACAAGCCCCGAATTACAAAACTGGGCAAACTGATTTACAGGACAGCCCAGAGGATAGCAGGAACCAGAGCAGAAAATGCTGTTAAGCCAGGAAAATGCTGCAAAAGCAATGCTCTGCTGCTTCCTTCCACACCTCCCACAGAACAGCCACTCAGTCTATCTATTGTATTCACCATCCTCCAGCTTTGAAGCAACTGAGACTGGCTTAAAAAAAAAAAACTAATAATAATGGGACGTCCCCGGGAAGTTTTTGCCCTCTGAGATCTGCATCTCAAATGCAGCACACAGTTTCACATGGGAAGGGGCTGCTGGCTGGCTTCACGATGCCTCTCAGCTGCAGACCACAAAATCCAAGCAAAGCAAGGAGGTGAGCTCAGACGCTCTAATCAAGAGCACATACATGCTCAAGAGGACTCTGCATGTCTGGACTGCGTGGTGTGAGCCTTTATTAAAAGCTTACATTTCCCATGTTTAAGAATTTCATGTTAATAGGGCCTCCCTTATTGTAATATCTGAATGTTTTGGTTCTGTGTGTGTGTATTATTAGTTTTTTAAACTTCATTACCCTTCTTGTATTCCCAGAGGTCAGGGGGACTGTATTCACAGTACTATAAGACGAGGAGCTGAGAAACAGTGAGCATGTGTCACTTGCTGAAGGGCATGGAAGAAATCTGTGACACCAAACCCAGTTTCACAGTTCTCAGTAGACAAATGTTTAGTGTTTTCTACAACTCCAGAGCTTCACTATAAGGAGAAACACCTTCAGAAAATGAGTAAGTTCTGAAAAAAAAAAAAAAAATTCAGAAAATTCTGACCAGCTTATGTCACACATCAGTCACCAAATGAGGCTATACTCACCAAGTGTGTCACCCATTGTGACTCACTCTCCTGCACAAAGACTTTTTCCTTCCATTCCCAAAATAGTGCCAAGAACAGTGCACTGCGGAAAGGTGGGCCTGACTAATGCGGGGAGATGCAGCTCCAAGGGGAATTGGTGCAGAGATCCTCAGCCACTAAAAAGCCAATCACCTGCTCCAAGCTCCAAGTCCACTCACCCTATCCCTGTTGGACATCCACCTCTGTAAGCTCAGCCCATCTAGATGACTCCTGCTAACAAAAAATTTACGTTGCAGTTTCTTAAACATCATGGTGATTGGCAAACTCCCAAGCTGTTGCCTGGTCATTATATTAACATGTATTTATCGTATCACCCATTGGATTGGCTCTTGTTGGATTTTTGAGAGAAGAGAGATCATTTACCACATATGCAACTAAAAGAGGAGCATCCATAATCTCTGTCTTCACTAAATAAAATCCCTGAGCTTATAACTCAATAAATATTGTGGCATTTTACAGACATATCAAATCAATACTTGTTTTAATTATGACATTACCCAGAAAAATAAGATGGTAATCTGATACTGCATCCACACCATCTCATCTCTGAATAACTCAGAAAATTTCCAGTTCCGTTTTACACATTTATTTATATTATTCATTTATTTTGTACTCTATAGACTTTACACCTCAGCTGGCACAGGGGCTCTGTCATAACCACTTAGGTTTTGTCAGCCCAAAGAAACCACTAAGACCGGTATTAGTAATTATTATCTTCTCAAGCTACCCTCCCCTTCCCACAAATTCACCTGTTTTCAATTGCACATTTGATTTTTATAGTTACTGAACATCTCTCACATAAACTTTGTACAGTGTTTTCCTTTGCCTCGGGAGCACAGCTGTGGATGCTCTTCATGACAAAGGGATCAGCAAAAGGAGATCATGCCAGCAAGGCTGAAAACTCAGTTTCTCTGCCATTGGTGGCATATTTCCATGGAGTATCCACCTCCCATTGACTTCACAGTTCTGGGACTTCCCCATTTAAGATCTGTTGAAAAATTATTGCTAAGTTGTCTTTGCCAGCCCAGACATACCACTGGCTGGTAAAGCATAAGTGGCCTGTAACAGGAATACCTGCAGTCACATTTAATTGCTATCCCAGACAAACACTCCCCCACAATATTTTTTGCCGACTTCAGCAACATGGTTTTCCAAATGGAAACATACTGTATGAAAATATGTCTAGATACATTATTTTACCTCCATATATTACAAAGCTGAGCTGGAAAGGTTCAATTAGGTCATCTAATTCATTCTTCAAGCCATCCATTACAGGACTGTCCTCTCCAATAGATTTAACAGCTTTGTTCATATTTACACTAAACAGCTTAGGCAATGAGCTTTCATCAGCTTTGGTCTACTACAGAGGTAGGCACATGATTAATGTTTAAACATAGAAGTAGTCTTTCCAAGTGAAAGGCAAGGAGTCCTTGAAATTAATGGCAAGCTTAAGTCTATGCAGAATTCAAGTTTTATTCTATCAATGCCAAGATTTCTGTAGAATATATTAAATCCACTATTCAGTACTGTTTGAAAGATGACAAAAAGACCAGGAGCCTGCAATGAGTCTGCAGAGTACACCTGTGCAGCCAGGGAAAGGACAAGGTTGAGTAGCATTCAATATCCCCAACAGGGGTGTGCATGGTCAAACCAGCTTCACCATGTTTCAGCTGTAGACAAGATAGCTAAACTGGGAGTAAGCACTGCAGTGTAAAATTTCCTTAAAATGCTAGTTATCTTCTCCTGGATCTTAAGGGAAGTCAGTCCAGATATGATACATGTAACTCCGTAACTCATCTTTATCCATTAATGTTTATGGAAGGGAACAGATGAGGGATGGCTTTCTGTCATGACCAAGGGGAAGACAGACAGGCTACCAGCACAGAGGTGAACTGTTTTGTATTTAATGCCCTAGAAATTTAAGCCATCTAATCTTCCAGATTAAATGAAGTATGCTCTCACAAAATAAAGTCAATATGAACTGTAGGAACTTCCACTATGCAGAAAAAAATCAGGTATTGACAGCCTCCTCCGCAAACGTGGGTTTCATTTTCACACCTCTGTTATATATACACATATAAATAATGACCAACCATCCGTAAGTTTAACATTGAAGTTCATAAGCACAAGACAGAAATTAGGAGGTAAAACATTCACATTTCTTAAAGCAGCATTAACTCACCCATCGTATACAAACAGCTTTATACAAAAGTCACTGGAGCAAGTGCTACAAACCTAGGTGACAGGATAAATAATGTCATAACCCAAGGACCCACTCTTGAAAAGACTACAGGCAAGTCTTTCCAAAACACTAGGACTTGATTTCATTCATGTAAACACAATGTGAGCCTGCAAATTCAGGCCGCAGCTGGGTGAACTTTATGGGATGTTATGTTCCTAATCCTATATTTAGTTTGCAGCACTCTCCTCCTTCTTACATCCCTCTGCAAGGACACTCTGCATTTCATTATGATTCTACCTCCACCCTCATGCCGAGTGCCGCAATTTTGAATTGTTTCTAAATTTGCAAGAGAAGAAGGAAAAACAAGAAATTGCATGCAGCAGCTGTTTGAGTGACATGTTGCTAGCAAAACCCAGGTGGTCTGGAGACACCTCTGCGAGCAGGGGGTTTTGCATTCTGAAATTGCATGCATCCAGACTGCTCTGCTTATTCCGGTGTCCGAATGGGTCTTGTCAGATCTCTCCTTCCAACCCCTCCTCCCCCTTTCTTGTTTGGAGTTTTTGTCCCACATTTTTGTCAAGGCTGTGAACAATTGGACAAATGTGGAAGGGAAACGAATAATGAAATGATCATATTATCCTGTAACCTTTACCTGAGAACTTGCTGCCACAAAGATGGTAAAATCAGATTGACAGACAAGAACCACTTCACAGTCACTCAGTCAAACAACAACTGGACATGTGTATTAAAAACACAAGAAATACCTGGACATAGGCCCTGCAAGAGCGCTCCCTTTTCTGAAGCTGAGTCCATAAAGACAGCAGATTAAAGACGGAATAGAAAAAACAAGTTAGTGACAGAACAAGGGAAAAAAATTTTGAAGAAAATGCCTATGCGAAAACCTCATTTCTCTTTTACACAGCTCTTGAGAACAAACCAAACCAAAGGAAGCATGAGAGTTAGGCAGCAGTGGAAGGCTGGAAGGACGGGCTCCAGAAATAAAGGTTAGTCCTTTTTCAGTTAAGCACACACTGGGAACTTTGCAAGAGCAGCTGTTAGATGGTAGAGACACTTAGGTAAAGTAGAGGCAGTCAGGAGACAACCTTTTCCTTACAGCTTGGAGTTTTCACGTCAAACAAGGCTGGGAAGGATGGGGATAATTGTTATTTGTGTGAAAGGAGACTGGGCTCTGCAGCTGGAGAGTGCTGATGGCATAGTGAGCTATAACCCAGCTTTGGACAAGCAGGGAGCAAAGCTGTATGCAGGATATATCTATACATAGGCTATACATAGGCCTAGACTCATCCTGAGACCCCTGCTTAAGGCAGAGCCTCTCGTCTAGCTTTACCTCACCTTAATGCCAGCTCTGGAGCATGTCAAGTGCGTTCCCACCTGAAGCTGTGGGAGAGAGCATTGCCCAGAGTTCCTGAATGCATAAATGGTCATTGAAAAGCTTGTAACTAGGAAATGGGAATCAGATTTAATATTTCCAGTGGAGGCCTCTTTGGATTAAGCTTCTTGTTTAGGACTGAATTTTCCAGTTTTCTTTTATACTGCATTGTGCTTTCCTTTGTAATTACTGGACCTAAATACTTTATATGCTGAATAGCTTTTCCATAAAGAATCCCACCTTCTTAATAGGAGCCACATTTAAGATTGTACTTTGATATGCACTTGCATGCCTCCTGCCTGATAACTGCACTTCAGTGTGTCATGAAATTCAAACAGGCACTTATTTACCTCCCTGGGACTTTGCAGGCTGTCTGCAGTAAGGAGCTAGAAATGAGACCGCTCTGCAGCAGTGCAACTAAAGCCAGGCTGCTCGGAGCCACTGGTTTTGCTGGGTTGTTTTTTGCTGATGTACCTGAGTTGGAAATGCCTGTCATTGGAGATTCGGGGTAACATACTCTCAGCTCACAGCAGTGCCATCCCATTAGGAGAGCTGAGAGCCAGATTTGTCCCCAAGAGTTCTGAGACTCCGAAACAAACAAAGTACACTCAGGTATCAAGCAGTGTCTAATTTCAATTTCTAATTCATCTATTTGTAACAGTAGAAACCTTCTCTGGGTAAACTTGGCCAGTATGAAGACTTTTCAGACACAAATGGAGATCAAAGAAAGCCTTGCTGGAAATTACAGAGCTATCCACTTGGGGGTCTCACTGATTATTACCTTAATTAAGCCTGATCCAGTGGAAAGCACAACGCTTTTAGTGACAGGAAAATGGCTCCTGAAAGATGATGGCTTTTAAAAACTCTGATTATGCCAGTTTACTTCAATTCATTGTACATCAGCTTGTAAAAAATAATAAAAAACCAAAGAGCACAGGTGAATGCTTTCAGATGGAGCATGAAGGCAAATCCCCAGCACATTTCCTTTAATGATTAAAAGAATATTTAATGGCTAGTGCTTACTTTATTTCTCCTTTCTGACTAAACAACACTAACTAAAACTCTTTGTAAATTACTTTTTTTTTTTTTTTTTTTTTTTTTTTTCTGGAAATACTCTTGATCGGTGAAGGGGAAAATGGAGCAGTAACTCTGCTGCCTTTTGTTTGCCCGATACTACTTCCACGTCGAATTCATGCATTCTTAAATGAACACAGAGCAGTTGCTCTTCTAAAGAATTAAGTGGGGAATGAGAGCAAGTAAATTACCGAGCCTGTCATCTGGATCACTGACTCGCATCGTTGTTTTGCAGGACTCCACACAGTCCAGAATTTTAATGTGGAGTGCAATTGATTTGTATGAGCTGCTTGTGCAAAGCTGATGGTAGTGATGGTGGGGGAATCTGCAAGGGGAACCACAGGAGGGACAGCAGAGCTGAGTAGCTCTGCCTTTCCAAACCTTCCTGTGACATCGGTAACTCCCACCTTTCCCCAAGACACAACCCCAATTCGTGTAATTGGAACAAATATAGGAAGGTAGGATATAAAAAGATGAAAAATACGTGTTTGCAAAGCTGAAGTGACAAAACGTTGGGTATGGCTAGGACACATTCAGAAGAGCAAGCAGACTAGAATCATGAAATCCGTTAGTAGGTGACATTAATTGCTGGTTTTACCTCATATTGTCAGATATCGCCCTAATTTCAAATAAAACCATGGTTGGATTATAACAAAAATGTTATGCTGATGTAACAGTTAATACAAGTATTACCTACATTGTTATAAAACAGCTGGAAGCAGCACTAATTAAAAGCATCAGGACAACCCAATTCATAGCACATGCAAAGCACATGATATGCAGGACTTCAATTCCCCTGTGGCTGTAATTTTAAACAATCCTGAAGCCCTTCTAATTTAAAACAGAATAAGTTCACAATAATATTTTACAACAGAAAGACAACGTTACTTCCCTGGAAAGTATGTTTCTTCAGAAGACACGGAACAAATTTCAGGCTTAGCCAGGATCATTTATTCCCCATATAACCTTGTGACCAAATTCTGTTCTCACTTACATGGATGCCTGAACTGTCAGAGCCAACTGCACAGTTGAGAACAAAATCTGGTGTCTTATTTTAAGTAGGTGGCCAATATAACCATGTGCTGGTAGCCACAGGATTCAGCTTCTCTTTGTTCTGATGACCAGGCCTGCACAATGCACTGCCTGAGTCCCAGATAAATCTTATCCCATGCATTTACATGAGATTTGGTGATGAAGAAGGCTCTGGACCAAGGAAAACCTCAACTTTAAATATATTCTTACAGACTCACAGCCAATATTTTCTCCCATAATTGGCAATGTCTAGCATCTTCAGTATGTAGCAGGTGTACTTAAATATAGAAATGACAAAATGACTAGTAATTCTTTTTCTTTAGAGGGCACATAAACCAGAGTCATCAAGCAGAAAGGTGCTTCTGGACTGTCACAGGTAATTATTACAAAGGCCCTCTAATACTAAAACTTCTTAAGCACCTTAGATGTAAATAAGCTGCCATCTAATATGAATTTGATAAATGTATCTCAAGTGTAAACAAATGTTTATCTGCTTTTATTTGTTTATATTTATGCATAGAAGTGCCCATTTGACCTTCACATCCAGTGTCTTTTAATGTTACAAGATGAAAAATCAAAACTCAGACTCTCTGCATCTCAGGGTTTTAAAAATTCAAATTTTCTGGATTATATTACATGTCATTTCACAGACAATTCAGCACTGGAAACACTGGGCAAAAGTCTAGTCTTAGTCACGTTGGCACAAATCCACAATAATTGCCATGGTATCACCTGAGTTATTCTCATACTGAGCCACGAGTGCTGAGACCACAATGAAGTACCAAGAGTACATATATCTACACATCTAAGGGTATACATTTCCCAGCACCAACAGTGCACTTGGCATTTACAACTGTTTCGTTTCTCAGCAGAATAAAATGCACTGTAAACGAAAAACTGCCAGGTACTCTTGTCTACTAAGAAAGAATGGCTGCCTTAAAATGGCACTCATTCAGAATGAGATTTCCTAATAGCTCTCCAGGGACAGCCAAACCTTTCTTCAGCCTCCTGTCCTTTCCCAAGGCCCTTTGTTTTTACCTTATTTAAGCTGCGTGCAGCGCTGTCTTTCCCTCCTGGAGTCAGGTTTCGGAGCTGCACGTCAAGCAAGTTGACCAGCTGGACCATGGCAGACACGGAGTACGTGATATCACCAGCGTACAAGTGGTTTTTTGTGTGCTCCGCAAGTTCTCGGGCGATATTGGCAGCCATCTCCCCCGACTTCATCTGCAATTGAGAAAGCAGAGGAACAGGTTGTCCCTAACTGTTAGTATGACATTACTCCAGGGCCCCCAGCCCCACAGGTTTGCAGGGAGCCAGCTCCCTGCAAAGCAACATTCTCAGGAAGGAAACTTTGACAAGGGCTTTCAGGATCTGATCACATACAGCTTTTGAATATGATTCCCATGCTTTTGATACATATGGTCACCCACCAAGCTGGCTTAATCACAACCATTTTTGATTTTCTCATAAGGCACCACTGGAACTGAGAGGCAGCTGACTCTTCGCACTGCAGCAGATGCAGCCAAAGATGTCATGGCTTTCCAAGAGATGCCTATGCTAAGGAGGGCTTCAGCTAGCTTGTCCCATTGTTTTATCTATTCCACTTGAAAAAACAAAAAACAAACAACAAAAACACCCAAATCCATGTAAATAGGCTCTCGTGTCAAGAAAGAGCTGATTCTGATTCCAGAAGTCTATTTGATAATGGAGAGACTATTTTTGTTACAACTCCTGCACACACAAAAAAAAAAGGTCTTTGAAAAGGAACAAAAATAGATGACATAGCTCAGACAAACAAGAGGAAAAAGCTGACAAATTCCACTGCATGGATTTAATAATCAGGTGCTAATTTAACACTTTGCGCTTGCACACAGAGATGTACTCCTTACCACAATGGCCACTACTTCAGTGATAAGTCTAGTGATTCTTAACTTAAAAACATACTAACTCAGGTGCAAAAGATTTAAGCCTTCAAATAAAGGCTTTCTGGAAGGGAAAACCAAGTAGGTTTGGTTGTATCTGCTATTAAAAGACTCTTATTTGTCTAATTGAGTCATAAAATTCATGACTCACCTGTAGAGAAATTCACTGTGTAATTATTTGAGAAGTTCTCTCTTTCCATTTTTATTTTTTTTTTCCTTCTTTCTTTCTCTGTATTGCTCTCCTCACCTGCTGTCCCTTTCCTCTCCTGTACCACGAGGATTGGGGTCAGGGCAGCTAGTCCCATCTCCTTTCTATGAGCAGCCCACTACAGAAATACTATCCAACTTTCTAATCTTCCTTCATTATATAGCACTCCAATCTGGAATGCATATCCATAGGGAATATGCCAGGCATAAGGAGAAATTACACAGGATGACATTTAAATGAAGGTCCCACTTCTCCGTCAGGCTTAATGACCAACTCTGCTGGGTTCTTCATATGAAATTTCCAATTGTCTTATCCTCCAACAGTTAGAAATCAGATATTTCTCTTCCTCCCTCAATTTCTCTTGCTTGTTGTAAAAGCAAGATTCCGGAGAAAGATTGCAGACAGAGCTTCTACCTCTCAGTAAATCAATTAGCTCAGTTATAAATGAATAACTTACTTCCATCAATTTGACAGCAACAGCCCATCTGATTTAATGAGATCTAACTGAAGACGTTCATATGCTCATCTTCAGAGAATTAAAGCATATGATGATATAGATAAGACAAATAAAGGAGGTAATGTGTTGTTCTTCCCATTAGAGCAATGATAACATATATTCAAAAATTGAATGATTTCTTCCTTGTAACACACAAGGCTAATGCCATAGAAACCAGATCCTATTCTTACAGCTGCCTGATCTCCTACGCAGCTGAAGAAAGCCACATGTCAGCACAGGGGCTGAATTTTAACCTCCTCCATTGGCACTCAGGCCTTTAAAGAATGACGGCATTAAATCCCTTTACATACAGAAATCAATGATAGGATTTTTCTGCAGTTTGTCCCTGGAGCTTAACATGTATCATGACAGACAATGTTTTTGTGAGCCCTACAGAAAACTGCAAAAAGTCCAAGAAGTGGAATTCTTACTGATGCATCAGAAAAAAACAACCAACCAACCAAACAAAAACCAACCAACCAAAACAAAACAAACAAACAAACAAAAAACCCTGCTACTCAACATTTGATGCATCCATTTTCTCTTGTACCATGCACCTTTGCAGAATGGCCTACTCATAGCAAATGGCTCAGCTACTACAAAGTCAAACACAAGAGTTTTCCTTCTCTGGAATAACTGCTTGTTGTATTGAGCTGCAAGCTATCATTGCTCCTACCTGTCTGCAAAACCAGTTTGGGCTGATCATTAGCTCCTTTCCTTCTGTCTTTGACAGATCACCAGTCCTAAAAACTGCCACTCTGAGGAATTCTAGTGTGACCAAATAACCCCCCCAAAATAGGCAACAACTGATGAAATGCCTGAGGAAAGGCACATTAAAGACCAAAATTTGTCAAGTCTCGGGACCCAGAAGTATTTGCTGAAACTCACATCAAGCACCCAGATTTCCTGATGCACCATTCCCTTGGAACATCATGTCTGGCTGAGTGGCTGAAGAACTACTTCCTAGCACTGACGCTCATTTCCAAACCTCTTCATTGTCACCCAGAAGATGCAGCTATAAGCCGCCACAACAGTGCTGAGACACTCCTTCCATCCTGCCTACGTGCATAACGCGAGTGGTGCCCACAGTGATGGCCATGAGACCTATTAATGTCAACCTCCCTAATTCTTCCGAGCATTTGAAGCTGCAGTTTAGGTGTCCTCCACGCAGTCCTGCCAAAACCAACCTCTGCTATCAGTCTATCAGTCCCTAAACACTGACTAAAATGTATGCCTGGTGTTGTGTAAAATCATGACTGAACTTTTGCATTAATTATGCGTAACACAGCAAAGCTCACTGCTGCCCAAGAGGATGCATTTAAGTAATACTCCTTGGGAACTTCCCTTCTGTAAAGCACCTTTCCACAGATCCCCCTTCATTATTGCTGCACGGGAGACAAGCTTCTTATTAGTTATTTCTTCCCCAAAGTGCAGTACTCTTTAAGTCAAACACTAACACAGTCACCACCATCCACAGGAAGCAGGAACAATCTTACAAGGTTCTTTGAGGGTCAGGCTGTCGCTGCAAGGCAGGCAAGAAGTAGAGAAAAAAGGTACAAATAACTGAGTTTTCTGCTGGTAGGCTGAAAAAAAATAAATGAAGTAAAAATAATACATCTCTTTTTGACTTGAGACTAATTTTTTTTTTTTCATTTTCTATCCTGATTGTGAAAAAAATAAGATTAAAAATAAAGAGGATTGTGGGATAAAAGAAAACATTCTGTTCAAACTAAATTTAATTTCTGGTTGTTTTGGGTGGTTTTTAGCCTTTTGCAAATTGGTTAAATCTGGTCTTAGAATGCTAATTTGAAGGAGAGAGAATGTGTTTCCTGCCAAAAATCTAAGCACACAAAACCATACTTTTCTAGCTCTGTCAAAAAATGCTCCCCTCTTCATTTGAGCATGCTGGCAGGATTCAGTCCAGATTTACAAATTAGCACTGGCACACCTGAAACCATGCTGTGCAACCCTCGCTAACATTTTTCTAGTTTATACCACCGTCTCTTGTATTCTTACGACTGAAAAGACTGTGAAGTAATGGTAGTTGGGTAGGGCATGTTTTCCTACTTGCTTCATATACTCCAAGGAAGAGAAATAGGGAGTTTTGTCTGGAAAGACGAACAACAACCCTTCTGCGGTGTGCTTTCTGTTTCATCCCTACCTTTCTCAGAGGGAAATGACTGAAGAAGAGGACGGTAGAATAAAAATGAGGGAAATTGCAGAGAAGATTTTAGGGAAGAAAAATCATAGGAAATAAGAAAGATGCCGGGTACAGGAGCAGATGTGCTGAAACATCAGCAGGCATAATGGCAAAAATATTTTCCTGCAGCCTGGGGCTGACAGCGATATAAAAAACAAGAAAAGATGGTATGAGAGATTGAAGTAGAATTTTTAAAAATAGTGGCATACAGATGGACCAGTCAGCTTTAAAGGCCACGGAGCTGATGTCATTTTCTGGAGGGCCAAACATCTGACAGGTTTCATCAGGATTCACCAGCTGCCAGCAGGGCCAGAACAGGGGCAATGGGAAAACTTCTGACACTGCAAAGACTTTGTGGCCATTTTGTTTCTTTGGCAGAGGTTTCATTATGCACATGAGTTCACACAATAGAGTCAGAGCATATCTACTGATCATCCTTCTCTTTTTTTTTCCTGAAGAAAGTGTCACTCCAGCTAACTTCCAAATCCAATTAGCATCCAATTAATATCTGAGAGCTGTAGCACCTGCTGCACCAAGTACATTACAGTGCTCTCAACACACTCAAAAGCACCCTGGATGAAGGATTTCATGGTGGTGTCTCCAAGGCTGTAACTTCACCCTCAGGCCTGGACACCATGAGGTGGTGGTATCCTCCAGAGAACCCCACTCTTCCTGTCCATGGCCAAGCAGATCCACAAGGCTTGATGAATGGAGTTTGAGCAGTAGGGTATATATGCTCATTCTGCCTGAGTCATCTGAGATGTTTGAGAGCACCGCATGTGGCTTTTCAGGCATTCCTGGAGGACACTGCACTTCTTATTATCCTACAAAACCGTTATCTTCTCTTTCAGAGCCTTGAAGCTGGGCTTAGTGGGAGGACCCTCCACTGAAAGTCACAGTGAGGAAAAGACATCTTCAGGCATCTTGCACAGTGTGCAAAGGCCAGTACTGATGGAAGTAAGAGATAAAACAAACAGGCTAAGGCTGAACGTATGACCTCATGATTAGGGCGATGCAATGTATCCAAGCTGACCTTTTTGCTTCCTTTTACTGCTTGACTCTGGAAGTAACCCACACAGCAGTGCATAATTCAATAGCACTGGCAAGTTTATTCTCCTGCTACAGTACGAGGGCATAGTAGGCACCAACAATAAAGTTAAAGTAAATGTCAGGGGGCCAATGAATTGCTGAAGCAGACATTTGTTCTGATCTTCCATCAAGCACAATAACTCTAATGGAAGCTAATAGAGGGCTGTAAAACCTAATACCGTGATGCAAGCAGGCAAACACCCAGCGTACGGTTTGAGCAGAGCAGGAGAAAGAACAGAAGTAGTAATCCTTACTTTGCTACAGAGACGTGAATGCAAGCATGGCGTTCTCCTACTATCCCTACCAAGGGAATTGTCCTGTCCAGACTGGGGATGTGTAAATCCAGTGCCCAAGTTATGAATAAATCAGTCTCCAACTCAAAGATGATTTCCAATCTCCTTACTCAGGCAGGGGCACCAAGTAGTTATTGGTTATTTCATAAGTAATTTAAAATTCTGTTTGCTATAAGAATTACTGAACAAAAACCCCAACACAAGCCTCCAGGTAAGACTGGCATGGCTTTCCTCTCAGAAGTCACTCCTGCAAAGGCTTGAAGCAGATCCCCATAGTGGTTGGGCCACACGGTCCCAAGTTCCCAGAAGATTCCCACCCAGGCACCAAAACATTAGATCCAGAGCTTTTTGGCAGATCCCCCTAGTCTTTTCATAGACTGGTGAAATGTCCCCAGGGCTGAACATAGCTAAATTTCTCCAGAAAAACAATATTCTCCTACCCTTTCCCCGCAAAAGAAAAATATATATATATATATAATATATATACATTATATATATATACATATATATATATATATATAAATCAGTCCCTGTTGTGGCCTGCTCAGCATTTTTGAAAACCTGGCTCTTCAATTTTAGCCTCTTTTGAAAGCACGTAACAAATTAAATGTGCCTCATTTGTTAGGCAAATGATAGCTGTGGTTTCAAATAAAATAAGCCTAACCTTGATGGAAATTTCATCAGTGCAGGCTATTATTTCCCTCTGCTAATGGCTAACGGCCTAGCCATCTTCACCGAGCAGCAAGAGGTCTCCCAGCTGCCTGGGTGAATTATGGCTGGAGTAAGTAATATTAACCCCTCCAGGATAAGTATGTGGGTCATAAAACAAGAGTTGCACAGCTGCTAATGGCAGCAAAGGCAGTCTTTATTAATCAGCTAGCCTTAGCATATGGCAGGAGAGCTGCCCAACCTCCTGTGTGGGAACAAAAGCACCGGGAAGGACCAGGGGCTTCATAATGGCTGTGCTGTACCACAGCAGCTCCACATTAACTGATCTCCTGTTTTGGGGGAGGTATGGGTATAAAGACAGCTGAAGCTGAGTGGGGGTAGTCAGTCACAGATTGCTGAGCCCTCAACTAAGATGGGGGACAGGGAGGAGAAAGACAGACAGCCCCATCTGTAGGGTCATCCCACCCCATTCACCAGCGAGCACAAGCTCTCCCAGAGCTTAGCACGGCTAGCCTGCAGTACTGGGAATCTCTTGCTCTGGCTAAAGGAGTGAATAAATCCACACAAATTGCTATAACAAGGATTCAGCCCACAGACTCTGTGGCGTAAACACACATCTGGTCTCTGTTTGTAATGAAATCAGCTGAAAGCACCACTGTGCATTAATAACAAAAATGTTCAACATATTGCTACCAAATAAGCTCTGCTTGTCTTGAACTTCCATTGTCACATGTTAATGCACTTTTAACACTGATAAATGATGAACTGCTACAAAACATTCATCAAGGGACTTAAAAGTCAAAAGATATGCATTACTGCAGCATTGTTTCCTATTCCACCACTCCTTTTACAATTTGGGAAGAAGTTAAAAACAGAAAGTCAGTAGCGCAATGCAAACATTTCACGCTGAGCCTGCCTTTCCTTGGTAAAGATTTCTCAGCTACGGGGTTTATCCTGTGCTTGCATGGCAAGAGAAAATCCTTGGGGATGCATGAAAGGGAAAGTTTCCTTTTGCATTAAGTCAGCTCTTTCCATATATCCATCTGCTTCCTCCTCTCTTCTTCCTTTTCTTGCCACAAACAAGAATTATCATTCATTCCAGTTTAATTCTACTCTACAGCCCCTTTCCTTTTCCTTCCCTCACCCTCTTTACCTTAATTTCCATCACATTTTTACAGTCTTTTTTTTTTTTTTTCCTCCTTGTAATACTTAGCTACTACACACAGCTCATGCTTTAAGCATGATTGTTGATGACTTTGGGGCCTCTGCTGTGGAAACAACCAGGGAGCTGAGGAAGGTCACTGCACAGACTTGGCATGGTCAACATGTGGAGAAGATTTTACCTTCTGAGTGATGTGGTTGATCCAGGGAGAAGAGCAGTTGCTGAGGTCTGGTCCTTGGGGCTCCCAGATCCCATCTGGTGCAAGACACCGGAAAGTTGCAACACCTGGAACAGGAAAGGCACCGTGTTCAGTATTATCAGCTGAACTTCCCCCACGGGACTCCATCTCACAGGCTTCATGTCACACCGACTGAAACATCATGCAAAGCCTGGGAGCTTACTAGCGCTTAGGACCTCAGTAGGATGCCTCTGACTCGTCTCAGTGCTCTAATCTCCCATCACCTTATTGCTTAGGGCTCTAAAGCATAAAAGACTAATGAAGTAAGGCAGGGATATCATTTTCATTTCACCTAATGGAGACTATGGACAGACATCTTTGCCTCAGGCCAGACAGGAAAGCTCCCAGGGAGTAAGAAACTGAAGTTGGATCTCAACCATTGAGCCAGCACCCCAAGTGCTGGGCTGGCCGTTCTGCCTGCTCTGTCCCACTGTTGGTGCCTCAGTATCTATCAAGAGCTTTGACTTCCTTGCCCCCCACTGCTTTATGAAGGTTTTACTGCTCTGAATCATCGTTAAACCATTTGGGTGGAACCACGCAAACGTTTAAATGCTAAAAATGCTAAGATGTAATGCTAGGCTTTACCATCCACCCCTGACCATTAAGAAGGACTTTAGAGGAAAGTTTTGTTTGGCAAATACCTCCCAGATCCCTGCTGCAAAAGACAGTAAAGAGTCTCTGGCCCTTCCAGACAAAGAGAAACACATCCAAAATGATGCAGTTTAAGAACTTTAAAAAGCAAGAAAGCCAGTACATAGATTAAAGACTCTGCATCCTGTAAAGTGCTCTACCCTGCAGAGCTAAACTTTTCAACGGGGGAGTGAATTACATACTAGGTCTGATAGTAGCGCCGATTAAAAACAGTGAGGGTTTGCTGATGCCTTCAAAGGGAGTGGGAAGAGGCCCACTGTTAATATACCATGGCTTTTAACAAATCACATGAATCACTGAAATTAGAGACTGGAAAGGCTTATTGCCTACACCAGACCATCCCCTGTCAACAAGTTGGGTTTGTTCTTTTTTTTTTTTTTTTTTTTTTCCCTTAGCTATTTCCATCCAGTCCTTTGCTCTTCTGCTTAGAAAATAGCTCCCTGCATCCAGCCTTCATTTTCCCTTTTTATCATTTCTTTCCCTTTTCACAGCTTCAGTTCAGACTACCCTTTCCTCTCTCTGGAAACCGCGATACCTTTTGCACACCTAATTCTACCAAGCGGGGTTGAGAAAGACAGTAAAAATGTTTTTTATCTACTCTCACCATTGATGTCTTTCCATGCCTCTCATACTTGACGTACATTTTATCAGCCTGACTTCACTGAATTCAAGAGAGAGTCAGAATTTGTATACACAGGTGTGAATGGCTCTCCAGGGCAATAGAGTGGAGAATTAATAGAGCCTCCTCTGCAAGCCAGATCCCTCCAGCCCTTATTTTCAGGCAATTTCCTCCACCTTCCGATTTCTTCTTGGCAAGCTGGTTCTCGGGTCTGGACACCAAGACTGGCTTGAAAAATAAACTCTTTCTCAAAAACTGCATTTGTTAAAATACAGTAAACTAAACCATATGTCAAAGCCCATTATTCAGTCCATTGTGTTTTAATTTGGAGAGAAAATCTCCAAAAGCAACCTTTTGGAAGAAAACAACTGAGGGACGAGTAGAAGAAAAGGAACAAAACCCAATAAACCATAAACCATTTTGAAAGAGTTGGCTTTGTTTTCTCCCTGCTTTCCCTGTTGATTGCACCGGATGCTGGCTGCAGTTTGAAAAATCACTCATGGTGGTTCAGGAGTACGATCTGGGAATACCTGTGCTTGGAAAGGCCTGCCACGGCCTTTGAAATGCAAACAGTGAAGCAGAGAGCTTCATCAAAATGTATGTTTTGTTGTGCTTTTTTTAGCCAAACAAGTGAAGTGTCAGCCATCAACACACCACCAGTCAGTGAGCCCAGAGGCTACAAATACAGCCAGAGCAGGGATAACAGGCGTACTGTACACAGCTTGTGGAGGCAGGATTTCTTATAGCACATCAAGCTCAACCCCAAAAGGTCATTAGCTTCTCCTTTCCTTCAGCCAGAGCTAAGATCCTGCACAACGTGCTCAGCACATCAAGGCTTCAGCCAGGCCAGCTGTCTGCCATACTTCTCCAAGGTAGTATAGACCTGACAAAGGGTAGCAGAGCAATCCACTGACGAAAATGTGTATGCCACAGGGGCCTGTGGTCAGGCCACCTCTCGACTTACCTATTGAGCCCATGGGACACGGCTGCTTTGCCACCTGCCCCTGCCGGGTACGAGACCACATAATATCACGGGCTTCCATGGGGTCACAGCTCTCTGCGCCCGCTGGGGGCAGCTGGGAGGAGGCAGGCGGCAGGTGCGTGGTCATTTCGTCAGGGACGTCAGCCATGGGCGACGGTGTGCTGGTGCTCCTGTTCCTCCTGCCCAAGGCGGAGGTGGTGGTGGGGCGGCCGGTGCTACTGGTGGCCATCCGCGGCGTGGTGCTGGCGGTAGTGCTCCCTGGGCCCAGTGCCCCTGACGTGGATACTCCTGAAACAAAGCCAAAGCCGGTTAAAGAGAGGGAGGAAAAAAGGCAGATGGAGTGGATTCAGTCCCGAGTATGTCCCCTCTGCCTACCACTCAAAGCAGGCTGCAGGGTGCAGCAGGAGCTACAGCTAGTGCGGTGCTTGCTGCCTTTAAGAGAGATGCTCGAACTCACAGTTAGGGAAGCACACAAGGGGGTAATGACCACTGGAGCACATCTGATTTTCCAAAAGCACTAGCATCTGATGAAAATAAAGCAGCATTTTATGCCCTCCCCATTTTTCTTTCTGGCATTTTAATGTACAATCTTATTTTCCATCTTTTAGGGAGCACCTAGCACAGAAGTGCTTTTAATTTTTTAGTGTTTCTGAAGACCCAGTTGGTTTGGACAGGGAAACATTTTCCATGGTATAATAAAAAAAACAACCTGCACCACAAACCCATCCCCCCAAAATGAAGCACACAGAGGGATGAATACAGGGGTGCTCTCTGAAGCAAGTCCCTCATTTTCTCTCTCGTGTCTTGCTGCCTCATCCCCACAGCAGTACTCAACTCAAGCTGCTGGCCACGCAGCAGGCACAAAAGCACACATCAGCCTGGCCAAATCCTCAAGAGTTTAATCCTCAAAAGGCTATTTCATTTACAACTAATGGTGGGCAGTCAAGCAGCAAGAGGTGGCGAACTTGTTTTAGAAACGCATTAACCCGTCCTACATCCTGCCAGAGCTGCGCTAAGTGCGGTAAATATTGAATGATGTCCACCTTCTAATTACCTTGTTTTGCCTCCTGTTTAGACTGAGGTTTTTGCACTGACTGCAGCTTCACATGGCCTTCTTTGTGGCTTGACCTGAAATCTCAGGTCTGGAAGCCGAGGCTGGCTACCTCCACCACCCCTGCCATGCTCCGAAGTGCAGAGGCTTGTGCAGAAGTCTGCTTTTTCTCCGTCCCAAAGATAAGCACCCTCCTGCTCCTCTCAACATAACGCTTCTACTCTGGTCAGTAACAGATGTTCACCACTGTCCCACCAATCCCCCCAGCAGTACAGACACAACGAGCCAAGGACGACTTGTCTGTTATCAGTCCCTCTCAAATTCCCATGCCACATCCCCCTAACGTCCCATCTTTTCCAGCATCCAAAAATCTTTCAATGCGATGGTTGTACCACGTCCAGCAACAGGAATTTGGGCTTCTCCATTAAAGACAGCCATGTGTGAATGCCAGCCTAGCCAGAAATTAAAATTAAATGCAGGAATCACCCTTTCACCCCGAGGAGCAGCCTCGTAACAATTCAGCTGTGTGAGCAGGCTCAGACTGCAACCTCCTGAGAGCCAAGACTTTCCTTTCTTTGAGGACTGGTGAAGCAGGCCACTTTCACTATTAATGCAATATTCATTATTAATGTATAATGATATTGCTGTCACTGGAGTTCAGGTAAACGTTCATTCAAGTCAACCTATTTAAAGCACAGAGATGACTGCCTTTAGTGTGGAACAGGAGATCTTCCATCCTGAAAGCCTTTTTTTTCCTGTAATTTAAGTAATTACCTTGTGCCAAACCCATGGTGCTGTGAGCAGTTCCCTTGCCCCAGCATAATCAATAATGTGGCAGCTGAAGCACACACTTGCTCTGGGTTTAGACAATTTCAATCCAAGCCTGAGAAACCCTCTCTGCAAAATTTAAAACTAAGTCAGAAGCATCATAAACACAATTTTCTGAGGCATCCATGCTTTTGTTCCAGAAAATGTTCCACTTACAAATACCAGCTCCGTGATTTCTAGGAAGACTAGATTATCTTCTCCCCCAGCTTCCAAAAAGGTGAGCAACAGTGCTCACCTTTATACTGGGATATAGGCTAAGCAGCCTGATCCAAAATCTGGTCTCCCACCTGAGCCAAGAGGTTGGTGGACAGCAGGACTTTTTATTTATTTATTTATTTATTTATTTTTCCTGCTATTGTAGTATATCAGATGCCTTTGCATCAGTTCCTTGCTCTTTGTATTCCCCCTCCCCCCCGTTAACATCGGTCATTTGTAGCTCAGCCCCCAGCCTTTGCACAAGTTTCCCTGTTCTTAAGTTTGCAGGGAGGCACTTCACTCAGGTGCAGGTCAGCAATGCTCACAGCCCAAATTTGACTGATTTGGGTTAAGGGCCTTGACTGGAGACTCTCCAGTAGTGCTTGTCAGCACGGGAGGCTGTGGTTTCTGCATGTGCACTTGCACACACACACATGGGATGCTCAAAGTTTTGGGAAATGTCGACATTTCAGCAATCACAGAGCTCACTGATTAGACTTTCCAGCCTTCTCGTGCCACCTCCTTCCACTAAGAGCCTTGGGTTTGAATGAATTCCAAAAAATACAAAGCCAAATTCTGCAGACATTGACAGATATCTTCTAGGTCCTGCTCGAAGCTGTGCTACATCACGAAGCGGCACATGATTTCCATCTGACATTGCAGGGAGGACAGAAATTTGTAGAGAACTTCAACAAAACTTGTCTGTTTTTACTACGACAGGTCTTGCCATGAGTACATATTTTATGTCTTCACAATAACAATCAGTCTGATAAGTAACAACCTGCAGCTCTTCTCCCATTTAGTCACGCAGCAACAAGTTACTTTCCATTTGCAAAATGAGCCACACCATACACTACAGGCACAGAAGTACCAAGTAGAAATAGTGGATGCAGTTTTAAGGGCAAAACTGGTAAAACACCCTTAAAGTCATTCTTAGAGTCATTTGCAAGCAGATAGAAACAAATTTCCAGCACCCAACAGAGAAGAGTAACTACTAGCTGAAACTTCAAAGACAACTTTTACAAAAAAAAAAAAAAAAAAAAAAGTTCCTGAAAATGAGTTGTATTGTATTGAGCCCTAATTAGGCCATGGAAGAGGCAGCAAAGTGCCTAGGCACCCAGGAGCTCCCCTTGACCAGCTCGCAGGGGTACTGCATTTCTGAGCCTGGTTTGCACTGACAATTATTGAATATCTTGTGGCATGTTGCTTCTGGAAGAGTCCTGGCAAGTTTACTGCGTCAGCTATGCACAAGGGACGTACTGGTATTTTCCTTCAGCCATTAAAAAAAAAGTTTGTATCTTTCAACCCCCCTTGGCATTGGTGCCAAACTCTCTTTGGTGGCTTGTTCTATTTTTTTTTTTTTTTTTTCTTCAACTGGGCTTTCTCTCTGTAAAAATACACATCTCTGCCATTTACATAGCATAAATTATAAGAAGATACAAAAGAGCTGACCTGAAGCAGTCTAATGGAGTGAGATGGATGGGATAGCACTGGGTTCAGCTCAGAGGTCTGGTTATTCAACAGCTCAACTCGGTAATGAGCTCCAATGAGCATGACGAACGCACTACCACCACCCAGTTTCAGAGGCCCCGCCACTTGCTGATGTTGCTCACACAACTATGTGCTTTAAAACAAAGTTAATTGGTTAGAAGGGAAGGAACGAGAGATCAGCCTCATTTACATATAAATGATTCTCAAATCCAAGCAAAAACATGCAAAGACTGCAACCTGTGCAAAATTACCTAAACGCAGACCAGAGATCAAACCTCCAGATTATCTCAGGCTGCCAACAAACTGCAATTTTTCAACTTGAAGAAAAAGCAGCACTGCTTGAGGTCGCTTTAATAGAAGGCCTCTTCTGAAAATACTTTGTCGTAAAATCCTTGCCCATAGACGAGTGGTGACCTTTAAAAATTATCCACCCTGTTACAAATAGGAATGTATAGTCTCAATTATTTTAATTTTACTGCTTGCTTTCACCATGTTTTGCCATATCAAGAGTTTAAAAACATGTTTTAGGCAAGAATCAGTTTTTACTCCTACACTCAAATCCCAAACATTCATGGGACTTTACAATACTCAATCCCACGAAGCACCGTCCCCAGCACGGTGCTGGGACAGGTATTTTCACAGTGATCCTAAGAAACCAAAGTGTGGTTGTGGAAACATCTCTTTCCCAGAAACATCCCGCAGTGATACTTCGCTTTTTTTCTCCCCTGCGATATCCAGAGAGCCGGCGCTAAGAGCAGAAGACTAAGTTTTGCCATCAGTCAGACCAGAGTGGCAGCTATAAAAAAGGCATTTCCAGTTCCACAGGGGAGTAATTGCAGCTCCCAGAGGAACCTCTCTCTATCCCCTGCACATTTACTGGTGAGAAAAAGAAATGGCCAATCTTTTCCCCTCTTTCCTTTTTCCCTTACACAGAACTCAGTCTCCTGGTGGAGGAATTTTGCATTGCCAGGGGAAAATCATGGGAGGAATTTGCTCACAGGAAAAAAAAAAAAAAAATCTCTATATAAGTAAGGTTCTCTTTCTTTTCTTTCTCCGATTCCTTCTTTTCTTCTTTCCTGGCCTAAAATTACAACCAACAGCATTTCATATTGGCTACCAGGAAAATCCAGCACAGACGTCTTGCTTTCTACTCTGTTCACATCTTCCTGGTGCTTCCAGCTCTGGGTGACTACTTTTTGAATAGTGTTTTCCCACCACAAAAGATTGTGCAAAACAGTATTGATTGCAGGCAAGAATATTTGCCAACACTACCAAGCTTCCTTCTCTCCGATTTTTTTTCTCTTTTTGCACCGCAGTATCCAGCCTATAACCAGCTCACGTAGTTGGAAGGAGACCACGCTTGACGTTTTGTGAGCAAGGTCCAAGCAAGCCCTGATGACTTCGTTCTCCTGTGAGTTTTGTGTTCCCCAGCCTGACGCTGGAGCAGATGTGTTGGGGCACTGGTGGCCAAGAGCCCCCGCTTGCTCCCTGCGCTGCACATGGTGCACGCCAAGCCACTCGCTGGCAGCTCTCAAGCAACTGAGGTACAACTAATCCAAGGGGTTCAGCTTTTGGGGGAGGATAAAGCAATCCAACTACCCTCTTGAGCACGTCCAGGCTGTGCTCACAATTATTTATGCATGTTAACTGTTGCACAAAGACAAACGTGGCATTGCTGAGTTCTGTAAAGCTGCACAAACCTCAAAACCTGAACGTCTCCCATCTTCTTTAACTACTTTTGTCCTTCTTGTATTTGGCAAATGCATCACTTACTTACATCAGTCCACTTCTTTTTTTCATTTCTTCTTCTGAACAATGGCGCAAGTTGTATTTAAATAGCAATAAGAAGACTTAGGCATGTCTTGAAAGAAGAAGCCCAAACCTAATGCGGTTGGAGGATTATATCACAGCTGTTTTTCCCTTCCCTGGCACATAAATGCATCTCCTGGGAATTAGTTTTCTACAGGCATTTTCAAACACAGTTCAGAATATTTTCTGAAAGTCACTAGAAAAAAATATTATTTGGAAATAAATATAGTCCCATTTTTTTTTCCACATACTGGTGTTCTGCAATGTTACACCAAGTCCATGCCTCAGAAGACATCACCCTGCAAAACCATCTCAGACTGGATGTCCAATGGATAGACCAAAGGCCCCACATCAGCACCACCCAGGAGCTGCAGCATGAAGAATCAACAACGCCAGATTAGCCTGAAATTATGTACAGCTCCTTTCATGTGTTTGAGAGAAAATATGATTTATTTTTACTGCAAGTGAAGGCCAAGGAGGCTTCACATCAAGTGTCTGAACAGCTCTCTCCTGTACTCACACACAGCGAACAGCTTGTGTAAGCTAGGCCGGGATCGTATGTGAACATAAAAGTTCACACACTATTTTGTGTGAACAGCTTCAGAGGGTTGGGGTTTTTTTTGGTTGTCGGAGCTTTACTGACTGAAACTGACAAAAAGTTCACAAAAACTATTTATAGGAAGAAAGATTAGATATATGATGGTCCCAAAGCGTTCAGCATATCGTCCTGAACAACAGGACTGCATGTAGTCCTGGACCCTGGAAAAGCTGTATAAAGTATGGGTGCATACTTACAGATACATAGTTCTTCTTTTCCTCGCCATTACCTAACACCTGAGATAGCAGAAAGGAGTGAAGAAAGGTCCACTGCTGCATCTGAGAGAAGAAAGGTTCATTTCGCTGTGGACTGCTGCCAAGTGGAGAAGTTCCTTCTGGATTTTTTTTTCCTACCTCGCCTAGTAGGGGATCGTGATTTGCGCCCAAGGCTACTCTGCCCACATGTCACAACTCTGCTGAGCCTGGATGGATGCTGCGATGGATATGGGCCAGATGTTGAGTGAGTTCCCAGCACTAGGGAGAAACTTTCTGCTGTGGTCCAAGATCTGGTGCAAACTCAGCTGTTTCTCTGCACTCCAAGCTGGAATCACTTAGCGCACTTTTTTATTTTTTATTTATTTTTTCCCATGGATCTCCATTTGAGAGCTTAAAATTAACCCAAAAGACAAAGAATGAGAACTCGGGTGTGCAAAATTTTCACAACAGGTTCAAATGCAGTCAATCTGCCCAAACTCGCCCCTTCTCACTGCACCACAAATACCAGCAAGGAAAATTAAAAGCAACTACCACATGGGACCAATTTCCAACAGGCAGAAACCCATCTCTGTCCAAGCCCTTTTGAATCAAAACTTCACATTTCTGACAGTGACTCACTATGTACACCAAATTGGTATGGAAAGGTCACATTTTGTGGAAAGTGGTCTAGTTACTACTGTAAAAATTCCACATTTTGCCTGAAAAATTCTGAGTCCAAACAACTAACCTTTTTTTTTTCTTTTTTTTTGGTGAGTTATCCACTTTTATGAGTCTCTTCCCCCCCAAAAAAGTGTGTGTGGGCTGGGGGGTGAGTGCTTAATATCCGTCTGGCTCCCAGCAGCTCTTGGTGTCAGACCCCCAGTTCAGTTGTCATTTGAGTAAAATAAGCTACTTTTCATTTTCTTCTTTCTCTTGGACCCATTCTTATCCAAGGAATTACGGGATCCTGCTTAAAACTAGTAACTTCAGAGACATTAGATAACATTTTACCTGTCACTGGCAGGGGGCTAGAGCACAGCAGCATCCCTAGAAAGGACAGGAACTTCAGTGCTACAGCACATGGGCATCAGCTGCTGTCTCCACCACGGTCCTCTTCTATCAGTCTCAGTGGCCGAAGATGGTACTTAAAGTCTTAGCCCTGTTTTTCTACCCAGGATCTCTGTCAAATCCACCTTTGTGAACCTCTCGTACCCTTCAGTGCACATCCAGTGAGGGCACTGATGCCATATTGCTATTTCCAGACTTTGCAACTGATTCTGATTCAACCAGGAATAAATTTAACTGGACCGTCATGTATAAGACATAAAAAACTAGCATTTTTTTTTCAACATTGTTCCGTAATGCTTTTAGAAACACTGATGAACTATGCCCATAGGATGCCTGGTAAACAGGAAAAGATTACAGAAGAGCAGATCTAATAGACAGTACATCAGGATTTATTACAAATGGACTAATCAAATAGGTTGGAGAGTTCAGTTCAAGAGTTATTTTTAGGCAATCTAGCTTTATATCGCTCTAGTTCTCAAAACCACTGTCAGATAGGGTTGCTTTTATTTTGAATTCATGGATTTTAACATATAAAATCTGACTACTATTTTTTATAATCCACATGCTATTTCATACAGGGGGAAAAAAAGCACACAATCCCTTTTTAAGGGCACACCAGCTGCATATTATTACTGAATGTATGGAGTGAACTTCTAACCTCCACAACAATCTCTGTCCCCTGGCATGATTTACATCCATCAGAGCCAGTGGTGCAGATCTTATGTACTGTCTTTCAACCTGAATCCTTCAAACTCTATTAAAGAGAAACCCAGTAGGAATTCCCCCGTATCCCACTGTTAGAGGAATCGCTTTTGATTTCAATAGCAGGTGCTGTCAGTTTTTCATTCAGACCATGCTAGAGCACAGACACGTGAGTGCTGTGCTTACAGCTTCAGGAGTTTCACTGGAGGCTGACAAGTTAAGGTTTTTTTTTTTTTTTTTCTTTTTAATTAAACCATGTATATGTTTTATTTGTGCGAGCTGAAATGCACCTTTAGATTTCTATGCAAAACAAGCACGTGTGTAGCTGCTAAGGGGGAAAATAATTTTTCCTGTCCATTTGGCGACGGATGTAACTTTATCTTTTGTGCATTTCCTGCTTTTTACCTACAATTCTGCGTCTTTAATCAAAGAACTTGCAAGCCTTTTGCAAAGGCAGTGCCAGATGGAGCCAGTCCTTCTCCAGCAGCTCTCCACCTCTGCATTCACACTGAACGGAAGCAAGTGCAGGAGCCCTAAAATGACTATTCATGCCCCAGCATTTTCTGACCTACCCAATCAACACGACAAGTGCTTCCAGGTGCCAACGGCACGCAGCTTATATTGCTGTCTGAAATGTTTCTTCAGTGCAAACTCAGGCACAACTTTAATATGAGCAAACTATCATCTTCAAGTAGTCTCTGCTCATCTGTGTGTGTAATATCTCCGATCTCGATGCTAGGCCGCAAGATGGCCAATTGCATTCAGATAAATGCCTTGGACTCCTTTAAACATATCATAATCTGCCTGTGAAATGGCTGGATAGTTACTTTCCAATTTGTGAAATGGTTCAAAGACTGTAAATAAAAAAGAAATTGGACAGCTTTCAAAAGTACAGATTAGAGTTTTCAATTCTCAGTGATACCGTGCTTCCCAGCTACACTCCTGTGATCTCTGTATTAATATTTAAAACCTGATTGTGTTGTGCTCTTATCTCGAACAAGAGAGCAGAGCACGACCAAACCCAAGCAGACGACATGCTGGAACAACAAGATGGCAACTCCCCAGCCCTGCAGCACGCACTCGTGCAAGAGGCATGGGTGGAGAGGTGCGTGGGAGCCTTCTGGCTTCCCTTCCTCCCATCTGATTTAGCATATTAAAAATACGAAGGCTGCTTTTTGTATTTACTGTATTTATCTCCCCTTAAACTATGTGCACCATCCCTCAATCCCAGCTGCTCTGAGGCTCGGGATTTGAGTTCTCTCTCAGGTTTGCGTGTCGTTGTTGAGCATCCAAATGAGCCCCGATGCCCAGCGTTTTAAGTGCAAACATGCTCCATGGGTGGGCTGGTCAACTGAAATAATAATAGTAATAAAAGGAAATAGAATCCCAAAATACAAAAGGTGGATTTAGGGCTGCTTCTACCCTTCTTCATCTAACCGATTTTAGGACTGACTTTGTCAGTGCTAAACGAATGGGAAGCCTGAAAGCTGGGACTGCCGTCTATACAGTAAATGCTAAACCCATACCGCACTTCTAGCATCCTCTGGAGCAAGGGGAATGATAAACCTGCCAGCAAAAGCTCACCTTTTGTTTTTCACCAAAACTGTCTATTTTCTCCTCCTGCTACAACCCACTGTTTATTTCAAACCTTATTCAGAAAAACCAAATCCTTCTCCAAAGCTGCCAAGCGATTTTTCTCTACAGGGGAATTGCTCCACTCAGTCTCTGACTGCATTGGCTTCTATGTTATTTATTTATTCCATTTATTCTTGCTCCTGCAAGAAAAACAGCCTGAGCTCTGAGGAGAGCTGATTATTCAAACAAGCAGGAATGGGGAAATGCTGAGAAAGGCTGTCTTGTCCTTCAAGAATGCTCTCATGCACCTCAGTTTGGATGTGGGGTGAAGACTCTCCTGTAAATGACTGCTCCTGAAGAGAGGGTAGGGATGGCCTTGGCCTCTCAGCCACATCTCATTTTGCATTTTACAGTGCAGATTAGGTCAATCCTTTCACCAGACTTGCCAGTTTACCTTACAGCCCTGGCAGGACAGATAGAAGAAAGGGAGGGAACAAGCTAGCACTAAACAGAAAGAAATCTTTCATAAAACCAAATTCTAAGAAGCTGACAAAACTCCATTGTGAGAATATCAATATTCAGCTGCTTTAAGAAATAAAGCAGTTTCCCTGACAAACCATAATACCGTTTAGCTCCTTTCCAAAACTCTTTATTGCTTATGTAGAAACGTCAATATTTTGTAAAGCTCACTTCTAATAGCTGTATTCATGTTGGCTCAGGGATCTGCCTAAACAATGCTTAACTAGAGGACTGATATCTAAATTTGTTTTATAGATATCTGGCGTTCTGCGGAGGGCTTTAACAATGAAAGAGCCATTAATATTATGAAAAACACATTTGCTTTGGCGAAGCAGATTTATAACAAATAAACTCTGCAATACATGGAGTTTTAAGTTGAAGCAAACTGGGTAACATTTTCATACCAGCATTTGGCACTTAAAGACACAGGCAAAAAAAGTACGCTATCAAAACCACACTGACGTCCTACCAAGGCTGACACACAAGCATCCCTTACCTGTATTGTGGGAGTATTTTTGTTGAGAGAGAACATCGGGGTGCAGGCAGTGATGCTGAACAAGCAGTAATTTGCCTCAGCATCATTTTAAGGAGATGCAAAGATCTCCAGCCTGGAGATTCTGGTGCTGAAGTCATTGTCACGGCTAGTCGCCTCCGTTGAAAAGTCACACTGGAAAGCTGAGAGGCTGTAAGGATCAGCATCCAGCTTCAAAGGAGGAGGCTTAGCCCTACTCGTTTGACTCAGGACCACCAAGGGCTGCCAAGTATCACCAAGTCAGCTCTGGCTAAGGTGCAGTTTCAAACTCTAACTAGAGGGGGTTGATAACAAGGTGACAATACATAAGAACAAGGTGGAAAAACATTCAACACTGATTTCTAGCTTTGCACCTGTCGGCTTTCAGATTATTCTTGCTAATGGCTAGTTCAGACCAGCACACTGCAATCTAAGTTTAATCTTTGTTCTTGTGAAGAGGATGAACAAACCCATTGGCCTTGTGGGGCTTTGAATTGGTCCCACAGAAAAGACAGATATCAAAAACCTACAGGAAAGTGAGCAGTGGTGTTGAAGTGCACTATATTTTAGGACAAAGCCATATTCCTGCCTGCCCAGGTTTGGCACCTGGTTTTGCACACAAAGTGCAAAGAAAAGAGGAAAGTGCTAAAGATTAGGCACCCAGAGTAATTACTGGTCCAAACCAGAGCACAAAATGCACAGAGGAACATTAAGATGTTGCTGTGTTAGACATTTTCAATAATGTACTCGACCTCGAAGCCTAAACTGCACCTGATTAACCCAGTCTACCAACAAAGGTGTTATGGATTCCTCCAAGCAGCAGCAGAATAAAAAGTTGGAACTGGTAAAGAAAAGCAGGTAGGACGACACAGAAATGAGAAAAGTAAATGATAGCCTTTAGAGATCTTTAAAACGTGTAAACTCATTGCCATTGTGTAATACATACGCCAGTAGAATTAAGTGCCCGATGCCACTGCAAAGCAGGAATGTGACACTTTGAGCAAAAGAATCATGTCTCCCGTAGGGGAAAAAAACAGATTCATATATTCAACGTGTGAGAAAAGAGGAGATGGGGGAGAGAGAGAGAGAGAGAGAGAGAGAGAGAGAGAGAGAGAGAAGGAAGTCTGACCTGGTCTAATGCACGTATCTTAACAATACACCTACTGTCTAGTTAAACGTGAATACATTTTTGTGTGATTAAAAGACTCAAAAGCATAACAGAAAACCAGGAAAAGCAAGAAAAAAAATAAGTAACCAAGCAATTTGTATCAGATTCTGAAATACAGCAGAGACTCTTTGTTCAGATATTACTGCAAGTATAGGATAAAACTACTGATACAATACAGAGCTAGAGAGTTGCTGTATTCCTCTAGCACAAAGGCTAAAGCTCATTTTATAGCTCTCACAGGCAACATAAAATAAATACACCAATCTAGAGTGTGATTATTATCCCCCTCCACCTTCAGCATCAAATACTGAAATATTTCTGTTTTGTAAATATTTCACCTCAGACCATTTAGTGCATGTGTTGGGACCTGTAATGCTATTAGCCTTGAGCCTTTCACATTCCATGCATGCAGCGAGACATCTTGTCAATTCATGGGGAAGAAGTATATTAGTTTTTCGAGTCATTGTAGCGCTTTACAGGTACTAAAACCTCAAAATCCCTAATATTTTACATTATCCAGGCAGAACTCTCATTTTATAATAATGCTAACCCAAAATCTAGCTCACTTATGTCATCAAAAGCAACTCTTCTTCCATTATCTTAAATGTAAATGAGAAAAAGCATGCAGCAGAAGCAGACAGAATAATTTATAACAAGAGGAAATCTGTCAGGCCAGGAATGCTAAAAACAGCATAATACTGAACTCATTTGGAAATAAATGAAATAACTGAATTTTGAATATGCTGGTCGGGCTTGAGATGGCAAGGGACCAAGAAGGTCACCTGTGATAGACCCCTCATGGTCCGCACTAAGCAAGACAGCAAATGTTTAAATCTTCTAAATTAAAAAATATATATATATAAAAAAAAAAAAAAAAAAAAAAAAAAAAAAAGTAGAGCCTGACTGACCATTGATCTGAAACACAGAGATTCTTGGCATGCCAACCTGGAGCCACTCAGCAAAATGGAAATTACAAGTGTAAGTACTGCAGCAGCAACTGGATTGCCCATTCTGTTCAACTACCACAGGGATTGATTCAGTACAGAAAAAACATATGACTGCTTGAAGACAGAGAAAGAGAGTTTTCGATTTAAGAATCTGAATCAGCCAGTCAATGGACAGGAAAAAGTAGCAACCAAAAGCTCAGGACCTGAGGTGTTCTTTGGAGGTGCCTCACTACATTGACGACAACAGGAGCTTACAACATACAGGTTCCTGCAACGCCATCACCTTCACCATACTAAAATCTCCATGCCTGAGACTGCAAGTACCTCAACTATTTGCTCACCTTTTCTTAGATGGTGTTGGGGAAGGCATAAACCTTTCCATGGATGACTGGAAAATCCCGAATTTCATCCAGGGTGGATGATGATCACAGACTGGTGGACAGAGGCAGGGCAAAACTCAACCCAAACCAGACAACTGGCTGTCCTTATTCCCTTCTCCTCCTGCAGAGGCCATCAACCGCTGCAGCCAACAACCCGCTCCTGGAGGTGCTGAGAGGTGCCTGGGATTACAGTAAAGCAAGGAATGCTTTGGTCCCCCTGTGTTACAGTATGAGGAAATTGCTAGCTAATGCAACAGAAAGACTCCTTGCCTCGCTCCAGGCTATTCCCCAAGGGCTCTCCCTGTGAAAAGTCCAACACTCAGACAAGGTATGGGACTGATTGGACCACTTTTCCCATCTGTGCCAAGCCTGGCATGTCCACAGTACCTTTCTGAGTACAACATACAACTCTCTAATCCTCTTGGCAGCAGTCACTTGTACAAGGTCAGTCCCCCTGGCCTACAAGATGTTTTTCCAAATTAAACTCTTATTTTCCCTTATTAAACTTCATATTTGAGCTAAACCAGCGACACTGATTCAGTTAAACCACCGCTGTCTCCTGCTTTCGGCGAGAGCAGAGTGCACAGAAATCTTATAGACTCTGAGATGCCTGGGCGAACAGGCTCCGACGAAGCAACGGGTTGTCACCAAGGGAGATGCGACTTTATTTCTGCAACGTGCATCCTTTCCAGCTCCAGGGCACCCATGTGAAATTATGCATCCTAACTGAGATATTGCATATTCAGTAACAGCAAGGTGCTGCATCCTGTACGGAAGAGATCCAAGAGCATGTCTAAGAGCAGCCTGCCCAGCGTGCTCCAAGCCACCCGTACCTCTCGGGGCACGGTGACCCAACATTTATTTGTCACACGGGGCTTTCAGCCCAGTGCCAGCTGCTGCTCTCAGCGGGACAGTGATGTGTGTCCCTGAGAGGAGCTGGCATTCACTGCTGTTCACCACCACTGAGGGGAAGAGGTGGACGTAAGGAGAAAACTCACCTCCTGGTCCATCCAGCTTTTAGAGACGAGCAAGCACTCACCGGATAACAAATCTGATTAATTAGCTTCGGTTGAATATGCTCTAATAGAAAGGAAATGTTAAGCGCATGCAAAGAAAACCAAATAAAACACATAAGGAAGGAGCTGGGTCTAAAAGCAGGTATTAGATTTCTTTTCTCTGTTGCACTCTGAGCAAATATTGTTCAAGGATGTTTGACAATCTGTTTGCCAGCTGAAGCGTGCAGCATTCCGATAACAATATAACAGAAAATTATGTGTCCGTTTCTGTCAAGTCGAAGCAAGTCCAAGCTGTGCTGTTTGCCTATATGAAAAACAAAACCACAGAAGAACTGACCTGGGACAGCATGAACATATTGAAGGAGAAGGGACAGTGCTGGGGAGCAAGGGAAAGAGGGAGCCGAGGGTGTAAAATGAAAACCAAGTGCCAGGGCCAACTCAGCTTAACGATTCCTTCCTCGTACAATTAATACGAGGTTGACCCTTTCCAGGTTGCTTGTTTTCCTTTTTGTAGTATCGAAATGCTAAAGCCCAGCCTGGCTGGATGAAAGCAGTATGAGCTAGCCAGTGTCGCTGAACATTTTTTTTTTCTTTGGAGACAATTTCTCTGCAGGGATCCTCCAAGTGGGAAACGCGGTGTTAGATTGCCTTCATCAGCCAAGAGAAACACTGTGCCGGCGAGGCTGAGCCCTCGCAGATGATAGGATTCCTGCTGAAACTTCAGGCTGACATTCAGAAATCCCCCAATCTCCCTCTTACCCAGATTTCTCTCCCTGCACGCTGAATAAAATTTCATTCATGTGAAACCTGCATTATAGCTCTCTGGGCACGGTGCTGGCTTGCCTCCACTAAAGGGGAACTTAAATCACTATTTTTAGCTCTTTTCCTTATCCCAGGTCAGTTCCAAAACGTAACCCTGCATGCCTCACCTGTCATTGCCTACGAACCACTTCTCCATCTGCCCCTTGAATAACAAGTTGCACCTTCCAGCTTTATTTCTCCATTGTTTTCCATCTGCTTTGCCTTCCCAGAAGAGCTCCTACTGGCAACACATCCCGACCTGCAGCTTTCCTCAGCCTCACGCCCAGATCTCAGCTATTTCCTTAACTCCAAAACCAAGGATACTCCCAATGCCGACACGTTTGGATGCCTCCTTGACCTTGATGTCTGTCCCCCTCCTAAAAGTCCAGTAGCCACAATTTAATTGCACAACCCAACAGCCACAATTTAGCACCCTAACTATTGCCAGGTCCTCCCCTCGCCTGTTTGCAGACTCGCAGGGAATGCTAAGGCTTGGCTGCTTTGATAGAGCACCGAGTTTTAAAAATTGCCTTGCTTTCCCTTAGGTGCAGAAGGGGAACATATGTGCCCTTTCTGCCCCGGGCTGCGGATCCCCAGTGCATGCCTCACATTCTCCAGACAAACCTTTTCATATTCCAGGTAGGGGTCTAATGGACTGAGGGAAGCCCACCCGAGTACCAAGGGCAAATGAAGCTTATAACATCCCAGGCATTTTGCTAACATTTATCATCAGCTTTCCTTCTGCAAAGCCCAACACAGCAGGATACAGGGAGGGGAAAAAAAAAAAAGAAAAAAAAAGCCTGCTTTCTGGCTGATGTGCTACAGCCCAGTGGTAATATTTCCTGAATTACCACTTTGGAGAGCCATCACCAGTAGGGCAGTGCTGAAGTCTGATTGCAAGGTGGAAACAACATTCATTTTCCCACCCTCAGAACCACCAGATGAGATGAGCTACCTGTGTTTGTGTGTGTGTTTATATTTCTGTATATACTCTTTTTTTTTTTTTTTCCTCCACAAAACAAATTGCAATTAGAGTTAACTGCACCTGATCAAACAGTGCATGAAAAAGGATGTGACAGAAGATTTTCTCTCAAAACACCTGTCTGTGTAACTGGTATCCTTTAAAAGTTTTTTGTTGTTGTTTTGTTTTTTAAAGACAAGCTAAACCATAACTGATATCCATAAAAACCTTTGCGATTCAAGCTTCCTTAAGGTAGGTGTGCAAGACATATTTTTGCCCATAAGAGCTGAGCTTACAGAAAAAAGTAAATTACAAGATACTTAATCCTCTAACAACCAAGCTTGAAGCCAAAGGCATCCTTCATAGGCCAGAATACATTTTGCAGAACAAAACTTCCCAACATAACACACGTGTCGGTGAAATCTCCCACACAGCCACACAGCACAACGGGACCACAATGAAGCTCTGCTTAAACCTTCCTTCTGGCTGGGCATCCTCAGTTTTGTCTTTGAAATATGGGCTCGCTTCACACTGTCCTTGGTGGCCAAGGTGAGGTGAGCAGCAGCAGATGCGCAGCTGGCACGTGGCAGGCAAGAGTGATGTGAGGCAATGATTTCAGGAGCACGGCCCGTCACTTGGGCCCTCAGAGAGAGACACAGAGAAGGATTTGTCTTGATGCCTGCCTGCGGAGAAGGTTTAGGTTGCATTTAGAGCAGCTGGAAATTTATTCCAGCCCGGCGATGCTGGAGGTGGCACGGGGTGTCAGGGAGGAGGAAGGCATTGCCCCCCAGAGCGGAGATGCCAGCGCGCATCCAGCAGGTCATGGCAGCCTCTCTCGGGTAAAGCAAAGCCTGTATTTCCCCAGGCCAGGAGGCCAAGGATGAAAATAACTACAGAGAGTGAAAAAGTACTTCAGACTTTGAAAAGCAGGACAGCTAGCCAGATGCTGTCCCAAGAACACCAACAAGTTGTGACAGAGATGCGCCGGCAGTGAGAGAAAGAGTCAAGCATACTCTCCTCGGGGAGCTCCTGCTCCGCAGGTCAGTGACAAAGCCTGGAAAGGAGGCATGATATGGGGCTCCTTGCTTGTTTGAAATCACTGCCTTGGAGATGTTACAGTCCTATGCAAATAAAGAAAACTCTTCGGTCACTAGATACTTACAAACCCATTGTCTTACTGATCAAGAAGAGAAATGTGCTGTGCCCAGAGCCGCACGCAGCCCGCGCCCTTCCACGTGGCTCAAGCAGGACTCTGCAGGCTTCCCTTACCCCTCATTTTTGTTCTCATTATTTTTGCCATAGGAAAAAAAAAAATGCAGACACAATGAATAAGACATTTAGGTCAGGACTTTTCATAAACAGTACTCTAACATTAGTCTCTGAAAAAGTGGCCTGATTTTAAAAGCACTAAGAAAGCAGTATCTCCCACTGACTTCAAAAAGCACTGCCTTGTGCTCAGCCCTTTCATGTATCGGGTTATTTAGGTGTCTTGGCCTTACTTTCCCTTTGAATTTCATCTTTGCATAGCACAGGTTCAGCTTGTGAGTCCAACCTAACCAAGCCCTAAAAGACTAAGGCACCCGTTTCCCTCAGCCTAGCTGGGAAATCCTGACTGCACCTTGCAAAGCATTGACTGCAGTATTTATATCACTCCTGAAATACCTGCAATTACTGGAAAACCACAAACATCCACTTCATGCATCTCTGCATGTTCAGTTTCTGCATGTGTTTTTGAATCTGAATCTGGAGGTAATCCCTCAATGGCCAAAGGAACCCGATGAATAGTTCAGTCCATCTCATGGTGGCTGAAATACTTCCCACGGTTTGCTGTGGCAGCACACGTCACGCCTTTGCTTTTGCTGGACAAAATTAGCAGCAAGGCCAACATTTATTATGGTCAGGTTGGATTAGGGCTGGTAGCTAGAGCGCAGCGTCTCAGTGCTGGCGAGCTACGATTTGCTCTGAAAAACCTGCAGAGAGCCTGTGCTGCCCTATTTCTCTCCACTCACCAGCAAAGAGTCCTGTGACAGCCTACGTGTGCGTTCTGCCTCCCACGTCACTGTTAGAGCAGCAAATAGAGTGCTTTTGGTGTCTGAAAAAATCTTTTCAGCTTTTTACCAAGTTTCACTCCTGGAAACAGCTTTTCTATCCATGTATTCTGGGATTGCATCGTACAACATACTCCAGAAGTCTTCAGAAAATACTACATGAAATAAAGCACTGGTGAGTTTTGTGGTATCATCTTAGCAATATGGTTTAGGGGAGGACATGTTAGTGTTAGGTCAGAAGTTGGACTAGGTGGTCTTGGAGGTCTCTTCCAACTTAGATGACTATGTGATTTGCGCCAGAGCTGAAAGAGACTGATAATTTTGAAGTATTTTGATTTGCCTTCTTTCAAAAAAAAAAAACTTCAAAATTATCAGCCCAAATGGGAAATAAAAAAAAATTTAAGTTACATAACTTTAGAAAAAAAAAAAAAAACAACAGCTGACTGCATGTTAACCTTGCTAACATGGTAGTGCTGAACGTGGCAGCATAGTTTCCAATTCAGTGCAGTTTTTTTAAGCCTAGGCTTATGGTTATTGGAGCCAACACTTCAGAATATACCACGGGCTGAACTCCTTTCCTAGCCAGAGACCCAAACGTCTGAACTCTCATTCACTCCTGTTCTCCCTGGGAGATGAAAAAAAAATCCAGATAAAGCAGAATTAACACAGGCATCCAGCATCTCCCCCAAGCAGCATCTACCTATCGGCTGAGATCTGCCGAGTCCGGGTCAGATTACAGAGGAGAAGAGCATATGAAATGCATTTTGCTATGAACCACAGAACAAATGAAATCATATATAAGGGATCAAATGCTTCAACAGCACAAGCCAGGTGCTGTTCTGTGTGCTCTGCCCATCAGCTCAGTCCCAACAAGGGGTGAATCTGACTTAATCTTTTGCACAAACTCCACCAAATGCTGTTTCAATTGAAAAAGGCTTAAGGTGAGATTTACTTTTTCCCCCACAAACTCCTGCCACAAGCGCTGTCGAGATACTTGCATGCATTAAAACATGACAGACACTAAATCACAGAGTGTGTTATATTTATTTTTAAGCACAAGCAGGCATTTCTCTGAAAAGGACTTGTACCATCCTACATTTTAATTCAGCTCCCGTTTGTCTAAAAGAGGCATCCTCAGCCTCTGCAGCCTCGCCTTGCTTCTATGCTGCAGTTAGCAAGGCTATCAAAACATTACACGCCCACGTGTAGGTAAGCACTTTTTTTTGGTCATTCCTCTGGATATACTTATAAAAAATGGATCAAGGTTTCTCCAACCTTGTTTGCTACTTGTGTTTGTCCTCTCCTTGTACCAGGAGCACATCCTGGTTTAAAAAAAAAAAAAAACAAAAAACAAAGCTAGTCGATGCTAAAGTTACAATGCCACAGGCAGAGCTTGATAGGAAGGGAATACATAACAGAAATAAATTAGTCTCTTACTGAACAAGGACCCTGTTTCTGAATAAATGTCCTCAGAGGAGGGAAAATCTGTAATGAAAACCTAAGATTTATAAAACATAACTAATTTGTTAAATTGCCTTGGAACAGATTTTTTTTTTTTTTTTTTTTTTTTAAGATTTCCATGGAGATAGCAGTGTTCCTTCCATAAAGCACTCTGAAAGCCAGTAATATAAAATCTGCTGCTTTGACACCTCACAAGACACCCGACACTCAGCACTCCTCGAACTGTGCTGGTGCTCCAGGTGCTGGAGGTGGCGGTCCAACATTTTGGCTGTTTGATTAGAAGAGATCTGCGTCCAGTCATTGCTATTTCCAGGTTTTCGATTTTTCTTTCAGCTGCCAACAAATTTTCAAACATATTACACGCCGCAGATCTTGTGGTTTGGATTTCCTCCAGCACTCCGCTAACATCTGCCAAATTCCTGTTAAACCCAGCACTGGCTGATGAGCGCTTTCCGATGGTGTGAAACTTAATGCAAGTAACTAGTGGAAGCTTGGGAGCAATTAAATTTTAATCAAAGATAAGTTTAGTTTTCAGCATTGTGAGTTATCTCCAGTGTCTAACTAGCTAATATATATAATAACCCTCTGCTCCCCTTGTAATCGGCAGCGTTGAGCCACAAAAAGATAGAAAAGTAACAGCTTAAGAAGCCCCGTCCCCAAGCAAGCCACCTACCATATTAATAACCCATACAGCCTTCCCCTCTGACATGCCATCTGCAGCCCAAATTGCTCAGGTGTGTTATCCAGGCAGATTCAAGCACCTGCCCCTCTCTGCTCACTCTCCTGCCCAAGATCACCCCTTGTCCCTCCCTGCCCGGCTCCGCTGGCAGAGCTCTTTATCTCGCTGCTGTCAGGCACAAGAAGCAAGACTAATGCTTTTTTTTGAAACCATGTTTAGCTGCCTTCCACCCTCCTTCTAGCACGCAGCAGGTCGTTGAGCACAAGTTTGCTTATTCCTGAGATCTTGGCTTGCTTTTACCTGAGATCTGGCTCCAGGTGCACCCGCTGCAGCGGGACACCTCCAGCCCTCCTCCAAACCCCTTCTTCCCCCAGGCCACGAGTTTACTTTTGCCTCCTCCAGATCTCCTGCCAACCCCCTGTCAAAAGCTGCTGAATCCTCAACCTTCCACATCCTTGAGGATGCACACAATGAAAGAGATGGCTTCTCATAAAATAAATCAAGCCTTTCTATCTCGCAGTGAGTGACGGATGCAAGTCAGAGTCTCTTTACTACGCTGCTACAGTGGGCTCAAAGCTTTCCCACTGCTCTTCTGAGTTCAAAAATCTCCCGTTGCCAATCTAGAGACTATTTTTGTGTGTGCTCTGGCAGGACTGATGTAGCAAGTGGAGCTCAGCAACTCCCAGGCTGTTTTTAATGGAAAATGTACCCCCAAACACAATAGTTGGCAGCCGAGGGCTGGGAACCATTTGGAGATGAAGTGGAAGGATCCCTGCGAAAGCCACTCTTTGGTATGAAATCTTTGTTCAAAGGCAGCCCCACAATCAGAGCCAGGCTTCTGGAAAGTACAAAACACAGCAGTGGGCTCCCTTGCCTCAGAAGACTACACAGGAAAGGGGAGAGATAACAGAAGCTGGGTATTTTTCATTTCTTTGCAAGTGAAAATATCCTAAACACCCGCAGCATGTGCAGCGTGGGGAAGTTAGATGAACAGCTGCCTGGAACCAAGCACTAATTCATCCATTTTCCTCTCCGTTAATGAATATGGACAATGGGAAATCAGTAGATGCAGAAAACCCACGATTTTTATGGATTTACAGACTGATTTTCCTTACCTCATCTAGTCATTTTCTGCCTGTGCAAAGGGACAGCACAGTTGGTGCAAAATACTACCAAATCATCACAGTGACATTTTTACCCTCAGTTTCCTTCCACTGGTGCAGAAAATGGCTACAGGTGCCAAAGGCATAGAAAACGTGCCTTTTAGCAAGGTGGATATCCCGTTCAGCAGAACTAAAAATGAAATCAGTTTTGTTATACCCACCGTTCTCTCCAGTTCAGATAATGTGCACAGATACGTTAGGCATTGTCTCCTGTAAGCCATGTTTCCCTCTCTACCCCCGCCCCAAATTTTAGCCGCGGCAAGTGGTGTGTGCCACCTGGGATCTCTCTAGAGAAGAGCAGGAGGAACATCAGTCCCTGCTACAGTTCTGGGCTAGAAACAGCCGGTTTCTCTCACGTTTTTCACACCGTTAGAATCACACCCCACTATACATTTCTCTTGGTACATCACAGCTTTCGGCTCAAATCCAGCTGGATTAGTGATAGACTGAGCTGGGCTCAAGGGGAGATCGAATATGGAGTGAACAGATCGTGCTCTGACTTGCACAGCCCCTCCTGGATCCTAGTTATGAGTTGTTGTTTTTTCCTAAACACTGTGTAGGGTGGGAGAAACATCTTAGTAATATGTGAGCGCAGCTATGAGACAATCTTCTTTTTTTAGTTAATGGCAAACTTTAAGGTCACGTTCATTATGACAAGACAGCTATTCCCATGAGCAAACGCAAAATGCCTTTGATGTTGAATATATCAGCGGTTTAAATATGCACCAAATCCCACAGAAGGCTGAAAGGAGAAAAGAGGAAATTTCGTTTCCAACCAAACCTGAAAGGGTAATGCAGAAAGCCATTACAGGATGCGCGTTTGAAGAAACCACTGCTCTTCAAAGACACAAATGGACACTAAGAAGGCACAACGTCAGCATCAGCCGTGACCTCTGGGGAACACGGCCAGTTCTGTCCCAGCCTGGGTACCTCTGTCCCAAACAGGCTCCGGGGTTTGGGTTCTATCAGTCTTGCTGAGTAACTGGCACATGTGCCTGCTGAGAAAGCAGGGCCTGTTAGCCAAAATCTGCCTGCTAGCCTTTATCTTTGATACGGGCATTGACTGCAGTGAGTTACTTACAGAGCTACTCACTCTACCCCAGCATCATCACGCAGAGCCCAAACAACTCACCGTTGGCCTTACTCAGTGTCATTTTTGTGCACACACACACACAAACACCCCACAAACAGACAAGCGACCCTCCCCAACACTGCAGGTGGAGTACAACCAGACAAAATCTCCACTTTAAAAAACAGAGAAAATCCCATCACTTTTTTTTCCAGGTGAAATTAGCTACGTCTATATTTAGTATCTGGAATGCAGCGAATACTACAGTCCCAAAAAACCATGGCAACCAGAAAATCTGAGCAACACCATTATTATTATTATTATTATTTTAAAATAGTTCTTCACACGGCTGAGACTCCTGCTTTGGTTTTTCAGACACAAGTGAGGCGGCTGGGAGCCTCCTCCAACCTGAAGCGTGTCTGCTGGATGAGCTGTGCATCATTTCGGGGCTTTGGGAGGTCTTGCACTGCGTTTCTTCAGCTTTTCACTCAACCACTTTCAATCAAAACCTTCAGCTATCCCTCACTCACAGCCAGTATCTCCATCTGTGCATCTCCACCCTAGGAAGGAGGTTTTTCTGTCTGAGAAGTGGTCATACCCAACAACATGAGGTATTTGGACCCCGCGGCCCCCCCCTTTTTTTTTTTTCTTGCAGTTCTATATTACATTCTTTTCTCTATAATCTTTTTTCCCTTTGTCCACTTAAAAAAAAAAAAAAAAAAAAAAAAAAAAAAGTGAAATGCAAAAAAACAAAAGCAGAGCAACAGCTTGCTTTAAGGCTTCCTCCCAACCGAAGGAGAGTAGCAATTTACAGCTCTCTCCCTGCATCAAGGGTAGAGATTACTGCCATTTAAACCCACTTCCACCTTGCAATTTCCACCATTTCCTACTACTTTGCAGCCTGGACTATTAAAAACCAAGACACCAGAGCTGAGGTCTGACTCGAAGAGAAGCCCATCTCCTTCTGCTCAGGAATTACATCATATTTCAAGGCACTGCACATCTTTCTGTGGACAAAATTAAGTCCAATAAAACCAATTTCCGCTCTGACATTATTCAAACATGGCCACAATCAAATAGAGTAGAAAGCCAAATGAAAATCCCAAGCACTAAAGTGATTTCATCGATGAAGGCTGGAAAGCTTCACAGATTTGAGCCCTTCCTACCAGTGAAGGATGTCCTGCAGTACATTACGATCTGTATCCTGCACAAATCTCAAGTCTGGAGAGTTTTAGCTATACTCATCATTTTGAGTGGACTCCCTTCTTTGATGGTTTAAATCCCACTGCGTGATTATCTTTTCCTTTAATACATCGCTTTTCAGAATAGCAGTCCATCAACATTGGGAACAAACCCTGGCAAAAGAAATATAAGGATGGAACAAGCACATGAGGGGTACAGACCAAAGGCAGCCTCAGGTCCTATGCCGGGGGTGGCTCCAGCTCACCTTTGCTCAGGGCTGTTGCTGGAGCTAGGAGAAGTACCTTTGCCTTCTGAAAGCTGCTGTAGAGAAAGCACTCAGCTATCCAATCAACAATATTAGCTTCTGTAAAGATTTCTGATAAGTCTTTAAGTGGAAAGAGAGAAAAAAAAAATCTTTGTATATTTGGATCCAATGAAAGTTCCCTGTATTTTTCCTTTAGCTCATTTCTTCACCTGTGCATCTTTTGGCCAGCTGCCCGCTGCTCTGCCCTGTCTCCTGAGGCTGCAAGAGAGTGGCAGAAGAGATTTTCTCTAAGTCCTTGCTCATCTGACAGTGACTTGCAGTCCCCAAACCCGAACGCTCTCATCTAGCATGCTGTCACAGAAATGCCCGGCTGCAGCTTGCCCCCGCAGCCCCGACACAGCTTCAGGAAACAAAGCACGCGAGCATACGCATTTGTGCCATTTAAACATGGGGATGCACGTTCAAAACAAACATCTAAGCAGCAAATTAAACCTACAGCGTGCCTCCCTGCTCCCCGCCAGCCTGCAAGGCACAGAGAAGCAATAGCTGCACTACCACCCTGAGGACACAAAGAGCAGAGCCAAGGCTGCCTCTCAGCCCTGCCTGCAAACCACAGCGAGTGCTTCCAGTCCTCTTCCTTTTGTGTTTTTTCCATCTTCCTTTTTTTTAAAATTTGTTTATTTATTTATTTATTTTTGGCATGTGAACAAACGATAACTGAGAAAATCGGAGAACAAAGGGAAGATCAAAGATTGCAGGTAGCTAGATCATTATGTATCCCAGCTAGGGCAAGAGTTTAAGCCTCCAGAGCTTACTTGCCAAGTTATTTTAGAGCTATGCCAAGCGAGCTGTGCCCTCCGAAGCTTCCTGGCATAGGAACTGTTGCGAGGCAAAGCAATGAGGTTCCCAGTGCTGCAGAAGTGATGTCAGGCTGCAGGAGCCACCAACCACACAGGCAGCTAGTTAATTCAAGCGCAATTACAGCCAGTAAAAGCCGCTTGTTACTTAACATCTCTACAGCATCAGAGCTGGAGAGGTGCTGGGGCCCTCCCTGGGGGGTGAGGATTTTGGAGAAGAGGCTGCTAACCTCATGCTGGTATTTCTAGCAAGCTGTAGGTGGTGCTTGGTCTTACCTATCTTGGTGACCCTGAAACAGGGAGGTCCCAGGTGGAGAGACCCCTCGGGAAAGCAACCTCTATATGCAACAACTCTCAAAGATGCAGTTTTGGTGGGTGGGAGCACCTACCTTGCTCAGCATGCACCTCTGTTCCTCCCCCTTACTGTTCCCGTAACACACCCAGTATCTGCCCAGCACCTCCTGCACGGCTGAATGCAATTCATCCTAATTAGCTATTCACACAGCTCTTTGTTTTCTCCTGTTTTGCCTTTCCTCCCCCATTATTCTTCCTTTCCCTTTCTATTGAATTGTTGCAAGACTTGTAGCTTGGAGCCAGCAGTACAAGCTACAAATGGGGCTAAAACGCTTTGTACTAATACATTCTCCCCTTCCCATGCCAATGTTCTCTTATAAAGCACAAACACACCTCTGGGAGTATGCTTTCTTGATCTAATTTGTAATTGTCTGTGTAAACAAAACAGAAGGAATATGCTAATTTCACTAGCTACTGATTGCAAGAGTCGATGCTCCTTGAGCTGTCTGTGCCATTTCTCAATCATGCCAATTCTTCCGAAGAAATAAATTGTCAGAAAGTGCAAAATGTTTTACCCATGTGTGCAGCTTACCCCCAGCATTGTCTAGAGAGCACAACAAAGAAAAATGTATCTAAAAGTACTTATTTTTTTTCTCCCTTTTTCTTGTGGTAAGGAGAGGGCATATATTTCTGTCAATACCTGCTCATTTCAGAAATATTAGCACCTTCATTAAGCTGTGTCAGCAGTAACTGGCCAGCTCCACGATTGCCTTTTCTATTTTCCCCCAAAGCTGGAGCTTCTAAAGAACCCAAAAGACCACAGCACATGAAATAAATATCCACAGGGCGCCAGAGTTAAAAATCACTTACTACAGAAGCTAGATGTATTTGTGGAAGCATGAAATGACTAATCCCACAATCAGAACAAGGAAACATAACAATAAAATCTGCTCCCTGTATGACAAGCGATGGCTTCTTGTCTATGCCCAGCGTTTCCCTGTATGACAAGCAATGGCTTCGTGTTTATGCCCAGCCTTTCGTGGTATTTGGAAGGAGCGACCCTTCATAAATGGTATACTACAGGGCAGGGAATGAGTGGGTGGGCAAGGCAGTGCCTGGATATGTGGCCCCACCACACTGCTCATGGCAGGACTCTGCTGACCAGTGGCGGTCCTATTTGTAACTGTTTGGGCGTTCTGTCAATCATTTGCCCACAAGCTTTCTCCTTCTCAAAGCCGTTTTAGCTCTTGCTCTCAACTTCGCTTCCATTTGGCAAAAAGGGGAAGCACATCTTGCAGGAGGGATGGGCTGCAAGCCCTGTGCAGAATTGGTCTCTGCTCCGTCAATACTGCCTGGTCCCCAGCTCGGCAGCAAAATTCAGTATCACCACCACGCTTCCCAGTGCTCGTTGAAGTGTCTGCCGCGAGTGAAGGGCTCTAAGCATATTTAGTGAGCAGGCAGAGCAGCGCTGCCATGGCACTTTGGCAGAAAATTAAGCTCCTCAACAGGAAGCATTTTACTGAAAGCTGAACGCCGCGGAGGTGTTGTCTGCGTGACCACCCACAAGCCCTGCATCTGAAAGCTGGGCCGCGAGGTTGCGCTGCGAGCAGAACTCCCCTCCTGCTGAAGGAGGCTCGGCACCTGCCGTTCTCCAGTCTTAGGCCTTCATTTGCTCCAGTAATGAACACCTTTGCAAAAATAGCTGTAGATTAGAGGAAGAATTAACCTCCAAACAAAGGAGAAGCTTAATTAAGCATTGCACTAAATGAAAACAGAGGGGAAGTACAGGTAAAAAAAAAAAAAAAAAAAAAAAAAAAGACATGACAGCTGCGTGGACTTAATTCCAATTTCCCCTCTTGTAGGTCATTTTACTTGGTGTAATTTCCTTTCTGTATTTGGACAAGTTTGTTACTGATGCACTGCCCGTTAACAGAAGGGGTTTTGTCGCTTTCCATTCACTCATACGTTTTTTAATGCTTTGCATTATGAGCCCTCCATCAAAAAAGCAAAACAGATTTAAATTAGACTTTGGGAGTATGCCATTTCATAAACTTCTCCCCAAAGAGCTTCAGCTAATTAAACAAATGATTGCAAAATACTCACAGTGTCAACCCTGTCAGCTTATATGCGAAGTATCTACTCCAAGCTGCGGTTATTTAACCAAACACAATGTGGAAGAGCAATGTGCTTTAAAGATAAGCACAAACCATTGGCAATGAGGGGGCACACACTTTTTAAAACCATGGGTGGATTACCGGGGGACAAAGACTCCGGACATCCCTGTCCACAGCCTTTGGAGCCAGCAGGTACAGATATTCTGGTCTGAAAAGGACAGGAACTGAAGATTTGGGTGGTCCATTTGACAAGGAGACTTCAACAGTTTTGAAAAACATAAACGATCTGTGCCACTCTCAGCTTTTGGGCTGAGCTCAGTATTTCTGCCAAGAGGGCAGGTTAGGAGCGGTTAATGATGCTCGAGGAGAACTCAGGATTTTTGCTGTTAGCTTGCAGAGACTTGGTGCAAAAGCTGGGATGAAGAGAGCTGGCAGGAACGGGTGCCTGGGGTGGGTAATCAGGAGTGTAAGCAGTATTTTATTACCATATGTACAACTGCTGGAGGTGGTAGTTCATTTACTCCAGCAGCCGAAATTCCCACCTGTCCCAAAATAAAGCATTGGAGGAGGGATATTTTAAACCTTTGTACATGTTATGTATAACGTAACACAGGCATTTTATCTTTCCCTTTCCAGTTCATCTTGCTTTCCTCCACTCTGAACTGTGTGACGTGCCCAACAATCCCTCTCCTCTCCTCTCCTCTCCTCTCCTCTCCTCTCCTCTCCTCTCCAGTTGCAAACCCCTGAAAATGCTTGAAAATGATAGAGGCAGTAGGATGAGAAAAAAGTATCTGCCCTCAAGTGCTGTGCCCATTACAACCCTAGATGCTCCTGAGGACACTGTCCTGGTGAAATGAGCTATGTGCAGGGCTCGCACTGCAGGGTACGCGAGCATTCAGATGAGCTCCTACCCATTCAGTCCCCTCTTTGTGGCTGCTTCATGCCTTGGCAGCACTATTAATGAGGAAACAGTTTTGAAAGGGGAAAGTCAGTTCAGAACATTCCTTTAGGAGGAATGCCAAGATCTTTCCTTGTTTATTTTCCTTGTTTTGTAAACATTTTTGTAATACTCATCAATACAGTCTGTATAGCATATTTTTTAAAACACCCAGCATGGACATCATTATCTTGCTCATGACTTTGTCGTTTTCTTTGATTCCATACACCGAAACTAATGCATTATGTCGCCATTTTGCTTTAAGTACTGTGCTGTGTACTACTTGATTGTGGGCTCTTACTGAATCAGCCTAACATTAAATGAATCAGAAGGTACCTAAATCACATAACAACAGCACTGGAAATGGTCAGGAAACAGGAATTAAGGATGAATGTTCTGTTTACATGATCAAAACACATTAAGGCATAAGAAATGCGAAGAAATTCTTCACTGAAATGTCTGGTAAAAGCATTTAGTTTGCTTCTGCCAAGTTTTCTTTTAGCAGAGCTGGTTCCAGATCCCTACTGCTAAGCAAATTAAAAGTTCAGTAAATAAATTCTGTCAATTGTTTGGTTTTCTCACATTTTTCTCTTTGAATTCTTCTCAAATTCAAGCTTGCTTTTTGTCTTTAAATGTGACCTACAATCTACGGAGTATTAAATCAAAACGGTGCATTAACTTCACTTTTTCCCCCGTAACTTTATTAATGTACAAAACCCAGCTTGCATAGTTATTATCACGAAATATTAACATAATGTACCTTTTCCTTAGCAACAGCTATAGTATCTGGGGAATGCAGCCCATAATAATGCAGCTTGATCTAGAAGCACAATAAAATATAAATAAGCTTGTTACACTTCAGTGGCACACAGGATTCCATCGCAAAAGGCCTTCATGAATTTAGAAACCTTGTCGTCTTCTTACTCTCAAGCACAGATTTTGTAAAGGAAGATTTATGGACACACATTCCTTTTTATTCCAGAAAATGAAATGTAATTGTTTACTCAGTATTATTTTGCTGCATGTCTACTACTAAATTTGTGGGCATAATACACACACACATGCATCTGTGCAAAGCAGCAGTCTAAAAGAAATAAAGATGAAAACAGGACTTAGAGAAAAACAGCAAATCTAGAGGGGAGACTGCCAGCATAGCACCCATAATTGTGGCAATTTTTTAAACGAAGAAACACAACTAATTTTTTTTTTTTTTTTTTTTTTTTTTTCCGGGAAAAATACAGCTGCAATGAAGCCAGGGATATACTTGCTACAAATTAATATGCTTAATCTAAATCTGTCCATTTGTAAGACTCCCAGTGCACCAGATCTGTCAAAGGAAAAAAGAAAGAGGGGAGAGCCTGCTTAGCCCTCGCACCTACAGGGACAGGGGAAGAGACTTTTGTGAATCTCATTTCCTTAGCTGAAGGTTGGTGTATTTGGCTGCACTAAAAGTACATTTAAAACACAAAGTTGCCATGTAAAGGTGTCTTCAGCTGGGTGGGAGCAAAATCTTCTCCATGCCCCATGTCCAGCTCGTTCTCTCCATCCCTGAAAACTTGGCCAACAGCCCCACGGCATGGATTGTGCCCTCATGTCCTTCTAACTCCTGTAATTACGTTTTATGAACCATAATCTCCCTTCTCAAAGGCAATCAAGATCTTTTAAATACTGCTTTCCATTAATTTTCCAGGAGAATGAAAAACATTGAACCAATTTGAAGGCAATAACAAATCATTTGGATCTAGAGGATAGCAGTCCTTGTCTTCTGAGCAAATACTGCAGTTATCAAGCCAAAGCAACTTGGCTGAAAGTCCTAAATAATGAGACCTCTTAAGAGAGAGCCAAGTCACAATCTTAACAACAGGTCTACATAATGTTTATTTGTTGTTGATCAGTATGTAGCATGCATTTATTAAAACTGGGATTTCCAAAAGCACACTTCAAGGGCTGGGTACCCAATTCATGGAAATAAATTTCCCTCTGAATGGATTATAACACATCACCAGAATTCCCCTCTACAGAGCAATATAAAAAGTAAAGAATCAAATTGCCTTAAGGAAATTCAAGGGCCAAAATGTTAGAAGGAATCAGACCACTGAATCTGTGGTGGAAATACCTCTTTTTTTTCTCAACAATTTCTGATTCAACCCAAAATGTCAAACCCAAGTGTCAAATAGTGTAGAAAAAAAAATAATAATTAAAGGGAATAAAAAACCTGCAGAAAATCCCCCTACAGAGCTTTCTGAAGATCCACCATATGAACGCGAAAACTCCTTCCTCTTTTGACTCTGTGCTGTCAACAGCAAGCATGAACCAAACATGTTTTGCTCGTATGAGGAATAGGTTGCCTTTCTAGAGAGGCATGAGTCTGATGAACTTCAATGAGATTACATCAAATGACTGACTACTAAAATATCTCTGTGCTTTACTGGAAGGCAGCCAGATAGCACTAGTGAATAGCCCAAGTCTTTATCAGCAGCTTTTCCTAACTTGTCTCATATTTGAATCTAGACTTGTCCACAGGGTCATTTTGGATCATTTTTGTCAAGTAATTTGCTACCAGTGAATGTAGTTGGACCTCATTTATGAGAGGGACTGAGCCTGGTTTATTCCCAATCTAACTCCATACCATAGATTTTACTGGAATTAAAGTCAACCTTACATTTCTTACATTCCTTTTGTAAGGGAAAAAGACCTTCCAAGGGAGTGATTTTCATTAAATACATACTCACAGTGAATTTTCTAGCAGCTTTTGTTGTTGACATAAAAACTCTAAGATAACAATCACAGAAAAAGAAAAATATAAAGAAAAATATTTGCCAGTAGACGATGCTATAGATGTAATGCAATATTCCACTGCCGCAAATATTTTATCATACATGCCACTCACAAATCCAAGTTACAAGTCTGGGAAGCATTAATTTTTTGTTAGGTAAACATACCATTCATTATCTAGTCTAAAAATCATTTTGTGCTGTCAATGGAAAACTCTATCAGACACTAAGAAGTCATCTGCTATTATAAATGGTGTTAACTGGATCATTTTTCATCCAAATTTATACCTGATGAAGAATAAAACAAACACTACCTCTGCAGCTGCAATAGAATAAAACCCGTTTTCTCATTAAGTAACTACATCAACATTGCAACAAGAGGTGGCTTCCTATCTCGACTGCTAACTAACTGTCTTCCCAGATTTAGAGTATCAATTTGTTCTCCACCAGAGTTCTCCACCACCCAAATTAGGCCATATATTAAAAAGACAAATCATAAAAATGCATAAAAGTAATTCTGCAATGGGACCTGTGTCTACCTGACCCTTTGAATTTGTATCTATTTGTGAATATCCACAGGTCCTGCCCCAACAACAACTGGGGTCTTATTTCCCACTCTAATGCAAACACATTTCTGAAGGACTCCTTTAAAATAAAACATCATCCTCATATGTCCCACCTTAGTTTTCCAAGTTACGATGAAATACTTCATCATATAAGTCATGGAGCAGTTCTAGAAAGAGGCAGCACATGACACAAGAAGCAAGATACTGAAAACGATGCAAACAGCTTTGCTTTCCAGGGGCTACGTCCTTTGTGTTGGAGAGTTCCCATAAGAAGTGCTCACATCATATGCCTTTTAAACTTCTCTGAATGGGCAACATGAAGGCCAGTTATGCCTCTCAATCAAATTGCTACAGACCGATACCGTTCCCTTTTAAACATACCTATGGCTTCGGTAATCAGTGGACCTGAAATTTGATCTCTTGTACGATTTATTTGCCATCCTCTCCCATTACACAAATATAAATATAACAGGCATTTTTCTACAGGCCTGAAATGATTCAGAATTAATACCAGATGACAAAATAGACCATGTACCAGGAGGGGAAAAGTTACGGTAAAAGCTCCTTCCCATTAATGGGGCCATTCATTCATATGGCCACTATTCCACAGGGGAGCTGGACATAAATTATGTATTTGACATCTAGTTATAGACGATTATATCTGACATAATGAAGTTATAATGGAAGGAGTTTGCACATTGTTTGGTTATTAAGTGCCCATTTCTTGTCCCTGCACCAGGTGCAATGGTGATAGGCCATACAAATCATCCAGAAGAAATGCCAAAATGGGCTCCCTTACTGATAAAGCACCACACATGTTTATTAATTTAACAGCTTGTCTTATGTCTCCCCCATCTGCTCATTTAAAACAGTTATTTGCCCTATAAATATTTCAGAAAGAGAAGTGTAGCCAAAAATTAGTCTGGCAGAAAAGGGAAAAAAAAGAAGTTTGGGAAGAGTCTCATGCTGTACGCAGCGCTGTGTTCGTTTTCCACATTGAATTAGTTCCACGGCTTTTTTTCAAGCTGGTAATAGGACATTCACTTTGGATTAGTGATGCTTGAGGGTGTACTGCCATGGCTGTCTCTGCTTTCCAGCTGTTGCCACTGTCGGATGGGGGAAAACTTCCCCTGCTGATGGCAAGTGGCACAACTCAGTACAACGGAAAATGAAGCCCACTGTCAAAAGAATCTCCTGGGTGGACATCCCTGTCCACTTTGAACACATCAGAATGTACCGTAGCTTAAAACACACTAAAAAAATAACACGATCTCAAGGCATCTTTAAATGACAGCCTATGCTGATTTCCATAGAAAAACACTTTCAAGAAAAAAAAGGTAAAAAAGCAAGTTATAATGCTTTTTCTCTTTCTTAAGATTTGTAGGAATAATGGAAAAGGTGTTTAACATCAGTCAGACTTTCTTCCCCTTGATTCCTTAAATATTTTCAAGTGGTAAATACTTTGAGCAGTTCCCACCAGCATACAGGATTTAGCACTCCTCCTTGAGAGACTTTGTTTGCTCCGGTTTACTGCTAGAGAAAATGCTGTTATCTTATAAATAAACAGCAATGCCCTGAGGTGCCCCTCTGCAATGAAAACACACATTCCAAAGAAGTAAGAGCAACAGTTCAACACCATAGTAAAAAAAGGAATCGGCGAAAGGCATTCAATTAACTCTTTCTGACTATGGATAGCTACAGGACGTAAAGCGGACCTTGCTGATCATAGCAAGCGAACAGGTGGATTGCAGGCTTGCTGCAAGGTTTCCAGGAGCTCTGGCTGCTCTGGTTAGCATACTAGCTATCCTCATTCATGCTATCTAAATGAGGAATTAATAAATACTGAGCATGGCCCATGTTCAAAGCAGCTGCCTGCTTCAGGGAAATCAGTGTATCGCAGGCACATGAACGTTTCAGCGCAGATCTGAACTGTGAGGACAGATTTTTGAAGAGCTGTGGCTGAGACTGGGAAAAGCATCACATAATTCTATCAGAGCTCACAATCCATCATATTCACAACTCAAACAGGCTCCATACCTGGCAGCCGCATCCCCGTGGCTGCAACTACCACACAACCCCCCCAAAAAAGCCCTCCGTCTCCACATGAAGTTGTTTGAAGACTCATCTACAGCGTGGAGGCTTTGAATGAGCAGCCCATCATGACGAAAAGCCAAGTTCAAATGAAAAATAAACAGCAAAGAAGTCAACAAATGGATCTGCACAGATGCGTTCAAGATAAGGCAACTGAAAATTCACTGCACATATGGTTGTTGCAAAACCTTGCCATTGACAGTAGGTTTACAGTGAGCTTGCTGTGAACGATTCCCTCTAATTCAGTTGGTGAAACACCAGTTATCCCTATGCCTCATACACCCTACTTGCCTAAAAAGCCACGTGGGACAGACCCAATGAAAAAACAACGTGTTTTCCTTGCTAGCTGCTTGTTGCAGCTTAGGGGGAATGAGATTCTCCAGTGGGCACAAAGCTGCTGTGAAGGAGAAGTCCTAAGAGCAGCCGTGGCTGGAGAAAAGGCTGAGCAAAAGCAAAGCAAACCAAAGGAGAGAGACAGGAGGAAGAACAGGGGACTATGCAGAAACTCAGATGGTGGAAAGGGAGTGAGGGCCCTGAGCATGGGAGACCCTGACTAAGACCCAGTACATGCATGGTCCTGTCTTGGCTCTAGAGCAGTGAAATAACCTCTCAGCTGGATACTCCCTGCTGAAAGACAGCAGGAAAATAATCTCACCTTAAGAAGCTGGAAACATATTGCTGTTAACTAACCCTAAAGAGAAGGAACAAGGTAATTAGAAGTGAGACCTCGTGGAAAACCAGAGAGGCACTGTAAAGGATTCCCAAGCTATGTAAATTAGGGGGACTCAAGCCAACGATGAAAAAGCCCGGAATTAGGAAGTATCTGGCCACCATTAGCTCAGAGCAGGGCCATCAAACAACACAACTCTCTCACAGCGCTGTAACTGGCGAAGGAAGGCAGAAGGGTGAGTGTTTCAGGGCCTGGCAAACACGGGATGTGTGACTCCGTGTGTCAGCTTGAATTCATCCAGGAAGCACCATAGGGCCTCACTGCCCTGATCCCCCCTTTCCCTGGGTCTGGGAAGGACTACCAGGCTGCGCAGAAAGCCCTGCTGGTCACCGGCTGTCAGATCCTCCCAGATCATCTGCAAAGCCATCGACCCTCTCTGGGACCTCTCAGAGGAAGGGGCACACCACTGAGTTGGAGAGGAAAGACAGAAAAAGTAGCAAAACTTCTGGTTGTCTCCCTGACACCATGCCCTATAGCATTCCCTAAAGGAAGAGATTCTGCATCTAAGGAGGTTGAACCACACAGCTGAGGTTTAGAGGAGAAAAAAACAAAGCCTGTACTGGGGCCAGAACAACTTCTTCACTTGAGAAATATGCACGGAAAGGTGAGAACCTCTCTCCTGTATTTGCTATGTATTTGTAGAACCGGGGACCGATAAATGGTTTTGCTTATAATTTCATATTTTGGACATACACTGGCTTCAAGTATATCAATCTCCAAGACAACTCTGTCTCCTGAGATTCGACTTTGAAGGAAACCATTACAAAATGCTAGCTCAACAGGGTAGGAGAGCTTGGACTGCCTAGCTGTAAAAGCCAGGCAAATATTTCATGTTTAATATGATTCCACACATACACTAAAATCTGCTTCTATAAAGCTTTATAAATAGTTTTAGTGTGTAGATTCAGTAAGTTTAATTCACTCTATTCGCTGTATTTTAGTACCTGGCAGAAACTGAGTCCAAACTCTAAATTTAATTTATTGCTATATATGATAATTCCATAAAATTCCTTTCTAAGTCAGAGTACCAGAATTACCATTTACCTCTGAAATCCCTTGCTTTTGTCAGTAACCAACGATCCATTTTTAAATGCAGGTTCAATCCTCAGCCTAGGAGATCACAACTGGTGGGTACAAGAAAAGTTTGACTGGCTTGTCATGACAGACCAACGATTAACATCTACGGCTCAGTAAGACAGGGCTGCCCGAGTGAAAGAAGGAGGCTCCTGAAATACTAACAGCTAATAACTACTCACGGAGGACACAAAATAGCGCTCACTAAGGTAAATAGATTTCTTCTCTTTATGCATTAGCCTCAACATCCAGCCAGCAGTCCCGGCGTGCAGTATCTTCAGGACCAGGCACGATGAAGCTGAAGACACAACTGTTGCCTCAGCCATATGACAGCTTTTTTACTTATTTCCAGTGGTGCAAGGTCTTGGCTACCCCTGCAAACACTCTGTGTGCAGATGGTGTCAACAGTTGTGCAAAAATAATGTATCTGCATCTGGATCATCAGAATGAGAGGAGCTGTCAAAATAATGGTGGACAGCGCTTCGTATAATAGAATTAATTTTAAACACCCTCAAATTTAAAAGGGGGTGGGGAAAAGTCAGTGTCTTGCTTCAAGTGCTGATTCAGCACCTTATTTCTATTAAGTGATTTACGGTGTCATTACGGCAGTACTATACAGAGCAGTGGCTCAGAGTAATTACCCTGTAATGTATGATGACACTAATGTACTAGTAAACTACTGGAGTTTATACTCTATTCAGAACTAGCATCAGGACTCTGAAAGGCAGGTAAAAATGCACTGCATGCATAAACAATGTGGGTAAATGTCACCAGTGATAAAATTTTTAAAAAGGAGGAGGAAGAAGCAGTTACAAATAAATCTGCCAGCTGAGAATTGCAGCTGCACAGACCCACAGCAGCACTAAATCTGTATCATTCTTAATACAGGAAGGAAAGATGTTTTTATAACCCTACCCTGGCTTCATTTCCATTTATTACAATTAAAACTTTAAGGTGGCTACCACCTTTTTTCTTTCTGCCATTATAAGTGCAACACTGACCTGTACCTGGTGTTCAGTCAGTGCTAGGGGGAACATGGAAGGGAAATGAAGGGCATGAGAATGATTATTGGCATAAACCCACATTTTTTTTTTTTTTTTTAAAGTACCAGCTACTGGAACTGTGTTGAATCAGCAACAGCTTCAGAATAGAGGTGTTTTTTGCCCTCTCTGTTTAAAATACCCCTCGTGGTTATGAGATATGGACTAGAACATAACCTGAGTGTGTGTTCCATGGTGTCAGGAAATGCCAAACAAGCAAACAAAAAATCTCATAACCTTCATACACTTAGAAAAAAAAGTCATGATTTTTAGAACACCCTAGTAGATTTAGGGTGCTGTGGCTGGAAATGAGTCAGCAGATGCATAAAGAGATGTACATGTCCCTGGGCAGAAAGAAAGCCTTGCTCTTCCCTGGGAGACAGTACCAATTACCACATTTTTAAGACGCCCCACAGTCACCAGCTAATGGATTGATGTCTTCAGAGCTGGCTGCCTCCCTGGCCTTCTCCTGTTAAATTATACAAGGGATTTGAGTCCTTCTTCCAGTATGTGGCAACAGTAATATCACTCCTTCCACTCTAAGCAGTCCTTTCTTTAAGATGTCTCAGCTGGAGTGGGGGATGCCCCAGTGGAAGCAGTTAATGCAGCCATTTATGTTGAATAAGCTCTATTTTACCTTCTCTTCAAGTGCTGCAACTGTTCTGCCTGACACACTTTGCCGTGTTCCTGGTGGCAGGAGCATCCATCTCACAGAGGTTGCTATGCCCTTGTGAACGGCAGACTACTAAAAATTTTTGTTAGTCTTTAGCTCTTTTTACCTTGGAGAAAGCAAGGCACGGCATCATCTTTGCTGCTGTTTCATCGTCCTTGAGTCTTTCATAGACTGCTCAAGACCCCATGGCAAAGATTTACATTGACCTATTCTAAGTAAGCTCTGAATCATCACATTCAACCCCAAAAAAAGTTTTTAGTGAGAACGTGCTGGATGTCCCACCTGTCTCTGCATTACTGAAGTGCTCTGCTAAAAAATCTGGCTAGCAAATTTTATCACAAACCCGGAGGTTTTCCAAGTGGCTTAGAATTTGACAATCTCAAGTGCATGCGTTGAATCTCAGGGTAACTCACCCAAAGTTGAACGGAGGTGGTGGACTGCCAGGAGACTGTATATGACCAGCCTCACTCATGACAACCCCAGCTTTGGAGAGAGGACCATGAATCTGGCATCCTCATGCCCAAGCTCTGCCACCCAGCACATGGTTCCACCTCACAGAGATGAGAAAGGAACCACAGATGAATAACTGTGCTGAGGCTGCTTTTGTACAGCAGAGTCAATTCCTTAGTTTTCATTACTGCATCAGCTAAGAAAACACACATTCACACTAAGCAAAGGGGGAGGAAAAAAAAAAGGCAAATGTTTACTTGATTGAGCTAAACATCAAGGCGCGTGGATGGCGATGGAAAAGCTCATTTGAAACTAAGGGAGCCTTTCATGCCAAGTGCATTAACAGTATGCTTTCTTTTAGCCTACGAAGTCCTTGGGCCATTGGAGGTGCAGGGGGATGTTTGCAGTTGCAGCCGCAATTCACCGATACAAGGGTTGTTCTGTCTCTCAGGATGTTAGTAAAGAAGTAAGATTTAGAAGACAGATTTCTTCATATTGCATAATGACGGTGGATCTACCCAGATTAATCTTGCATTAATGTATTTTTCAACCACGAGCACTTAGAGAAACATATACGCACACAAACTTACAGCTTTACAGCACAGAGGCATGATAGCAACATCACTACAAAAGAAAAGCCTGTACACCTCCTGCCACTGCAACACCATTCATACACACTTGCAGAGCTGATGAAGAAATCTCACCATATGCATCTTCACATGGCAGTGTGAATGCATACTCTGGGTCCAAGCCCATTTCCCCAGGCCACAGTGCAAAGAGTGAGGGTTCATCACTACACAGACAGCTGAAAATCCTTCAGATCAGACTGGGAAATCAAAGGCTCACCACTTAGCAGAGGCACTTATGCAGGGCTTCTGTGGATTCAATGCATATGTATTAGCTACTAGCATTGCTCCCAAGGGCAATCAAGTGACTTAGAACTGGAGTCAACCTCTGGAGTGGACACATGTCTCTACCAACTCAAGAAAAAACCTTAAGCAATGTCAATGTGGATTGAATCCAGACCCAAACCACCGCGCAACTCCTCTTGTGCCTTCAGTCACCTGAAGGCAGCTGATATCTGCTTTTCTACATCCTGCCACCAGCCCCCTTTCCCTGTGCAATACCATTAAGAAGGAAATGAGAAAGGCAGAGGGCAGGAGCTAAAGTACACATCTCCCTGCAGAAGCAAAATAGTGAGGAGAGCAATGTGGCCTGTGAAACATATGGCATATTTAAAGCTACATAATGCGGCACATGGGACATGGTCTTCTCTCGTACAACTGTCCCAGAGGAATTGATTCATTCCCGAGAGTGTCCTTGGATGGAGCATGGTAACTTTGCCGTGGAGGCTCTATGAACAAATGAATGAAATACACTCATGCCTATGGCTCTTTTGCAATGCATGTGCATGGAGACTGCATCACTGACTCACCCTTGGATGGCGGTCGCTCCAGATCCGAATCGAGGTGGATCGGTGGGGCAATATAGGAAACTTGCCCGTGGTGAGCCTGCCCTGTGGACAAATAAGTGTTTTAGTGGCACTGTTTCCTGCGGAGATCTATCAGGGCTATAATTAAACACACAATATTTTTATGGCATGGGACTCAGAATAGGTTTGCAAGTGTTTTTTCAAATGCATGTTTTTCACATTCGTTGACATTCAAAACAAAGATGAACTTCCATTTTGTGGAAAGTGATCATTTTTGTGAACAAAAGTTGAAAACACTCCCATTTCTTTTGCTTTTTCCTTACAGATACGGGTAGTTATTCAGAACTGAAGTTATACCTGCTTTACCACTACCATGTACATTTTGCAATGTTCTCTTAAGAGGCCATATGCCACGGAAGACAAGCAATTTCACTCAAGCCCATTCAATCTGTTAATCTTACTCTAAGAGGGAAGCAAATATTTCTGTATCGCAACAATTTGTGCAGGACGTATGGCATGAAGTATAACTGCATCTGTTTGTCCCACCTGCAGATACGGGTTTGTGGAGCTTGGCATTGCTTTCACCTGAACGGAAGTTTTTCAGTTCCCAACACTGCTGTGCAGTCTCCCAGTTGCTAAAGACTCAATTCTTCTTCAGTAATTTGGAGGTAACTATATCAAGAAACTTTTATTTATAATAAAAACATGTTGTTATAATTCATCTATTTACTGTAACAATTTACAGGGTTATTAATCTCTTTTTCTAAACACGGGAAGTTAATGACACATAGATTACGATAACAGCTAGAGTAACCTTCCTGTTTCAAGTAATATTCGTGCTGCAATAAAAGCAGTTGATTCCTCTTATGAGGCACATTCCAAATAATTAATACGGCTCCCTGTTGACACTTGCTGTTGTTGCTCCAAGCAATTTCTAAGCTAGCGTCACAGGCAGTGGAGCAGTGGTACAGTCTTCGGGCTTCTTTGTAATGACATCCAGGAATACCATGAGCACAGTATGCTGGTGCACATAATATGTTGAAAGCATCTCCTCAAGGGGATAAAATATTAATGGGAAAGGGGAGAAAAAAAAGAAGTGTGTCTGAATGGACAGGATATATTTACTGCTTTACACTGAGCCTGACTTAGATAATTTGCATTATTAGTAGCCATTACAACAACTGGACGCTATTCAGGCTTAAAATCTACTGACGCATCATAAATTCTGTCTTTGCTTTTAAGTGCTTTAACATGGGAAATCTGCTTCAGGCAAACCCATAGCTAATAATGAGTTACTCTGGTTTCCCCTTCTTGTTTACATGTTTAAAATCCATTTGATGTCATTACTGAATGCAAGTTATCATCTAATAGCTGCTCAGTTCTGTGGTGGAAATAGGTAGATGGCCTACTTTCACTCCAAGCTGCTCAACAAGCAGAATCAGTGCCCTTGTAACTATGGGACAGGCTCCCCATTTGCTGCATCACAGATACCACTGAAATGCAAAACAGCTGAGGTTGGAAGGGACTTCTGGAAATTGCCTAGTTTAACCCATGGGCAGGAAGAGCCGGTTGCCCAGGACAGCATCTATTTGAGGTCTGAAGATCCCCAAAGAAGGGAGACTACACAATCTCTCTGGGCAATCTGGGCCAGTGATCAGACACCTGCACAGGAAAAAAAAAAAAAAAAAAAAAAAAAAAAAAGCTTATACTTAAGTTTAAGTGTAATCTCTTGTATTTCAGTTCGTGGCTACTGCTTCTTCTACTGTCACTGGATGCCTCTGAGAAGAATATGGTTTTGTATTCTTTATTCTCTATCACCACACTCCCATCATGTATTTATGTACATTGATAACATCCCCCTGGACCATGTCTTCTCCAGGCAGAACAGTTCCAGCTCTCTCCGCTTCTTACCACAGATCTTCAGTCACCTCTGTGGCCCTTTGCTGGACTGCCTCCAGTAAGTCATAGAATCGTAGAATCACTAAGGCTGGAAAAGACCTCCAAGATCATCTGGACCAACCACCCTCCTACCAGCAATGTCACCACTAAACCATGTCCCTAAGCACCACGTCCAACTTCTTTAACACCCCCAGGGACGGTGACACCTCCACGTCTCTGGGCAACGCATTCCAATGCCTGACTGCTCTTTCTGAGAAGAAATGTCTCCTCATGTCCAACCGGAACCTCCCTTGGTGCAACTTGAGGCCATTCCCTCTAGTCCTATCACTGGTTACCTGTGAGAAGAGGCTGAAACCCAGCTCCCCACAACTTTCTTTCAGGTAGTTGCAGAGAGCAATAAGGTCTCCCCTGAGCCTCCTCGTCTCCAGACTAAACAACCCCAGTTCCCTCAGCCTTTCCTCCCTGTCTCTCTTTTGCTGCTAAGCCCAGAAACAAACTCAGCACCCAGGTGTAGCCTCACCAATACTGAGCAGAGGGACAGGATCATCACCCTTAATCTGCAGGCAATGCTCTGCCTAATGCAGCCCAGGATAGTGGTACCCTTTTTTGCCCCTTGGGCACATTTCTAGCACATTGTTAGTGATCCAAAAGAGAAAAAAGAATGATTCTGCAAGTTTGGAGGCCTAGGCTGGAGTAAAGATACATACACAATATGTATAGTATAAAAGACTACAGAACATCTGTAAGTTTAGACATTCATTATGATTCAGTAATAACTACGGAAGTTTATGAATGTTTTATAAAAGCTTTTACCTAATATGGAGGAAGTGGTAGCATCAAATGATTACATGTGATAAATGAAACAAGTTGCAAAAAGCTTTTATCTACTTGCTGCTGATAGAAAACACTCTAATCCCAAAAATGTCAAACTTGACTCCTGTTAGACTGTATATTTCTCACAATATTAATAAATCAATTTTTGGGTTTTAATATTCTCTCTATAAAAAAGCAATTGCTGTACTTCATTTTCTGGGCATGAATGCAACTTAGTTTCTCTTCAGACTCTATAGTTTTTCCGTAAGAGAAAAAAAAGCTCTCCACAGTTATCTATGGCCACAATTATATGCTCAGGTTCAAGATCCTTTGCAAACCTTCTTGTTAATCAACAGAAACATTTTTTTCTTTGATTTCACTATTACTTGCAATAGCTACATCTGAGTGGGTTGAGGGAAGGAAGCCAAGGCAGGGAGGCTGGAGGAAGCCCCAGCAATGGGACCACTACACAAGTACACAGAAGAAACTGAGTCAGGGAATCAAACTTGGGTATCAGAGTATGGTTCTTCTGGCTTTAGCAGTGTTAAAAGTTTTGCCAATGACTCCATTAAAAGCCCTAGCTTTGTCCAGTGAAACCATGCAAGATTTTGAGGCTGGTATCACTGATGCAGCTCAAAACAGACTGACAGGACAGGTTTGCCAAATGATGCCAACCCCTGTCAATTTTGTATGAGTTTAGCAGTTTCAGGTACTTACTTCAAGCCTCAGCTTTAGGACTGAGTTACCCCAGACAACCTCCCCTTTCCAGTTCCAGCTACCACAAACGCTTGGAAAGGGGAATGAGAAAATCTTTTAAAAAAAGGGGTGGTGGGGGGGAGTTGGGGGCAGAAACACTCAACATCTCCCTCTCCAAATCCCCCAGTCCTTCTGGTGTTTGCATGTGTTTGGTCTGTGCTGCCAACCTTGCAGCACCAGGAGGTGGGACGTGGGCCTCCACTGCCCACGTAACCATCTCTCAGTATATCAAGCTTTGATGTACACCTGCACATCTATTGCTCCACCTCCACAAACCTATATGATCGAGTCTTCAAAAGCGTGAAGAGCTGCCTACATGCTACCCAGCACTGGGCTGTTGTTCAGGTGCCCATCCCTATGGGAAATGGCTAGCGTCAAGCCCTCCCCATATTTTACAGAACACTCTAAAAATAACTGCACCTCTTTAAATAAGTGACCCACTTTTTAGATATTAAAATTAAAAAAAAAAAAAAGAAAAAAGAAAAAAGAAAAAAGATAAAAGAAAAAAGCCTGTTTCTAACAAAATACCAAAGGTCAAGATGTCTCCGTTTCTGATGGAAAGTTGGGCATGCCTTGTATTATAACAGCTTGCACGGCCCTCTCCAAATCCCACTCTGACTATAACCATCTGGTGTTTCTGCAGCCGGCTCTCAGGTAAAAAAGTAAACAGCAATCAAATGTAATCATCAAAGTAATGCGTGATGAAGTTGCCAATTTTGTATCTAATCACTTCAGTGCGGCGCCGTTTCCCTCACTCCTCTTGCTCGCGAGGCCCAGCCACCGTCATGGCAGCGGCCTCCTCAGGAAGGCGGGCACTGACGGCTGACAGTCTTGGCCCCCCGTGAATGGCAAGAGATGGGCAGAGAGGCTCTCGTGCCATACAGCCTGCTAAAAACAAGGGCTAATGCTGGAGTGCTACAATGGTTCAGTCCCTGTCTGCTGGTGTTTTTTCTTTGTATCATGCTGTAAGGATTCAAGCCTGGCCAATGCTGCAAAAACATCAAAACCACCTTCTTTGCCAGCAGCTTCATGCTCTCACCCGTATGTCAAGTCAGTCAGCAAACTCCAGCTCCGCTCCCTCCCACTGCGGCACAGACCCTCAGGCAAGGCAGAGCAAACACCGGATTTGACATGGGCAGCCACAAACGCCCTGCCTCCCTTCTTTCCACCCACACTGCCTTCCTCAGCAAGAATAGGGAGCATCCACAGCAGGCAGGCCAAATACACATGCTGTGCCAACGGGATGTTTGGTAGCTGCAGTTCTGGGAGAGAATCAGAGAACCATACAAGCTTGGAAAAGACCTCCAAGATCATCTGGTCCAACCATTGCCCTACCACCAATGTCACCACTAAACCGTGTCCCTAAGCACCACATCCAACCTTTCCTTGAACACCCCCAGGGACGGTGACTCCACCACCTCCCTGAGCAACTTGTCCCAATGCCTGACTGCTCTTTCTGAGAAGAAATGTCTCCTCATTTCCAACCTGAACCTCCCTTGGTGCAACTTGAGACCATTCCCTCTAGTCCTATCACTAGTTAACTGCAAGAAGGGGCTAACCCCCAACTCCCCACACCTTCCTTTCAGGTAACTGTAGAGAGCAATGAGGTCTCCCCTGAGCCTCCTCTTCTCCAGACTAAACAGCCACAGCTCCCTCAGCCGCTCCTCACAGGACTTGTGCTCCAGAAGTATAGACATGGCATGGAAAGTCCACCTGGTGACATGGCCTCCCTCAGGAAAAGGAAACAGAGGAGAGGTTTGCAGTTTAGAAGGAGCACCTGGCTTTTCAGGTCTTATACATGAGAGATGCAGCACATCTTAAAAAGCCAGTAACTTACAAAAACAAAGATGCCATTTTGTGAGGACCGTGGGAAACATAATGGCATGCAAGGCTTGCGGGATTTTTTTTTTAAGGGATCTGAATGCTTACAGACACAAAATAAACATTGACACATCTTCAAAAATCTGGCCTTAAATAATTTAGTCTACAGCTTTTTGTGATAAAATTACAAAGAAAATCTGCAAATGCATGAACTAAAAAAAAAAAAAAAAAAAAAAAAAAAGGTACCAATACAGCAGTCTCATCCACTTATCTATTAAAAACACTTCTCCCTGGTTCTTTTTGGAAGCATACCCACCATTTGTAGCATGTAACAGTGCAGAACTCCTTTCTGACCCTATTCCAAGTTTCCAGCGCCTGGTTATCTCAATGCTATCTCTACTGTCCCCATCCTGGGGAGATCACTGCTACACATTTCTTTGCTGTTAAGTCAGACTGTATCTCTTGCTTGTTTTTCTACCCATTTTCTCAGCCTCTTTTGGTATATTTTCTCCTTCCACTGACTCCCTTCTATTCATGAGATCCTTCTTAGACAGGCTAGCATTTCACCCAGAGTATTTCATTTAACATGCCTGTACCTCTCACAACTCACTGCTCCCTTGCACTGGCTCTCCTATGCCCCTTGCTATCAGCACCTCTGAATACAGCTACCTCTGTGGACTGAACTCTTCATTCTGTTTATCCATCCACTAACGAGTAAGTTAATAACCGTGAAACTGCACATTGATTCCTGAGACTTTGATTTCAGTTCTTCAATTCATTTTTTTTATAATAATGGGATGGGCACACACCACTTAATCTTAATATACATATTCTAAGAAAAAGTCTCAGAAAACATACCAGCAATTTTAATAAAATTGTTACATATAAAGTTTAATTTACATGCTACAGCTCCCTCCTTCCCCCCTGCTCCTCTCCCCATCCAGTTGAACATTTCCATTTTCAGAAGCAATCTAGTTTGTCTGGTATGATTGACCTGATCTGTAAAAAAAAAAAAAAAAACATTACTTTTTGACCACATTTCTGTATTCCTCTGTTAACAGGATTTTTTTTAATCTATTATCTAGATGAAGACTACATTCACTTTGTTGGATTGCAATTTCCAGGATCATCACTCTCGTCCTCTTTAATTTCCAAAATTAGTACATTTTTCTTGTCATTTTTTCTCCAGTCATGGGTCTTTTTGAACTGCATAATACGTATGCATATATAAAAACATATGGAAAGAGAAATTAAAGAGCTGGTAGGTTTGCTAACAAACTCTTCTGACATGCCATTAAACAAATTTCATTCAGACCTATTACTCTGCATATATTCAGGCTTCTCCCATCAGCCTTTTTACTGCCTTTCATCAATGACTATCTTTGCAAAACATCATTTCCTCACTGCCCACCCTTTTCCATTTTGCATTAAAAGCTTTCTTTTTAAATAAAGCTTTTATAAAGCCATTCCCTACGTCAGAAATGTCAGAGTTAGCACTGATTCTGTCCACCGCTTCATTTATTCACAGACTTTTATGGGGCTTCTCTCTTTCATCTGTACATCTTTCTTTCATCTTTCATTGCCCTTTTAAATCCTTAAGGTTGTTGTAACTCATCTATTCCCTCTTCTTCTCCCTCTCCCAGGATTATTTCTTCGTCCTCCCCTCGAAGCCTTGCACACTTCCGAATACAAGAAAACTTCTTTTCCAAAGGGTGCTCTCTGAGTACATTAGCTCTGCTCTTTTGCCATTTTACCTCTTTTATTTCATACTAGGAATAATTGCAAGCTTAAAGCAACTGCAAAGGGAAAAGTATGGTATCCGTGAGCAAAGCTGTGTCCAGGTGCAATGACTGTGGGAAGGGCAGGACTGCTAGGAGCAGCTCTGAAATGAGGAGGATGGGTTCCATGGCACCATGGTTGTAGGGTGGGCAGCCTGTTTGGGCACACGGTAGCTGCATGTGGAGGGTTTCCTGGTCACAGCTGCTTTTGCCAACTGCAAGTTACCAAAACCTCAAAAGCCTCAATGGGCATTTACAGTCAGCCTACAAATCATGCCAAGGAGAGTGGTTCTGCACACAGTCAACAAAACAAGAAAATGTTTCTTCTCCCATTCTATTCTTGACAGAAACAAAGTTATATTATTGCAACTCTACCCATTGTTTAGTTATACATTGCTTCTGAAACTGTCTCAAAATGTACTTAACAGCTCTCACAAATGCCAATACTGTGTGCTGATGTACCTTATCTTCCAAGAGTGTAGGAAATGCAGGAATGCACTTTTTACTTTTGCTTTGTTTTTTTCACCAGAAACCTATTTTGATACAGGAATTTCACTGCTCTGCCTTCCAAAGACAGGGATCTACAGGAAAATCCATGAGGAATCAGTTTGCAGAAGAGGAGAAGGTTGGTTCTCATCTCCTTGTAGGAAGCTGTGGCTGAGTTTCCCAGTACCAACCAGAGGAACATGCAAGCACAGCCACAGGGCTGTTAAATGCAAAAAAACCACCTTGGAGTTAAGGAAGAAATCTTGATAAAAGAGGCAGGGAGAGGGGTGAGTTGGGCCCCTGCCATACATGCATCTCATGTTTTAAAGTAAATGCAAACCCATGAACACAGCCTGACAACGTATTTGTGTAAGTGGAAAGCATGATAAAATGGGCTAATCTTTTCCAAGAACATACTATTCCTGTTTTGAGTCTGTCACAATAAACAACACCCTTAACCATGGGGGAAAGGAAATCAAAATGGCATTTTTTGATGACCAAACTGTCCCTCTTTTGACAGCCATTACACAGGAGGATCTATACTAGCTGAATTTCTAGGAATGCTTTGCAACTCAGATTTGAACTACATACAAAGGTAAAGACAAGAATAATGCCAGAGGAATGGATTAAAGACTGACTGTTACAGCAGCTGAAGCAACTGGAGACTTTTCACTAGTGGCAGCTGCATACTTTCAAATGAGCTTTTGGGACTCAGAAACTCAAGCCCCATCTGAAGTCAGAGGTAAGGAAGCTTCTTCAAGTCATACTGAGATTCTTCCCTATGCTGTGCAAACATTGCAATGTGTGTTCTGTGTTTAGATGAACCTCACCCCTCGGTTAAAGACTTAAAACATTGGCTTTAGCAGGGCCTAGACTCCAGGGGTGCTCTGCAGACTCCAGCAAACATCCCAGACTTTACTCTGCAGTATAAGAGCCTGGTATACGAGGGAGGAAGAGGAAAAAATGTCAGGAAATATTTCACATATTATAATTGAATAGTGTTAAATGCCTCCTGTCTTCCCCAAATACAGAAGAACGTGGAGGAAGGCCCTTTCCAGGTCTGGCTTTCCCCAGAGCCTGAGGCAGGGAGCTGACCTGCAGGGCTGTGCATTTTCTAAGACGTGCTCCCCAAAAGCTTGCCCAGCAGGCTGAAAGAAAGATGACACATCATATTATCCTTCTCCTCCCAGATGTGTTCATCGTGCTATGAAATATGATTTACCAGTCACCTGCACTGGAAACTGGGGAGGGGGGAGTGCAGACGAGACTGAGGGATTTGGAGCAATGCAGTGCTCAGAGCCCTGGAGGAGACGATGAATATCCATAAGCAAGAACTGTCCAGAGCAGCTTTAGCAGTGGCAAACACAGCTAAGCCCCAGGGGGTTTTCTTGGCCACTTCTCAAAGATTTAATCTGATATGAAGAGCACTGTGCCAGCTCTTGCTGTCCGAAACGCCTCTCTTCTCCCAAAAGTCAAACAGGAAGTTTTCAACTGCCTTAATGGGCTGTGGACCAAGTCCAGCAAATTCTGCCTCAGATGGGACTGAAAAGACTTGGGACAGAGTAGTTTGGAAGATGAGAAACCCAGCCAAAGCCATCCAGTTCATCTCCTGCAAAGATAAAATAGTTCCTTATGTTGTTTTGAAAGGTATCTCCTTGAGGCTGCCCACTGCTTCCTCCAAGACACCACTCTACAGATCCTGCTGTCAAGATTACATCTTTGTTTTCTCTTTCTTGGGGGAGGGATTCTGCTGCCTTTCTGCCTGTTTCTGCCTTATTTTTTCCCGTTTCTTGTTGTTTTTCCCCACCAGTATTTCTTTAGCCCTGCACTTTGCTGCTGTGCTCTCAATAACGCTCACATTTCTTCCCTCTCCCACCTCCATCAGCTGGGCATTATTAAACAAGGATGCAGCTAACCCATAGCTAACCCATTTAACAGAGGTCTCCCTTCTCTCAGGACACTGCCGTGCATTTCCACCCCCCCCCCCCCCCAGCAGATCTGGCAATTCATGCAAGCAGAGAGCAAGCTAGAGCTGATCTGATGGAAAACGACCTACAGAAAACAGTCATTACTGGTTTTCAGCTGGATCAATGAGCACCACCAATTCAGTCTGCCACGGCAGCAATGCCAGAGCTGATAAAACATGAAGGAGCCACGGCTGGGGGGGTGACGGGGACAGCCCTCAGTCTCGGTGTAACATAAAACCACACCTGGGAACAGCAGCAGCACTGTGTCTAGATGCCCCTCTGTTCCCACACAAGGCTCTCTCCTCGCCCCAGGAGACTCCCACCAGTTGCATCCTTTCTTTGCCACCTTTCAGACAGCTTTCAGTCCACCTGCCAGGATAATTTAGAGAGCTACATCTCGCAGCTCCAGGTCAAAGGTTCTAGTGAAAGCCACCTGCATTACAGCACGCTCACTCCTTGCATATTGAGCTCGGGACACAGCCCTGTCTTTCAGTCAGTTGGGCAACTGTGTTAATGCAGGAAGGGGAGCAGTGGGGAAGAGAAGAAATCAGGCAGCACTTCTTGCTGTGTTGAGCTTAAATTTCAGTGGCAAAGCATCCAGGGGAGGTTGTCAGAGAAATCAGCTGAGATGCTGGATTACATGGTAGGAGACACATTTGAAGCAGACAGGTAGATATGTGACTCACCAGCACAGAGATGGTAATTGAAGTGTCTTGTGGTTTCAAACAGTGTGAGATGCAGTCCAAGAATTTGTCACTCTCGCTTTCTTCCATTTGTGACAGCCTGTAGCAGATGTCCACTCCAATATGCTTTTATTTTCCAGTCTGTATGTCTTTGCATAGCCAGCATGGTCTCTATCCCCATGTCATACCTCCCTGATACTGCCTATACCTCTGCTGTGATCCTCTCTCCCTCTGTCACCTCCTGAGTAGGTGAGCCCTTACTTTTGCTCACTTTCTACTTCAGACAAGTCTCTCTCCAGGAACTCATGACTACGGCCTCCAAGAAACAATATAAACACACAGGCCTGCTTCCACAGTTCCTTACATGCAGCCTCTCATCTTGCTTAATGACCTGCATCCTCCACTGCCAAAAAACCACACACCACAAACTTTAACTCCTATCTTCCACAGCTTTCAGATGTGCTTTCTGTGACCAGTCCTGCATTGTGACGGCACCCCAAATGGGGCTGTCAGACAATAAAGAGTTACAAGAGCCTTCCTCATTACGGGTATTTTTATCAACTTCTATCATTAAGGAAGTGTAAGAAGATGAGTAATTTGTTTTCCAAGTGGGTCCGTGCACCCTAACTTCATTAATCACTTCTTTTGATCTACTACAGAAGCTTTGAGATGAGCAGCACAGCCTGCCTACCTCTGCTGCCAGCTTACTGCCAAGCTTGAGCTAAGCTAAGGTGCAGAGTTCCTGCAAGAGGGGATGCAAGTCATTTTCTCTTTCCTTTTTTTTTTTTTTTCTCTTTTCTCTTTTCTCTTCTCTCTTTTCTCTTCTCTTTTCTCTTTTTCTCTTCTCTTCTCTTCTCTTCTCTTCTCTTCTCTTCTCTTCTCTT